>CM077812.1:3425000-4625000 GCA_039764185.1 Tamarix austromongolica | reverse complement strand
TCTCTATAGTCCATTACAAGATCTATGGCAAATAATTTGATCAAAACAATTAGACATATATGAGGTTTACAAAGAAAAATTTTAAGCTAAGAAAAGTATAATATTTTGTGTAAATTTGCTCAGAAAAAGAAGGCACATGTGGTTCAAAAGCTCACCGAGGAATGTGATGCATCTCAACATGCCATGTCGGTGGTTAGAAAATCATACATGTTCTTTCTCCATTCACATTTAGACATGTAGATATGTGTTCCCGATATCAAAATTAACAAAAAAATATCCACTTACTTTATCTCGATTTCATGATCATCTTTTCATTAAATTTCAAAGATATATTCCTCACTGACTAATTAAGGGTTCCTAAGACTCAAAAAATACTAATTTTTTTATCTCTCTCTTTTTCTTTTGCAAAAATAAATAAATAACTAGAGGATAGATAAACTCTAAAATACTGACACGTTCCTACCCGCAAGTGCACGGGGTCAGAGTAATAGTCAAGGTCGATCCCACAAGGATTGGTGAATGACCACTAGGACAATGATATAACTTAACTATGTCTAGACTATGAGATGATATGAAATAATAAATTGTAAGCTAAAATAACTAAATAAGCTAAAAAGAAAGGAAAATAGCACTCAAGTGACTCAAATAAATAGAAGAGCTAAGGTTCTGGTTCCTCGCCCCTGATCCTCACATGTAATTGAAGATCACATCACAAAATAATTCAACAATCATAATCAATCATGCCAACAAGGATAGAACGTTTTTTGCTTTCTCAAGCCACAACCACCCTATTACATATCTATGGCCCTAACTATCTCTAGCTTAGAGTCTAATAGAATGTAATTCATTAAAGTCTATAAAGTTTCCTCCTTTATTGTTGTAGAGGTCAAATCGATCATCTCTCAACCTACAATTTAATCTCCCATTGTGCGGGTCTAATACTGGATTATCTCTAGATCTCACTGGTATTTTCCACACCGAAAATCAGAACCCGACCGTGGTTCAAAAATCCGTCAATCAATCAATAACACAACACATACATTATGAATTGAATAAAAAAGGATGCAATAATTCAACACATTAGGATCGGAGAAAATTCCCCTTCACCTTAGAACAAGATCTAGCCCATCAAATTCATAGCAAGAATAATAAAAACAACAAGAGATTCCATAGATAAAGAAAATATCATTAGATAATACCCTTGATGTTCACAAATTCTTGCAAAAATTTAACTTCTTGAACCTCCGTCTCTAATTTACAAGAGAGATCTTGATGAATTGGGGAATAGGATAGAGAAGAGAAAAAAGATAGGGAGTGGAGGCTCCTTGAGATATTAGAATGAGAGTTTTTATATTACCGCCTCGTGGATCGCTAGGATTTTGGTAAAGATGGGCTTCCCGTGTCATCTTTGACAATGATGCGTATTTTGACTATAACTTTTTAATCATAACTTAGATTAAGCTGATTTTGGATGCGTTAGAAATCTATTAAAAAGATATAAAACTTTGATGTTGAAAGATTCTCCAAATTCAGACGTTTTCTTGGTCCATTTTTCACTTCTTTCAGACCCATATACTTTAAATATGCATTCTTTCTTTCATTTTATTCCAAAATTTACATCTTAGCTCTAAATCTCTTTCCACTTCAACTTTTTCTCCTCTTTGCTCCTTTTTTCTCCTTTCTTCTCCCTTTAAGGTTATTCTTTTTCTTCATCCTTCATGATTTTTTTGTTGCTTGAGACCCTGCAAATTTTTACAACACAAAGGCAGTAACAAGAACAAAAAGGGAGAATTCCGACTGAAATTAAAGGCATAAACTCTTATAAACCTTAGGTATAAGATGTAAAATTCACACTTATCAACTCCCCCATGCTTAAACATTTGGTTGTCCCCAAGTAAAGTAATACAAGAAACCCACCATGAGGAAAAAGAAAAGTAGTAGGATCCCTTTCTCAGAAAAGTGTGTTTAGCCCTTTAATAACATAAGAGTCAAGTAAGGAGCAATAATACCAAAAAATATAACAATTAAAAGCTCAAAATCCTTTTTCGAAAGATATTTAGGTTGCCCCCACATGTGAGAAATGTAAACGTGCTATTGAGCTCTAGGGACATGCCATGCAACAAAGGACATCCAATAGTGGACAACAGGCAGCCATATACCAACTCACTCTCCCCTCAAAGTTTCGAATTAGAATTCTCACTTTAGGTCTTGTGGACACACCTCTCATGTGTTTTATTTTATTTGAAGGTTCCGCTCTAGTCCTCTCACTCATGATCAAGATCATCCATATGCTTGGAATGCTTTTCGATTCTCCACCACTAGAAAGACTTAGAACACACAATAATCAAGAGGTTTTATTAGGGTTGTAATGGGGCCATAGATTAAAAGGTTAGGACGAAATTTTTTTTGGAAGTGGATTTAAAAGTCCAGTACCAATGAGATATTTTTTTTAATAACATATATTTTACCATCCCAACTTTTCATCACGAAACACAAGCACCCCAAACATCTTATTGATTCTTCTTCTTCTTCTTCTTCTTTTTTGAGAGATATATCGATTTGCTCTTCATCATACACAACCATTTACTCTTTCACACCTCCCCCATGCTTAGATTACATCATACTACCAACTTTTTTTTTTAAATTATGCAACAACCATTGATTCTAGACTTAGGGAGGGATAAACGAAATTGGGTTACATGTGTGTTTAGATCAAGAAAAGTGGCCATAAGCACAACAAGGTTAGCAAAGGATAAAATGTGAAGGTCAGGCTATTTGGCTAATGTAGGTTATGACAAAAAAAAAACAAGTGCCTCTATCATTTTAATGCACGTCTAAGTCATATGTGGCTTTGAAGAAAACTATTACAAGTTCTAGTTTCCCAAGTCATGGTGGGAGACACACACAAAAGAAAAAATAAGAGACTGTAGTGATGTATCAGTCTAAAGGCTCAAAGTCTCACTAGGTCCAAAATTCTCTAATTCTAACACCTTTTGGCAAAGAGTAAATCAGCATAAGTCAAACTACAATACCACAAGAATGTTAAGGCATATATAACCCTAAAGTTCTCAAACACAATTACACTTGTCTCATAACAATGCAACCAAAACATTTAAGCATGTAGAAATCCATTTTCAAAATATGATTTAAAGGGTCTTATCACACCAAACTAAACACTCATGCCATTGCAAGACAAAACACACTCTTTAATATCATAAATGAAGGGTCATTTCCTTTTCTTTTCTTTGTTTGTTTTGATTTTTTTTAGATAAAAATCCAAAAGAAATGACCAAGGAAAAAGATAGCAACACTCATCAAAATAAAATAGGGAAGAATAGAATACTAACCAAATGACAAGGATAGGCCATCTTCTCCCCCATGCTTATGTATCACATTGTCCTCAATGTGAAATAAGAAGCACAAAAGAAAAGAGGAAAAAAATCCATAAGGAAATAAAGAGTAAACAAACCAAGCAAACCAAAATAAGAAAAATAAATAAATTAAATAGAATAAAAAAAATTGGGTTGCCTCCCAAGAAGCGCTTGTTTGAGGGCTGCAACCTCACCACCTTCAACCTTTTCCCATTCACTTTGAATGGTTCTTTATCGAGGCTAGAGATTTTGAATACTCCGGATGGAAAAACTTGTCTGATTGTGAATGGTCCTGACCATCGGGATCTAAGCTTGCCAGGGAACAATTGCAAATGAGAATTAAATAGAAGCACTTGTTGCCCCACTTCAAATGCTCGTTTGGTGATGCGTTGATCATGAATCCTTTTCGTGCACTCTTTGTATAGCGTAGCACTCTCATATGCCTTAAGCCGGAATTCATCGAGTTCATTCAATTGAAGGAGCCTCTTCTCACCTGCAGCTTGCATATTAAAGTTAAGGAGACGGGTAGCCCAAAATGATTTATGCTCAAGTTCTGCAGAGAGATGACAAGATTTTCCAAAAACAAGATTATAAGGGGACATTCCAATAGGAGTTTTAAAAGCTGTTCAGTAAGCCCATAGAGCATTGTCAAGTTTCAAGGACCAATCCGTTCTTGAAGAGCTAACCGTTTTCTCAAGAATTCTCTTAAGCTCACGGTTTGACACCTCCACTTGGCCGCTAGTTTGAGGATGGTATGGGGTAGAAACCTTATGGTTAACTCCATACTTACTCAAAAGAGCATTAAATGCTCTATTGCAAAAATGAGAACCCCCATCACTAATGATAGTCTTAGGTGTCCAAACCTTGAAAAGATATTCTTTTTCAAAAATTTAGTGACGACTTTTGCATCATTTGTGGGAGTGGCTATAGCCTCTACCCACTTAGATACATAATCAACTGCCACAAGAATATATTCATTCACCATAGACTTAGGAAATGGTCCCATAAAATTGATTCCCCAAACATTAAATAACTCCACAACAAGAATGTTTGTGAGAGGCATCTCTTGTTTTCTAGAAATATTTCCCATTCTTTGACACCTATCACAAGTCTTAGCAAAGGATTATGCATCATGAAATAAGTTAGGGCAATAGAATCCACATTGCAAGACTTTTGAAGTAGTTTTGGTGGGGCCAAAATGGCCACCACACTGTTTACTATGACAATGAGATAGTATAGAATGCATTTCATGCTTAGGGATGTATCTTCTAATGACATGATCAGCACAAATCCTATAGAGGTAGGGATCATCCCAAAAGTAATACCTCAGATCATGTAAGAACTTCTTCATTTGATGAAAGGAAAGATCATTGGGTAAGATTCCACTTACAAGATAGTTTGCAATATCAGCATACCAAGGATGATTTGTAACAGCGTAGAGTGTCTCATCAGAAAATGCGTCTTGAATAGGTGTAGCTTCCTGATTAATCTCGTAGGTAGAGGGTAAACGAGAAAGATGATTAACTACTTGATTCTCACTTCCTTTCCTATCCCTGATTTCCAAGTCGAACTCTTACAACAATAAAATCCATCGAATGATTCTGGGCTTTGCATCCTGCTTACTAAAAAGATACTTCAAGGCCACATGGTCAGTATAGACAATGACTTTGTTAAGCAATAGATAAGAATGGAACTTGTCAAAGGAGAAAACCACATCTAGCAATTATTTTTCACTTGTTACATAATTCATTTGTGCAAAATTCAAAGTCTTGCTAGCATAATAGATAGTATGAAATTTTTTTTCCTTACGCTGCCCCAAGACTGTTCCTATAGCAACATCACTAGCATCACACATAATCTCGAAAGGTAAATTCCAGTCAGGAGTAACAATAATTGGAACATCTACAAGTTTTTCCATTAAAGTGTTAAAGGCAGCCAGATATGCATCATAAAAGTGAAAGGGTACATTTTTAGCCAACAGATCACAAAGAGGCTTTGAAAATTTTGAAAAATCTTTAATGAAGCATCTATAGAAACCTGTATGAACAAGGAAACTATGTATATCTTTAACACATGTAGGGGTGGCAATTCCTCAATGAATTCAATTTTGGCTTTGTCTAACTCTATCCATTTGCATGAAATCTTATGCCCTAAAACTATTCATTCCTGGACCATTAAATGACACTTTTCCCAATTTAAAACCAAATTTGTATCCTCACAACGCTTAAGAACAAGTACAAGATTATTTAAGCATATGACCCAAAGACCGAAAAATCATCCATAAAAATTTCCATAAATTTTTCAATCATATCATGAAATAAAGCCATTATACATCTTTGAAAAGTGGCTGGGGCATTACAAAGACCAAATGGAATCCGTCTATATGCGAAGGTGCCATAAGGACAAGTAAAGGTTGTCTTCTCTTGGTCCTCAAGGGAAATAGGTATTTGCATATAACCAAAATACCCATTAAGAAAGCAATAATAGTCATGCCCCGCCAAGTGTTCAAGCATCTGGTCAATGAAGGAAAGGGGGAAGTGGTCTTTTCTAGTGGCATCATTCAACTTTCTAAAATCAATGCAGACATTCCAACCTGTAACAGTTCTAGTAGGTACCAATTCATTATTATCATTCTTGACTACCGTGATTCCCCCTTTCTTGGGAACCACTTGGACAGGACTAACCCAAGAGCTATTAGAGATTGGATAGATCATACCTGCATCTAATAGCTTAATTACCTCCTTCTTCACCACCTCTTGCATTGTTGGGTTCAATCGCCTTTGAGGTTGGATCACTTTCTTGTGGTTGTCTTCCATGAGAATTTTGTGCATGCACATAGAAGGGTTAATCCCTCTAATATCAGCAATGGTCCATCCGAAGGCCTTCTTTCGTTCCTTAAGCACTCTCATCAATTTTTCTTCCTGCAAATTAGTCAAAGATGAAGAAATAATGATGGGAAGTGTATCATTATGACCAAGAAATGCATATTTCAAATGCTTAGGTAGTGGCTTGAGCTCTAGTGTGGGAGGTTCCTCAATAGATGACTTCAATTTTGCAATCTGGGCCCTCTCTAGCCCTTGTAAGGGGACCATAGTGTGACAACCATATGGTGGATGTGAATTCAAGTATCGGACAACCTCTTCTTTCTCTTTGTTCTCCCACTCTCTTTGTTGAACCAAACACCTTTCCAAGGGATCCTGCACAACACTTGCTTGAAAACAATTATCAATTACATTATCTAAGATATCAATACAATAGCAAGTGTTATCATCTAATGGGTATTTCATGCTCTTAAATACATTAAAAGTGACTTCTTCGCCTTGGAAATGAAGAATGATCTTACCCTCTTAGACATCTATAAGAGTACGTCCTGTTGCTAAGAAAGGCCTACCAAGAATTAGGGGGACTTTGTGGTCTTCCTCCATATCTAGCACAAAAAAGTCAACAGGGAAGATAAATTTGTCCACTTTAACTAAAACATCTTCAATAATGCCCCTAGGATATTTGATAGATCGATCAGCCAACTGAAGGGACATATTGGTGGGTTTTGGTTCCCCTAAACCTAGACGCTTGAAAATAGAGAAGGGCATCAAATTAATGCTAGCACCAAGATCACATAATACCTTCTCGAATTTTAAATCCCCAATTACACATGGGATAGTGAAACTTCTTGGATCCTTAAGCTTAGGAGGAATTTTGTTCTTCAAGATTGCAGAGCATTCCTCATTCAAACTTACTGTTTCAAAATCATCCAGTTTCCTCTTGTGAGTGATTATGTCCTTTAGAAACTTCCCATAACTGGGCATCTGTCTCACAATGTAAAGCAACGACAAGTTAATGTGCACTTTATTAAGCATATCAAGAAAGAAATTTTACAAATTGAGCATCTAACATGCGTTGTACAATCCTACTTGGAAACGAAGGAGGAGGAACATATGCATTTACCTTTTGAGGTGAAGTGTGGATTGTCTCAGGTTGTGATTCAGGCACTTTCTCTTCAGGAGCTTTTTCTTTATCTTCCTTGGATTCTTGAGGGTATGGTTCAGGTAGTGGTTTCCCACTCCTCAAGGCTATTGCATTAATTTTTTCTTTGGGGTTGATGATTGTATCACTAGGCAAAGTGTTAGGTGCTCTCGCTGAAATGGCATTAGCAAGTTGTCCAATCTGTGCCTCTAGGTTCTTGATGGATGCATCCTAATTTTGGAGGCGGGCTTCTTGTTTCTGAAGATGAGCTTGAATTTGAGCATCACGTTTTTGAAGGGTGCTCTCGGTGCGAGTGATGAACTTGGACATCATCTCTTGAAGGGAAGAAGATTAAGGTTGTTGGGGTGGTAAAGGAGCTGGAGATGTTGGTTGTTGTTGTGTGAATCCCGGAGGCTTTGTAGGAACTTCATTTCTCCAACTAAAGTTAAGATGGTTTTTCCATCCAGAATTGTACACATTGGAGTAGGGATTGTTCGGTCTCCCATAACTATTTCCCATGTAGTTCACTTGATCATAAGATTGTTGGAAGGGATTCCCAACTTGACATTCTGTGCTTAAGTGTGATCCAGCACATAACTCACACATAGGTGCATTAGCTTGTACATGCATACAAGAAGTACTACCAATTTTGTCAAATTTTTTAGCAAGCAAATCAATCTTAGCCTCTAATGCCGTGATGGAATCTAAAGAATGAATTCCTGGAGTCCTTTGTATCGGGACACGTTTAGAGTGCCATTGGTGGGAATTTGAATCTAGCTCCTCAATGAACTTATAAACCTGCTTTGGAGTCTTGTTCATAATGGTACCTCCTGCAGCTGCATCTATCATATAACGGTTCGTAGCAGAGATACCTTTATAAAAAGTTTGCATATGAAGACACATAGGCAGACCATGATGTGGACATTTCCTAAGCAAATCCTTGAACCTTTCCCATACATCATAAAGCGATTCAAGGTCATTTTGCATAAAGGTAGTGATGTCATTCCGTAATTTTGCTCTGGAGTCTTGTTCATAATGGTACCTCCTGCAGCTGCATCTATCATAGAATAGTTAGTAGCAGAGATACCTTTATAAAAAGTTTGCATCTAAAGCCATATAGGCAGTCCATGATGTGGACATTTCCTAAGCAAATCCTTGAACCTTTCCCATGCATCATAAAGTGATTCAAGGTCATTTTGCATAAAGGTAGTGATGTCATTCCGTAATTTTGCTCTGGAGTCTTGTTCATAATGGTACCTCCTGCAGCTGCATCTATCATAGAACAGTTAGTAGCAGAGATACCTTTATAAAAAGTTTGCATCTAAAGCCATATAGGCAGGCCATGATGTGGACATTTCCTAAGCAAATCCTTGAACCTTTCCCATGCATCATAAAGTTATTCAAGGTCATTTTGCATAAAGGTAGTGATGTCATTCCGTAATTTTGCAGTTTTTGATGGTGGAAAATATCTAGAAAGGAAAGACTTCATCAAATCGTCCCAAGTAGTAATAGACCTTGGGGCTAATGAGTGTAACCAACTCTTAGCCTTATCACGTCAAGAAAAAGGGAACAATCTAAGCCTACTTGCATCATTAGAAACACCATTTAGCTTAAAAGTGTCACAGATTTCTACAAAGTTAGCAATATGGGAGTGGAGATCTTCATTAAGGTTACCTCCAAATTGAACTGATGTTTGTAGCATCTGGATAATGGCAGGATTGATCTCAAAATTATAAGCTTGTACGGCCGGTCTTCGTATGCTTGAGGTTGAGCCATCAAGGCTTGGTGTAGCATAGTCCCGAAGTGACCTAGGAATGGGAGCTTGCTCTTGGATAGGAGCTTGTTCTTGGAGTAGGATGTGCCCTTGTGGTGGGATTTGTCCATCATAGGGTGGAGTATTGGTTTCCATTTCAATGTTTGTGGTGTGTGACCTGCGTAAATGTGAGATGGTCCTCTCAATCTCGAGATCAAGTGGCACTAGATCACCCCCACTAGCGCGGGTCATGCACTAATGCTCTTGCACTAAATTAAGAACTCATACACCCAAGATTAGTCAACCACAACAAAAAGAATGTAAAAAGAAAAAAAATTATAGATCACAATAAATTCCTTGAGTCCTAATGTCACTCGCTGCCAATCCCAGGCAACGACGCCAAAAACTCGACACGTTCCTACCCACAAGTGCATAGGGTCAGAGTAATAGTTAAGGTCGATCCCACAAGGATTGGTGAATGACCACTAGGACAATGATAGAACTTAACTATGTCTATACTATGAGATGATATGAATAATAAATTGTAAGCTAAAATAACTAAATAAGCTAAAAAGACAGGAAAATTGCACTCAAGTGACTCAAATAAATAAAAGAGCTAAGGTTCTGGTTCCTCACCCCCGATCCTCACATGTAATTGAAGATCACATAACAAAATAATTCAACAATCATAATCAATCATGCCAACAAGGATAGAAAGTGTTGTGCTTTCTCAAGCCACAACCACCCTATTACATATCTATGGCCCTAACTATCTCTAGCTTAGAGTCTAATAGAATGTAATGCATTAAAGTCTATAAAGTTTCCTCCTTTATTGTTGTAGAGGTCAAATCGATCGTCTCTCGACCTACAATTTAATCTCCCATTGTGCTATTGGGTCTAATACTAGATTATCTCTAGATCTCACCGGTATTTCCCACACCGAAAATCATAACCCGACCGTGGTTCAAAAATCCGTCAATCAATCAATAACACAACACATACATTATGAATTGAATAAAAAAGGATGCAATAATTCAACACAATAGGATCGGGGAAAATTCCCCTTCACCTTAGCACAAGATCTAGCCCATCAAATTCATAGCAAGAATAATAAAAACAATAAGAGATTCCATAGATAAAGAAAATATCATTAGATAATACCCTTGATGTTCACAAATTCTTGAAAAAATTTAACTTCTTGAACCTCCGTCTCTAATTTACAAAGGAGATCTTGATGAATTGGGGAATAGGATAGAGAAGAGAAAAAAGAGAGGGAGTGGAGGCTACTCGAGATATTAGAATGAGAGTTTTTATATTGCCGCCTCGTGGATCGCTAGGGTTTCGGTAAATATGGGCTTCCCGTGTCAGCTTTGACAATGATGCGTATTTTGACCATAACGTTTTCATCATAACTCTGATTATGCTGATTTTGGATGCGTTGGAAAGATATTAAAAAGATATAAAACTTTGATGTTGAAAGATTCCCCAAATTCAGACCTTTTATTGGTCTAAATTTCACTTCTTTCAGGCCCATATACTTTAAATATGCATTCTTTCTTTCATTTTATTCCAGAATTTACATTTTAGCTCTAAATCTCTTTCCACTTCAAATTTTTCTCGTCTTTGCTCCTTTTTTCTCCTTTCTTCTCCCTTTATGGTTATTATTTTTCTTCATCCTTCATGATTTGTTTGTTGCTTGACACCCTACAAAGTTTCACAACACAAATGGAGTAACAAGAACAAAAAGGGAGAATTCCGACTGAAATTAAAGGTAAAAATTCTTATAAACCTTAGGAATAAGATGTAAAAGTCACACTTATCAGTTGCCTCCCAACTAGTGCTTGTTTTTATTTCTTCAGCCTGACATGATCTCAGTTTTTATTGTTCAAGGTGGATATGTCCCCTTTAGAGCTGCTTTAACAAATCCTTCCTCATGATGATCATCTTTATCCTACAAGGAATAAAAAGACAAAATATTAAATTTAATGAAAGATTTAATCCAGCAAGAACGTAACTTACCTATCATGGGATTTAAGCTCGTGTATAAAGAGAGAATTTTTTGTCCCATGTCCATGTATAGTGATCCCTCTATCGAAGGAACATACTTTCCCATCTCAAAATCTTTAAACACATCCTTCCAACATAACCTCTCCTTTGGAGCATCACGCTTCTTATTAGATTTATCCAAGGTGATTTGATTACTCTCTTCACTCTTGGATCCATACAACCTGCTAAAAGAGGGAAAACAAGGAGTGTGGTTAGCATAAATAAAATCAAAGTGGTTCAAAGGCTTACCTTGTCTCTCATGGTCATATCTAAGCAAAAGTGGGGAATAAATGTTCAAAGATGGTCTATAGTAGAGGAAAGTGGTAGTGTTGCCATCCATATACTTCTCTTTGTTCACTTGATCCTCATTTTGATGAGATTCTTCTTTTACTTTTACAAGATCTTCTTCCACCTGATCTTGCTTTTAATATTTTCTATGGGAACCTCCTGAACTAGCTCATCCTTACATTCAGATATGGCATCGTCACCCTCATAACTCTCACTTGAATTTGGGACTAAAGTACTAGAGAGCTCTTCTTGTCCTTGTAATTGGTTCATCATTTTGACCATATAACCCATTTTATCCTCTAGCACTGACATCCTTTCATTTTGCATAATTTGACTTTGCATCAGTTGATTTTACCCATTTGTCAATGCTTCAATAAGCTTATCCATTTTTTCTGAACTTGAGGGTTCTAAAAATTGGAGAAGATTCTTGTTGAGGATATTGATAATGTTTTGACACTTCGTAATCATATGTGTAAAGGTCTTAATTTGGCACTGAATAATGATCATTCATCCCCCATATGAAGTTAAGGTGATTTTGCCCGTGTACGAACTGGTTTTGACCATTTATTAGTGCTTCAAAAAGCTTATCCATTTTTTTTGAACTTGAGGGTTCTGAAACTGGAGAAGATTCTTGTTGAGGATATTTATAATATTTTGAAGCTTCATATTCGCGTGTGTAAAATTCTTGATATGGAACTTGATAATGATCATTCATCTCTGATCCAAGGTTGGGTTGATGCCTAATTCCAGAATAGTATGTGCTTGTATAGGGATCATCTCCTTGAAAACCATTGAAAGACTGAGCACCAGATTGTGTCCACACTCCTCCTCTCATATCTTGTTCATGGTGAGCATATGGATTTCCTTGCGTATGACACACTCCACTTGTATTAATAACTCTAGTAGCTTTAGCTAACTACAAAATAAGAGCAGTGAGTTGGTTAAGTTTATCATCAAGATTGCTTGAACTTACCTTATTTACTCTTGCATTAAGATTCGTGCAAAGTGTCCATAGCCAAAAGATCCTCTCATAGCCACCTAAAACACTAACACTTCAAAGGAAAAGGTTAAGAGAAAAATAAAAACACACCAAAAATCCTAAATAAACCTAAAACAAAACTAAAAGAAAAAACACAAACACTAAAAATAAAAACACACTAAAAATACTAGCAAAATAAAGGTAAAGTTACCAATCCCCTGCAACGGCACCGAAAATTGTTGTGACCGTAGCCGGCACACAATTTAAACCCTCTTTTTGTCACTTGTAGCACAAGTAAATAAGGGTATCGTTCTAGGCCGGGGATTGAGAGGGCTCACCTCTATTTAACTAACTTAAAAATAAAAATAAAAATAAAAATCCTAAATAACACAAAATAGATAAATGAGAAAAATACTAATGGGGTTATAAAAATAATAATAAAAGGAATAAATAAAATAAAATAAACTAATAACAATAAAAATAATGAAAATAATGGGAAACCGCAGATATGATAAATATGTTAGGGAAATAAAAATCCACCACTAGATTAGGTCGTAATATAATATTTATTTCTAAGTCAATATTTAATCTTGAGAATGAGATCGACCAAGTTTTGCACCAAACATAGGCCCATACACTTTATATTACTTCCCTTAATTAATTAATACGACAACGTGCCCATATTAACCCTATTAAATACTAGCAGTATAGCAACAACAAGTGGCTCCTATATTTAACTAGATTTAATACATTAACTGTAATTTGAAGGCTGTCAATCTAAGTACCCAAACTAGTACACAACGCATATCTAGCTGTATTTCCTTTCCTTGACCCACACGTATTGAAACGTTTTACTACTTCGGTTAGAATCACAAAACTATTAGGTGAATTGTTATCTAACCTAGCTTTAATTTATACATATAAATTCTAGTATATTTAGATGGCCACCTAGTAAGAAAATAATCTTACATACTATCACTTATGAGGAAACCAGAACAAGGAATGCACCAAATAAACTATACTTGACAGAATTATACATATAAACGATAGCAATTAAAATAAAGTCAAGAAATAATCTCATGAAACAAAGAAAAATAAAATTATAATTCAAATCCTAATCAGGGTTTCAATTTATTCCCTAACAACAAATAATCAGCTAGCCATAATATAGAATTAATTACGCAGAAATATATATCTAAAATATAAATTAAAATAAGTAAAGAAATAACCAGAATTAACTTTGGATAAAAGATCAAGAATTTATTCAGATAAAAATTAATTTTATCTGAAACAAATTCTACCGGTATCAAATTTCCTCTTATTCTCTCTTCTCGGCGCCTTAATTTCTGTGCAATATATTCTTTTTTTCTTTTTCCTTCTGGCTGACGAAGGCTTCGACCTGTACTGTCGTGCCTCGAAGTCCTTCGTAGTTTGATCGAGCGTTTGAAGTCTCTATTGCACTACTCGTCTGAGCCTATGAAGGCTCTCGCTCATATTGCCGCTGACCTCTGGCTGTGTCCCTTTTTATTTCGTTCGCATGGTTGATGCAGCCTTCTCTCAGCATCCGTGCCTCACGCATCCTTGCCACGTTAGCCCTGCTTCGTGCGGCTGACTCTCCTTTCATCTCGTTTGCTGCTGGCTCTCGTGTTCTTTTTTTTCTTTGACTTTTCTTCGGCTGACCCTATTCTACTGCTCTGCTGTGTGTCGAGGCCTACTTCTTGTTCCAGGCCTTTGGGCCTTTGGTCTTTGGTCGTTGGTCCAAAGGTCCAATTTTTTTTTATTTATTTAAAAATAAAACCTACATAATAAAATTATATAAATATTAATAAATAATATTATATTATAAATTTACTTAATTTATATCATTTTGGCTTAAATAATAACATTTGTGCAATTATTACCACTTAAGCACAAAACAATAATTATTCACCTATATTAGTTAAATAAAATACTAAAAACTAAGATTATAAGGGTATAAACTGTGTCAATATATGAACTTATCAGGTTTTAACCATACATTGAATAATAATAAAACAAATAATAATAATAATAATAATAATAATAATAATAATAATAATAATAATCGTAATAATAATAAGAATAATAATATAAATAATAATAATAGTAAATACTAATGATGATGATGATAATAATAATAATGATATAACCAAAATAAAAATATAATAGGGCTTCAGCCCTCTATATAAATAATAATAATAACATTAGTAATACTAATACTAATAATACTAATACTAATAATACTAATAATACTAATAATAATAATAATAATAGTAGTAGTAGTAGTAGTAGTAGTAGTAATATTAATATTATTATTATTATTATATTTGATGTAATTGAAATAAAATAAAATAAAATAAATAAGGCTTGAATAAATGGTGAAAACGTGTTGAGGGGGTTTAGGGTTCCACCTTAGGTTGGTGGTGACAGGCGGCACCGGCTATGGTGCACGACGATCACAGCGATGGTTGAAAAAAGAGAAGAAAAGAGGAAACGTTGAGTGCTGGAAAACGAGAGGAAGAATGAGGGTGGGAGTAGGGGTGTTTATGGTTGTTTAGAAGGAGAGGAGTAGAATGAGGGTGGCGGCGTAGCTAATGGTGGCGGCATATGACAGAAGTAATGGTGGTCAAAGTTGGAAGAAGAAAATAAAGAGAGGAGGAGAGGGAGGAAGAGGAAAAGAAGAGTAGGAGGAGATAGAGGAGGGTCTATAGGAATTTTTGGGAGGTATAAGGGGTAGTGGCGGTGTAGGAATTAGTTGGTTAATGATAGTGTGAAGGGTGGTGGATGAGGAAGAAATGGTTGGTCAAGAGGGCTACTTTGCACAACAGGGGTGGCTCGTGTAGGGAGAATTAAGGGAGAACGGCGATGTAGTTAGTTAGAGGGTTGTGTAGGGAGTACTTAGGTGGGAAGAGTGGCCAGAAAAGTTGGACGACGGTGGTGGAAGAAGTGTCTAAAGTGGCAGCGGTGCTCAGGAATGATTTTACTAGGTTGCAGGAAAAAGTCCCGAGTTCAAGCTGGTTATGGGTATTTATAGAGTTTAAATGAGAGGATATGATCTGTGGGTCGGCGAGGGAATAGGGTAGGTAGGGTTAGGGTTGGCCGTTTTTTCATTTGGCTGGAAAAATTCAAGTACATGGCAGGGTAATGGCTAGTTGGGAGAAGGGAAAATGTGCACAAGGAGAGGGAAGAAGTGGTTGGGCGAAATGGTCAATGGATCAGTAGAGAAAGATAGAGGGAAAAATGCCCAGTTAAATGGTGTGGTTGGCGGTGAGAATAATGGAGCCGTTGTAGGTCGATGACGAGGGGAGAAGAAGAGGAAGGAAGAAGAAGGTGGGGGTGCGTGGAACGGTCTGCCGGGAAAAAAAGAAACGAAAGAAAAGAAAGAAAATTGGCCGGCGATGGGGCTAAAAACAATGATGAAATGCGGCGTTTTGGCTTGGGCCACGCCAAAGAAGAGAGAAAGGAAAGAAGAGGAGCTGTGGGAAGGAGAAAACGAAAGAAGGGAAGAGGGATGCGCTGAAGGAAGAAAAGGGAAGAGGGGCTTGGGCCACTAGGCTAGCCCATGTTGGGAGAAAAGAAGAGAAAAAAAGAAGAAAAAGAAAGAAAAGAAAAGAAAAAAGCAAGGAAAAGAAAGAAAGAAAGAAAAGGAAAATGGAAAAAGGGAAAAAGAAAAATAAGTGGGTTATGATAATTATAATAATTTAGATATTTGGGATATTTAAAAATAATTCTATTTAAATAAAATACTATTTAATTCTCTTTTTAGAATAATTTAGGATTTTTGAACAATTTTTCCTAAATCCCTTTTAATTAGCAAATAACTCTAATTTTCTCTAATTAAATTATTTATAAAATTACTTTTAATTTGGAACTATATTCTCCTTCTTATTTTAAATAAAATAATTTATTTAATTAATTTCTAAAATAAAATTCTTAATTAGCTAAAATACCCAAAATTTTCCTAATATTATTTTTTCTTGATTTACTCTAATTAATTCCCTTTTATTTTATTAAAAATAATTTATCTAATTAATTTTCCTTATGAAACCTTATGTAACTATAATTCTTAAAATTAGGATTTTTGGGGTAGTTTAGTTTGATAGTCGAGTAGTCTTGACTAACTAGTTTTTTTTTTGGTTTACCAATCACTTGGATTTTATGTTTTTTGTTTTAATCTTCTTTAGTATTTAATCTTCTTCAATCTTCTTGGTAGAAACACTTAGGGCATTTCACTTGGTAGAAACACTCGTAGCCTCCATCTTGTATATTTAATCTTCTTTAGTATCACTAGCACCTTTTTCTTCCTCCTTTGGAATATACATGTTTTCCAAGTCTTAGCCACAATAGAATTCTCCATTTGGCCTCTAAAGCTAGTCAGACTCAACCAACGTATTGAATTGAGCATACACCACAAATGCACCATATGCATACCAATAAGACTAAAATTTTCTTTTTAATTTGAAAAAGTTTCAATTTTCAAATAATTACCCACAACTTCACTAGTTTTTCTCAACCTGGGACCATCAATAAGCCTTTAAATGAGCATGTCTTCTTCCTTTTGAGCTTACTTAGCTATTTTCTTGGCCTCTTTCATCAATTCCTTCAGTTAGTTTAATTTTACATTATCTCTCCTCTGATTCTCAACTACTTCTAAGCATAGTATTTAGATCTCAACCATTTACTTCTCTAAGGATTTTTTCATATTAGCAAATTTCATGGCATACCCTATTATTTTATTATTCACACCCCCATTTAGTTTACTATGGGTTTTGACTTCTTTCTTTAGAGATTTGTTAGAATTATACAAATGCTAGATCTATGTGAATCAATAATCTAGTTCCTATTTTTAGGACAATTGATTTATCCATTTCTCTTCTTCCCCAAACTATCTTCTAGTCTAAAGGCTTGAGTTCTCTATAGCTCTATCTTAGCCCAAGATAACTTTATTTCTTTTTGAAGGTAGTCTTCTAAGTTGGCAACCTGGGCCTTTAGAAAATCTACATTAGCTAAGGTAGATTTCAAGGTGTTCCTCTTAGCTTTTAGTTCAACCACTTTAGCCTCTAGAGATCCCTATTTAATTTTCAAGGTTGAGCAACTAACTTGAAACCTTAATGTTTTTTCTGTAGCCTACATAATTGATTCTTAATTCATTGAAATCTATCAAAAATTGTCAATGGATAGTTTCAAAAAATATCATCAACATTGTTATTAATATTTACAACACATTTGTCTCGTATATAACACATACAAATTATGACCTAATGGGAAGGAGAGACTTAGATTATCCTTAAACATAGGTGCCATTTTAAGAGCATCGACTACCACTTTATCTTACTGAATCATTATTTTCTTATCCAACACAAAACTAGAATTGTTTTCTGAGTGAAAATTCATAGAAAGACGAGTTATCACAAGATACTTTTGTTAGAGGGAAGGATTTTAGCATAGCTACTCCTATGTTAGGACCCTCTAGTGAACAATCTTCTTGTGTTGAGTTGTCAACACCTGTACTAGCATACTCCTACACCTTCAAAGATGGAACAGCACGAGCCTCACCATTTGTACCTACTTTCCCCTAATCCTCTAGACGATCATCCTCTCCTTCTTTTAACAATATTATTCTTTCCCCTTTATTTGGATTTCCTTTCAAGAGATGATTTAGATGCAATAGGTTTAGAAACCCTTAATAATGGGTATCATACACCCTACCCCTTTATTTGGATTTCCTTTAAGTGACTTATCTTACTTTTGGGGGGTTTTTTTTTGGATTCTTAGGGATTAGTTTCTTGGATGGGGATTTTGGAGCTACATAAGTTAGAGCTTTGGGGATAGCTTTAGGTTGAGTTTACTCTTTTAAAGGTAAACAAGGCTTAAGAGAATCAATACATGTAACACCCCAAAATTCACTATATTTTTTTTCTTAAAGCGGAAGCAATTAAAATAGGAATACTTAAAACCCGTGAATTCTGGGGATGTTACCGCGACACTTAGTACCAGACTAGTTCTCTCCGACTGTTCCAGTACCAAGTGCTAAGGCTAAAGGAAAGATTAATATTAAAACTTAAACCAACAGTTCATAAAAGAACTAGAAATATCACATACAAAATCAGAGTGCGCGTGAAGAATCACGAATCAAATAGAAATGAGAATGCGAAATCAAAATTCCTCGAAGGGCATAGTCTTACAATTGATAAAATGTTCATTTAAAATACTCAATCGAGTAATAAAACATAAGCGGGTAAATTCGATACACCAGAAATAACATAATGAAAAAAACCACGTGAAGAGGAAATATGGCCACGAAACTCTCGAACTTGAACCAAAATATGCTCAACACTCAGCCCCGACTGATGTCTCGCCCACCTGCACAAGTTCATAATGGCATACTACTCGTGGGAATGAGCAGCACCCATGAAAAGGGTGATCAGTATGCTACGTACTGAGTAAGGTAACTGAACACTAAGGCCAACACATAAGCACATAATCCATGCAGATTAATAACAGGGCATAATCCAAAATAACAATATAAAGGTATGTGAACAATTCAGGTAAACGTACAAAGGCCCATATAATCCAAATTAATCATTTAATTAATCTCTTATTAGAATTCGATTCCCACCATGCCTTTTATCAAATCCATGTAATCACAGGAACACCCCACTATTATAACCGGTGGGCCGGTCACTTGCGGGACAAGGTCCACACCACTATTATTTGCCGGTGGACCGGTCACTTGCGGGACAAAGTCCACACCACTATTATTTGTCGGTGGACCGGTCTGGTTCCCGCTCACATGGAGTTCCACTGTAAGTAATTAATATATTTTAACAAACTCGGGTTCGTTTTTATTGAGCTCGAGTCCCCCACTATTATTCTCCGGTGGACCGGACACTTGCGGGACAAAGTCCACACCACTATTATTTGCCGGTGGACCGGTCTCACATAGGATAATAACCCAAACCACTATTTCTAACCGGTGGATCGGTTGGACCCGGCTCAATAATCTTTCACTTTAAGTGATTAATGTCTTAAATATTTTATTCAAAGATTTCACCCGGGACATGCATAAGTCATCACACATCACAAATCATAAAATTCCACCATCATAATTACACTTAAGTCACCACATACACATGATAACATAAAAACCCTAATCAGCCACCACATACCTCAATTAACCACAACAAACCATAGTTAACCACTCTAAACTCTATTTAACCATACCAACCATAATTAGCCACTCCACGCCTTTGTTAATCATAACAAACCACAATTATCCACTCCAATCTTAGTTAATCACAACAACCCAGAGTTCATTACTCCAAACCCTAATTTAGTCTCTTCCGTACCCTCATAATGCTCCACGTACTATTTTCCGTCCAAAATAGTTTAACACCCAAATAACACTTACATTACCTTCCTTACATCCCAAATTAACTTTCCATACGTAAATTTCATACCCATGCAGACATTAATCTCCCCATGCAAACCTTTGCATCTTTTTCATGCAAACCCTAAAATTCTATGTGAAACCCTAATTTCAACCATGCAAACCCTAATACCGTCATCCAACCATCAATGCCAACATGTAAACCCTAATACCACCAAACAACTATAATTACCACCATACAAACCTCGGTAACATCATACAAACCCTAATACCACAATATAACCATAAATACCACCATACAAACCTTAGTAACATCATACCAATCCTAATACCACCATGCAACCATTAGTACCACCATTCAACCCACGATTCTGCCATATAAAACCCTAAATTCAATCCATAGCAAAACCCAATATTTGTCCACATAATACAATTGATTAGATTCTCCCCTTTCATAACCATAATTTAGATTCCCCCATACAAGACCATAAGTTAGATTCTCCCACATAAAATCATAATTTAGAATCTCCGAAGCAAAACCATAAATTAGATTCCCCCAAACAAATCATAAATTAGATTCTCCCAATTAAATCATAAATTAGATTCTCCTATTTAATATCATAAATTACATTCTCCCAAATAACATCATAAATTAGATTCTCCCTAACAATAATACTACTAATAATAATCATAAAACATATTAAGAATATAAATATTAAGAATAATAATAATGGTATTTACATGTAAATAAATTAAATAAATTAAATCAAGGCTTATAATAATATGGAAAATGGTTGAGAGGGTCTAGGGTTCAACCTTAGGCTGGTGGGGATAGGCGGCACAGGCGGTGGTGCACGGCGGTAGCAGCGGTGGACGGAGAAATAGAAGAAAAGAGGGAAAGATGGATGTTGGGAAAAAGATAGGGAGAATTGAAGTGAGATAAGAGGTGTTTATGGTTTCCTAGGAGGAGAGGAACAAAATGATGGTGGTGGTGCAGGCAAAGCTGGCGGCGCACGACGGCGGATGGTGGTTTAAGATGTTGGGGTAAAAATCCTGGCGAAATGAGAAACCAACTTTGCACGGTTATGGAGGCTCGTGCAAGAAGAATCGAAGGTTTGAAATAGTTTAGTTAACTATAGGGCGTTGCAGGGAAGAATTTGGGATGATGTGGTGGCGTTGAGGTTGGCTATCGGTGGAGGACGACGCGTCTTAAGTTGCGGTGATGGCAGCCCTCGCCGAGGGTTTCGGGGAAGAAAAATTCTTCCACAACTCCTACAATCAGGCTTTTTAGATATTGTAGATGGTATAATAGGGTTTTGGGGGTCGGCAGGAAGTTATGGGATGCAAGAATTTGGGTAACCGGCAGTGGAAAACGGTCGGCCAAAGTTTGGGTGGATTCAAAGTTTCGCGAGGCTGGGGAGAGGAAATAGGCGAGATTTAATGTCCAATAATTATGTCAATTTATTCCTCGAGTTAAGAGGAAGACAATGAGGCAAGAAACGGCCGGTATTAATCACCATAGCCGGAGACGCCATGGATGGGGTCGAGAGCTGCAGCGTAGCAACGGAGGAGGACGGAGGAAGAAGGAAGCAGGAAAGGAGGCAGACCGGTCGACTGGGAAAAAGAAAAGAAAAGGGAGAACCAGACCGGTTGGAGTCGGTTTCTACCTTCATTAAACGACGCGCATTGTTTCATCATTAAAAAAGAGAAAACTCTGCGTTTGGGCGTACACAGGAGATGCCAGCGGTGCTGGGCCGCGGGAAGGGAAAGAAGACGGTGGATTAGGCCGTGTCCAGGCCCAACCGCGGAAGAAAGAAAAAAAGAAAGAAAGAAAAAGAAAAAGAAGAAAAGAAAAAGGAAAAATTTAAGGTTTTGGGTTTAAATAAATTAATTAGAATATTTTGGGTATTTAACATAAAATATTTATTTAATAAAAATATTAAATTTTCTTTTTAGGCTAAATTAGGATTTTTAAAAGATTTTTCATAAATTCCATTTTAATTAGCAAAACACCCTAAATTCCTCCAATTAAATTATTTATAAAATTATTATTAAATTAAAACTATTTTCTCATTCTAATTTTAAATAAAATAATTTATTTAATTAATTTCCAAAATAACATATTTAATTATCCAAAATACCAAAAATTCTCTAATAAAAATACTTACAAAATTCTTCTTAATTTTTCCTAATGAATTACTTTTTATTTTAATAAAAGTAATTTATTTAAATAAATTTTCTAATAAAATATCATTTAAATATAATTTATAAAATTAGAAATTTTGGGGGCATTTCAATACAAATGTGAAGAAAAGGGGTAATCATGTATCACAAAAGGATCAAAGTCATACTTTAAGGTAGGGTTTGTGGTATGGGCTAACAAAAATTAAAAATCCAAATAGGAACCTTAAAAGTGGATCATAATATACATATGGCTCCTCACAACCAAGAAAATAAGTGAGAGATCTAGTAAGTTTTCCCCTTCGCGAGGTTGGGGATACAATCAAAGGATTAGGAATAATGGGGTGAATGAAATGAGTATCAAGATTGATGACGCTAACTTTATGTTTTTTTCTTTTGCCTTTGTAGGAGTGGTTTAATAATATGAAGGTCCTTTAAGCATGATTGTAAATAAGTTATTATAGTAAGGATAATTTGTAAGATGAATGGAAGAAATATGCACTTGTATGCTTTAACTGTAGTAACAGAGGCACTAGAGGTAGATGTCTTTGGGGTATGAGTTGTAGGCCTTCTAATGCCCCAAACACATCTAGGGGAAAAACCTTTTGATGAGATTTTCACTCATCACATTTTGTAGATAAAATGGTGAAACTTAACTGGGTAAGGAACTTATAATATTAGCAAATGGATAAGATTAATGAAGTTGGAGGAAATTACTTACTAATATCAAAAATTAAGCAAATATTTTTATGGATGATTAGGTACCTCATGACATCTCTATTATTAATTTTATGTCCATTTTATACAAGCTTAGTTGGATTCTAGTTTTAATAAGAATGGTAAAGATTCTCGAGTATTAGAGTTATGTTGATCCATTATGGATAAATACCAAAATAATATATAGATACTTCCACCTTTTCATAGAGAAGCAAGGTTCTTTATGAATTTATGATCACTCTTTGATTCAATAGAATAGAATCTCAATGTAAGAGGATGAATTATAATTTTTTTAAAAACTTTGTTTGAGAAACTCTATCATCAGTCAAACATCCAGCAAATAACACCTATATAAGAATCTAATCACCATCCCTTAGGCATTAGGGACAACTTGGAAAGACCTAGATGAAAAGAATGAATAAATTATCTAATAAGTGGGTGTAGAGATAGATGCACTCCAGCATATAGAGCCTTGACATATAATGATATACATTAGATCAGCTAAACCCATAAGTGTACATAGACTTCATTATTAAGTAGTGATCTTTACTATTTTAATTATCTAGATTAATTAGTAATGAAGAAATGGATATCTACTATGAAAATTAATTTAATGACTAAAAAAAATATAAAATCTAGAAGAAAAGATGATAAAACCTAGGATTGAGCTTCGATTTCAACCTTGGTATACATCAATAGATTAACACATTATCATAGTATAGTTCAAGTGGCTGTTATCAACTAGTTTAGCGTGATTCTATAACCTCTTTCTAGGTTTAAGAATGTAGTTAACCTAATTCATTGATTGCTTTCGTGAATAATAAATTAGACTAAACCTTTTGAATGCCACAAGTTTAATAGCCTGTAAGAAATAAGCATCTATTATTGTGATTGATTATTTCCCATGTTTATGTTAAGCTACAAACTTGATTTTAACCCTTTAGTTATAATTAAAATATAACTGGATTAATCTATGTAAATTTTGACTCTTTATAATAACACCTAACATATGAAATAGTGTGCATAAACTATACATACAACATACTCATCATTTTGTCATCATGATACTAAAATGAACTTAATTCAATACTGAAAAGATATTTACTCACTTGTGATTGTAGAAAAATGAGAGAAATGAAATGAATAAACATAAATAACATGTGAAATATTAAACAACAAGAGAAAAATAGAGAGATAGAACCATAGATTCAATTGCTAAAATCTACTATCAAAGGCACATACACATACCAAAATTAATAATAACACTAAGATTAGAATGTGGGAATAAAAGGTACAATGATAGAGTTTTTGTCTCTCAAAAAGAGAGAAAAGAGATCCTCAGACATCCTCTATTATTGAGTGGGATAATGCACTATAGAGAGGGGTTGAGCATGCTTTTAAAATTAGTTAACCACTTTTTTTTAACAACATTGCTTAGCTTGCATGAACGAACATGCATCTTTGTTTCTCATGATGATGAGTAAATGGTGGCTACATGCTAGTGCCAATATTTCATGGGGGAATCATGAATCTTTATCCTCCTTGACCTTTTGTTGTTTTTTCTTCCTCTTTGGTGCATGACTTTGCCACACCAATGCAGTAGTCTATACACAACTAGTGCCTTGGCTAAAATGTGATATTTTCAACCTCTTTTTAACTCTCGAGCCTTTCTTCTCACTCTTTATGAATAAGGGAGTGGTAAATCTTCCTTTAATGCCTACTATGGATGGTCCTTGATAAGAGTTGATGCTCCACTTCCTTAGATTTGTGTCTTTTTGTGCAAATTCCTAAAAATAAAAACACCAAGAGAGCAATAGTGAAAACAAGAGACATAAACTACTATAAATTTCATAATTATTATGAAACAAGTTCACAAAATGGAGGCTAAGCAAGGTGAAAATATACAAATTAATTAGCTTATTAACCCCCCCATGATTAACCCTTGATTTTTTATAGGAAAACTTGAATAGGAAAATAGAAAATAATAATAAAAATAATAATGAGATCAAAGGACAAGAATGGGGTTCAAGGCCTCAGGTGATAGAAATGGATTATGTGAATAAGACATACATTCATAAGATTTACGTAAATTACAAGCATAAATAATAGGAAAACAAAAATAAAGTTGTGAAAAACCCTCAACCTTGGCTCTTAAATAAGTATTATTATAGCAATGTCATATGGTTTATAATTCTATAGATGCAAATTCTTTTGAGACATGGTTTAAATAAAGAAGTATAATTTCTCACTATAGGTAAATGTAGAAACTTTATATTCATGTGTTTTAGGGATGTAATCATTGTGCTAAAAATTCTCCATGTTGATTATGATCAACCATATCTTTGCATATACTCTCTTTCATTGCCATTGAAAATAAATTAGGCAAAGAAAAAATTATGAGGTCTTATTTAGGTTGAAATAGGGCTATGATAAGTCCAAAATTGTAGCTAATGACCCAAAAAAAAGTGGAGAGATAGCTACAAGCATGTATCTCAAAGTTTGAGATCAATAATGCACTAATATACTACACAAACACCAACTAAGGCTTTTTTCAATAACCTATTTTTACCCGTCAAAAACATAAATGTTCAATTGCCCCACATCACAACTCAAAGAATTTTATTCCTCTTTTTTATTTTTTATTTTATTATATATATATATATATATATAAAGATACAACTAGATCGTTTTCATAACACTTGTTCTATCTTACATCGCTTCATCATACCTCTATGCTTATACTTAGTATACCTACACCAAATACATTTAAGACTTATCTCTCCTTTTTCTTCGAAAAGTGTAAGATAATAACTCAAGATGGTGGAGACAAATTTAGGGTTTTTAATTAAAAAAAATGATTCTTAAGCTAAAAGGGTTAATTATAGGAAAAAGAAAATACAATTTGGTAGGAGATTTGGCTAATATAGATATGAAATGAAAGCATGTACCTCAATCATGCTAATACCTACATAAGCCATATAATGTCTTGAAGAAAGATGACACAAGTTCTAGTTTCACACTTAGAAAGCAATTATACTATTTAAAAGGTAAATAGCCTATAAGGCTCAATATCTCACTAGTTCCAATGTTACCAACTCTATTTTCCATATCTTGGTCTAAATTAGCAAATAAAAAAAGCCACTAGAGTGCTATAACAATAAGTGGTTTAAGATTCTACCAATTGGAAAGTTCATGCTTTAGAAAATTTTAAAGGCCTTTTTCACTATACTCATCACAATCTATATATCTCCGTAAACATATTATGAAGAAAAGTGGAGAATTTTATCATATTTTGATCGTTGCCTATTGTTTCCTAATATTTTTAATAGAAAGATAAAAGAAAAAGAACAAACTAAAGAAAGAAAGGAACTAAGATAAAAAATTAAAATAAGAAAAACAAACAAACTAAAGTAAAACTCACTAAAAAATACATAAATAAATAAAGAATGTATAGCACAATAAATGAAAATGAGGCAAATAACATCAATAAAAATTGCAAACTAGCACCCTCATGCTTAAATGACACACTATCCTCTATGTGTGCTAAGGGAACAAATGGGAAAGGTAAAAAAAAAAACTCGCTCACTATGGTGGTAGTGGTGGTGGGTATCCATGCTTAAGGTTCCAATACTACATATAATGTATCTTGGTGTTCATATAATCAATCAAGGTAATGGAATTTTGAATAATGGTAATCTACAGTTTAAGTGTATCAAATCATGCTTTGATCTGTTGAATTATGTACCCTATGAGCTGCTAGAAGTGGAAGGGTGTGGGTCTATGCCAAATGACGGATGGGGTGGAAGAGAAAGTAATGGTGAGGCAGGTGGCTAATCTGTAGGATTAGGACACTCCTCCGCATGCCAAGGGGTAAGGTGACCAAGGCAAGGTGTAACAATGGATGGAAACCAATTTGTGTGTTTATTATCAATGATGGCAGTGAAATATTTGTTAGGTAATAGATACCCTACCTATTTATTATAAAAGAATTTGTATTGTAACCCATTCCTAATAACCATTTTCAAATCATTGCAGGTTGTCAACACTAAGTATGAGTTAGCAAGTCAATAGGGATACGTTCTAAGTTATATCTAATTCATCAAGCAATTTATGTGATAAAGTCCCCCATAATGTCTCTAATCAAGCTATTTCCAACATACTTAAATGATCTACTAGGAGGTAACTGGTGTGACCGTAGCCGGCACGCAATTTAAACCCTCTTGTTGTCAATTGTAGCACTGGTAAATAAGGGTATCGTTCTAGGCCGGGGATTGAGAGGGCTCACCTCTATTTAACTAGCGTAAAAATAAAACTAAAACTAAAAATAAAAATCCTAAATAATAATAAATAAAAGAATAAGAAAAATACTAATGGGGGTTTATAAAAATAAAAATAATAAAAGGAATAAAATAAAATAAACTAATAATGAAAATAATGAAAATGATGGGAAACCGCAGATATGAGAAATATGTTGGGGAAATAAAAATCCACCACTAGATTAGGTCGAAATATAATATTTATTTCTAAGTCATCTTTTAATCGTGAGAAAGAGATCGACGAAGTTGCTCACCAAACGCAGGTCCATACACCTTATATTACTTCCCTTAATTAATTAATACGACCACGTGCCTATATTAACCCTATTAAATACTAGCAGTATAGCAGCAACAAGCGGCTCCTATATTTAACTAGATTTAATGCATCAAGTGTAAGTGGAAGGCTGTCAATCTACGTACCCAGACTAGTACAAAACACATGTATAGCTGTATTTCCTATCCTTGACCCACACGTATCAAAACGTTTTACTACTTCGGTTAGAATCACAAAACGATTAGGTGAATTGTTATCTAACCTAGCTGCAATTTATACACATAAATTCTAGTATATTTAGATGGCCACCTAGCAGGCAAATAATCCTACATACTGTCACTTATGAGGAACCAGAACAAGGTATGCACCAAATAAACTATACTTGACAGAATTATACATATAAACAATAGCAATTAACATAGAGTCAAGAAAAAATCTCACGCAACAAAGAAAATAAAATTATAATTCAAATCCTAATCAAGGGTTTTAATTTATTCCCTAACAATAAATAATCAACCAACCATAATTAAAGAATTAATTACACAGAAATATATATCTAAAATATAAATTAAAATAAGAGAAAGAAATAACTGGAATTAATTTTGGATAAAAGTTCAAGAATTTATTGAGATAAAAATTAATTTTATCTGAAATAAATTCTACCGGTATTAACTCTTCCTCTAATTTTTCTTCCTTCTCGGCATTTATTTTCATGTAATATTCTTTTTCTTTTTCCTTTTTCCGGCCGGCGGCTGTCTCTTGGTTCGACCTGCCTGGTTCTGTGCGTCTCTAAGGCTTTAGTTTCTGTGCTGACCTCCTTCACCTGATGTGCAGCCTGTTCCCTTGTGCCCGAGCATCGTCCTTTTCCGTGCATCGTCCTGCGCTGAACGCTCTGTCGAGCCTCTCCCGAGCCTATAAAGGCTCTGCCTCATGCCTCGAGCCTGTTAAGGCTCTCGACCGCCCCCTCTGTTTTTTTTCTCTCTGCAGCTCTGCCGCTTCTTTTAAACTGCGCTGCCTTCGCCTTTCCATGTAAGCCCTTCGTCTCCTTTTCTTCTGGTCAGCCCTCCTCTTATTTATATATTTTTCTTTTCTTTCTAGGTCTGCCGATCCGTTTGTTTAGCTATTGTGGCATTTGGGCCTTCGGCCTTCGGCCGTTGGTCCAAACGTCGAATTCTTTTTTTTTTCTTTTTTTTTTTTTAAATTTTATTTTATTTAAAAATAAAACCTGCAAAATAAATTCAATAAATATTAATAAATAATATTTTACCCTAAATTTACTTAATTATTATCATTTTAGCTCAAATAATAATATTTATGCAATTTTTACCACTTAAGCATAAAACAATAATTATTCCCCTATATTAGCTAAATAAACTACCAAAAACTAAGATTATAAGGGTATAAAATGTGTCAAAATATGAACTCATCAGTAACCTCCATCAAGGGCATCTTCACAAAGCATGTATAGTAAAACAAAGAGCTCTATCGTATGCACATTTCCTTGGCTCTCACCTCTTCTAAAGAGTGTCCTCTCTAGTAGCATTTAGATATACCAAAAAGGTTAGATTATATATCAAAGAGACCTTAGTGTGGTTCTTGCTAAAACGTTTAGGATTACATCCCCTTTTGGGCATAAATATTTATGCCCAAAATGCTTATGCATCCTACAACTCGGGATTATAGTAGGAAGTCTTCCAAATGTAACAAAAATGAAGCATATCACAAAAGCATTGTATAAATATTTGATGAGACTCATTAAAGAGAATAAATGAAATGTGATATCTAACCCTATCAAAGTCAAATGAGCTAAGAAAGTCAAGGGTGAGACCTATCCTTGTGTGATTCACATGGGAAAAGAAGTAGGTTCAACTGCCTCTACTAAGAAATTTTTTAATATTCTTCTAGATACCTAATTCTTGAAGGTATTGCTGATCAACATATCAAGTAGCCATTATTTCTACTAGGGAATGAAAATCATAGTGTTTCTTGTGACATTGATAAAGATAATATCATAGGGATTATAGGGTTTAATATTTATCTTTTTACCTTTACCTTATGGTTTTAGTTGTGGTGGTTTTGATGCTTCACCTTTGTCTTCAATTTTCCTTGTTTGGGAGCATTTATGTGGTGCTACAATGGTGTTGAGCCTGCTAAAAGAGAGACGTATCGCATTAGCATTCGTTAATGCACAATGCTAGCTTCAAGTTAGGTTCCCATTTGAAATCAATCAACATTTAAGTGTTTCATAGAAAATTCAATAAATTATAAAGGTATTACAATGGACATCAGAAATAAAAATAATAAATATCATAATTCAATTAAAATAATTAGAGAAAGAGATAGAAAAATATATCAAACCAAGGGAAATTTGCTAGTTGTGTCTATCTTGTGTAAGGAGTGATGTGTCGGTTATTGTAGGTTTGCTATAGTGTGAGAAGAGAAAAATGAATCCTGTGCATGTCATGGTGCTAAAGTGGTTGGTGGAGCTTTGTTGGAGGGGTAATGTGAGAGATGAAAGAAAGTGAGGATGGTGGATGTTAAGTGGGTAATATGCTGAAATGGTGTGTGGTTGCTAAAGGAGGATGGGTGAGATGGCTATTGATGGTTGGTGGAGGAGGATGATGGTGGTGCAAAAGTGGTGATGTGTATCAAGGATAAATAGAAGTAGGAGACGAGTGGTGTAAGGTTTGGTTGCGTGGGTTGAGAAGGTGTAGAACTAGACAAAAAATGTGAAGTAAAGGGGTTATGGGTGTGCACGGTCATTTTTGAAAAGAGAAGGGGAATGACACAAGTGTACGTGATTCGCATGGATTAACCATGCATGATTTTTTTCCAATAGGATAATGGGGTTTGTGGATGGCACGGGTGTGCATTTAAGACATAGTAAAGCCAAGCGTGTTTGTTCTCTCAATGTGAAGGAAAAGTTTATGCAGAATGTTAGCAAACCTATGCATATCTAGCACGTTCAAGCCATGTAACATTGTTAATCTTAAATTTTTTTGCTTAAAAATTAATACTTATCTTTCTAGGTGCCCTTACTTATACAGAGGCCATGCCAACTCTTTGTTGGCTTGATTTCACTTCTTCTTATTATGATGCATATGTTAACACATGTTAGCATATGCTTAATGGAAGATGGTAGATAGTAGGATAATTGACCACCAAAAATCAAAAAGGAGAAATGAGATTATAAGTAGGATAACATTTTATCTATGTTAAAGATAAAGATCAAACATTCACAACTACCACTCAAGGTTTCAATACTTGTGATAAAAATTGTGAGTTCTCTTCACTTAAAACAAAGTTCTCACTCATCTTTGTGGGAGAGAGGGGGACACTTCAAAAATATGAATGTGGAAATTCAAGGTAGTGTGTTCCATTGTGTTGAGGATACCCATATTTATCCTGGCATTAATGAGTAAAAAAATTCCACCCTACCTTTCCCCTTTACCTATTTAGTTACATTCCTACCAATCTAGTTACCTAATACTAGTTAACAAGGAGTGAAATTGTTAATAGATTGATTTCAGCACATGGGGGTGTCATGGTATTATTTTTGACACCCATTCCTCCATATTCTTGACCATATAAGTTGAATGATCAAAGTAGAACCATTCACTCACTCTCCATACTTAATCAATTAGCCCTCATGCTTTATTCGATCAAAATAACCTAATTTATGGGGTTAAACCTTTTGTAAAATATTAGGGGTTGACTTGGGTTGGTTATTAGATGAAATGGTCATTAACCAAAGTTGACTTGGTTGACCTTCTTCACCTACTCCACCATCCACTTACCTTACCTTTTTTCTTCTAAAAATGGCCTAGTAACAAGGTTGATTGTGTTTGACTTCTTAGGTGTCATAACACTAGGCATTCGACAAAAAAAAAAGAAGAATAGTTGGTTGGGCTTGGGCTTAGGCATGATGTGCTACCATAGCTGATTAATTTTATCTAAGTTAAGAGCATTTTATTATCCCCTAAATTAGGATAACTAATTAGTGAAGTATTATTACCCAATGCTTCCACATCATATTCTATAATCCACCCTCATCTTGTTTATTGTATGAATAGGTTATCCACCATAATAATGCCTTCCAATTCAATTCAAAAAATTATCAAAATAAAATAAAGTTTAAAGAAAATAATTAAAAATCACAAGAATTAGGTTGAATCCTAAAAAGTGCTTGTTTTGGATCCTTATATTGACTAAAATATCCTCAACTTTATGGAAAAATGGGAAGATCACATGTACTTATTTTTTCAACTAGATATGTGGCAATACACTACTTTAAATGCTAGCCATTCACCTTAAAAACACCCATTGCCACTCCAAATTTCAATGGCACTAGAAGGATATACTTTTCAAACTTGAAAAGGTCCAAACCAACGTGATATTAAAATACCTATAAAGAGTTTCAATCTATTGTTGAGGAGGAGCATTACTTCAATTTCATGAAACTCCCTTCGAGTGAAGTTTTTATCATGCCTTCACTTTGTTCTTTCCTTGTGTATATAGGCATTCTCATATGCATATAGCGTTATATCAACATGATAATTAAGTTGATGTAGTCTTCTCTCCTTAGTTATTTTAAGGTCAAAGTTGAGAAACTTTATTATCTAATGTGCATTATGATCAATCTCTATTGGTAAATGATAGTGATTCCCATAAATCCAACAAAGAATGTAGCATGAATTTATGTCTTGAATCTAGTTCAATATGCCCATGCTGCATGACAAAGCTTCAATGACCAATTATTTCAGGAATGCCTAATTATCTTTTCAAGGATGGCCTTTATTTCTTGATTATTTATCTTTACTAGAACAATTTTTTGAGGATGACATGGACTTTCAATCTTGTGAGTCACTCTATATTTCTTCAAAGACTTTCAAGTTGCTACTCTATGAAGTGTGTCCCTCCATTACTTATGACTATGAACACAAAGTCTTGGAAATAAAATATTCTTGAACAACCTCATGGCTACCCTTAAATCATTTGTCATAGATATCAAAGCTTCAACCCACTTGGATACATGATCCAATGCAACCAATATATACTTATTACCGCATGATGATGGAAAAGGCCCAGCCAAATTACCCGTACATCAAATATCTCAACCTCAAGGATGTAGCTTAGACACATCTCATGCCTTCATAAATATTACCGGTTATTTATCATCGATCACAATATACCACAAATTGTTGAACATCCTTAAATATTGTTGACTAATAAAATCCGACATGAATGATCTTGGTAATGGTTTTGTTAGAGCCAATATAATCACCACAAGGTGATGAATAATGATGTCAGATGATATCATTGTTCTGTTCTTTAGGAATACACCTTTCATAGATATCATTAGAGCAAAGCTTATAAAGATAAATATCATCGTAATAGTAATATTTACTATCCAAAAGGAACTTCTTCATGTGATGGTAATATAATTCCAAAGGTATAATCCCAATAGCTTTATAAGTGAAAACACCATCGAACTATGGGAGCCTTAGAGTGGTAGTGATTGCAAATAAATGATCATTTGGAAATGAGTCACAAAGTATTTACTTTTCCCTTCCTTAAATTTCAACCTAAAATAGGAATGATGATTTACTATAGTGTTATTAGTGCACATGTCAAACCCTTGAAGTATTGGCACCTATCAAATTAATCTTGGTTTTTTGTCCTTCTTACTCAAAAGATACTTAATGGTAATATGATTAGTGTATATAAAGACCTTTGAACCAATAAGGTACTGTTGAAACTTATTGAGGGAAAACACTATAGGTAAAAACTCCTTCTCTATTATGGCACAAATCAATTGAGCACCATGTAATGTGTGACTCGCATAGTAGATGACATATGATTTACACTCCTTTTGGCCAAGAGCTACTCTGACCAAATAGTCTCTTAAATCAATCATTATCTCAAATGGGAGATTCTAATTAAAGGATTTTATATAATTCTTTAATGACCAGTGTGTCATAAGAAACTTCTTACTTTCTTTACTAACTTAGGAGGAGGGATTTTATTAATGATTTCAATCGTATCTTGATCTATCTTTGTTCCTTGGTTTGAGATTATATGACCAAACACAATACATTTTTATACCATAAAATGACACTTTTTCTAATTATGCATAAGATTTACCTCCTCAAATCTTTTCTATGCCTTGTAAAAGTTATCGAATTAAAATAAGTTTCATAAATAGAAAAATTATCCATGAATACTTCCATGATATCCTCAATATAAGTGGAGAAAATAGTCATCACATGTATCTAGAAAGTGCCAAATAATTACATAAATAAAAAGGCATCTTATGATATGCAAACATAACTTAAGAGTAAGTGAATGTTGTCTTCTCTTGGTCAATAGGGTGAATAAGGACTTGGAAAAATCTTGAATTTCCACCCAAGTAACAAATATATAAGTACCTAGCAAGTATTTCTAGCAATTGATCAATGATTAGGAGAGGAACGTGGTCTTTCTAGGTGGCCTTCTTTAATTTCATGTAATCAATATAAATTCACCACCATGTTACCACTCTAGTTGAAATAAGTTTATTATTATCATTCCTAACAACAATAATCCCTCCTTTATTATGTACCACTTATACATGACTCCCCCATTCACTATCAAATATCGGATACATAATTCCTACATTGAACAACTGAATAATATTTTTCTTAACAACCTCTTTCATATTAGGATTCAATCATCTTTGATGCTCTACGGAAAGTTTTTGTCCCTCTTCTAATATTATGTGATATATGAATAAAGAGGGACACATACCCTTAGTGCCATCAATGGTATATCCAATGGACTTCCTATATAACCTAAGTACTCAAATCAATTTCTCATATTTATCTTTACCTATATTGCATTAACATTGATAGGGAAGTTAGAGTTGGAATAAAGACACAAATACCTTAGAAAGGGGGTAAGTAGTTTAAGTTCCACCTTTATTGCTTTGTCCTCCTCTACATTAATGGGTCTTGAGTCTATGTTCAACACCTCCACAATTTCTTTTCCTTTAGGAAGGAAATGGGGTTCCTCTAATGCTTTCTTCATATCTAAGATATCATCTTCATTAACTCAATCAAGGTCTTCATGCACTAGGAATTCATTGAGTGCATCTTAGGAAAATGGTCTAGTTAGTTCTTCTCGTATTGTTTGCTCAATTATGTTAATCTTATAATATTGAAAAAACTTTTAGCCCTCTTTTTTATGTAATATAATGAAAATGTTGGCACTTTTTTATGTAATTTAACCTACTTCATTTTCATAAATTGGATTTTGGAGGGTTAGGAAAGGGTATTTTAGGTTCTTAGAATCCTAGAGGTCTATGATTTGCTTGAGGATTGGGTTAAGAGGTGAGTTCTTATATGAAGTTTTTAGACTGAAATGCCCCAAAAATTTCTAATTTTATAAACTACATTTAAATGATATTTATTATAAAAATTATTTAAATAAATTATTTTTAAACTGAATTAATTAGGACAAATCAAGAAGAAATTTATAAATATTTTTATTAGAAGAGAATTTGGGTATTTTAGCTAATTAAGAATTTTATTTTAAAAAATTATTTAAATAAATTATTTTATTTAAAATAAGAAGGAGAAAATAGTTTTAAATTAATATTAATTTTATAAATAATTTAATTGGAGAAAATTAAGGTGTTTTGCTAATTAAAAAGGAAATTATGGAAAATCTTTTAAAAATCCTAATTTAGAAAAAAAAGGGATTTAAATATTATTTTATTCAAATAATATTATTTTTAAATATCCCAAATATTTTAATTAATTTAAATACCCAACATAACTATTTCTTTCTTTTCCTTTTTTCCTTTTCTTTCTTTTTCTTCTTCTTTTCTTTTTCTTTTTCTTCTTCACCCCGAAATGGGCCAGCTCGCGGCCCAGTCTTCCTCTTCTTCTTCGTTCTTCGGCCTAGTAGCGCCGTGCACCCTTCGTTCCCCTCGAAGCACCACGTTTCTTCTTTTCTCCACTCAACACGCGTCGTTTTGTTTAATGAATTTTCCCCGTCGCGCCCGGTTCGCCCGTCTCCCTTTCTTTTCTCTTCTTTTCCCGGCCGACCGGTCCAGCCACCTACTTTTCTTCTTCCCCAGTCTTTGCACCAGCCCGACGCCACCGACTTGCAACAACGTTGCCGGCGCCTGGTTTTTTGCCGGCGATCTAGCCCGATTTGACCGACCTTTTCCTCCCTTTCTCTTCCCCTCATTTCGGCAGCCTCATAAACCCTATCAACTCTCCCTTTTGTCGTGTGATACTGTCTCTCTCCTGCCCAACCCCTTCCCCCGTTTTGACTCCCACCGGCCGACCACACCACGGCGACCGGAACCCTACCTTCCCTATCTACTAGCCTACCCATAGAACCCTAGCCTCCCTTCTAAGCCTATAAATACCCTCGTAAGCAGCTCTGTATCGAGCTCTTGATCCTCCAACCCAGAATTTTCCCTTTGTTGCCGCCACCCCTTTAGAACCTATTCTACCGCCTCCGGTGCCGCCTATCTCTACCAGCCTATGGTTGAACCCTAGACCCTCTCAGCTATTTTCCCTATTTTTATAACCCTAAAATTATTTTATTTCAATTATTTACATATAAATACTATTATTATTATTCTTAATATTTATATTTTTCATATGCATTATTATTATTATTATTATTATTATTATTATTAATGTTTTTATTATTATTTATGTTGAGGGCTGAAGTCTATTGTATTTTAATTCGATTTTATTATTATTCTTCTTATTATTTCTATATTTACTATTATTAATATTAAAATGTTATAAGTATAATTATTATTATTATTCATATTTTGAAATTCCATTATTCTTATTCCATTATTATTAATACAAATATTTTAACATTAGTTTTGCTATTAATGTTGTTGTTGTCGTTGTTGTTGTTGTTGTTATTATTATTGTTATTATTATTATTATTATTATTTCATCACTATTATTATTACTAAATTTGGTTATTTAATTTACTAATATTATTATTAGTAGTATTATTTTAGTAAAAGGGATGAAGCCCTTATTTTACTATGTTTTTGAATAATGTTCTTCTTATTATCATTGTTACTATTTTTGTTAACCTTATTATTATTAATATTGATATTATTTTTGGTATTTTTTCTATTATTATTTTAATACTTTATCAAAAGCCTAGTCTTATATTAAGTTAGTGTTTAACATTATTTAGATAGGAGAGAGTCTAATTTTATCTTTTCTCTCAAAATAGGTAAAACAAGTCAAAGCCCTAAGGAGGCGTAGGAGCGTGCTCCAAGACCGGTGTCGTTTTAGGTAAGGGGTGCTAAGGCCTTTTATGTGATTATGTGCATTTTGTGCTTCGCATGCTATGTATCCTATATTTATTATTATTAATTATTTTATATCTGGTATGACATGGAGTTGAAGTATGTTTTTATATGGCATGTGTACTATGTGTATGTGACGATATGTGTTGTGACCCTATAAGACATGCATGAGAGGATGTCAATGTGGTTTGTGTGGGAGAAAGGATGAAAAAGGAGGATGGGGAAAGAAGTTGACTAAGGGAAGTGAGCTGCCCTAATTTTATGGTTTTATAAGGAATAATCTAATGTATGGTTTTATGAGGAAGAATATAATTTATGGTTTTATGTGGAGAATATAATATATGGTTTTATTTGGGAGAATGTAATTTATGATATTATATGGGAGAATCGAATTTATGGTGTGTTTGGGAGAATCTAATTTATGATGTTAATTGGGAGAATCTAATTTATGATGTTATATGGGAGAATCGAATTTATGGTTTGTTTGGGAGAATCTAATTTATGATGTTATTTGGGAGAATGTAATTTATGGTGTTATTTGGGAGAATTTAATTTATGATTTGATTGGGAGAATCTAATTTATGATTTGTTTGGGGGAATCTAATTTATGGTTTTGCTTGGGAGATTTTAATTTATGATTTTATGTGGGAGAATCTAATCAATTTTAAGGTAAGGATGAATCTTCGGTTTTATGTGATTTGAATCTAGGGTTTGGCAAGGATGAATATTTTGTTGGTATGGATTAAATTTAGGGTTTGGTATCGACAAATCTTTGGGTTTTATATGGTTTGAATTTAGGTTTGGTATGGATGAATCTTTGGTTTTGTGGGGAATGAATTTCGGGTTTTGTATGACAGAATCATGGTTTGTATAGTAGTATTAGGGTTTGCATGGTGGTATTTATGGTTTGTATGGTGGTATTAGGGTTGTATGGTGGTATTTATAGTTGTATGGTTGTATTAGGGTTTACATGGTGGCATTGATGGTTGAATGGGGGTATTAGGGTTTGCATTGTTGAATTTAGGGTTTCACGTGGAATTTTAGGGTTTGCATGAAAATGGTTCGAAGGTTTGCATGGGGAGATTAATGTCTGCATGGGTATGAAATTGACGTGTAGAAAGTTAATTTTGGATGTAAGGAAGGTAATGTAAGTGTTATTTGGGTGTTGAACTATTGTGGACGGAAAATAGTACGTGGAGTATTATGAGGGTTCAGAAGAGACTAAATTAGGGTTTGGAGTAATGAACTCTAGGTTGTTGTGATTAACTAGGGTTGGACTGGATAATTGTGGTGTATTATAATTAGCTGAGGCGTGGAGTGGCTAATTACGGTTGTTATGGTTAAATAGAGTTTGGAGTGGTTAACTATGGTTCATTGTGGTTAATTGAGGTCTGTGGTGGCTGATTAGGGTTTTGGCGTTATCATGTGTATGTGGTGATTAAAGTGTAATTATGATGGTGGACTTTTATGATTTTGACATGTGAAGATTTATGCATGTCCAGGGTGAAAGCTTTTGAATAAGATACTTAAGACACTAATCATTTAAAGTGGAATATTATTGAGCCGGGTCCAGCCGATCCACCGGTTAGGAATAGTGGTTAGGGTTATTACCCTATGTGCGTCCGATCCACCGGTAATAATAGTGGTGAGGACTTTGTCCCGCAAGTGTCCGGCCCACCGACAATAATAGTGGGGTGACTCGAGCTCAATAAACACAAACCAGAGTTTGCTAAAGATACTTAAAAGGTACTGATTACTTACAGTGAAACACCATGTGAGCAGGAACTAGCTGATCCACCATTAAGGAATAGTGGTGTGGACTTTGTCCCACAAGTGACCGATCCACCGGCGAATAATAGTGGTGTGGACTTTGTCCCGCAAGTGATCGGCCCACCGGCAATAATAGTGGGGTGTATCAAATTTTGATAAAAGATTAATTAAGTAATTAATCCGGATTATATGGGCCTTTGTACTTATACATGGTTGATCATATGCATTTGTGATTGTGTTCTTTTATTCTTATGCATAATTTTATGTGCTTATGTGTTGGCCTTAGTGCTCGGTTACCTTACTCAGTACGTAGCGTACTGATCACCCTTTTCATGGGTGCTGCTCATTCCCACGATTAGTATGCCCTTCTGATTTGTGCAGGTGGGTGAGACATCAGTCGGGGCTGTGTGTTGAGTTTGTCTGACTCAAAGTTCGAGAGATTTGTGGCCATATTTCAATATTTATGTGATTCTATTTCCTTTTATTAATCTTTTATCAGTTGTAAGTTAATTCTCTTTTGGAAATAAATTATAATTCTTGATGCGTACTCTGATTTCTATCTTATTATTGATTCATGATTCTTTATGCGTACTCTAATTTTTAATGAATGATCTTTCGAGTTCTTTTATGAACTGTTGGTTTGAGTTTAATGTAAATATTTTCTTAGCCTTAGCACTTAGTAGTGGAATGGTCGGAGAGAACCGGTCTGGTACTAAGTGTGGCGGTAACATTCCCAGAATTCACAAGTTTTAAGTATTTATATTTTAATTGCTTCCGTTGTAAAAAACAATTAGTGAATTTTTGGGTGTTACATAGACAATTTCTCCACTATATGTTAAAGTTAGGGGAAAATGGATATGTTTTTTTTTGGGTGAAGTTATTCACATAATTCACATGATTTGCAAGGGTTGAATGAGGAGTTGTAGAAGTAATACTTTTACAATCAAATGATGAGTGACTAATAACCCCACAATTTTGGCAAACTGAAAAAGAATATGCCAATGAATTCACACTTTATTTATCATACTTCTGAAATGATGCATCAACTTTAGATAAGAAGTGGTCAAGGAAATTAATGTCATATATGCAAATCTTAGTAAAAGAGCACTCACGACCACTAGTAGTGGTTTTAAGTCATGTCCTCAATTAGTTGCTTTTCCTTTGATATGCTTTCATTGATGAGAGTGCCTACTACTGCTACATCTATGGTCATCCTTATGTTTTAAAGGATAACATTGTAATAAGTATGAACTAATAGCCATTCTTCCCACGCATGATGTGGGTAAATCTTCAACATTTCCTTGTAATTTCCCATGTTTTATATAAAGATTCACCATCTATCTTACTTAAACTTGTAACAAGATTCCTTAGTTGAACCATCTTGGATGGAACAAAATGTTTGTTCAGGAAGGCTTGTGAAAGTTAATCCCAGGTGGTAATGGATTTGAGAGGAAGTGATTATGGTTAATCTGTTACTCTATCTCTCACTGAAATGGGCTTTTTCGATATAACCAAATAGAAATCACTAAGGGTGCCATATTCTAGGAGCTTAAACAATGTGATTGACTAAATATTCTTACATGTTGGGAGCTCCTTCCCCCTCTTCAAACTCTAATTCATCTTTTTCATAGATGAACCTATGATTAGTGATAGAATAAGATCCATTTGCATCATATATAAGGGATTCCTTGGTTCATGCTAATGAAGCAATGTCACTTGCTCATTATTAAAGTGACTACAATCTTTTTCTATTCATGAGGGTCCTATTAGAGCACCTTATACTTCTAATAGGCCATGAACTAGATTATAGTCATTCTCAATGAGTCCATTAAAAGTGATACCATTTTTTTCATTGGGTCTGGGTAGAGATCAAAGATATTGAGCGACCAATCCAACATAATAACTCAAAAGATAAATAAGTATCTTGAATTTGTTCATGTTCGTTCCAAGTTTGAAGTACCATTTGTTCAAATAAGAATCCCCTTCATTACATGATTTCCTTTTCATATGGATAGATATAGGATCTATAGGGAAATTACTTAGAAGTACACTTTGTGCATCAACCCTTCCTATCTAATATAAAGGGATCCTATGATCATGAACCGATCTCATCTGGGATCATAAACACCAAGTTTGTCTATGAAGAGCAGACCTAATTGCAGTAGTGTGTATAATGAATTTATTATGTGTAATACTAATAGATAGGTCCTCATTGGTAAGTTCCATAAGATCTCGTGCATTAGAATCCATGGTTATGGACCTTAATCCATTAGTATGGAACATTTTATTTTCCAAGTGAAATTTCATAATAGATGAAAGAGTGAAAAAGTGCTTTCATTATTGTGGAATAAGACTCATTTGTATCTTAATGCATTTATTGAATTTATTTGGAGCTATTAGAGCAAGATCCACTTTTTTGGTGTATGAGTCGAAGTAATCACAATAACATTTCGAGTGGATCCTCTTTCATAATCCCTAGAGAGATAGTCTATTAATAGACTGAGGGATAAGTAATTTGACTCATTCACATCCAAATCATGAATGTTTGGAAGCCATATTATGCAAGGATACATTGCTTTTGCTAATTCAAATTGAAGGGTGATATAAATTTAGTTTATTTCTAGTATCACATCCATAGTTAAGTCTATAGTTAGCAGCTCTAGCTCTGTATCAAAGGCATGATCAATATTGTCACTATTATCAATATCATCACTATCACCAATATCATCAATATCATCAATAAGAAAATATTTTGGATTATTATACAAGAACTTGTTTAGAAATGCCACAATGAAAGGACCATAGGAGTTTTTTCGTTAGGTATTTAACCAAATATGATTGTCCAGTTCTTATAAAACCAATCACTAATATACCACTAAAGGGGAATAGGGATAAGTGTAGCAAAAAGAGTTTTCCACGAGATGATAAAAGAAATCTATTAGCGCCACACAAGGTTTGTGAATAAGTGATTGTCTGATAATGAGAAAGGAATATATGTCTTTCTACTCAACAGGATTTATTAAACTCATAAATCATCATATAATTTTGATGAATGTCAAATAAGTATCATAAGTAAATCACTTTGAGTTGTTCAATCATTTGATAACCAGATTCATTCTTTGATAAATGATCATTATGAGTCTGACTCAATAGAATTTTATCAATCCTTTTTTCTATCGTTAAGGTGGTGACTTGAACCAAGAATTCTATTTCTTCATCATTAATCGAATCACTGTTCATGACTTGGGATTCTATTTTATCATCAATCCAATCACCATTCACCTTTTTTTTTTCTTATCAATGAATAGATTTCTTTACATGTATGACATATATGTCTTGTATTTCTAAAAAGTGTGATTAAATTAATAGGATTTGGCATGATCCTTATGAGATGGATGATATCAATGAGATTGATATCCAAATCTTTCTTCTTAGAACGTATTGATTTAACCCCATACATAGGACTAATGTCTAATAGCATGCCTAAAGAAGAATGCCATATTTCTTCTAGAGAATTTCCTAATTGTTCTAGAGGAACAAGAAAGATATTCTTTAACCAGAAAGAATTCAATTCAAATGTAGGATACCTATCTAAAAGTTTTATCAACTCAATCATATATGATTGAAACATCAAAGATTTGATCTTTTTAAACTCTGCTTGCGACTCAATAGAGGTTTAGGAAACAAATAGGAGATGGGTATGAACAAGATATCCAGCATAAAGAAGAAGGAAAATGATTAAATAGAGAAACTCCCTAACATTTGGCAATCTCAGACGTGTTGATATCAATGGTGACTCATTATTTCAATGAATCCACTCTTCAGATAGAAGAAGATTATGTAAACAATTAAATCAAAATCTCAATTTCTAGATTCCATTGTGTAAGATAGTTTTTTCAAAAGTGTTGGCCATGTTATATATGATCCATGCATAATACAATGAAAAATGGATCCAAATTTGTGACTGCTACTCAATATCGGCAATAAGTCTGAAAAAATATCTAAAAATATCAAAGTTAGATATTTATACCCTATTGAAGTGAGTAACCATGACATATATATTTGGAATAGATTCCGTTTTAAGAAAGATGAAAAAGCACTATCTCGTTGAAAGGTTCTATACATCTATCCCTTCTTAATGTATTTATTTAGACAAAGACTATGTGTTACCCTTTTCAGATGGTAAATCTTTCTCAAAACATGGAGTGTGAATCAAACCCATGTTTGAATTGAAATTAAGATACTGAAGTAATTTATTCCTTTCTAAATCAGATAGATTCATATATAAAAGATGTTGATAATAAATTATGTCCAAATGGACTATTTGTCCCTCTGTTAGAGGTGTTTTAGAAATGTCTACGATTGAGTAAATAGTTCTACAATGAATTTAAAAATGGAAATATTTGTATAAGTTATACCTTTCATCACCACTTTGTGGAAAATAGTTAGGTATGAATACGTTAGATACCTATAAATTGATTGGTGAAATAATATCTCTCTCCAAAAAAGCATGTTTTTTTTACTCTTGCACAAAGAAAACTTTTATTGCTAATGAAAAAGATATTGAGAAATTTTCTATACATAAAATCATAATTATTAATTAGGGCCTTTTCCATAAAAAAAATGGAATCTATTGTTATATAGAAGAAAATGTGACGTGTATTATTTAATAATCGAAGTTAATTTTATTTATAAAAGGAAGATATCAATGGACTTTTATGAAATTGTTTGATGGGATTTAGATAATTTTCTCAGTTATGGGATATCATTGAGAAAGAGGAATCTGTGTTATCAAAGGATTTCCCGTGATTCTTTCTAGTATGGAATGAGTCAATCATCTACTTTAGTATCTTATTGAGAAAAAAATGGCTATATTTTCCTTCCGTTAATCAAGGCATATTTTTTGGGAAGTATAGTGATCATCCAATAAGAAGGCTTCCAATTTTTTCAAATTAATGATTTAAAGACCTATTGACTCTAACAATAGATTATAGATTTTATCATTTAGACCTTTTAATTCATAAATGTGACTCTCTGGCCTATTAATGGGAATATTCCCAAAAATCACAAAGAAAAAAGTTAACTAGACAAAAAGAGAAGCAAGCAACTTGGACAAAAATAAAGGAAGTGACTTAGAAAAACGTTTTTTGTCCTTAGGCCAATGAATTGAATATTGATTAATATGTAAACGATCAAAAACTACCTAAAAATAGCTATTCTACTCAGAACAAAATTTTTCAACATTTCCTAGAAATTCTTGCTCCCATTGAACCATTAGTATCTATATGCATCAGGATCTTGATTCATGGATTTCTCGCATTAAGAAATAAAAATAAGAGGATCCAACTATTTATTTTTGACTCTTTTTCAAATTCAATAAATTTTAATTAACTGTATATTTCATTATCATTCAATAATTTAGAGTATCTTTTTCTATTTGATCCCTTTGAATTCCATATTCAAAGTTGCGATCCGATCAATTCATTAGCATGAAAAATAATCAATTCAATACATTTCTTATGTACCCATAGGTGCTATATTGGATTTGAATCAAATTTTGGATCAATCTATATTTATTGATTTTTTCCATCATATTGTTGCTAGCAAATACCACTATTTGTAGTTTTGTATCTTCCAAAGAATTCTCACAGGAGTTCTAAAGCGATTTTTTTTCTAATCCTATGATAAAAAGATTCATTCTCTTCATCAAAAGTAGGAGGTACAATTGATAAAGGTTTATTTTTTGATTCATCCTTATATTTGAAAACCTCATTCAAGAATTATTTTTGATCCAATCTATAGGAATCAATAGAAATGGAAAATCCTTTATGATACACCAGATCCTGCTTGATTATTGATAAAGTGAATATATTTGCCATTTTTTAAAATCTCTATTTGGATTCAAAATCGTAGAGTAACATGTATCCCCCTATTTTAGTCATGGAATAGATGAAATAAAGAAAAAAATGGAATTTGTTTCGAGAATGAAATCTTATTAGAACTGTCCATATTTGGTTCATCCTTAAAAACTATATACCTCTTAGTAGGATTGGAACCTAGATGAAGTTCCAACCATCTGTGAAAGAAAATAGAACAAATTAATATTCTAGGATTCCCAAGGAGTCCTTTGAATTCTTTTGGAAGTAGATGATTATTCGTATGGTTCTCACATTCCGTGAATAGCCAAAACATTGAGGAATATATAGAAAGGAAGTTTGGGAATCAATCTGAGTCTATCTCTATTACTTCTATTTGAAGAAAGGAAGGATCCCAAAGGATCAGTCTTTATTTTCATTGTTTAATCTCTCTTTGATTGATCAATGTGTGATATTCCAAATCCGCATTACTAATGGAATCAAAATGATCTCTAGATTGATCAGAAGATCCTTTAAAATGGCTAGAATATGTTTCTTGAATGAAACTAGATCTGGTAGAATCATATTGAATATTTGACAATATATTTCATACCTTGATAAAAAACGAATCCTTGTTTACCAACCACACATTGTTTGACAAAATCTAATTCTTTCTTGATATGTTCTTCAAAAAATCTGATTTGCGTGGATTCTTCCCCCAACTAAAAAAGAGATCTTGGTGGAATTGGTATATAAGAAATTGAGCATAAATTTCTAAAGAAATAACCCATTTTTTTCTAGATAAAAGATAGGAAACATGCTCAATATCATTTGATTGAATATTTGACCTAGCCCCTTGTTGTTTGAAGGAACACTCCACTTCACTTTGTATTTTTCACAAAAAGTAGACATGAGATAGCAAATATAGTTTTTCACTAAGATTTAAAATAGCTGTCCTAATTTAAATTTGATCATGCTTTACCTCTTCCTTAGAGAAAAACAATTAAACAATTCCCAATCATGGTCCTTGTGGATCGGATAATCCATATAATATACAAAGGGAAACTCTAGATATTTGATATCTTTCTCTATGAATAATATTTGAATCCAATGACAATTTCATTTGATATATTCAAACTAGAATCCCTATGTGTTCCCATCCAATTCATCCACCACCGTGAACCTCAGTTTGATTTAGGCATGATACACTTTTGAGGTATTGGAAGAACCTAAGTATGCTGTTTTGGCTCTGGGAAAAAAACTCCTAGAGATCCTTTTTCCTTTTGGAAGATACAGGAGTAGGACAATTAGCCTATTTATATTTGAAGACCCAAAGGATTCTTCCATTGTATTAGTTCTGGGTCCAATGGAATTCATAGCTATAGCAAGAAGCCCTATTAAATATAGTTTTTTTCTTTCAACCATATTTTGATTATTAATATGATATATAAGGTCCGCTGCTAAAAAGAGTACTACACCCTTGATCATGAAATATTGATTACTTGTTGAACCCTATAAATTACTTGAAAGGAGGATACTCAAAATTCATGGTTTAAAGATTTTATTAAACGTTCATGGTGGAAAACGTGTGAATGAAAGATCCCACTGAATTGAATTGGGCCCATGAATCTAAGTAATAGTGAGAATTCTTGATCTCTCTCAATTCTAAAATCCAGAATTTGAACTGATGTCCTTTCATTGATTCCTCTTAATATCCTAAATATTTCAATTCAATTGGAATTTAGATATTTACCATGTACTAGGATCCCCCCTAAGCAACCATGGTTGAACGGTTAAAGTGCCCAACTTATAATTAGTGAATTTATAGGTTCAATTCCTACTGGATACATGCTAATGGGACCCTCCAATATGTATATTGGAATTACCTCTATATCAATGGAATCTTATCATCCATAGATAACGAATGGGTGTGGTATCTACATATCATAACACATGAATAGTAAGAACTAGCATTCTTATTGAGACTAGAACTCATAGGGAAGAAAATATATTTATAGCTAGAATCCAATATGTAGTATGTACAGATAAAAGTATTTAGTTATTCGGGAAAAATCAATATACTTCTAATGTTGAATTAGGATTAATTAGAATAGAAATCAAACATGGGGTCTAAATCTTCTTTAGTGTCAAGGTAATAGTTATGAATAGTCATTGAATCCTAGGAAAAGGGTAAAAGAATGGGACCTATTATGGGACATACAATGCATTACATATGTATGATCATTATGGTTCAATTAGATTATTCAATTCCACCACTTAGAAAAAGAAGAACGTAAATAAAAATACTTATAACATGATTATACATTTATACAAAAATTCTACCTCAAGCACGTGTATTGGTAGTGTAGATAGTTAAGTGAAATCTAATCCATGAAATAATTTGATCTATGGATAGCGTCATTTTGGTAAAGGCCAAAATGCCTACATTTGTTTGGTATAATATAGATTTTTAATGGAATGAAAAAGACATATACGTGTAAACATAGAATATGAACCTAATAAAAATGCCTATATTTGTCTCATACACTATAAGGATGGTGAGAAGAGATATATTTTACATCCTAGAGGGGCTATAATTTGAGATACCATTGTTTCTGGTATAAAAGTTCCTATAAAAATAGGAAATACCCTGCCTTTGAGTGTGGTTTGAACTATTGATTTATTTATTTTGAAGTAACTAATTAGGTTTACAATGAAACTTAGAAATCTATCATTAATACAATTTGAGTACCACTATAGAATAAACCTGATGTGGTTTTATCAAAGTAGCCGGATGGTTGGATCGAAGATTGTAGTAGAAATTGTTAGCTATGAATTAATGCAAAAGAAATGAAATAATTAGCTGGAGTATAGGTGAAGAAATTGACTAACAAAGGAGGATGTCTCGGTATAGCCTAGGAAAACTACACCTGGAAGCATAAAATCACATTTCTCAAGTTTTCCATATATTTTAGATTTCCTTAGCTTATCAAATAATTTCTTCAAATGCACTAGATGATCATAACTATTTTTTCTATACACAAGAATATCATCTAAATATACAACAATGAAATCACCAAGGAAAGGTCGGAGAACTTCATTCATAAGTCTCATAAATGAGCTAGGTGCATTACATAACCCAAAAGGCATAACCATCCACTCATAAAGACCATTTTTTGTTTTAAAAGTAGTTTTCCATTCATCTCCATCTATAATCCTTAATTGATGATATACACTTATTAAATCAATTTTGGAAATACTTGTGCTCTACAAAGTTCATCAAGCATATCATATAATCTAGACATAGGAAATCTATATTTGATAGTAATATTATTCATAGCCCTAGAATCTATACACATACGCCAAGTACCATCCTTTTTAAGAACTAGTAAAGTAGGAACACTATAAGGACGCATACTTTCTCTCACAAATCCTTTATCCATAAGCTCTTATATTTGTTTTTTTAATTCCTTAGCTTCTTCTGAGTTACATCTATAAGCCGATTTATTAGGAATAGGCATACCGGGAAAAAGATCAATGGCATGTTCTATACCTCTTTTATGTGGTAATCCAGGAGGTAAGTCATTAGGAAATACATCATTATACTCATCAAGAAACTTAATTAGATTATGATTTTCAAGTTGTTGTTTTTTAGGTTTAGAATTCTTTAGAAACTAAAGCATAAAAAATTCCTTCATCTATTATACATTTTTCCATAGCCTTTTTATGAAAAAATAATCTCTTTTGGTCACCACTCAAAGGCATATGATCATATAAAGAAGGTGTGAGCCTATACAATTGTTTTTCCTTTCTCACCGCATATTCATTAGTTACTCCATATTTCCATGGTCTAACCAAAAGTAATCCACAAGCATCCATAGGTAAAACATAACATAAAACCTCATCATGATAATCTCTAATAGAAAATGTGATTAAACCTCTTTTTTTTACTTTAGCTCCTTTATCCTTATTTAACCATTGTAAAGAATAGGGTTTAAGATGATTAGTAGTTTCTAAACCAAGTTTCTTAACCATTGCCTCACTAGCAACATTAGTACATTAACCACTATCAATTATGAATCTATAAACCACATCACCTATTTTACACTTAGTTTTAAACATTTTCTCTCTTTGAGTAGGTGTAATACTGGGTTGAATTTGCAAAACTATTTGAATTACAAATCATGGATCTCCTTCTTCCTCTTCTATAGTTAATATTTCATTAGGAGATTCAACTTCTAATTCATCATCATCACTACATGGTTCCATGTTTTCTATTTCAGATAAGGTTAAGGCTCTTTGGTTAGGACAATCTCTAACAAAATTTCCATATCCTTTACATTTGAAAAATTTTTTATTTTCCATTTCAACTACCTTATTTTTACCTTTATCATATTTATTATTCTTTTTATCATATGAAAATTTTGATTTAGGTGTAAAGGTGTTAGAATAGGGTTTAGTTGAAGTTGAAGAATTAGACTTAACATAGGCTTTAGTTGATTTGGTTTGTCTTTCAATTTTCATAGCCAATTTTATAAAGTCATCAAGAGAGTCTTAAGATTACATATCCATATTGTCTCTCATTAAATTATTCAAGCCACCTAAGTACCTAGCACATTTTTGTTCCTTTCTTTCATGAACATCACAAATAAGGGTTAGTCTTTTAAACTCTCTAGTGTATTCTTCTACACTAAATAAACCTTGCCTTAGAGTAGTCATTTTAACATACATATCTTGCTCATACTCTCTAGGTACAAATTTATTTATTAAGTGCTTTTTAAGTTTTTCCCAAGATTTTATTTTAAACTTCTCTTGTCTTTCTCTTCTTCGCTTTAAATTATCATACCAAATGCGAGAAAAATCTTTGAACTTTAGAGTAACTAATTTACACTTTCTCTCATCATCATATTATATAAACTCAAAAATAGCCTCAATATCATGCAACCATTCAAAAAATGACTCCACATTCAAATCACCATGAAATTCAGGAAGGTCAAGTTTAATACCTTAGTCTTTATGGTGTGCATTTCTTACATGGAATGTAGGTGCTCTTCTTTGGTTGCTTGAGCTAAAAGAATATATCTCTTATTCTCCATATTCATGATGAGACATATTGAAATGTCCACTTCCAATCTTGGCATGGTACATAGGCTTCATTCTCCCTTCCACACTATCATGTGTGGTTTCCATGCGAACTTGCCATGGTTTACACTTCTCTTGTTTGGCCTACTTAGCTTCCACACTTTGGAGTCGATGTTGCAGTGTGTTTTGAGTTTGTAATTGGGAATCCATGTGTGTGTTAAGGCTTTTGATGGACTCTACCAGGGCACACACCTCTTAACTATCCATGGTGAAGGTTGACACACAACCCTACTTGTTGCACACAATATGTTCTACAAAGTGTAGGTGCTGGATTTGTTTTTCCTACAACAAAACAAAGCACAAACCATTTGCTAAATCACAAAAAAATTATAATCACGACCTGTAGTCCTTCATTTGGCACAAAGGAGATCTTTTATCCCCAAGAATAGCCACTGCATGTAGGTACACACAAAATGAGAGAATCTTCTAATAAGGATGTGAAATTCATTCACATAAAATCATATAACATCAATTTTGTGTCCTCAACAAATGCATGTCTTCCAGTGGGAGATTTGTGTTGGTTTATTCATAAAGGATGTATAGGAAATCAAGAGGTAGAGGCTGGAGTGATTCCTTGAGAGGAAATGAGAAGAAATGATTCGAATAGAAGGCCTGCAAATTCCAAGTCTCATTTAGGTGACTGAGTTGGTGTCCAGGACTATGACACTTTGGTTTCTTTCTCTCCTTGATGCAAGAAGGAAACTTGAAATGGGTTTATTCAAACTTGATCACACACCAATAGAGAATAGAATTAAGGAGGAATGAAGTGATGCAGAGTTACAAAAACTCGTGGCACACAAGCGACACAAACTGGTGCACTGTTGGAATAATTGGTTGGTATTTTATGTTGGAATGATGGGGAATATGCAACTTGATCATTGAAAGATTGGAATAAATTCAATAAAAATCCAATAATTTCATAAAGAATAAAGAATTCAAAGAAATGGCTGAGTAGTTGTGGAGTTCTTGGTGCAAGAACACACATGCATTTTCCAGACCTGTAGGTTGCTCGTTTTGCAATAGCTTCGAACAATCGAAGCTCTGATACCAAATATGATGTTGTTTTATCAAAGTATCTGGAAGGTTGGATCGAATATTGTAGTAGAAACTATCACCACGAATTAATGCAAAAGAAACGAAGTAATTACTTGGAGTATAGGTGAAGAAATTGATTAAGAAAGGAGGAATGTGTTATGTAGTTTGAGTGAAATGGAGGAAGGTAATGCCCATAATTTCCTTGCTCAATTTTGACCAAAAAAATAGAGGATAGACTTTAGCTAATGTAGCTCAAAGTTTGATAAAAAATCATATGTTTTATTAATTCAAATTCTTATTCATTCTACATTACAATGATGCGCACAAGGTATATATATAGGAAGAAGTTCCAGCTTGAAGTATCGAGCTTCCAGTCGGTCCTTTCCTTAATTCAGCCATTAATCATGGTTGGATTAAGCCTATATTAACCTTAATTACAAGCATAATATCATTGGTTAAATGATACTAAGGATTAATATTACAAAGCTATACAATTGACTAACATACATACATAAAATTATATCAAACCCTAACTTACATAAAATACACTTAGGGTTAGGGTTTACAAAAAGTTAATACAAATAATGAATATCATCACTATATCTTATTGTTGTAAAGTATCATCCCATGTATACCAAAGTCTTACATGCTTTGAATATTTGTACACATTAAAGTGTATGAACATCTTCTTCTTGCAAAAATTTGACATACCTACAAGAACAACTTAAATGTTTTTCAATATCAAGCATATAAGAATTATCAAGAATATTTAACATGATATGATCCAACATTAAGAAAGCTATATCTTTCTTACCTTGAGGATTAAAATGAACATGAAAATCATTAGGTTCATTAGATGCTCCTGCATCAAGACCTTAATAGAAAACTAAAGAGTAACGAAAGCAAGTGATTGAGTTTAGTAGTTTCTCATATCAAATTATTAACTCTAGAGATTTAGTAATATGGAGAAGAAAAAATTGGCTTTAGCACAGAAAAAATTGAAAGTACTCCTTCATTTAAATTTAAAAGAGAGGAGGATGGGTTATTCTCTTTTCATTTGATGGTCAGAGGAGCATTAAAAGCTAAGCAGTGGTTATTCTAAAGATTCGCCGAGGAAGAATAGAGATGTCTCCTATATCACCCATAATATGTATATGTGGAAGTATCAGCAAAATTTCATAGATTCATTCAGTTTGAATGTTACATAAAGAACATAAGCCAAATGATGGAATAGGAAGACCTTGAATATAGTAGATCATAATAGAAATGATTCAGCAGCTTTTGGTTCCTATATATTTACTCACTTGGTAATTTATTAAACGATAAATATAAGATCCATTTGTATTGATATAATCATCTACATCTAAAAACTGTATATTTTAGAAGATGGTTGTACAGTTTGGGAAGCGATTTTGATTGATCAAAAAGAAGAATACTTCAAGTGATATGCCCTTATACATGACGATACATAACATAGAAATAACACTAGGAAAGGATGGACAATTACCTAGAGTAGTCTGTGCTATAGCAAAATTGATTGTAAAAGAGGGGAAATCAATCACATTAAAATTAACTTCTAGGGAGGTCCATTTGATATCCAAAAACTGCTCACTAATAGTTAGATAAATGGGGAGTGTTGGAGTGAACCAAAAAAGCTTGGGTAGAGTCGGATCTAAGCATTGGCTAGGTAAATGTCCTGTAGTAAGAGTAGTTATGAAACCTATAGACCATCCCTATGGGGGTGGTGAAGGGAGGGCCCCAATTGGTAGAAAAAACCCCACAACCCCTTCAGGTTATCCTACACTTGAAACAATAAGTAGAAAAAGGAATTAATGTAAGGATAATTTGATTCTTCGTCACTATAGTAAATAGGAGAGAAAATAGAACGACTTTCTTCATCTTTGCAAAAAAAAAAAAAAAAATAGGAGTAATTAACTATAACACATTGATTAAAAAAATCCTTTTGTACTAAATCATTTTTTAAAAATAATTGATAATCTTAACAAAATGACAAAAAAAAATCGTTGTAACTTGGCATAAGGCATCTACCATTATATCCATAATGATTTGGCATACTATTGTTATTCAAAATGGACAAGAGGTTTTCCTTATTTATATAACAAATTGTAATATTTAATGTATGGGAAAATGATGGGAATTGAACCCGTGCTTGGTGGATTCACAATCCATTGCCTTGATCCACTTGGCTACATCCTCCCCTCTAAGATTTAGTTTTTTAGATATTAAATATTAATAAAAATAATTTTTAGAGCATAGATATTCTAATTAAAGTTCAAAAATGTAAAATAAAAATAAAAATAAATAATCATAAATTCATATTGTTTTATGAAATTGAAGTAAAAAAAGAAATAACCTTAACCTAATAACATTATCTAAAATGCCATTCATCTTTAGTGCATCACATTACTCAAAGAAGATTAAGATGTGTAGATTTGGGTCCTATTTTGGGATACTGAACTAGTTGTGCAGCACCATATTGAGGAGTATATGTTTTAGATCAAAATTATGTTCCATATGGTGTAACAAAACCAAATTAGAGTTGCTAACTCCTCGAGAGAGAAATTTTTTTCTATGAGAAAGTTTTCATGAATCAAGATTTCTTCACGCTTGCTTGTTTCTTCGCACATAACCACTACTTTAATTCACTTAACATCATCCTAATATTGGGATCAAACTCAATTGTGCACCCAAGTGGAAGGGACCATTACATATAAGGTACATAAAAACAAAAGCAAAGTATCTCCCAAGCAAAGGAAAACAAAAATAAAAATGAAATAAAAAAATTTAGTGATGCAGAAGCAAATGATAAAGATTTAGAATTTATTACTATGGAACCTACTCTCCTCTATTCTATGCAGGATAAATTTAAAGACAAACGAATGACTACATTGCTAGTTATAGATGAAACTTACAAAACAAGTCACTAGTAATAGAGACGTGTGGATGGCATGTATGGAGGGCATAAAATGTATTGCATGGAAGGAATGAATGTGGTATCTACGTAAGAAGACTATAATAAAAACTTTATATGTGTAATATTAGTTAATATCACATTGATATTAGTTATAGGATAAGGAAAGTTGAGATAGTCAAAAAGTAGCTTAATTCTATCTTTTAATATTATCTTATTCTATCTTATGAGTTGTGAATGGAGTAGGGAGAAAGCTAATGCTTTATGTATTTATTTATATTATATTTTTAGGAGAATTATGTTGCAATATTAGGGAGGCTCAATGCTTATAAAAACCATATAGCAGACGACACAAAAGAAGAGGCGAAAATTGATGAAAGTTGTAAGCATTTGCTTAATTGAATTATGGGTGAGTTTATTTCAATTTCAATCAATTTTGTGTGAGTGATTATTCTTGAAATCCTTAATCACATTGTCTATGTGAATTAGATATTAAGATCTATCCTTCAAACCCTCCATAAAACCAACGCCATCCCAATTCTTAATCGCCACATACAATCACCATCATCATCATCTTCAACATTCATATTCAACCTATTTTTCTTACTAACTTTATCTATTTCCAAACATAAGATGATGATGATGATGATGATGATGATGATGATGATAATAATAATAATAATAATAAGATTATCAAACAATCATCCTGAACATCTTAACTTTGAGTTCTAAACATCAAATTACCATATTTCCAATCTTTCATCATCATACTATTCATATGAATTCTAAACACTAATTGTAAACCCTAACCCTAGCCCACAAACCAAACTATTGCAAAACCTTTATCATTTGAGCATCATCATCATTAGTTCTACTTTATCAAATCATCATCATCTTCAAACCATCATAACCCTAACATAACCATATTTCTACCCAAACTATAAGTCCATATTCCTACCCACATCAATTTTGGTATTAAAGTTTAGGTTTGGTGTAGTGTGAAGAAGGAATGGATAGCCAAGGAGAATATTTGAGGGATGTTCTCAAGGTATTGGTGGAGGAGATCAAGGAAGTTAAGTTGCGTATAGTGATGGAAACCGGTTAGGGTTTCGCAAAAGGATCGAAGGTTTAATCGAGCGCAACGTTCGATTTCCGCCGGTACAGCCTAAGGAAATCTTTCCAAAGGAAGGACCACAACTTCAGAAGCACAATTGATTCAATGGCAGCTGAATTTAGAAGGTGAAAGATCAAGATCGATCGAGAAGAGAACGAAACAGAAGCAGAGAATAAGCGAAAGAGAGAATCGCCAAGAGAGAGAAGAGGTCGAGAGAGTTCGAGAAAAATCGAATGAAACTTTATTTCTGTCAAAAGTGTCTGTATTACATCGTATTTCCCCTATTTATATGTACACAAAAACCGTATATGATACACAATACATACGAACGATGAAACAGATCTGTTGGGCCAAGGATAAGTGTCGAACAGCCCAAAACCAAACAACACCAACTGTAGTGTCGACCAGCCCAACGCAACCAACCACAAAAATGATCCAAAATACAATTAAGCTTAAGGCTTAATTTCCCATCAGCTAAAATAACTATAGCTAATCATGGTCATTAAGGATTGATTAATCCACAATCCAGCTAGTCCAATTTAAGGACCGGGTGGCGGATTATACAACCGTCCTAATTCCCATTAGCCCATTCCGACCGGCGAATGCATCATATGGGATTACAAGAATTTTAATAAAAAGTTAAAAAAACTGTACACTCCAGGCTTAATCCGAACGGCCCAGCAGACATGTTCCAGTTCACAGAATCCCATAAGATGCAACATTATCCTATTAATTCAACAAATAAGATAAACAATTGTAAGTAATTAATTCACAGCAAATTTCAAAATTACTCAGATATAAATTTACAAGATTCACATCATATAGGTAGGTGTAACACCCCCAAAATTTACTACTAAAAAATTTCTTTTAATTAAAAGAAAATTAGCGGAAGCAAAATAACAAAACCATGAATTCTACGGATATTACCGCCACACTTAGTACTAGACCAGTTCATTCATTTTGTTCTAGTACCAAGTGCTAAGGCTAAAAGAGTAAAATACAATTTTACGAGAAACTTGAGTATTTAAAAATCGGAGTAGCGTAGTAAAAAATTTACGAGAGTAAAATCCAACAACGGTGGTTACAAAATAATAAATACATTGAATTTAAAAGAGACAAATTAAAACCCTAGAATTTACCGGATAGTACCTTACACTCATGTTCGAGAGCCCACATGAATAGCACTTGAAACGACCTGCAAGGAACATTGCCCATTGAATAGGCAGGGACCCCACAAATGGAACACTTCAGTACTACGATACTGAGTAACCCTTTAAATCACACTTAATAGTAGGATCGCAATGTAACACACGATACTACATACACACATAATGAAAGGTAAATACTGAATGTCCACGTTTATATAACCACATACTTAACAAAGCAACGGAATATTAATAGGTCATAGAGAACAATCAATATGTCTGGGCCTTAAGCCCGTAATACATCATTATCAATCATATCGGATTATAATTATTCGTGTGAGTGTGGGAACCCCACTATTTTAGCCGGTGGAACGGTCATGCAGGGCAAAATGCTCTTAGCCACTATTATTCGCCGGTGGACTGGTCATATAGGGTAAAATACTCCTGGCCACTATTATTCGCCTATGGACCGGTCTGGCCCCGACTCACATCATATTCCACTATAAGTGATTAGTATTTTCCATAATTTATTCATAGCCAAATCAAATTTATTGAGCTTGAGACCCCCACTATTCTGGCCGGTGGATTGGAATACAAGTATACATCATCCAGGGTAAGACATCCTGGGCCACTATTATATCCGGTGGATCGATACTCAAAAACATCGTCCAGGGAAAAACCTCCTGGGATACTATTATATCCGGCGAATCGGTACTCATAATATATAATTTAACTAGGCCCGACTCATTAATCTTTCACTTTAACGATTAGTGTTTTCCCTTTCTAATCAGCACAACAATTCCATTTATTTGCCTCGATAGGGAGATCAAGATCTCGGGACACGAAGGTACACCAGTCGCACTAGTGCATAAAAGCTACTCAGTACCCTTCAACTATCAACTCAGGGAGGCAAAGGTACCCTAGTCGTAATGGTGCTTAAAGCTAACTCAGTACCCTACCGACAAGGAAACCTAATCCTTAAGTATGCATACCCCCTATCTAGGTCTGTAGAGCTAGATAGAGTAGATATAGGGTCTGGGTGGGGCACAAAGGCACTCTAGAAAATACCAAATAATCGTGGGCTAAACCACGTCTTTAGGGTAGCGACCCCTAAAGAGCCACCATTCCCGATCTCGAGGTCTTTTACTTTAAGTATTAGTGTCTTAATTAAGGATGATCACAGAAGCAGAACAATCATATAATTATTCACTTTAATCATTCGGATTTCATCAGACATTTCTTATTTAAATGGTTGTCCAAGGTAACACAGAAGAATCATTAAGGCCATCTTAACCTCATCTAATTTCGAATTAGAATTCATTCTCGTGATACCTAATAATCATCAAATACTCTTACCTCATTAATCGGCATTATTTTAGTCATACTAAAAAATTTTACAATCAAAATGACATATTAGGTACAAACTATTCATTTTTCCCTTATATAATTGCTAAGTCATCCCTTCCTTACTTGACAAATTACCATGTTCCCTCCTTGTTACATAATTACCAAATTACCCCTTACTCTATTTAGGTTACTAAGTTATTTCTCATACTTATTAGGTCACTAATCCCCCTTCATAATTATTACCCTTAATATACTTTCCATTTAGTTGGTTAGATTACCACTTTGCCCTTTCTCCTTTATTAAAATTAATAAATTATCCTTGAGTTGGTCAAATTACCAAATTACCCTTCCTTATTATCCTAATTACCAAATTACCATCCTCTATTATCAATTACCAAACTACCCTTCTTCATTGTCAAAATTACCAAATTACCTTTTGGTTGGTTAAATTACCAAATTACCCTTTTATATGATCATAATTATAATTTTACCCTTCTCCATTATTAAATTACCCTTTGGTTATTTAAATTACCAAATTGCCCTTCTTAATTGTCATAATTACCAAACTACCTTACTCCATTATCAAAATTACAAAAATACCCTCTAGTTGGTTAAATTACCAAATTACCCTTTAGTTATTTAAATTATTATTTTACCCTTCTCAATTATTATAATTACCAAGTTACTCCTTTCTAATTTTCACTTTTACCCCTTTTATTTACAAAATTACCATCTTACCCCTTTACTTTCAAATTTAACATTTTACCCCTTAACTTCCAAAAATTACCATAACACCCTTTCACTTATAAAGGTTACCAATTTATCCTTAATTACGAAATTACTATTTTACCTCTTTAAATTTCCAAGTTACCATTTTTCCCTTTAATCACAAAATTACTATTCTGCCCTTTAATTACACAATTACAATTTTACCCTTTTATTATAAAATTACCATTTTACCCTCTTCTTACAAAATTACCAATTTACCATTCAATCATAAAACTACTATTTTACCCTTTATTTACAAAATTACCATTTTATCCTTTTATTAAAAAATTTACTATTTTACCCTTGCCACCAAAATTACCATAATACCCTTTTTAATTAAGAATTACCTTTTTTCCCTTAGTATACCACTTATATTAAATTATTATTATTAATACATAAAATATTAATATTAACTCCTCATCCCCTATAATTAATATAACATTATTAGGACCCATATACATATTAGGCCATGTTCTTGTACAAGATACCTTACTAAAATCCCCTAAGGCTTCCAAAATATTAATCATGCATTAAGAATCACAATAGAATAATATAACATGGTCAATACTTAACATTTTCATTAACAACCAAACTCTTATCCTAAATAATATTTCCATACATAGCAATAATCTATCATGGTTCATTTTCATCAATCAACACAAGAACCACATATATCATATTAAACACCATAAACTAAGCATAATAATATATTAAAAATCCTAATGTGCTAACATACGTTAATCCATGCGTTTAAGTGGGATTGAACGATTACATCAATTCCTTCCAAAAATGAACCTTACTAGTATTCCGGTTTAAGGTTCAAGCTTGATTTATCAAAACCAATACCTAAAAATAATTCAAGAATTATTACATTAGAAATTATGAAATCAAAATATAAGGCTTTACAATTAATAGAATAATTAACTTAAAATATAGTTATACCTTAAAATTATTAAACAAATAGATCAAGAAATGCATAAACTCATGCTACTAATGCAGCATGAGCTGCATGCAAATAATGAGGAGGAGGGAGCTTGAAGGTGGTGAAGAGAGGCAAAATGGGCAATTTCAGGTTAGGGTTTTTAGGCTAGGAAAAGAGGCATATGGGGGAGGATTTAAGGCAAGGGAAGGATACAAAGGTGTAGAGGGGGCGTAGGTGGTGGTCAGTGATGGGTTGAAGGTGGCTAAAGGCAGCGGAGGTAGAGGGTGGTAAAGGGTGGTGGTTGAGGCGGCGGCAGCAGCAGAGATGGGTGGCGAGGAGAAGAAAGGAAAGAAAAGAGAGGGTTGGGGAGCATGGGGAGGCTCGGGAAAGATGTAGAACGGGCAGGGAAGGAGGAAGAGAAAGGAAGGGATGGGGGCTCGAGGGGTGGCTGTAAGGTGGTAGAGGAGTGGCGATGGCAGGGAGAGGGAGAAGGGAGGTGTGGTTGGGCATGGGGGAAAGGAGAAATGGTGGGGACGGGATGGGGCAGAGAAATGGTGGGAGAGAGAGAGGAGGGGAGTTAGGGAGGTCAATGGGGGAGAGGGAGTTGTAGGTGGAATGGCAAGATGGTTGGGAATTTTGCAAGGGAAGGAGGAAGAAGAAAGAAGAAAGAAAGAAGAAGGAGAAGGGGAGGGGGTGCTGGGCACGAGTGACAGGCGGCCAAAGAAAGAAAGAGAAGGTTGGCCCGGTCGAAGAAAAGGAAGAAAGGAAAGAAGGTGGCCGAGCTGCACGAAGGAGAGGGAAATAATGGGCTAGTAGCCCACGCACCAAGGGGAAGGAGAAGGAGGCATGAAGAAGAGAAGTGAGCCTATGACCCAAGTGGGGGAAAAAGAGGCATAAGCAGGCCAGTAACGACCCAAAGAAAAGAAAAATAAAGAAACGAGAAAAAGGAGAAAAGAAGAAGGAAAAGGGGAAAAAGGAATAAGAAAAGGAAAATGGAATAAAATAATTTAATTGATAAAATAATAAAATAGAATAATTTTGGGTAATAAATTTATTTAATAATTTAATTTAGGATAATTAAAATATAAGGGTTAAAAAGGATATTTTAGTACAATAATGATTTGGAAAATTATTTAAATAAGAAGGGTATGATAAAATAACAAAATATTTATTTTAATTTATTAAATATTTATACCAAATTTAATTTACTCAAAAATCCATAAAATATTTAAAATAAATAGATTTAAAGGCTAATTTATCCCAAATAAAATTTATTTATTAAAATATAGGCTTTTGAAAGTTTGGGGGGGTTACAGTTGGATGGAAGACTTAAAAGCTCAAGGATGATTTGTCCAACAACAAATCTATGGAGATAAAGTAGAATAAAATCATGGAAGGGAAGCATATTATCAAATGGAGGAAGGAGGAGAAAAAAATTTAGGAAATATGTACGAGCTCATGACCCTTCAAGGAAATCATATGATGATGTGGAAAAGAGAATTTGATTTGACCTACCTACCCTTGAAGGTAATCTTGATCTAGATTCTTTCCTTAAATTTTTGTAAATTTTTGAATCTATTTTTAATTATAAGGATCTTGATGATGAGAAAAGATGTCGAATTTTCATATTAAAATTTAATATTTTTGCTAGAGTATGGTATGATAATTTGAACAAGAGAAAGGAAAGAGAAGGAAGAGGAAAAATAAGATCATGGGAGAAATTAAAAAGAAAACTCTTGCCTAGAGAATATAGGTAAGATAATTTCATAAAAAAATTCTACTTTGAGGTAAAGGTTGCTTGGAGTGGTGGATTATATTAGAGACTTTGAGATATTAACTCTTATTTGTGATGTGCAAGAAAGGGAAGAGCAAAGATGTGCTGGATTTATTGGAGGTCTATGATGCAGGAGCAAATGGTTAAAACATAACATTTATTATAATGGAACAAATTATATTCTATTTATAGAGGATCCCATAAAAATTTGAAGGCAAATGGATGACTACGTTGCTAGTTATAGGTAAAACGTGCAACATAAGTCACTAGCGATAGAGGCATGTGCATGACATGGATGGAGGGACAAAATGTGTTACAAGAAAGGGTTAAATGTGGTATCTACATGAAAATAATTTATTCAATAGTTTTAACATACAATATGGAGTATTATCACATTGATAACTATTAAAAACATAAGAAAGCTAAATTAGTAAAAAAAAAGTAGCTTAATTCTATCTTTTAGGGTTATCTTGTTCTATCTTTTGAGTGTGTTTTGAGTAGGGAACAAGCTAGTTGTTTTTTGTGTCTATTATTATCAGATTTTTAGGAGTATTATTTTTTAAAATTAAGTAGGTCTAATGGCTATAAAAACTATAGGAATACATGAAACAAAGGAGATGAAAAATTAATGAAATTCCAAGCTTTACTTAAGTGAATCTGTGTGAGTTCTTCTCAATAATAATAAAGTTTGTGTGAATGATTATTATTGAAATACTTAATCTCTTTATCTGTGTGAGCTAGAGATTAATATCTATCTTTGAAACCCTCTACAAACCCATGTCATTCTAATCCCTAAACTCCATATACAATCGCCATCATCATCATCTTCAACATTCATTTGAAAATTATTTATTCTTATTTAAGTTTATCTATTTCCACACTTAAGATAATAGTATTATTATTATCACACAATCATCCTCAAAATATTAAATTCATAATATAATCATTAAATCATTATATTTCCAATCGATCATCATTATAATATTCAGATCAATATTAAACCCTAATTGTAAATCCTAACCCTAACACACAAATCAAAACATTATGAACACTTCATCATTCAAGCATTATCACCATTATCTCCTCTTTATAGAATCATCATCATCATATTTTAATCCATTTTGAATCATCATATTCCTTTTAAAACCCTAATCGAAGCATCATACCGCTCAGATCATAAGTTTATATTCCCACACACATCTGTATAAATATGAATATTGGAGAGAAGGTAAAGGTGTATCCTTATGAGTTATTTGAAGACTTTGAAAAATTACCAATCAACTTCGAGAAGCGATTGAAGAGAACCAAGCCACCAAATAAAGCAACCAATGCACATTATGGTTCAAACTTTAAGGGGGTGTTGAAGCCATCATCCTCTCAAGCCACGATTCAAGACAACACTAGAAGGTTCAATCAAGAAGAGATGGGTAAGGAAAGGATGGTTGAAAAAATGAACAAGAAATTCTTCAAGTGTAGAGGCTATGATCATTTTGTTCAAGATTGTTCAAATCAAAGGGCAATTACTTTGAAGGACATAGCAAGTTTGGAGTCTTGTGATGAGGAAGGATGAAGATCATAATGAAGACCTTGAAGAAGATAATGAAGATCCATGAGATGCTTCGAAATATGGTCAAGTAGATTGTTATGTGTTGCAACAAGTGCTTCAATTGTAATAAAAACCTCAACTTGCTCAAAGGGAAAAGACCTATAAGCCAAGTATAGAGTTGAAGACAAAGTATGCAAAGTCATAATTTATAGTGGCTCTTGTACCAATGTTTCAAGTGAGAAGGCTTGGATTGAAGATCATGGATCATCCAAGGCTATATTTACTTTAATGGCTCAACAAGGAAAAAGGTGTGAAGTTAACCAAATAAGCTCTTATCTCTTTGAAAATTGGAAATTATTTTGATGGTTATATTCTACCTATTGATGCATCTCATATTTTGTTTGGGAGACCTTAGCAATTTGATAGGTAGGTTACATAGGGTGGAGTCCTTAGTGAATATGTGGTAAGCAAAGGAAAAAAGAAGTTTAGACTCAAGCCTAATATAGATGGGGAGAGTTCGGCTCTAAGGAGTGAAAAGAAGGAAGATGTTAAGGGTAGGGGAGGAAGAAAGAAGAGTAGCATGAAATTATTGATCATTAAAGAGTTAGAGATGATTGCAGCTATAAAGTGTGAGAAAGTATGCTATGCCTTAGTGGTGAAAGAATTTCAGCAAAGGGAGCATGCTAACATAGATAAAAAAATTTGCAACAAGTATTGAGAGAGTATGCAGATGTTTTCCTAGATGAGTTTCCATTTAGGTTATCTCCTTTGAGAGGTATTGAGCATCCTATTGATTTGAGCTAGGAGTCCTATTACCAAAAAAGCTACCTTATAGATGCAATCAGTAAGAGTCCAAGGAGTTGCAAGGACAAGTGCAAGAATTATTGGATGGAGTATATATTCGAGATAGCATGAGTTCCTATAGTGTACCAACTTTACTGGTGCCTATTAAGGATGGTTCATGGAGGATGTGCATTGATTCTAGAGTAGTGAACAATATCAGAATCAAATATAGATTTTTGATGCCAAGATTGGATGGTATATTTGATGAATTGCATTGAGAAGAGATGTTTTTGAATCTTGAACTTAGTAGTGGATACCATCAAATTAGGATAAGGGATGGGGACGAATGAAAGATGACTTTCAAGACTAATTATGGGTTATATAAGTGGTTGGTGATGCCATTTGATCTATTTAATGCACCAAGATCATTCATGATATTGATGACTGAAGTGCTTAAAACTTTCCTTCGAGTCTTTGTTGTTGTCTGCCTTGGTGATATTTTGATATATAGCAACAGTGAGTTTGAGCACATATAGCATTTGAAGAGATTATTTCATAAAATTAGGGAGGTGAAGCTCTATGGTAAAATGGAGAAGTGTGATTTTATGATGAAGAGTGTAGTTTTCCTTGGCTACATTATGAGTGGAGATGGTTTTAGAGTTGATCCTTCAAAGGTTGAAGCTATTCAAACATGGAAAATTCCTACTAATGTCCATGAGGCTCAGAGTTTCCATGGAGTGGCTTCATCTTATAGGTAATTTATCAAATATTTCTCCATAATAATAGCACCTATTACACAATTAAGGAAGAAGGGAGAGTTCTAGTGGAATAAACATGCAACAAAAGCTTTTGAAGACTTAAAGACAAAGCTTTTAAATGCACTTGTATTATCTTTGCCTTACGTTTATAAATTATTTGAAGTAACCTATGATGCTACTTGTGTAGGTATTAGAGGGGGTACTTTCACAAGAGAAGAGGTCGATTGCATTTTTAGTGAAAATTTGAATGGTGCATGACTAAATTATTCAACTTATGGTAAGGAGTTCCATGCTATTGTTCATTGTTTGAAAAAATGGATTCATTATTTAAGGCCTAAGCCTTTTTTTAATTCACTTAAATCATGAGAGTTTGAAGTATCTACATGGTCGAAGGAAAAGTGAGTCAAAGACATGCCAAGTGGATTAGTTTTTTGCTATTATTTGTGTTCTCTACATGAGAAGTGGAGGGAAAATAGAATGTGGTTGTGGATGCATTATGTAGAAGGGCTATAATACTTACAATGATGGATGTAAATATTTTAGGGTTTGAGATTTTGAAAATTCAATATGCCATTGATGTTGATTTTTCTTTGATTTTTGAAGATTGCAAAAAACAAGGAAGTCATGGAGTTTATGTACTTCAAAATGGATTCTTATTCCAAAAAAATAGATTGTGTGTGCTTAAGACATTAGTTCAAGATTTGATAATCAAATAGGTGCATGAAGGAGGTATTGTAGGACACTTTGGAGTTTTCAAGACTCTGAAGCTATTATAAGATCATTTTTATTGGCCAAGAATGTAAAAAAGGAGTGTAAGCTATGGTTGCTAGATGTGTTACATGTCAAAGGATAAAGAGTGTCTTGCACAAGGGATTATACATACCTTCACCCATGCCTACTCAACCATGAGAAGGTGTAAGTATGGATTCTATTTTGTAATTGCCTAGGACACAACTATCACAGTGATGGTGGATTGATTTTCTAAGATTGCTCATTTTATTCTATGTCACAAAATCGATGATGCTACTGATATTGTAGATTTTTATCTTAAGGATATCGTGAGATTACATGGGATTTCAAGGAGTATAGTTTCATATAGAGATGTGAAGTTCCTAAGTTATTTTTAGAAGAAATTATGGCATATGCTAGAAATAAAGCTTACACTTAGTGCATTGCATCATCCTTAAATTAATGGTCAAATCAAGGTTACTAATAGAACTTTGGGTACTTTGCTAAAGGGATTAGTGAGTAAGAGTGATAAGGATTTGGATGTTAAGTTAGCACATGCAGAATTTGCTAACAATTAGAGTTCTTTAACTACAACAAGCTCTAGTACATTGAAGATAGTATATGGTATTAATCCATATATACCGATTGATATGGTACTATTAAATAAAGAGGAAGTGAAGAATTATGATGCACAAGTGAGAGTGGAGATATTTCAAAAACTTCATCAAAAAATCAAGGACAACATTGAGAAGGTAAATAAAGTATATCAAATAATATCAAACACGCATACGAGTCAACATGCATTTCAACTGGGAGATTTGGTATGGTTACACTTAAGAAAGGAGAGATTTTCTAATCTAAGAAAATTAAGCTTATGCTGTGAGAAGATGGTCTTTTTAAATTACTTAGAAAATTTTATGAAATGCTAATGAACTAGATTTTCTAGATTCCAATGGTGGGGTATCTAGAACGTTCAATGTTTGAGATATTAGTCTTTACTATAGAGATACAAATTTGAGGAAAAATTAATATCAACAAGGGGAGAATGATGCAAAAGAAAATGGTAAATATTTATCATTTATTATTATTTCCCTCTATTTAGAGAGTATCTCCTACAAATTTGAAGACAAATGGATGATTACATTACTAGTTATGGATGAAACTTACAAAATAAGTCACTAGTAATAGAGACGCGTGTATGGCATGCATGTAGGACCTGAATATGTTGCATGGAAGTAATGAACTAGGTATCTGCATGATAAGATTATAATCAACACTTTAGCAGTGTGATATTAGTTAATATCACATTGATATTAGCTATAGGATAAGGAAAGTTGAATTAGTCAAAAAGTAGCTTAATTCTATCTTTAAGGATTATCTTATTCTATCTTATGAGTTGTAAATGGAGTAAGGAGAAAGCTTATTCTTTATGTGTCAATTTCTATCAAATTTTTAGTAGAATTATCTCTTAATATTAGGGAGTTGAAATGGTTATAAAAACCATGGAGCACATAAAACAAAAGGAGAGATGAATATTGATGAAAGTTCCAAGCTTTTGCTTAATTGAATTCTTCGTGAGTTATTCTCAATCTTAATCAATTTTGTGTGAGTGATTATTATTGAAATCCTTAATTACTTTGTCTGTGTGAATTAGAGATTAAGATATATTATTCAAACCCTCCACAAAATCCATGCCATCCTAACCCCTAATTGCCACATACTATCACCATCATCATCATCTTCAACATTCATATTCAACCTATTTTTCTTTCTAATTTTTTCTATTTCCAAACATAAGATAATAATAGTATTATTATCAAATGATCATCCTTAACATCTTAACTTCAAATTATAAACATACAATTAACATATTTCCAATCATTCATCATCATAATGTTCATATCAACACTAAACACTATTTGTAAACCCTCACCCTAGCCCACAAACTAAACCTCTCCAAAACCTTCATCATTCGAGCATCACCATCATTAATTTCTTTTTTTCAAATTGTTATCATCATCATCATATTTTAATCATCTTCAAACCATCATTGCCCTTAAATAACCTTAACCAAACCATATTACCACCCAAATCATAAGTACATATTCCTACATACATTATCTAGTCTAACCAAATAACAAAGATTCAATATCAACTTGGTTAATGCCTCAACAATATCACTAAAAACTTGATAGGCCAAATACACAATTGCAAAGACTTATAGTAGCATGCTAAGGCCATATCCCATAGGAATTCTTTATTACATAGTGATCTTCACTATTTTGGCTATATACACTAGTTAGTTGTGAAAATATAGATATGAATTATGAAAATGAATGAAACAACTAACGAAACATAAAAATTAGAGCAAAGATGATAAAACCTATGGTTGAAATTTAGTCTCATCCTTAGTATACATCAACAAACCCAACATTGTTCTTTGATTCAAATGGATTTAAACAACTAATCTAGTGTGATTTGATTTCCTTTTTTAAGGTGGAAGAACGTATTCAACATAATTAATTAACCAAAATAATCACTAATAAAATATAACAAACTCATTAAGTGCCACTAGTTTAATAGTCCCTAAGAAACAAGCATCTATTTTCATGATTGTCTGATTGATGAATTCTTGTTCATATGTTAAGATCCATCATTAATTTCAACCTTTTATTTGTAGTAAAAATTTAAATGGATAAAGCTCTATCAAATTAGACTTATTACAATAGCATCTAAAATATGAAGCAGCAAGCAAAAAATATATGTACAACATATGCCTCAATTTATCATCACGTTACTATACAAACCTTAATTCAAACCTATAAAAGATATCTACTCACTCATGATTGCAATTAAATAAGAGACATGAAATTCTATAACATAAATACCAAGAGAAAAATAGAAATATAGAACCATATATTAAGAGTGATAAAATAGGCTATCAAAGGTATGTACAAAAATTAAAATTAAGACTAAAATTACGATTAGCATAACTGCATAAGGGAGGTAAATGTAAGATAATGGAGTGTTTATCTCTCAAAGAGGGAGAAAAGAGAGCCTCAAACATCCTTTTTTCTTGAATGGGATAATGTGCTAAAGAAATGGAAGGATTGTTCTTTTAAAATCAATTAACCTCTTGTTTCATGACCATTTCTAGCTTTTGCGTTGTTGGATCTTGCACCTTTGTTTCTCTCAATAGTGAGTATGTTGATGATGATGTTGTAGGTAAGTAGCTAGCCATTACTTGGGATTGATATTTTAAATTATGTTTAGTTAATAGTTAGACTAATTGGTTAAGATTGTTTTTTCCACTAATTTGGGATGTTTTTTCTCTATTTCATTATTTAAACTCTTAGCTTTGGTTTATGTATTTGGATTTTGTAAACCTATATTTCCTTTTTATAATATTCTTATCTTTATTAATATCATATTGTTAGCACATGCATTTTTTGTTTTTTCATTCCATATTTCCTTACATTAAGTATATATTAAGTGATGATCACACTTCGTTTTATAAGTAAAATCCCTTCATTTTATTTTATTATGCTTCCACATTTGATTTAAATTAAAAATTTTCTATTCAAAATTTGAGGGTCTTATAAGTAGAGATTAGGGAAGTTATCATAAGCGTTACATGGTGTGCCATCCTAGAAATGAAGCGTTATGGACTAACAAGTTTAGGTCAGTTCAAGGCCAAATAGGATCAATTGGGACATATCTATAATCGACTTAGGATCCTTTTAGGACCAATACTTGGCCTTTGAGCTGGTATCCAAGGACATGATAGTCATGTTAAGGAAATATTCATACCATTAGTCTCTTCAAAATTTAATTTACTATATCATCTACTTTCAAGGGGTAAATAAGTTGGAAAATAATCTCATGGACAATAACCAAAATTACACATCATTTGGTTAATGGGAAAACCTATACATTAAATTCCATCAACCATATAAGACTATACATTAGAGTCATAGGCCAAAATTATAAATCATATGGGCAATTAAAAAACCTATATGGTAAATTCCATTGAAAAAAAAAACCTATATGTTAAATTCCATGGGCATCCAAGACATTACATAAGGTCCTTGTATAAAATTATACATTATAAGGGTGGCACAAAAAGCCTATATGTTAAGTCTATTAGAAAAAAAACTATACATTAAGGTGTTTAGCTAAAATTATACATCATAAGAGCCATGAACAAAACCTATATATTAAGTTTATCACATAAAAAGTATACATCATAGAGGTGGATGGACAAAGCCTATAAATTAAGGTCTGTAAAACTAAAATTATAATTTTTAAGAGTGATGGCCAAAACTAGGATGTAAAGTGCATGGAGTTGGCCAATCTTACAGGAAGAAGACCAAGCTAACATAAAGTAATAATTTGTGTCATTTTAAGTAAAATTAAAATTTTAAATTTTATTAAGAATAAGGTAATGTAAAAAGTGGCATATTGAACGAACTTCATCTTCCTTACTTACATGTGTCAACATGAAACATATTCCTATGTTAAATTGTGTAATAAAGGATCAAGATTAAGGTTGTGATTTGACATTACTTCTCCCCAAGAGAACTCACCTGTTGATTCATTATTGCTAAATCTTTGGAAACACACCCTCATTAGTGAGTAAACCCATTATAGAAAAATCATTGTCTTCTTAATTGAAATCAAGGTATTTCTAATTATCTGCCACAACTATATATACCCTAACAATTCATCCACTTTTCCCTACTTCTAAGTTTATTATATTTTAATTCCTCATCTTCTATACTTTATTTTACTCCAGAGATTTAAGTTCTTTTGAATAAAATTCACAACTAAAATCTAAATATTTCAATATCCCTTTTTTGGTTTACTAAATCTCCCTTATTTTGATTATTATTCCTGGTTGAGGCATAGTATCCATAATTGATTTTTTCATTTGTTGCTATCCATAAAACTCCTTCTAGTGATGCCGTGGGTAGAGGAAAATAAAGGAAAAAGTTTTTTGACAGTAACCAAACTTGTGGAGTTCGTGTCTCCAATGTGCTTAACACTAGTTCACTTGAAAGATTTGGAAAGTACCCTACTTTGAAATCTCTTTGTCCTAACCATCTTGATTAATCTATTTAATCATTTACTTCTCATTCTTGAAAATCCTTGATATCTTCCCATTAACATATCACCCACTCCATCCTTTTCAAACATCCCCTTCCACTTAATATGGCTGATTTTTAATTGCTAAATTTGGACACTCTTCCTTTTAGCAATATTTATGAAGCCCAACTTCACTAATATCAAATCCAATTCTAATTTCTTTCTAACCTAAAGCTAATCTAGGATTCTTTTTCAAATATAGAAAATAATCCCCCTAATAGATGTGGATAAATAAAATATTTTCTATTTTTACACCTTGATTTGACTACATTTTGTGACCTTGTTTTATACAACTCATGATGTTTTTGGTTGTTTAAGTTTCTTACTCTCACTAATGCTCTCTTTATGTTTGTTTTTCAAATAATTTCATAAGAATTCACAATTACAAGGAAGTGGAGCATGGATTTGGAGCAAATACTATCCATTGAAGGCATTAAAAAAAGAGGAACCAATCCCACATGTATAAGGAGGGAGTAGGAATGCTAAGGAATCAAATAGAGGATAAAAAGAGAAAATTTTGGCCAAATCAGCAACTTCCTATGGGTTAGTGCACCTGTGTGGCACAATCATACAGTAAATAGGAAGAAAAAACAATAAACAGTCAAGGGAGAGGAAATTGCATAGTTTTCCTATAAAAAATCAACACAGCCACGCAACCCCAAGATTAAATCATCTACTCACTAACATAGATGTTGTATCATCACAGCAACCACACAAATGTAGTATAAGTAAGGAGAAATACTAAAATAAACCACCTAGAATATGCTTAGGGCTCATGTTGCACATTAAGGTCATAGAAAAACATGTTTTTGCATAAAAAACATGGTGTGTAACAAGCTTAGTGTATGTAAAATGTAAGGTATAACACCCTTAGATTTAGCACTTAAAAATTTTATTTTGCAAAAACATAAATTATAAAATAATAGATGTTACTACCACACTTAACATAAGTTTGATATCCTTACCTTCTTTATACAAAGTGTTAAGGCTCAAAACAAGTTATATTAAAAAAATAATGAAAAAAAAGATTAAAATAATCAAAGGTTTGTGGATATTGCATCCTTTGTACAATGATGATATTTAAAATACATAAGGTACTTCGGAGTTCACAGAAAAAGTGACCACAAAAGATCACATAATGGTGTAACATTAGTTTACCTTTAGACTCGGCTTTTCAACAACCATATTATAATAACAAGGATTATAAAAGGAAGGACCCTTAATATTTTAGTGTTCCTTACACTATGAATGATGTTCCTTAAAATCCTTCAAATGTCGTATGTAGAACAAGTTTTCATCTAAAAATTAATACTAGCAGTATAACTTCTTTACACTAAGTAAATCATAAATCATCCACAAAGCTAGCATGCCCACATTTCATATAACCCTACAATAAATAAAAACCATGCTTAAAACTCAATAAAAAAAAGCTAGAAAAATATATAATAAGCATGTTATAAAGTATATTTCATCAATGCCTCGTGCTTGGCTTGAAAAGCACATGGAACCAATTAAGAACCATATACGAAATTCATAACCAATAAGGCAGAGCACTAATTCTATCAACTAACTAATAGATGGAAGTTATAGACTATTTTCCTACGTAAAAATGTCATTTATTCCTCATTAATTTTATAAGATTTAATCTTTTCTGAAGTTTTCTTCTTTTGAATAGATTTTGCAGGAAAAGATAAAATTGAATAAATTCAAAGGAGAAATCAATAAAAAGAAGAAATCAAGCAAATAACACATCAAGAAACATTGAATAAAGGGGAGAAAAGTTGGAAATGGAGAAAATACACCAAGAGAAGTTGTGGTGAAATTTTAAGGGAAGAATAGTGAAAGAGCCAAAAATACGGTACCCCCATATTTCCTAAACACGGGTATTGTTAAAATCTCAGTTCTTATATTCAGAATGTAGAATTTGGTAGAGAAGTCAGAGAAAAACACGAAGGTCCCGTGTTTCCTAAACATGGACCATGTTTTTGGTAAAGATTGTAACCACTCACATGACCTATTTTATGATATATTCTCTATTAATTTGGGGTTCAAAAATCAGTTTTTAGAGGATTTGAAACAATTGAATGTACTCTATTTTCTCTATTCCCTCTAGAAAATACATGTATATCACAATTCTAACTTCCTTTATCTTTCTTGTATTCTATTAAACAATTGATAATCTGCAATTTAAGTGATAAGTCCTTCTCTACTCCTTTATCAATTGCAAGTTCTACATTTTGATTGAATGCAAGTAAAGTTTCTGCAATTGTTTTTTTAATTATCTTTCTGTTAGTGTGTTGTTACTATTATTAGATGTTGTTTGTATTAATTAAAAGTTATTGTATGCAATAGTGTGATTTACAAGTGTGCAGATGTTAGAGTAAATAAAGCAGGATAGGATGATTTGAGGATGGAATTATGTTTCAAATATAACAAGGTAATTTGAAGGTTTGATTCTAGATGAAATTGAATTGAATTGATAGATGGAATTGGATGATTTCATATCACCTATTTATTTTAGAAATTAATTTTTGCTAAGACAACATAATTAACCCATAATTTTTAATTAATGTGTCTAGAGTAGTAAGAAGATTAATTGTTAATCTTATCCATTAATTTGTAAAATTGCATAATCCAAGCTTATGTGGTTATGATTGTAGTTGACTGCTTTCCATTCGTAATGCTGCCATTAATTAAATTTAGTGTTCGTAACCTATGTTATTAAATGGTTAGGTGATAAATTAAGAGCTTATTTAATTTATTAGAATTGAGAGAAAGCAAATAGATGAATTAATATGAGTTTCTAAAGGTTAACATTAAATTATTTAGAATCATCCTTTTTCCATAAGTATTTGATACCGTAATTCCATAATCAATTCACCCCTATCCTCATTTATCAATTAGAGAGAGAAGTTGTCTATAGTATAGAATTAGTAATATAATTAATTAAATTGTGTAACCGGGGTTTTAACATCAATTACAAAATTAGTTATTAAACACCATTACTTGTGGGTTTGACACCTTCTTACCATTTACTACTAGTGTGACCGTAGTCGGCACGCAATTTAAACCCTCTTCTTGTCAATTGTAGCACTGGTAAATAAGGGTATCGTTCTAGCTGGGGATTGAGAGGGCTCACCTCTAATTAACTAGATGGAAAATAAAACTAAAACTAAAAATAAAAATCCTAAATAACACTAAATAAATAAATAAGAAAAAATACTAATGAGGGTTATAAAAATATAATAAAATAATAAAAGGAGTAAATAAAATAAAATAAAATAATAACAAACAAAATAATGAGAAACCCGCAGAGATGAGAAACATGTTAGGGAAATAAAAATCCACCACTAGATTAGGTTGTAATATAATATTTATTTCAAAGTCAATATTTAATCGTAAGAATGAGATTGACCAAGTATATGAGGTTTACAAAGAAATTTTGAAGCCAAGAAAAAAATAATAGATGATTTTGTGTAAATTTGCTCAGAAAAATAAGGTGCATATGGTTCAAAAGCTCACTAAGGAATGTGACGAATCTCAACATGCCATATCAGTGGTTAGAAAATCATACATGTTCTTTTCCATTCACATTTAGACATGTATATATGTGTTCCCTATATTAAAATCAACACAAAAAATCTCTACTCACTTTATCTCAATTTCTTGATCCTCTTTTCCTTAAATTTCAAAGAGATATTCTCATCAACTAGTTAAGGGTTCCTACGACTCTAAAAACACTAGACTCTAAAAAAAAGTAAAAAATTAAACACTCTAAAAAAATCAAAACAATTTTTTTTTCAAATTTTGTTAACACGTACAAAAAACACACGCACCCCCACACTTAAATCACACATTGTCCTCAATGTTTAAACAACTAAGGAAACATGAAATTTAATGTATGGAGAAAACAAATAAATAAATAAATAACTAAAGGATAGAAAACTCCCTTATGACATTGGGTTGCCTCCCAAGTAGCGCTTGTTTTTATGTCTTCAGCCTGACATGATCTCGGTTTACTCATTCAAGGTGGATACGTCCACTTGAGAGCTGCTTCACCAAATCCTTCCTTGTGATGATCATCTTTATCTTGCAAGGAAGAAAAAGACAAAATGTTAGATTTAATGAAAGATTTGATCCAGCAAGAACGTAACTTACCTAGCATGGAATTTAGGCTCGTGTGTAAAGAGAGAAGTTTTTGCCCAATTTCCATGTACGGTAATCTCTCTATCGAAGGAACATATTTTCCTATCTTAAAATCTTTAAACATATCCTTCCAACATAACCTCTCCTTTGGAGCATCACGCTTCTTATTAAATGTATCCAAGATGATTTGATTACTCTCTTCACTCTTGGATCCATACAACCTGCTACAAGAGGAAAAACAAGGAGTGTGGTTAGCATAAATAAAATCAAAGTGGTTCAAAGTCTTACCCTGTGTTTTATGCGCATCTGCAAAAAAAATTAGGGAATAAATGTTTAAAGATGGTATATGGTAGATGAAAGTGATAGTCTTGTCATCCATATACTTTTCTTTGTTCACTAGATCCTTGTTTTGATGAGATTTTTCTTCTACTTTTACAAGCTCTTCTTCCACTTGATCTTTCTTTTCAATGTTTTCCATGGGAACCTCCTCAACTAGCTCATCCTTACATTCAGATATGGCATCATCACCCTCATAACTCTCACTTGAATTTGGAATTGGAATACTAAAGAGATCTTCTTGTGCTTGTAATTGATTCATCATGTTTACCATATAACCCATTTTATCCTCTAGCACTGACACCCTTTCATTTTGTCTAATCTGACTTTGCACTAGTCTATTTAGGTTGTTTGTCAATGCCTCCAAAATCTTATCCATTTTTTTTGAACTTGAGGGCTCTGAAACTGGAGAAGATTCTTGTTGAGGATATTGACAATGTTTTGACGCTTCATAATCACATGTGTAAGGGTCTTGATATGGCACTAAATAATGATCATTCATTTTTATCAGTTGATTTTGGCTTTCTGCCAACTAGTTTTGACCATTTATCAGTTCATCAAGAAGCTTATCCATTTTTTGTGAACTTGAGGGTTCTGAAACTGGAGAAGATTCTTGTTGAGGATATTGATAATATTTTGAAGCTTCATATTCGCGCGTGTAAGGGTCTTGATATGGCACTTGATACTGATCATTCATCTCTAATCCAAAGTTGGGTTGATGCCTCATTCCAGAATAGTATGTGCTTGTATAGGGATCATGTCCTTGAAAACCATTGAAAGATTGAGCACCAGATTGTGTCCATCCTCCTCCTCTCATAGCTTGTTCATGGTAAGCAGATGGATTTCCCTGCGTATGACACACTTCACTTGTATTAACAACTACAGTAGCTTTAGCAACCTGCAAAACAAGAGCAGTGAGTTTGTTAAGTTTATCAGTTAGACTACTCAGACTTACCTCATTTACTATTGCATTAGGATTCATACAAAGTTGTCCATAACCCAAGGATCCCCTCATAGCTACCTAAAAACACTAACACTTCAAAGGAAAAGGTTAATAACAAAACACACCAAAATTTCTAAAAAATATATATATAAAACAAAACTAAAAGAAAAAAATATAAAAACATAAAAAATAAAAACACACTAAAAATACTAGAAAAATAAAGGTGAAGTTACAAATCCCCAGCAATGGCGCCAAAAATTGGTGTGACCATAGCCGGCACGCAATTTAAACCCTCTTGTTGTCAATTGTAGCACTGGTAAATAAGGGTATCGTTCTAGCTGGGGATTGAGAGGGCTCACCTCTAATTAACTAGCTTGAAAATAAAACTAAAACTAAAAATAAAAATCCTAAATAACACTAAATAAATAAATAAGAAAAATACCGATGGGGTTATAAAAATAATAATAAAATAATAAAAGGAGTAAATAAAATAAAATAAAATAATAACAAACAAAATAATGAGATGAGAAACATGTTAGGGAAATAAAAATCCACCACTAGATTCGGTTGTAATATAATATTTATTTCTGAGTCAATATTTAATCGTAAGAATGATATCGACCAAGTTGCACACCAAACGCAGGCCCATACACCTTATATTACTTCTTTTAATTAATTAATACGACCACGTGCCTATATTAACCCTATTAAATACTAGCAGTATAGCAGCTACAAGCGGCTCCTATATTTAACTAGATTTAATGCATTAAGTGTAAGTGGAAGGCTATCAATCTAAGTACCCAGACTAGTACAAAACGCATGTCTAGCTGTATTTCCTATCCTTAACCCACACGTATCGAAACGTTTTACCACTTCGGTTAGAATCACAAAACGATTAGGTGAATTGTTATCTAACCTAGCTGCAATTTATACATATAAATTCTAGTATATTTAGATGGCCACCTAGCAGGTAAATAATCCTACATACTGTCACTTATGAGGAACCAGAACAAGGCATGCACCAAATAAACTATACTTGACAGAATTATACATATAAATGATAGCAATTAATATAGAGTCAAGAAACAATCTCACGAAACAAAGAAAATAAAATTATAATTTAAACCATACTCTAGGGTTTCAATTCATTCCCTAACAATAAATAATCAGCCAGCCATAATTAAAGAATTAATTACACAGAAATATATATCTAAAATATAAATTAAAAATAAGAGAAAGAAATAACCGGAATTAAAAGATCAAGAATTTATTCAGATAAAAATTAATTTTATCTTAAATAAATTCTATCGGTATTAAATTCTTCTCTAATTTTCTTCCTTGTTTGCCTTGAATTTCTGTGCAATATTCTTTTTCTTTTTCTTTTTCCGACAAACGCTGACGTGGGTTGCTCTGCCTTGTTCCGTGCATCGCTGAGGCTTCAGTTTCCGTGCCAATGCGTTGTTCCCTGTCTCTCGTCCTGTTCGTCTCTCTCGAGCCTATAAAGGCTCTCTCCCGTCTCTCTCTCTCTACGTCGTCTCACAGAGCCTCGGAAGGCTCTGTCGCGCCCCCTTCTACTCTGGCCTGCGGTGCTTGACCGAGCCTTTTGACATCACTCCCCCCTCTCTGAAGGCCTTGCGGCTATTTCTATTTATTGACGTTTGTGCAGCCACGTCAGCCCTTGCGGCTGACTCTTCTCTCTCCTGTGCTCCGTTTGGTTTCGTTGTTCAAAGCCTTTGGGCCTTCGGCCTTCGGCCGTTGGTCCAAAGGTCGAAATCCTTTTTTTTATATTTAATTTTCTTTTATTAAAAATAAAACCTCAAAATAAAATTCAATAAATATTAATAAATAATATTTTTCTCTAAATTTACTTAATTTATATCCTTTTAGCTCAAATAATAATATTTATGTAATTTTTACCACTTACAAACTACCAAAAACTAAGATTATAAGGGTATAAAATGTGTCAAAATATGAACTCATCAACTACGTAACTGGGAATTAGGATTTATGTATTAAATTTATTGTGTACAAGACAATGCATCACTAACCATACCATAAAATACGGTGACTTTGTTATTAATTAGTTTAATTAAGGGGAAGTAATATCAACCCGGGGATACTAACATACATTTAGTCATATGAGACCTTGAATATAACATAATATCCTTAAGTTTTAAATTTTGATATTTTCCCTTCCATATATTGAATGATATGTTGCCTTATTCTATCAACCCCCGTATACTCTTGAGAAAATGAACAAATGTTTCTTTTATGCCATACAAGGTATATTGTAGCAAAAAATAAGGCTTAAATACCATGTTTTCTAATGTTTGGTCCTCTCCTTTCTATTGCCCACTGTTGTACCTCTTACCAATGAAATAACTAGTGGTTACATCCTAATTTGCTGATAAGAGGCAACCAAATAGTTCTAAAAAGTTACATTCAAAGAAAATATGTGCATGAGTTTCAATTTATTCTACACATAAGACATATTTTTCATCAATCTACAATCTTATATCTATTAAACAATCCTTAACCTAACTCCTAATTTGACAAATAGCATTAAATTTTGATATAATATGGATAGGGAGTGGACAAACCATACTATAATAGGTTGATGGCTGAAAAAGGTTGAGTTAATGAGTTGAATCCTACTTGCATAGTTGAGAAGTTTAGTTTTCCATGAGCTCAACCTTGTTGTGAATTTATCTATAATTATTTATACTATCGTTTTTTAGTGTATGTGCCATCTAATGGAAATTATAGATATTTTAATGGAAGCTGACCTCTAGGAATATGGAACTCAACATACAAATCATCCTTAAGATAAGAGGTACATCTACCACTATAATATTCATGACTCTTCCAAGCATTCATGGTAGGCTTAAAAAACTTGAGAATTTCATGAAATTATTGATTATAGATCTAAGTGATTCTTTAAAACCATTACAAAAGTAGAGTAGGTCATCCACAAACATCAAATTAACTATATTCATCTTCTTACATCTAAGGTGAGGCATGAAATGTTGGTTGGACCATAGGTTCATCAAGGATATATTTAAATAGTCCATAACAAAGAGAAAGAGGTAAGGTGATAAAGGGTCTCCTTAGCTTAAAATTTTTTTTTTGCATAAAATGGAGAGATTAAGGCTCCATAAAACTTGATGGAATAGTTAAAAATAGATACACATGACATGATGATAGTCATAAAATGGGGGAGGAGTGAAGGCCATCCGATAATTTTTGTAGGCAACCATACTTCACTGAATCATAAGCCTTTATCATGTATAATATGATCATAATTATGGGTGATGTATATATTTGATTATAGCCTTTAATAATATCAATAGAAAGTAGAGTATTATCAGTGATTGTCCTTCATTTTATAAACGTTAACTGGGATTGATCGATTAAGGTAGGTAGGAGTGGTCAAAGTCTAAAGGTAATGATTGTTCCAATAATCTTATATAAATTATTATAGCATGCAATTTGTCTATACTCTTCTACTTTTGTGGCATTACATATCTTAAGGATTAGGTTTAACGTGGTGAAACTAAGAGACATTAGAAGTATCCTTGTGATGAAAAAATCACTTTTTTGCAATATAGATATCATGATCTATGATATCCCAGCAATATTTTTAAAAAATGAGAGCTAAATTTGTTGGGTCCTGATGCCTTTCCACTAACCAAAGTAACAATAGCTTATCTGACCTCTTCTAATGTAATTCATATTAAGAGGGAGTGATGTTGGATAGAACTCAATACTAGTCCCTACCCTAAAATTGTGGGGTTAATAACTTGAGCTCTTAGAGTCTCAGTACCTAGTACTTTGATATAAAAGTCATCGAAAATTGGGAAGATACCCTCTTGATCTATTTATGAATTCCCCTAATCATTACATAATAATTAACTTTGGTTCTTTGTTTTTCTCTATTTCACCATGGCATTGAAGAAGCTAGCATTATTATCTCCCTAGAAAAGCCATTAAAATATTGCTTTATGTGTAAAAAAACATTTCCTCATATTTAGCCAAGTATTTATATTTTGAAATCAATTCTTTCTCTCTAAGACATGAGGATTTATCTTCAATATTTAGCGTCATATCATTCTTTATTTGTTCCAACTCTACTCTTACCTTCTATACTTCATCAATGGTGTTCCTATGAAGAAATTCTAGTGGAAATAAACAGTCATCCATATCTTATTTATCATTTATTTCCTTATCACATTGATGCATTGCTTGATAATGCTACTTGTGTTAACTCATTATGAGGCCCTCTAAGGTATCTATGGTCAACATTATTATAATTCCTATCAATGTAAACTTTGGTCTTTCCATTACTACCTCTTTTATCTATTAGTTTCTATTTTTCCATAATGGTTACAATGTGATTGATCTTTACAATCTCTCTTTGACTCCAATATATTGCCAAGGTTCATATTGTTGGTGTTAGTGATTTTAGTTTACTTAGTGAAAAAATCTTACTTGATCCCTGTCCTTTACCTTCAGCCACTTTAAAGAAGGGCTTGAGAGATATAGAAAAGCTATTTTATGCTCCCATATCTAGATTTGGGGACTTTCTATATCATAAATATTCTGTCCAGTTGTTTTAGGTTTTGACGAGTTTCTTATTGATGACTCTAACTCATTCCCATTTTGAATATAAAATGATAATGATGTTGGTAAAGTGATGTAAGAGCATCCCAAGCATCCCAAATTAAAGATAATCTACTTATAATTTTTTCTAAAGTTGAAGACTTTAAAACTGTTCTCATTTGGGTTAATAAGTAACTAGATTGATCAATAGCCATGTAGGCCATGTAAACACCAAATACTAGCTATTAAAACAACAAAATGTGGCTCCATAAGTCTACCCTTTAACCGGCTCAAAATATGGATCCATTTTAACTCAACCAAGGAAACATCTTATCTACCTCTATACTCCACCAAATTTTAGTTAAAAATAACCTGTATTGTCAACCCTTTTCTTGTGAAAGAATGTAGGGCGCTAGGATGGTGATTATGGGAAGTTCAAGATCCTCAAAGCTAGCTTAAATTAAATAGAAGCAACATCCATAGCCTTAGTAATCAAGTAGCTAACTACCAAAGAGACCCTTCTCTTTTCTTATCTCCATTATTAGTTAAAATTAATTAAGATATGTTGTTCAAATTTCCTAATATACAATTTATGTTTTCTAAGCCTTGTATTAGGGTTTAATGATAACTATGAAGTGATGGGTTCTAGGTAATGTCAAAACCAATTAGCACTAGCTGATTACAATCTTATAACCTTAGTTAGCTTATGTTAGTACCCACCATTGGTGATGGTGTAACCAATCTACTTATCACAGGTTAGATTTTATTTGTAAATCCTAAAGGTTAGCTAACACTCTTAAATAGAGTGAAAGAGGATGGAAAGGAGATCACATTGGAATGTTAAAAATTCTCCTTGGTTGTCAAACCAAACTTTTCCTTAAGATTAAAGTGTAGTCTTAAGAGTTGTCCAAAATCTTATACCTTTTAGGTTAAGAGTTGAAACCTTAAGTAATACCCCATATTTTTGGTAAAGTTTTGAATGAAAAATTGTGCCAATGTTGGTGTTTTATTTTTATTTGCAATATAATTAGGTTTAAAGTAAAGTTGGATTTGAAATAAGGATGGAAAAAAATTAAAGGACGTTTTCAAGTGAACTAATCAACTAGTTTGTTATGTTGGGTATATTTTTTAAACTCAAATTTTTGGAAAAAATTATTATATTGAAATGGAACATTGTTAACACTCTCTGAATTATTCCTAAAATATTCTTAGCATTTTTCTGTTACATTTGGCCCAAAAATACTAACTTAGATCCATATGAGGTGTTGATTAGGAAAATTGAGGGGAGGAGATGACCTTAAATTTATGTTCTTCCACCTCCCTTCTTTGCACATTTTTGGGATCATTACTTTGATCTCATACTTAATTCTACTTAGTAGGAAGATTCCTTCCATGCTAACCTCCTACCTCTCTCCACTGCACTTTTTTGGATCATTGCTTTAATCTCATACTCGATTCTACTCAAGTTTAAGATTCTTTCTATGCTAACCTTCCATTTCCCCTTTTGTGTATACAATTTTTGGACCAATTGACCTATACTCCTCTAAAATTACCATTTGAGCTCTAGAGGATAGGTCAACATATCTTGGACAAAATTTTGGTATATAAATAAAATTTAAATAGTAAGAATTAGAGCTTTCGATCTGTTCTTGACCACACCTATAATTTGTATTGATTTTTTATTCATAAATAGCCCTAATTACCACTTTTATTCACCTTTCTTTTAGCCACTCAAATACTTAACTCTCTAGACTTCACCTTCTCCCTCTTCACTTAGATCCTTAAATTCAAGTTTATTCTACTATTCTGATCCTTTCTCTAGCTCCCTTTTGTTTTAAATGTTAAGCAAAAAAGAGTTAGATATAGGAAAAAGGTTGAGGGGTTTGGTTGAATTACCCTATGTTTTCATTTGGGTATGGTATGATCGTTTTTTTCCTTTCCATTTCAAGTTTGAGTTTGTAAAATTTATTTATGAATTTTTGAGGTAAAAATTAGTTTTAATTAAGGTTTTGAAAGTAGAGGATTTCATAAGTTGAGTGTTCTTGTTTAACATCCAGTAAGTCATTCTTATTTCTAAAATGGGTTATGATGTGTGTGGGAGGGTGTAATCTTCAATTATGTGAAACTAATGGTTCAAATGGAGTTTGGATAAGATGATAAAGGCTCAATGGTGGTGATTATAAAGACTAAAGCTTCAAAAGTGATGTAAATAAGATGATGTTGATTCAAATTATGTTAGAATAGTGATGATTGTGATTTGGGGATAAGTGTTGGACAATGATGATGGTTCGAATGGAACACACTAATTAACCTATTCATTTGATGATGGATTTATGATGATGTTTAGTGTAGAAAGTTACAGTTTGGATGTAGGTTAGAATTTTGATTTAGGGTTAAGGTTATGGTTTGGGTTGATAAGAAGGAATAAGGTGGCATTTGGTTGGTATGAATGTTTTAGGGTTTTGAAGGGAGGGTTTAGGGTTTTGGTTTTGTATACCAAATTAGTAGTTTATTTAACCATGAATTAGAGTGGGATTTTGATGGTAATTTTGGTAGGAGAATAAGGATTAAGAATAGTAGAAAAGATATGGATTAATCTCTAATTCACACAGATGAAAAGACTAAAACTTTCAAGCCAAACTGTTAACCCATATTCAATTTGCTTGATCTTACGCTCACAAAAAATTCATTGAATGTTGATTTCAACTTCAATTCTTCATAATACATCCAATATGCTCGACATTAATGAATAACATAACCTTTCTACCACTAGCTAAAGCATATTCCAAAATATTCCAAGCTAAAAGACATTATGCTACCTTTATGTTAACTTTATGCTATTTTATGCTAACTTTATTCTCCTACTTTATTACTTAATTAATAAATTATCTAAATAACATAATAATGCTAAAAAATCCTGCCGACATACTCCTTATGCAAGTGGTTACTAGCTCCTTGCATGCCATGCATATGCACATAGATATTTAATTACTTGTTTTTTACATTTTGAGCAACTTAACCATTTGTTGGTCTTTAAATTTACAGGACACACATTCCAAATAAAGAATAATTGGTTCCATTATTATAAAATCCAATTATTGAGTGTTTTCTCCTACTTCAGGTTATCAGTAAACTTGCATGATATGGAAATCTGTAAGTTTGATATTACATTTTAGCATGAATATATAGCTTGTAGAACTAGATTCAGATGGTTAGATTGGGAATTTTTAGTGAAAAGCATGAACCTTGATAAAATATTAGGTTGTGATGATTAACTATGAAATGTGCTACTAAACTAAGCTAAAAAAGTGTTATGTGATGTTAGAACATGTTCTAATGTGGTATGATAAAGAATTATAAGTAAGAATTAAATGAAAATAAATTTTTGGTGTTGTTGGAGGGAAAACTAATCAGCTAGTTAGGTCAATATAATCGATTGGTTCCTAGAACAATCCACTGGTTGACTTAACCCATATACTGGTAGGTTTACAGAGACCTTAATCATATTCTCAACTTAAACCTATTGACTAGTTAGGTAGAACCAATCGATTGGTTTATGACCAATTGACTGGTTTGCCCAAACTAATCGACCAATTTGAGGAAAATCATGGTATGGTCAATCTAAACTAATTGAGTGGTTAGCCTAAACCGATTGACTAGTTGGTGAAATTGATCGACTAGTTGGGCCAGACCAATTACCTGGTTCTGCTAGGGTTGTGTGATTTTATTCTTCTTGATTAGAAATGCTTTGAGATTATACATGAGACTATTGTATGACTATTTAATTTATAAAATACATATATAACCATGGATCAATGAATTAATGAATGGATTAAATAGACCATGATTTATGACACTCTATAGGAGTGGTAAAGTCTTAGCGGGTGTACCACATATGAATTACGATGATTCTTAAGAAATAGGATGGTGAAATAAGGGATGTGCTTGAATGGAATAATATATTGGCCATAATTGGAAACCCCACACATGGTTAGGGAATGGAAAGGAGTAATATGTGAATGGCTTGTTTACTCTTGTGTGGGCCTTGTTTGATCAAGTAAGCTCATAAATAATACACTAATCATATAAAGCGAAAGACTATCAAGTTGTGTATGGGCCTAGTTTATTTGATCCTCGATTAGCTAAGGGGGGTTACTTTTCCTTTGGGCATTTATTGGTGTTTAGGTGGGATCCTACTAGATCCTAGTGGCTTACCTACTCTAGACACTGATGATTTAGTAAGGGGTATTGATACAAAAGGGTCTAGTTACCAAGGTGGTTAGATTTGACCTGTAATTATGTCCATATTAGTTGGCTTTGGACTTATGTCTATTGTGGTTAGCTTCGGATTAGACATTATGTCCCTTAGTTTGGATATGCTTCTATGGTATATGAGACCATAGGGTGCTATTTAATCCATCACTTGATGATGAATAATTGGATAATGATTAAAACAAATGGATGGATGATAATAATGATAAATGTTGAAATGAATACAAGGATAATGACTTTAATGAATAACTTGTTAGTAAATGGAATGAATGACAAGATGATGACCTATAAAAGTATATGGATATGGAAAAGGGTATAAGCTAAATGATTGATCAAGTTGGAAAATAAACCCTAGTGTTCATCTGGATAGTTTTCTTGGTATATGTGTATGATTATCTATGATACTATACTATGAAAATGAGTATGATACATTCTGAGTTGCCTGAGCTGTACATAACCATGAATCTTGATGCATTACTAGACTTACTTACATGGCATTGGGATGATGTATGTTAAGTATAATTTCCATGATATGATTGAACCTGGTGCTTATGAATTCCCTTAAGGAGGTAACTTAGCTTACTTAGTATATATCATACTGGCATACCCATTTGCTTGGTTACCTACTCATTCCCATTAGCAAAGAGATATGTGCAGGTTTCTAGGGATAGCTAATAGCAGTCCTACCTATGCTTGGGTTTGGGGATTAAGAGCATGGACATCTGGAGGTTTTATTTGGGGTCTGTGACAATCAACGGTTTTGGGGCCACACCTTAACTTGATTTCTACTAATATAGCCTTATATTCTTAGCTTATCATTCTCCCTATATTTCACTATGTTAGGGACTATCAAAGTCCTTTGATGTCAACAACCTTTTAATTATTCATGTAACATGATCGTACACTCTACTCTAAATTAATTGGTTTGGTTTTAGCATTATTTCCAATAAACGATAGGCAACTGAAGTCTATCTTGTATTAGGTACGGCAATATCACCTCATTTTTTCTAGTAGTGCTTATTACTTTACACTTCCGCATTATTCTAAAATGAAATCTTTGAACAGTGAAAAATGAAAGTGTTACACCTTAGTTGGTTGATGTAAGTACTTGGTTTTTAAGGTCTAAAGATCAAGAAATCCTTTCAAATTTTCTTCCTTCTTTTCCATCCATTTTTTACTTTTGTTGAAAACATCCTATTTTTAGCACCAACACTTAGGCTCATTACATTTGTTTAGCAATATGCATCATGAAGCATTGGTAATTTTTTCCCTTTTTAGAAATCTCTGTAGGACCTTCTATAGGGTACACTTTAGTTGTAGGATTTGTCCTCACACCATTCTTCCTTTGTTGAGGAGGTTTTTCCTTTAAATTTGATATGTAGCATCTACAATAATTAAAAATAACTGGCTTGCTCATTTTCCTCAGATGGAAGACCCCAAAACTCATATAAGTTAGATAAAATTAATAGGCTAGTATAATCCATGCACAAGCTATGCAAGAAAGTTAAAGCCAGGAATATGAGTTGCCACTTTTTTTTATTTGATGGCTTAATTTCCAATTTCATGTCAACACCACCAACATGTAGCCATACTAGTTGATAATATCCAACATATGAGCTATTGCCTTTAGGTCAATTTAAAAACTCGATTTCTATGTCCCTTTTAATGAAACTAACACACCACCTCAAGATTGGTTATAATGTTTTTTGGGATAAGATTTGGAATAATTTTGCAGAACCTTTTAGCATAGAAATTCAAGAAGAAAAAGAAAAGGGTTATCAATATAGTGGTAGAGATTTTGCGGAAGGTAAATTAACTTTATAAGGATCCATTTTATTTTATAATAAGACCTTAAACTAGCTACCAACATAGGGTTTACTTTTGTCAAATCCTATAATCTTAAATTAAGCATTAAGTCTCTCAAATTTTGATGTAAAAGGGGATAGACTATTGCAAGGTATGGTTTTTTTTGCTCATTTTTCATCCACAATTTTCATCATGGTTTATCATTTCTTTTTGTTAGATGTAAACTTGTTAGTTAGGCCATGTTAGATACTACAATTTTTCTTTTGTAACCAAGTTAAACTTTTGTTTCTTATTTTTTGTTATAACTAGTTTGAGGGCTTAGACTTCCCTATATGTATTGATCCCTCTTTGAAAGAAAGGTAACTTTGGCTACCCATTTTTGTTAATTTTGAACCTCCTTGCTTCATATTCAAAACTTGAGTGAAGAGTTTTGTTTTAACATTTCTAGATCTTTTGATCTTTATTTTAAGATTCAAAACCTTGAGTAGTGATTGTTAGTATTTTATTTCAAGAGTTTGATGAAGGTCAAATATTATCCTTTTTCTTTCCACTTCTCATTTTTTTTGATATGTTACAAATTAGCCAATTTACATCAGCTTCTATTGAGCTTGACCTAAGTTGTTTGTCATATAGGTTATTATCAAAGCACAAGGTTGGTAATTTTAAGTCAATATATATCCTTTATCTCTTCTTAATTATCTCTTTCTAAATTAAACATGCACAAAATTATGTTTAGCCACCTTCACCAAAACTTCATCCAACCCTCTTTGTTAATCTTCTTCAAACTCAAGCATCTAAGGCTAGCGATTTATCCACTCCAAGAGGCTTGAGCCTTGACATGGCCCACAACCTTAGAAGATATTATTTTATTAAGGCCTTAAAAAGTGACATGAGTGAGGTTCTTGGTATTTTGGAGACCCTTGTACTAAATAATACCTTTCACGTCTACCCTCTAATTCTCTAAAATTCACCTGTCCAAAGCCATCCATTCCTTATAACCCAAGAAGGCACACATATTTACCAAATAGAAGTTATTGTGTCTAGTTCAAATGATGAGGATAGTGACTATGCTTTCACTCTAATGATTCTTCTTATGATCTTAAGTAGAGAAACATAAATAAGAGACATGTTTAAGGATGTGAAAGCTAAAATCCTCAAACTTTAAGGCACTCATAACCTTGAAGAATTTCTTGAGTGGGAGCTTAGATGCACAAGGATTTTTATAGTTAAATATTAATTTTATGAAAAGTCTTTATAGAATGTTTGTCCTAAAACTAAAACAACATGCATCACTTTTATGGGAGAGTATCAAAAACCAATGAAAGAAGAAAGGTAAAATGAAGGTGTTATTGTGGGCTAAGATGAAAGATCTCATGATGCAAAAGTTTTTTTTACAACTTGTTGTATTCAATATCATTACAATAATATGTCCTCATTGAAGCAAGGATCCTTAAGCTTGGAAGATTATATCAAGGATTGAAAAAAAAAAACTCATGATGCACTTGGAATCGAATGAGGTTAACAAAGACATCATGCCTATGTTCCTTCATGGCTGAAGACTTAGTCTTGCTAGAAAGATGGAGTTGTACAACTTCTACACTTTAAATGAGCTATTCTATTTAGTTATTAAAGTCGAGAAATGACAGGTGCGTATTTTATGGAATTAATTGAGGTATCTTGACCCCAACTTCTATAACTTTTATGAAAAATTCATCTTTTTCCTTGATTTTTTTTCATTTGGACTAGTTTTATAAGAAAATATTAAATCAAGCCAATTTATGAGAAGAAATTTAGATGTACCATTATGGAATACTCTGAAAGAGAATTCATGTACAAAAAAAAATAGATAAGACAATAAATGAGAAAGAAACATTGGTTCCCCTTATTTATGAGAAGGAAATAAAACCCCTCATATTTATTTTATTTCATCCCACATGCTTCATTAACTCATCTTATATGCATATCTATAGGGAAAAATATAGGTGTTTAGTATTTACTATGATAGACGGTATTTTTTCCATATTTTAGCTATGCTTTGTGCAATCTTCAATCTATATATATTAAGTCGAATAGAGGGATCAAAGAGCACCATCATATAACTTTGAATTCATTTTCATTATTACTAAGCAATTAGGGTCCTTATGTTAGATTTAGTTAGCTCATTAGTGTAATTGAAGGATTGTAGATGGCAAAAAATTTGCACTTCCATAATATCCTAAGTTCTTTCTTTTACTTGTCTCATTTATATGTAGTGGAACTTCTAGCTAGCTATTCCTAGATTGCATGTTGACTTTTCCACATCAATACTATCTTTAAGATTGGTATGTCACCAAGTCTTGCATGTCATTTAGGGTTGCATTTGGATCTTGATCTTAGAAGAATTAATTTTTACTTTAAATTCGTAAAAAAGTGTTATAGGATGATTAAAGACTTCAAGAATGATGAAAAACACAACATACATATCCAAGAAACATGTTTGGATGTGACAATAAGGATGCTTTCGTATCACCTAAATCCTATTAGAGGAATTGAGCATCAAATTAACTCGATTCAAGGAGAGACTGTGTAAGAAAACCAACCTATAGTTGTAATCCTAATGAGGCTAAGGAGTTTCAAGATCAAATTAAATAATTATTGCCCAAAAGGATTCCACGTAAATCTCTTATTCCACATGTCATGCCAACCCTCATTGTTACTAAAAAGGATGAGTCCTTGAGGATGTGTGTTAGAGCTATGAACAATGTCATCATCAAGTATAGGTACCCCATCTATAGGCTTGATGATTTATTAGATTTCTTATATGGTTCTTGTGTAGTTTCAAAAATACATTTGAGGGGTAAGGATTATCAAATCAGGATGAAGAAAAAAGATGAATAAAAGACTACATTCAAGATAAAGTGAGGCTTACACAAATGGATGCTCATTCCATTTAGGTTATTGAATGAACCAAATACGTTCATGATGCTTATGGATGAGGTCTGGTGTCCTTTCATTTCTAAATTTGTAGTAGTATATTTTGAGAATATACTTATAAATTCCTCTTATACTGAAGACCATTTAAAGAACTTAAAACTTGTAATCCTAGCTCTTAGGGAGAATAAGTTGTATGGTAAGCTAGATATGAGTGAATTCTTTGAACCTAAGTTCAACTTCCTAAGCTTCATTGTAAAAGAGGATGGAATTGTCATCAATGAGTCAATAAGTGGTGGTAACAAGAATATGACTTTCACCCACATCCTTTTTTTCATAGCTTAGCTTCCTTCTATAGGAGGTTCATTAAGGACTATAGTACCCTTTTAGCACCTACAACCAAATACTTGAAGAAGGGAGATTTCAAAAGGATAAAGGGAGCTCAAGAATCTACCAAGGCCATAAAAAAGAAAGTCCCCTTTTTTTTCCTTGCTAAAATTTGAGAAGTTTTCAAATTGGAGTGTATTACAAGTGGCATGGGCATTAGAACGGTATTACTACAAGAGAGAAAACCAATTACCTTCTTTACTAGGAATCTCAATGGGTCTAAATCCGACTATACCACTTAGGATAAGGAGTTTTATGCTATTTTTCTAGCTCTAGATCATTGGTATAACTATTTTAGATCCTCCCAATTTTTAATGCACTTCTAATTTGTAAAGTTCATGGAGAGTGACTAGTTGAATACATTTTGCAACACCCCCAAAATTCACTACTAAAAAATTTCTTCTTATTAAAGGGTTTGACAGAAGCAAGTAAATCAAAACTTGTGAATTTCGGGGATATTACTACTGTGATCAATACATGCCAAGCCACCGATTGGTCTTGTAGTAACCATAAGGCTAAAGAAGAATTGAAAACCATTATAATTAAACTCAAAGCAATGCTTCATAAAGGTATTGAAACATTCATAAGATAAAAATTAGAGTACGTGAAAAAGAGTTTACAATCCAAAGTACATAATTAAAATTTCTCAAAAGGAAGAAAGGCAACAATGCATTAAAAAATTAAGTCTAAGTAATCCAATACAAATTAAAAGAACATAGGAAGTAAATCTAGCCACATCGCTCTCGATCCTAGACAAATTCCATGCTCAACATTCAACCCTACCCGATGCCTTGTAAGCATCGAAGGCATCAAAAATAGTATCACCAACCTGCATAAACTCAAAGGGGCCTTCTACTTGTGGAAATGAGCAACACCCATGAAACAAGTGGTCAGTATGCTATGTACTGAGCAAGCTAACTATGCAACTAAGGCTAACACATAAAGGCATATAATACAAGCATGATCACACAATTACATACAATCATTACATATAAATAAAGGCCAAGCAATAGTCTGGATAAACTGATTATTTATTGTTTGATAAATACTCATTTACACCATGATCTTTATCAATCTATACTAGTATGGGAACCCCACTATTATAATCAATGGATTGGAAATGTACAGGGGAGAATGCACCTGACCAGTATTATATGTCAGTGGATCAGTCTCCATAGCAAAATGCTCCTGGCCATTATTATTTGCCGGTAGACTAGTCTTGCATCAACTCTCATGGTATTTCACTATAATTACTTAGTGTCTTTTATCTATTTTATCAAACTTAGGGTTTGGTTTATTGAGTTTGGGATCCCCCACTATTATAGCTAGTGGATAGGTCACGTATAGGGCAGAACACACTTGACCACTAGTATATGCCCGTGGATCAGTCTCTAAGGCACCTTGGCACCTGACCACTATTATGCTAGTGGATCGGTCCTGACCCAGCTTAATAATCTTCCACTTTAAATGATTAGTGTCTTATTGTGTATTATTCAACATGTTTTACCATAGACATGCATTACCAACTCCATCTATAGTTATCCTCCCAAGAGGGCCCGTCCCATATTTTGAGGCTTCTGCACCTCCTAACACGCCCCAACATCCTTTCCTTATTCCACTTACTCACTGCATTACACTAGGGTTTTCTCCAAAAATCTTAAATTGGGCCTATGTGGCCCATCCTTCTCTGCCTCACACACTAAGGCCATCTAATATTCCACACATTATATTACATAGATTCAACCCTCATCATTTCACTTTACTCCTCTAAATACACATGTGACAACAAAACCCTTGGTGGCCACACGAAACGCTACTTAGCCACACCAAACCGTAGCATCCTTCTTTCCTCATATCACCCCTCCATTTCTCACCTTCCACTCTTGCTTTCCCATGATACCCATACTCACCCTACATATGATATTCCTCTACCCTCATCTCATACTCCAATCACCCTCAATTATATTTATGTTCACCAGCATCTCAAATTAGGTTTTTCCTCCTAAAGCCTAGTTAGGTCTCCTATGAGCTTTTATACTAACCCACGTACTCTTTGTCACCTAAAGCCTATAATTACCCAAAAAAATCCTCCCTTACCTTACTTAAATCCCAAGAAAACTTTTCACACATAAACTTCAACCCCATGCAAACTCCATCCACCTTACGCAAACCCATAAAGTTTTCACACAAACCCTAGAATTCCCATGCAAACCCTAGAGCCTCCCATGGAAAGTTCACCCACTCTTTTATTTTATTCATAGCCCCCTCTTATTTTCCCTTTTATAGATCATGCGATATTTAAGTTAATCCCATATCCCTTAGTCAACTCACTTCCCCTTGTTCATTCTCTATGGTCAACTCACTTATCCATTTTCCTTTGTCATCCTTTCACCCCATATCATTTCATTAAATATCCTAGCATGCATGTTATAAAGGGCCACATCACATAATATCATAATCACAACATATACGCATTATACACATGCCATAATAGAAACCCTAGTAATAATACTCATAGTAATAGAAACCCTAGTATTATTATGTTTAAGAATAATAATAGGGTTAGTAGTAAAATAATAATATAATAATAGTAATATTAACAAAAATACTAATATTGCTAAGGATAATACTAATAATAATAATATTTGAAATAATTTTACTTACATGGGTAAGGTTTCAAATTTTTACAAAAGTAATAACAATAATATACTAAGGCTAGTACTAATAATAATAATAATGAAAATATTAGTAATGATGTTAATAAAAATAAGGATCATTATAATAATAGTTAAAATAGAGTTTTGACCCCTTAATAATAATAATAATAATAAGTAAAAAGGAATAAAGATATCATAACTAGGGTTTTAAAGGTTAGGGTATCACCTAGGGTTGGTGGTGACCGGCGACACTAGCGGCGGTGAATGATGGCTATGGCGGTTATGGGGAAAGAGGGAAAAAAGGTGGAAAGTATGGTGTTTAAGGTAGGAGAGGGGAAATGAGAGGGGGATTTGAGGTGGTGGAGGATGCCTAGGTTAAGATGGCTGGAGTGGTGATGGTGGGGAAGCTAAAGGCGACGGCGCAAGCGGTAGCGGTATGGTGACTGAGAGTGATGGAGAGGGAGGTAGGGTAAAAAGAAGGTAGGAGAAGGTATACTGGTGATTTTGGAGGGCAAATGGAGTGGTGGTTGCAGCGAGAGTGGAAACGGATGGCGGTATAAAGGGTTGCAGTGGATAGGTTAAGGTTAGTCAAATGGCTAAATTTGCATAGCCAAGGTAGCTTATACAGAGAATATTGAGGATGGTGAGAGGTCTAGATCGATGGAGGGTGTTGAAAAGAGTAATTTGGGTGGTGGTTTGAGCGGTGTGCTAGATAGCAGTGGCACAATAGGTGGTGGAACAGGCAACAACACACAAGAGGTGTAGATTTTTTGGTTGAGTGAAAAAGAGTTGAATGGGGGTGGTTGAAGGGTATTTATAGTTCATCCATGAGGGGATAACAAAGGGGAAAGAGGGAAGGTCGGAAGTACGCATGCATGTCACCGGCCGGAGGCTCAATAGTTGGTGTATGCCTGCCATTTTTGTTGGTTTGACAATTTGGGAAGGGAAAAGGAAGGGGGAGAGAGGCATGAGTGAGGAGAGATAGAGGTCATGATTGGGTGGAGGAGAGAGAGGGAGTGATAAGGAAGAGGATAGGGTGGTAAGCCAGCGTGCGGTGGTGCAGAGGCCATGTACCTGCGCTGGGCAATTTAGGGGTTGGCATCAGTAAAAGAGAGGGTTGGGGGAGACGGAGAAAGGAGGAAAAAAGGGGCAGTTGGTTGGTTCAGGGAGGAAAGAAAGAAAAAGAAAGAAACTAGACCGAGCCAATTAGCTGGCGAGGGAGAGAAGAGAGGAGTGGTCGGCCTTAGCCGTGTAGGACAAAGAGAGAGTCTGGGCCACAGGGAGTGCTAGCCCAAATCGGGGAAAGAAGAGGGAAGAAAGAAAAGGAGACAAGAGAGGAAGGAATGAAAAGAAAAGAAAACAAAAGAGAGGTGAAAAAGAAATAAAAAATAAAAATAGATGGATTGGGGTATTTAAAATATTTTAGTATTGGGATATTTAAAAATGATAATATTTTAATCAAAAAATAATTAAATTCTCCTTTTAGGTTAATTTAGGAGTTTTGAGAGAGTTTCCCTAAATTTCGTTTTAATTAGCAAAACACCTTAATTTTTTCCAATTAAATTATTTATTAATTTCCTCTTGATTTTCCTTAATTACTCCCTCTTATTTCAATAAAATAATTCATTTAATTAATTTCCCTAATAAATCCTTAATTTGCCAAAAATTATCCAAATTAGGGTTTTGGGGTATTTCATATTCACATTAAAAAAACATGTGATTTACTATAAGAAAAATTCATTGACCAAGAATGATAGTATACGGATTAGCATCTATATGTGAAACTTGTTACAAGTTTATGAGTCACTTCCACCAATTACTATATATGTCCTCACTCGTCTATGAGTGGGGCCATGAGTATGAACATCATAGTGGAATTACCTCTATGCAAAGGAAAAATGATGCCATTATGGTGGTGGTATTTGATTGGTTTTGTACGGTGTCACACTTTCTTTCTTGTTATAAGACATATGATTCCACTTATATAGTTAATATATACTTAAAGGGGATAGTAAGGCTACATTATATCCCAAAAATAATTATCTTAGGTAAGGATACTAAGTTCCTTAGTTAATTCTAGAAGACCTTATGTAGATTTGTGGGTACTAAAATTATATTTAGTATGGCCTATTATCCAAACACATATGGGAAAATGGAGGTGACAAATACAACCCTCACGAAACTACTAAGGCATTTGGTCCACAAATCTTTGATAGCTTAGGATACCAAAATTAGCCATGCAAAATTTTCCTACAAAAAGTATCACATTCATTCCATTGAATGCTCTCTATTTGAGATAGCATATGTGGTGAATCTTATACTCCCATCGACGTCTTTCGACTTCCCATTGATGCCCAAGTTAGCTTCAAAGAAGAATATAAGGACAAGGAATTGAAGAAATTATATGAAAAAGTGAGGTGCATAATCAAATGGAAAATGAAATGACAAAGAAAAGGGGGTAACAAGCAGTAATGGGACTAGTTATTTAAACTAGGAGATCTAGTTTGGGTTCAACTAAGGAAGTAATGGTTTCCTTCTAGGAGAAAGAAAAAGATTATGCCAAGAAGTGATGGCCCTTCTAAATTCATCAACAAAAATTAAAAATATTGTTTTATTATAGAATTAGTGTGGATTTTGAGAGATTTAAACCAAATCAAAATTAAGAAGAATATGAAGAATTGAGAATTCAATCACAAAATATAACAATTGAGGAAAACACAGGGATATTTATTTGGGCTCTTGTGTAATTAAGGGATTATTAAAATAATCAATAAATCAATTGCATAAATCAACAATTATCTTTGAACGGAGAACTCTATGGAAAAGAAGAAGAAGTTGGGATGCACGACTCTTGACTACTAGGGTTTTAACATGTTTCGTTTTATAGAAGAATAAACCCTATAAGGAAAAACAACATGTTTTGGAAATAAGGAAAAAACACGATCCATGTTTAGGAAATACGAAAGCCCCATGTTTATCTCATTGATTTTTAAATTACTTAAAACATATAAAATTTTCCAAAGAAAAATAAGGTCTAAGTTTATTAACACAGGACCCCATATTTGTTTTATGCAAACCACCATAGTAAACTAAGTTTCTCCTACACCTACATGAGCTAACACAATGTTATGTTGTGATCAAATACCTAGCCAACAATCATAATTCTCCACCTTGATATATTATTTGTGATGTATGATATGTAAATACCTCTATAAAAAGCCATGGCCTAACAAAGGGCCTCATTGACTATAAAAACCAATCAAGTCCAAGAAACACTAAAACTTACTCACTGTTTGTGAATTCATTAGCATATCAACCAAATTATCCAAAGTACCCACTTTCTCTAGTAGAACATTGCTTACAACAACAATACCTTAGATACAGTGATAACTGATATCAATGTGCTTTGTTCAGTGATGAAAAGTATTCAGATTTTTCACTAAATATATAGCACTCCAGTTATTACAATGAAAAACTAGAGCACCAGGACCAAACCCCAGTTATTGTACTAAACTGCCAAGCCACAAGGTTTCCTAAAAAGCCTCTATCATAGCCATATACTTTGTCTTAGTAGTGGATAAATCCATCACATCCTACAAGGAAGACCACTAGCTCATAGCTGAACCTCTAAGATAGAAAATATATTCATTGGGAGATCTCCTTTTATCGAGTTCTCTACTATAATCAGAGTCCATGAACCCAACTAGCAAATCAACTGATCAATTATGCTCAATACAAGTTGATGTCAGTCTCGTTAAGTACCTAATGATCCACTTCACTAATTGCTAATGAGCCTTTTCCAAATTTTTCATATATCGACTCACAACACTTATAGCTTGAGAAATATTAGGTTGGGTAGACACTATAGCATACATGATACAACCAACAACATTCGAATATAGAAAATTCACCATGATCACCTTTTCCTCTTTAGATTTAAGACAAGAAAAAGTGAGTAATTAATGGAGTACTCACCGTATTGGCATCCATCATGTAAAATCTCTCCAGAACCTTGTTTACATAGGATTCCTATGACAAGTTCAAAAACTTTAGCTCATGGTTTCTAATAATTTCCATGACAAGGATCCTCTTCCCAAATCCAAGATCCTTCATCTCAAACTCACTCCCTTATCAATATCTGACATATCTTTTGCTACTACAAGTATGCCAACAATATATAGCAACAAAATACATAAAAGAGCCACCCACCATCTCCTTCAAGTACACACATCCATCACACTCACTCCTCAATAAACCATGCTCAAACATAAAATAATCAAATCATTTATACTACTGTTTAGGATACTCTTTCAGACCGTATAGTGACCTCTTCAATAGGAACACATGATCATACATCCCCTAAACCACAATCCCATCAAGTTATCACATTTAAATCTCCTTCTTGATCTCTCCATGTAAAATGTAGCTTTTACATCCAAATACTCCAATTCAAAATCATGTATAACTACAAGTGCAAGTAGAGTACAAATAAAAGTAAGTCCAACCATAGGATAAAATACCTCATCATAGTCCATGCTTAGAATATGAGTGAATCTACATGAAACTAGATGAGCCTTATACTTTGGTCCCTCAACACCTAGAGCTCTTTGTTTGAACTTCTATACTCACTTGCAACCAGCAATATTTTTTTTCCTTAGTGCCTTCACAAGTTCCCATGTCTTCAATAAGGACTCTAGATCTTCATTCATAAAAACACACCTCCCAATAGAATTTGTACTCTCAATAGACTTTGAGAATGATGTAGCGTTATGCACATCAACAAGAGTCTCTCTTCACTACATAAAGCATAAACAACCAATTATTCATATTCATATGCTAATTTATGTTCATGTTTATCATTTCTTATGACATTATGGTAATGCATAATCTCATTATGACTGTATTGTTACCTTACTCGGTACGTATCATATTGATCATATTTTTCGTGGGTGATACTCATTCCCATGAGTAGATAACGTCTTGTTTTATAGGTAATTGTTGATTTATACGCTTAATGTGCCTTCCTTCAGTGAGTGCATAATAAAATTGGTATAGGGTATGATTCTTTTGATATATCTATTTCTCTAGGGAATCTTAGTCCTTTTTTTTTCATTATACATATTCCCTTCTTTCTATTTTGTATCATTTATTACGGTGGAATCAACTATTTCCCATACTTGATTACTAGGAACCCAATTAATTTTGCCTTACACCCTACATATAATTGGCATAGGGAGTGTCTCTTCTATGTTGGATGTGTCATATCATCCCTATGTTTTATATTTTTTCTTTCGCAATCAACTCTTTGAAATAAAAATTTTAAGTCCTAATTTTTGGGGGTGTTATAAGACTTTTTATTTTATTTGTGATGCATATATTTAAAAAGTTGGAACATGATTAATTGATGAGGGTGGTTTAGGATTAATGGCTACAAAAATTTACAAAGAATAAAGAAAAGAGAAGTAGGATAGCATTTGATCTAAGGTAAGATTTCATGAAATTAAAGAATTGGAAGTGGAATTAAGAGAATTAAGAGAAAACCCACCTTCCAAATGGAAAATAGAGAGTATTAAGGGTGAAATTCAACCCTCACTCTTTTCTCCAATATAACACTATCTTGCTTAAAATCAAAAAAAGGAGCTGGGAAGAGGATTAGAAGAGGTAGTGACGATCAAAAAATACAATAGTTTTGAGGTTAGGGATGAAGAGAGAAAATGAGGACTTTGAGTTCAAATAATTGACGATTCTACTAAAGTGATAAGGGTGAGGGAGTGTATAAATCTAAACTTTAAAGTCCCAGTATTAATTATAGATTTGAAGTGTAGTTTTTTTTAAGTTTTAAAGGTGACACTTTCTTGCTTGATCTAATTTAGTGAATCTATAGGGTTTTAGGCATTATGCCTCATAATTTCAAACATTGGAAGGGTATGATGACATAAATGGATGAGAGTCAAAGTTCATCAAATATATTGTGATTGTAGATGCAAAAATTTGCTTAGGAATCTTATAGAAGGGAAAGAAAATAAGGAAGAAGAAGATAAATTAGCTGAGGGCATGAAAATGACTCCTCATGAAATTTTCCCTTAAGAATCCATGTAAAATAAAAAAATTCGCTTATTAGGTTCAAAAGTTTCACAAAAACTAAAAACAAGCTATTGAAAACATAGATATAAAATTGGTAAAGTTTTTGGGAAAGATTATTTGGAAAAATTAAGTTTTAAGAACAATTAGGTCGGTCAAACTAGTCGACCAATGCCCAAATCAGTCAATCGATTTGATGAGTTTTAGAAATCAAATTTGATTGAGCAAATCAATTGATTGGTACCTCAGATTAGTTAACTTGTTTCTCAACAAAACCAAATGTATCTCCTAACTCAATCAAGGTTATCCAAGAACCATACCACTCTTAAACATATTTATAAAATAAGGTAAAAACTTTTAGATCTCGATTAAACACTTATATTAACACACCGTCTAGAGATCTTGAGGGATACAAGCTAATAAAGTGGGAGAAGAGGTTGGTCGATGCATAAAAGCATAAGGCTATAGAAAAATAGGTCTATAAACATTTAAACTTAAGCTTTATCCATGATGTGAAGTATATACATTGGAATATTGACTCAATCAAGGTAATTAAGACTACTGGTAAGTAGTAAATGTGTGTTTACGTCATAGATGTCAAAAAATGTTTCTTAGAGGATGGTTGTCCCCTTCCATGGATTGATCAATTGATAATGATGCAGGAGAAAACACTCAAGAGTTAGCTTTCATTAGTATGGAATCAATTATTCTTTATTTGGAAATTATCTCCCACAAACTTGAAGATAAATAGATGGTTAGGTTGCTGGAAACATAGCAAACAAGCTACTAAGTGCCCATGGGCATGTACATGGCATGCATGGACTACATGGACACATGTATGGGGAGTTTATTTGGAGCTTGGTTGAGCACAATTACTAATTTTGCAAATTAATTAATTAATTAATTAGTAGGGTTAGATATTAGATAGAACATAAAGTAAGCATAAAGTAGAATAATATCTTTTAGCTTGGAATCTTTAAAATTATGCTTTTAGCTGAGTGGTATATTTGGCTATATAGAGGAATGTAAGTCACAAATAGAGGAAGCTATTGATGATAAATATTGAAGTTGAATGGAAAGTTGAATTCTATGTGAGTTCAATTCAAGTTAATTTAATTTGAGTGAATGATTTAACTTTAAAACCTTAATCTCTTCATCTGTGCGAATTAGAGATTAAGTCCTATATTTTCTTCTCTCTATAATCCAAATTTTTTCATCCATCATCATCATCCATACATCACCCTAATTAGAAGCTATGTGAAGCCTTAAACCAATTTCAACTTTTTAAACCCTAAACCATCATTCGAAACCCTAATCCCTTCCATTCTAACCAAACATAAGCTTAACCCTAAAAATAAAATTAAACCATAACTCTTATCCTAAACCATAGTATCATATTCCATCTAAACCCTAACATTTAAAGTATAATCATCAACAGCATATCATTATCAATTCCACATCTTAATTATCACAACACATTTGAACCATCACCTTTAGTTAAACATCATCACCAAATCATCATCACTTTGTTCAAAACATATCCACCTTTAGATCACCCTATTCAAATATCCTTATCATCTATCCATCATTTTCAAAGCTACTTCTAATTAATATCAACTCAAATGAGTCATAATATCACTAATTTGAGAAGCCCATCCTCCCACACGCATTAATTTTGGTATCAAAGCCATAGGTTGGAGCTATTACAATCAAGATTTAATCCTTCTTTGACGACTCTTCAAGAAAGTGTCCCATCTTCAAGAATATCCAAGAATTTATCAAGAAAATAAAAAAGGGCTAAGAACTTAAGGGCGTGTTTGGGAGAACCACAATCAGTTGGTAAAGAGAAAGGATGGAGAACTAAGGAGAGGACTTGAGGGATATTCTGAAGACCTTGATAGACTAAATCAAGGGGTTAAATTACATGTGGGGAGAATAGAAGCTTCCCAAGCCCACAAGTCTCATGTGTAGCCACAAGATTGTAGGGAACAATTAAAGGAATACCACGTGAGAAGGGCACAAAAGCAAGTGGAAGAAGAAGAGAGCATGGGGAATTATATAAGATCACATGACACCTCAAGAAAAACCTATAATGATGTGGAAAAAGGAATATGCTTTGATCTTCTTGACTTTAAAGGTAATCTCAACCCAGAATCTTTTCTCAAATAGTCACAAATTATTAAATCAATTTTTGAGTAAAGAAAATTGATCAAAAATTGATGATGGGAAACAATGTCAAATAGCGATATTAAAGTTTAAAAAATTAGCTAGAGTGTGGTACAATAATTTAAAAAGGAGATGGGAGAGAGAAGGAGACTTGAAGATTATTTCATGGAAAAAATTAAAAAAAAAATACTTAAAGAAGAAATTTATTCCTCGGGAATACGAGCAAGAAAATTTTATAAAAGTCATTATGTTGAGGCAATGGTTGCTAGGAGTTGAAGAATACATTTGAGAGTTCAATAAGTTAGCTCTTGTATGTGATTTCCAAGAACTAGAAGAACAAAGGTGTGCACAATTCATCAGGGGTTTAAATATGAATCTGAAGTAGAAGGTAGAGGTGTACCCTTATCAAGTGTTTGAAGATCTTCGCAAGTTAGTTATCAAGTTTGAGAAACAGTTGAACAGGAAAAAGCCACCAACAAAGTCAACTATTGCTCCATTTGCTTTGAGTTTCAAGGGTGTGTCAAAGCCACTAATTTTTCAACCACATACCAAGACAATGCTAGAAGATTCATTAGTGAAAAAAAGTTCAATGATCAAGTGGCTGGTAAGGTGAATAAATATTGCTTCAAGTGTAGAGGTTATGGACACTTTGCTATGGATTATCCAAACCAAAGGGCACTGACTTTGAGGGAGATGAAAAATATGGAGGCTTGTGAAGAGAATGAAGACCTTGATGAAGGCTTTGAAGAAAAAAGTGATAGTCCAGAGGATGCTTTGAAAGAAGGTAAAATGGATTTCTATATGTTGTAAAGGGTGTTCCTAGTACAACAATTCCTAGTACAACAATAACATTTACTTACTCAACAGGAGACGATTTTCAGAGCCAAGTGTGGAGTTAGTGCTAAAGTGTGTGAAGTCATCATTGATAGTGGCTCATGCACTAATGTTGCTAGTGAAAAGACGGTGAACAATATTGGTTTGGAGAATAACGGTCATCAAAGACCATATTCACTCCAATGGCTCAACAAAGGCAAAGGTGTAAGGGAAACCAAACAAACTCTTATCTCTTTTAAGATTAGAAATTATTTTTATGATATTTTATATAATATTTTGCATATAGATTCTTATCACATTTTGTTGGGGAGGTCGTGGCAATTTGAAAGGAAGGTTTTGTATGATAGGGTCCTTAATAAGTACATGATAAGCAAAGGTTGAAAGTATTTTAGGATCAAACCTAACCTATATGGGGAGGATTTAGTTTTGAGGAATGAAAGGGAAGGAAAAAAGGAGGATTTCAAGTGTATGAGGGAAAGAATAAAGAGTAACATGGATTTTTTTATCCTTAAGGAGTGTGAGATGAATGACACAATTCAAGATGAGGAGATATACTATGAATTAGTGGTAAAGGAGGTCAAACGAGGGGGAATGCTAATATGGATCCAAAATTACAACAAGTATTGAAAGAGCATGTTGATGTATTTCCGAAAGAGTTGCTAAGTGGGATACCTCCTTTGAGAGGTATTAAGCATGCTATTGATCTTATGTCAGGAGTCCCATTATCAAACAAGCCGGCTTATAGGTACAATTTAGAGGAGGCTAAGGTGCTACAAAAACAAGTGCAAGAGTTATTAGACCAAGGTTATATTTAGGAGAGTATGAGTCTATATGGGGTTCCAACTTTGTTGGTGCCTACGAAGGATGGTACGTGGAGAATGTGCATTGATTTGAGAGCAATCAACAACATCACAATCAATTATAGATTTCTAATGCCAAGATTAGATGATATATTAGATGAGTTACATGGTGTAAAGGTGTTATAAGAGATTGATCTTAGAAGCGTTTATCATCAAATGAGAATAAGGGAAGCATTTGTATGAGTGGTTGGTGATGCCATTTGGGCTATGTAATGTGCAAAGTTCCTTTATGAGGTTGATGACCGCGGTACTTCGACCATTTTTAGAGTCTTTGTTGTTGTTTACCTTGATGATATCTTGGTATATAGCAAGAGAATGTTTGAGCACATATAACACTTGAAGAGGATATTTGACAAGCTTAGAGAGGTGAATCTCTATGTTAAGATGGAGAAGTGTGATTATATGATAGAGAGGGTGATTTTCTTGGTTATATTGTGAGTGGAGATGGTATTTGAGTTGATCCCTTGAAGGTAGAGCTATACAATTGTGGTCTAATCCTACTAATGCCCATGAAGTTAAAAGTTTCCATAGGTTGGCCTCATTCTATAGGAGGTTCATCAAAGACTTCTCTACCATTACAGAAACTATCATATAGTTGTTGAAGAAAGGAGAGTTCCATTATAATGATCAAGTGCCAAAGGATTTTAAAGACTTGAAGATATAGCTCTCAAATTCACTAGTATTATCTTTACCTTATTTTGATAAATTATTTGAATTGACATGTGATGCTAGTGGTGTAGGCATTAGGGGGTGGTTTCACTAGAAAGAAGCTGATTGATTTCTTTAGTAAGAAGTTAAATGGTGCAAGACTCAACTATTCGACCTATGATAAAGAGTCTTATGCTATTGTGCATTGTTTGGAGACGTGGAGCCATTACTTGAGACTCAAGCCTTTTGTGCTTCACTTAGATCATAAGAGTCTAAAGTATTTACATGGTCAAAATAAGGTGATTCCAAGACATGCTAAGTAGATAAGATTCTTGTAGAAATTTATGTTTTCTATAAGATATATGGATGACAGAGAAAACTTTGTGCCGGATACATTATCTAGGAGGACCATGACACTTACCATAATGGATGCAAAGCTTTTGGGGTTCAAGATGTTGAAGAGTCACTATGCCATGGATGATGATTTTGCTATATCTTTGAATATTGCAAGGAACAAGGAAGTTATTGAGCTTATGTTATTCAAGATGGGTTTTTATTCAAGAAAAAAAAATTGTGTATGCCGAAGACTTTAATTCAAAACTTATTAATCAAAGAGATACATGAAGGAGGAATTGTAGGAAACTTTAGAGTTCACAAGACTTTTGAGTTGCTGCAAGAACATTTCCATTTGCTGGGAATGCAAAAGGGAGTAAAAGCCAGGGTTTCTAGTGTGTTACGTGCCAAAGGAGCAAGAGTTTATTCTACAAAGAGTTATGTGTACCTTTTCCCTTTCCTAATCAGCCATGGAAAGGTGTTAATATAGATATTATTTTAGGATTTCCTATGACACGATGAGGCAAAGATTCTATTATGGTTGTGGTGGATCAATTTTCGAAGATGGTCATTTTATTCCATGTCACAAGACTAATGATGCTACTGTTAAGCACATTTGTATTTCAAGGAGATCGTGAGATTGTATGGAATTCCGAGAAGTATTGCTTCAGATAGAGATATGAAGTTCCTAAGTTATTTTTAGAAGACGTTATGGCACATGCTAGGAATGAAGCTTCTATTTAGCACATCACATCATCCTCAAACAGATGGATAAATAGAAGTTAGTAATAGAACTTTGGGTACTTAGCTAAGGGGATTGGTTAATAACAGTGTTAAGTATTGGGATGTCAAGTTAATACATACAGAGTTTGCTTATAATTGAGGTCCTCCTACTATAACAAGAACTAGTCCATTCAAGATAGTATATGGTATTAATCCATATAATGCATAAGAGAGATTGGAGTTCTTTTAAAAACTTCATCAACAAATCAAGCACAAAATTGAGAAGGCAAATGAAGTGTACAAGATAAGAGCAAATAAGCATAGGAGTCAAAAATTTTTCCAATTGGGAGATCTAGTATGGCTTTACTTGAGGAAACACGAGCTTATGCCAAGGCTAGATGATCCTTTCAAAATACTTCTAAAGTTTGGGTAAAGTGCATATCGTGGGGTATCAAGGACTTTCAATGTTGGAAATATTAGCCCTTATTATGGCAATGCAAATTTGAGGGCAAATTCAAATCAAAAAGGGGAGAATGATGAAAGAGAAAACACTCAAGGATTAACTTTCATAATTATGGAACTAACTATTCTTCATTAGGAAAGTATCTCCTAAAAAATTAAAGACAAACAGTATGTTGCTAGAAATATACCCAACAAGCTACTAAGTGTCAACGTGCATTTGTGTGGCGTACATGACATGAAAGGATTGCATGGCCACATGCATGGGGAGTTTATTTGCAGCATAGTCAAGCACAATTACAAATTTATCTAATTAATTAATTAAGTAGTAAGGTTGGATATTAGATAGAGTATAAAGTTAGCATAAAGTAGTATAATATCTTTTGAATTATGCATTTTAGCTATGTGGTATATTGGAAATATAGAGGCATGTAAGCCACAAACAGAGGCAGCTATTGATGATCAATATTTAATTTGAATGCAAAGTTAAATTTTGTGTGAGCCCAATTCAAGTTAATCGAATATGTGTGAACGATTTAGCTTGAAAATCATAATCTCTTTGGCTGTGTGAATTAGAGATTAACTCCTATCCTTTCTTCTCTCTATAATCCATATTTTTCCATCCATCACCATCATCCATACATCACCCTAATTTGAAGGTAAGTGAAGCCCTAAACCGGTTTCAACTTTTGAAACCCTAAAACACCATTTCAAACCCTAATCCCTTCCATTCGAACCAAACATAACCTTAACCCTAAAAATTGAGTTAAACCCTAGCCCTAAACCATGACACCATCTCCCATCCAAACCCTAACATTCAAAGCATAAACTCAACAACACATCTTTAACACCCCCAAATTTACTACTGAAAAATTTCGTTTAATTTAAAAGTGTTTAGTGGAAACAAACAGATAAAACTGTAAATTCGGGGGCGTTACCGCCACACTTAGTACCAGATCGATTCACTCCTACCGACCCGATGGCCTAATACTAAGGCTAATATTAATAATAGCAGTTTATAATTAAAAGGGTAGGGTTATTGTCATTCTCAAAGGTAGTTAAGCAAATTACCACTAATTAAAGTAAGTCTTAGTAAAATCCATAGTATTAAAGTAAGGGTTTTAGTATTAATAATAATATGAACATTAATAATAATAAGAATAATAATAATGATAATGATAATAATAATGGTTATAATGATAGTAATGATGATAATAATAATTGAAATCGTAGTAGTATCAGTAATAATAATACTAATGATAATAATAATAATAACAACAACAATGATTACGGTGATAATGATAATAGTAATAATAAAAATAACAATAAGAATACTAACAATAATAATAGAGATAATAACAATGATAATAATAGTTAAAATAATAAACATAATGATACCAATACTAATAATAATAATAATAATAATAATAATAATGATAGTGATAACGATAATAATGATAATAATAATAATAATAATAATAACAATAATGATAACAATAATAATAATAATAATAACAACAACAATAACCACCATAACCATATTAATAACAATAACGATAATGATAGTAATAATAATAGTAATAATACTAATAATAGTAAGAGTACTATAATAATAATAATAATAATAGAGACCATAGTCGTAGTAATAATAATAGTAGTAATAGTAACGATGACAATAACAATAATAATAGAAATAATGATAATAATGATAATAGTAATATCAATAATAATAATAACAAGGATAATAATGATAATGATAATAGTTGTGGAAATAATAATAATAATGATATTATTATTATCAATATTAATAATAATAATAGGAATAATCATAATAATGATAATAATAATAATAATAATACTAATAATAATAGTTAACAATATTAAAATTATTAAACTTTTATTATTCGGGGTTTAGGGTCCAAGGAGGTGGAAGGCAACCTGGTGGGAAGGTGGTGCCGGCGGCGGCGGAAGCGGTGGAAGAAGGGAGAAATAGGAGAGGTGGATGTGGGGGCTAGGGGAGAGAGAAGTAGGGGAAAATGGAGGTGTAGGGTGGTAGGTTAGGATCCCCTAGTTGTTTTGGGGGCTAGGGGAGGTGTTGCAGGTGGCAGTACGGGCGGCGCGAAGGTGGCGTGAGGGGGTCGAATAGGCTGATCGGGGAGACAATTTTGCACGGCCGAGGCGGCTCATGCGGAGCAAGGCAGGGAAAGCTGGTGGTTGGTTTGCGTAGAGGGAGATGTAGGGAGAATTTTGGTGGCTTGGTCGGGCGGTAAGGGTGGCCGACGGCGAAGGAAGGGCTGACTGAAATGGAGGTGGCGCACGATGGGATTTTCTAGGTTCCAAATTTTGAACCCGATTATGTAAGCTCTTAGGGTTATTTATAGGCTAATCAGGGGGTTAAAACGACAAAGAAAGGTGGGAGAGTAGGGGGCAAGGGGTATGGTGCTCCGGCCGGTGAGGATGGGCCGGCGCAGGTCTACGGGGTAGGCCATGTTTGTCGGGAAAGGGGAATGGTGCAGGCAGGGGAAGGAATGGCCAAATGAGAGAAATTGACAGGGGGAGATGATGGGAAAGAGAGGAGGAGAACGACGGTCAAACGGCGGGATCGGAGGCGAAAAATTCGGCGCCGATCTAGGAGTTGCAGGTGTGTCGGGGAAGAAGACGACGTAGAGGGGGAAGGAGGTTGGACCGGTAGTCTAGGAAGAAAGAAAGAAGAAAGAAAAAGACAGGCCAAACCGGCCGAGAGAAAGGGAAAGAGGTGCGTGGGGGAGAGCTGGGCCGCACGAGGAATGTTGGGCCAGCAGGCTGGCCCAAGTCGGGGGGTAGAAAAAAAAAAGAAGAGAAGGAAGGGAAAGAAAAGGAAAAAGAGGGGGAGAAAGGAGAAAAGGAAAAAGGAAAAAAGAAGGGAAATTAGTGGTTAGCTTAGTAAGTATGATTTGGGTAATTTGGGATGTTTAATAAAATATAAATAACTAAATAACAATTAAATTCTCTTTTTCGGTTAATTTAGGGATTTTTGAAAGAATTTTCTTAAATTCCATTTTAAATTAACAAAACACTCTAATTTTCTCTAATTAAATTATTTATAAAGTTTATAACAATTTGAAACTATTTTATCCTTCTTAATTTAAATAAAGTAAATTATTTGATTAACTTCCAAAATAAAATCTTATTTAATAATAAAGAATAGAAATTAGGGTTTTTGGAGCATTTCAACATCATTGTGAAATCCTCATCTTAATTATTACAACATATTCGAAACATCACCATTAGTTAACCATCATCACCAATCATCATCACTCTGTTCAAAACATATCGATCTTTAGATCACCCTATTCGAATGCCCTTATCATCTATCCATCATTGTTGACATTACTTCTAAGTAATATCAACACAACCAAACCACTATATCACCAATTTGAGAAGTCCATCCTTCTACACATATCTTCATCACAGTTGTAGTTGATTACTTTTTGTAAGTAATGCTACCATTAATTGAATCAAGTGTTCTTAACTTGGGTTTGTAATTGGCTAGAAGGTAAATTGAGAGCTTATTCGATTTACTATAATTGAGGGAAATTAAGAAATGAGTTAGTTTGAGTTTTCTTAGGTCAACTTTAAACCAAATAGAATTATTATTTTCTAGATAAGTATTCAATATCCTATTTAAATAATTGACTATATCTAGTCCTCATCATTCATTAGTGATTAAATCATTTTACTATTGGTTAATAGTATAGAATTTACTTATTGAAGTGAGTCATATCATATAACCAATTTTTTGACATAATCACAGAATTATCAATTACAAATAATTCCTTATCGCTTAGACTCCTACTTTCTATTTTTTATGTATTTGGAATTATGGTTTATTTGTTAAGTTTGTTGTACATACAATATTACATCAATTTTTTTACACTGTTAATAGGAATTGGTGATTATAATCTTTATTTTTAATTTTAATGTTGTTTTTTATTTTTTTTAATAATCTCTCTAAGTATACTTATGTACTTTAAATTTGTGTAACCCTTAGGCAATAGAATTTGAAGTCATTTGCGTTTGAGCATAGAGAAAAAATAATCATGTCAACTGATTAAAATTCTACTTCTTCTATTACAAACCAAATAAGAAGGTGCTTGGAATACACTCATCATATTCCATTACCTTCTTTAAGAAGTTCTAATGATTTGGAGGAAGATCACATAGAGAATTTGTGCTATTCATCTTGTCACATAGATCAACCTATGGTAGGTCAAACTTTTAAAGAGCTAGGTGCTCCTATTTTCAACCCTAACATTTTATATATTACTTATCCTTGAGAAAATGGAAATTGTGATATCAAACCTAGTTTAATTCACGCTTTACCCATTTTTACAAGATTTAGGGACAATAACTCAATGGGTTTAGGATGCTTAGCTGATCCCAACAAATTTCTTAAGAAATTCCATATGGCATGTTCTGGTATAAAAACAATTGTAGCAATTATTAACAACATAAACTAAAATATTTCCGTTTCTCTTTAGCTAATGCCGCCAAAGAATGGTTGTATGACTTACCAGTGGCTTCTATGGATGCTTGGGCTATATATAAAAGGTTTTCCTTAAAAAATATTTTCTCTCATTTAGAGAAACTAACATAAGAAAATAAATTTGAGGTATTAGGGAAGATGGAGAAGATTCATTACAGGAGTATTGGGAACATTTCAAGAAATTATGTTTCAATTGTCCCAATCACCAAATTATTACGCAATTGTTGATATGATATTTTTATGAAGGGTTATCTTTGATAGATCAAAATATGATGTATACTATTAGTGGGGGTTCATTAGTTGGCAAATTAATTGTTGAAGCTAAAATATTAATTGCCAACATGGCATCTAACTTTTAATACATTAGCAAAGGAAGTACTTCTACATCTTAATGGATGAAAGAGGCTAATATCACTAACATGAAAACACATGTATCAAATTTGACATCTTTAGTAGAAAAAGTAGTGGGTTAAAAAATTCTTACATAGGTATATAGAATTTTATCCTTTATTGGCCATCCTACTTATTTTTGTCCTACCTTACGGGAAGAGCAAAAAGTGAATGCCATTTGAGGACGACAATGAACGAGGAGAAATTATCCTTATGCTCTAACATACAATCTAGGTTGGACGGATCACTCTAATCTAAGATATGGGAACAATAAACAAGGTGGTAGTTCATATTTCTAGTCAACAAGTTATCAGTATCAACAAGGTCCAAATCCACCTCCTTAATTCTTTCAGGTTCCACCAAATCAACAAAGACCACCATTTCAATCATTGCCTCCTCTATAATTTCACCAACAATCAAGAGGAATACCTTTAGAAGGCTTGGTGAAACCTTTGGCTACCAACTCATTATAGTTTCAACAAGAGCTCTAAATGGTATCAAGAACTTGGAGAATCATATGAGTAAATTCATAGACTCTCTAGGAAAATTACAATCATAAGTCTCCTTAAAATTCCCAAGTCAATGTAAAGGAGCCCTGGTGAAAATGCTATTGTTATCACTACCTTAGTGAGTGAAGAGAAAGAAACAAGATAAGAAGATGATGAGATAGTTGCTAAGAAAGAAGTAGTTGAAAATCCTCCACATGTAACTAAAAATGATTTTACTATTCCTATTAAAATCATTACTACTTTTCCTAGAATCTTGGCAAGAAACAAGATGCATAATCATGATAAGTGCCAAGGTGTGCAAAGTTCCTTAAGAAGTTGTGTACGAAAAAAATGAAGTTGAAGGGGGTTGAGGAAGTATGTGTGGTGAATAATGTTAGAAAATTTTGGAAAGGAAACTCCTAACAAAGTACATGGATCTAAGTATTTTTACCATCTTTTACAACATGGAAACACAAGGTATAAAAAATATATGCTTGACTTAGGTGCTTCAATTAATGTGATGCCTTTATATAAGGATAATAAATCACCTACCTCTCTCTTCTCAACTCTCTCCTAAGCTTCAGTGAGACATGTTTCCATGGCAAGGAAGAAGAAGTCATCACCTTTTGGATTATTGTCCATCTTTAGTAATTTATCCCATTAGATTCTACCACTAGTTCATAGGAGGGTGTATTAAAGAATCTTCCTAATCCAAATATGGAGAAGCATGGAATCCTTAAGAAAATAGAGAGTTAACACCGGTTCCCTTTGCATCAGATTTGGTTGATATGGAAATTTCCAATGAAACTATTAGTAATCTAATGATGATTGCGAATAAGGATAAAATTTGTTCTGAGGAGAGGATTGATGCTACAATTGGCCATGCAAAGTCCTATGTTGACCCTAACATGGATAAAACGGATATGAACCTTAGCATAAGGAGAAATGATAGGTTTGTGAGAGATTAAATGTTTGTTCTTTATATAAAACCTCTTTGGGGAGGGGTCTATTAGTTGGAAATCATAACCTTTTGTAGGGTGAATATTTATGTTTGCTTTCACCCACCATTAATAAGGGTATCGTTACTGCTCTATTAAATAAAGTGGATGTCCAAACTATGGGTGATTTGTGGAAGAATACGTTATTTGGCTATGGCTTTTGGGATTCACTAATGTATAACTAGGTTTGTGGGTATGTTCATCGTTATTGGAACAAATTTGCTCTAACCTAAGTCATGTTATATGCCTTTGGATTATTTTTGTTCAAGTTTAAGTGTGTTATGTATACCAATGTGATTTTAAGACAACACTAGATGTTCTACAATGGGAATCTAGTGTTGAAATCAATATATATGGATGAGGATTGATAATGATGAGATGAGATTGGTGCCTCATTGGAGTAAATTTCTTGATTTAAAACTAGAATATTATGCTAATAACTCCTTGAGTTACATTGCACATGTAGTTGGAAGGTTGAGATATATGGATGCTATCAGTGTAACTAAGGAACATGGTTCTTCTCCAAGATTATTTCTTGAGGTTGATGTGAAAAAACCATTTCTAGATTCCTTAGTGATCCTTGATCCTGAGTGAAGGGAACTCAACTAACAAATTGATTATGATTAGAAACCATGTTATTAGCATCTTTATGATTCTTTTGGTCATTTGGCTTAGAATTATAAATAGTGAAAGACCACTGAGAGGAGTAATAAGGATTTGGAAGGTGAATTGATGAATGTTAAGGAACATAGAAAGGGAAAATTTGTAGCTTCAAGGGATGAGGGTAATAAAAATGTAGCAGCCAAATAACTTGTCTTATCTAAACACTATCAAGGTAAAGGAACTAGCTCTAGACATCAAGCGCCTTTAGATGGTGGTCTTGAATGGATTCCTAAGCTTCTAAGGCACCAATTTACCTTGATAAAACCTCAAATTTAATAAGAATAAGGATAATAAATGGACAAGAAACTCCTACTTGTGCGAGAGTAATGACAATAAGTCAATATACTCAAGTCGATATGCTGAGTGCTAATACACATTTACCTATTGAGCTTGTTGAGTCACTTGGAGGAGGTTGTGGTGTCACTAATTTGGATTAGAAGATCATACTTAGTGCTTGGAATATAAGTGGTCTAAAAAAGGCTTCCAAGAATAAGGATGTCATTAATTTCTATACTAGAAGTAAGTCATCTTTAGTGAGCTTCCTAAAGACTAAGATCAAGAGGAATAAGATTAGTAGAGTAATGAATAAAGTTAGAACAAGGTGTGATGTTCTTCACAGCTATGATTTTCATTCAAACGGCAAAATTTGGGTTACTTGGGATCCTTATGTTTGGTGTGTCAATAGTATGGCTATGTGTGATCAAGTTATATTATGTGAAGTGAAGCATATCTCTGGTGCATTTGGTTTTTATGTTGTATTCATTTATGCTATTAGTTCTAGAAATAAAAGAAGAAGAATTTGGCATTACTTTAAATGGTATGTTAACAAAGGTTCTCCTTGGGTTCTTTATGAGGATTTTAATGTTTTGTTATCCTCGTCTGAGAAATTCTAAGGGGATCTACCTTATGTTTTTAATGTTCAAGAATTTCAGGAAAGCTAATTTGATCTTCGATTTATGTAGGATTATGTTTGCTTCTTCTCTTGATCTAATAAAAGAGGTAGTGAGGATGGTTAATGTTTCTTGGTTAGATGTTTCCAATAACTCAATGGCAAGCTTTTAGAGTCCTTTAATCTTTGATCAATCACTTGTGGTCATTAAGCTTCATATTCCTCACATTTAAGGAAGAAATCATTTAGATTATTTCAATTATAGACTAAAGTAGATGATTTTCTACCTATGGTTGATAGAATTAAGTAGGAATAGATTGGTGGAAATATCTTACTTGAACTTATGCCAAGGTTGTAAGTCATATAAATAAGCGTAAAGGTTTGAATAGGGAGAAGTATAAATTTATTTCCTATAAAGATGTTGGTCTGAGGAAGGAGGTTGCTTCTTTGTAGAAGAAAACTTTCTGGCGTCCTACAAATGAAAATAGTAGGGAGATTCTTAAAGTCTTGGTAACCAATATATTCTCATATGCTTTATTATGAGGAATAATTTCTTAGTCAAAAGACATGCATTTAATGGTTGCATTATGGTGATCCAAACCATATGTATTTTTATGCTCTACTTAAAGATAGATAGAGAAGGAATTCATTCGCTTGGTTGTGATGGAAGAGAAATAAGGGGCACACAATAGATCTAAGATTCTTTCATTGATTATTATTAGTAGTTCTTAAGACTGAAACTCCTTCTTTTTGTACTCTTAATGTTGATGTTGTAGATTTTTGACTTTCTTTAGACCATCAAGAATTTATGAATGCTCCTATACTCAATAAGAAGTTAAGGCTAATGTGTTCACTATAGGAGACATTAAGGCTCGTACAGTGGATGGGTTTACTATAGGTTTTTTAAAATCCTACTAGGATATAACTAGAGAAGAGTTGCTTTTGGAAATTAGGGAGTTCTGTGCAATTGGATTTATGCCTACTACAGTGAATGCTACAACTATTACTTTGGTTCCGAAAAAACAAAATGCCTAGAGGGCTTTTGAATTTTGATTTACCTCGTTTTGTAGAGCATTATATAAGATCATTTCTAAGGTTCTAACTTATAGATGGTAATGTATTATACCAATGATTATTAATCCTTCTCAGAATGCTTTTATAAAAATAAGAAGTATTGGGGAGAATGTTCTTTAATCACATTAACTAGTAAGGAAATATAAGACCAGAGGTGTTCTACCTAGATGTATACTAAAAGTTGATCTTCATAAGGCTTATGACATAGTGAACCGGTTTCTCCTTTAGCAATTACTAATATTGTATGGGTTTCCACAATACTTTGTAAATGCTTATGGCTTGTATGACTTTTATTTCCTTTTCTCTTAACAATAATGGTGTGTTGATAAGGCCTTTTCAAGCCAAGAGATGGTGGAAATAAGGTGACCCAATTTCACCTTCTTGTTTGTGTTGGTTATGGATTACCATAGTAGGTGTCTTAGGCTTTTATGGCCTAATCTTGCCTTTAGGGGTCATCCAAGGTGTAAAACCTTACATATTGTTAATTATGTTTTGTAGATGATATACTTTTATTTTTCTATGGAGATGTTGCTAGTGTGTGATGTTTGATGGATGTTTGCGATGTTTTTTGGGTTCTTGCAAGGTTGGTTCTAAGTAAATAGAAGTGCACTATTTATTTTAGTGTCTTTCATAGTGATGTTAAAAGTGTTATTCTTCTCTTGTTAGATTTTTAGGAGGGTTATTTCTTGATTACTTATCTTAGATTACCTTTCACTTCCTCCAAAATTTCTTGTTCTATGTTACAACCTATGCTGGACAAGATTACTACATGGCTTAGATATTAGAGCAACATCTACCTTTTCTATGCTTATAAGTTGCAGCACATAAATTCTATGTTGTTTAACATTCAAATCTCTTTTGGCTAGGTTATCTTACTACCCAAGAAGGTTCTTCATCATTTTGTGGTATTGTGTGGGAATTTCTTCCAAGTGTGGGGAGGTTAAATTAACAACAAGGAAGAGAGCTTTGGTGGCAGAAGGGATAGTATAGCGAATTGCTAGAGGGAGGTTAAACAATTGATTGCAAGATCAAGACAACATAGATCTAAGAAACATGTTTTGGTTGCACTCTTTGTGTCTTATGTTTCAAATGTATGGAATGAGAAAAATTTGAGAAATTTTTTAAATTGTATTAGAGATTCTTCCTCCCTAGATAGAGTTATTATCTTTTTAGTTGCTAGAAGATTATCTGATCCTCTTTGCAACAATAGGTTTTCTATGTGCGTTAGTTTTATTGATATCATTGATTATCAATCTTATTGGTTTTGAACTAATTTATACTTTTCCATTCATTTTAGTAATAAATTCTACTTATAAAATTTTTTTATGCCTTTATCTATCTTTAATGCACTAAGTCTAGGCCTTTTGAAAGAAACTTGTGTCATTATTCAATTAGCTAAAATATCTAATATATACCCTAAGAGTAATTGAATACGTATTGGTGCAAGTGAATGAGTTAGTATTCCCTACTGATTTTTATGCTTTAAATATGTAAAACATTTGTGAAAACTTCAAAATGAAATTTGGTGTACATGATGGAGTTTGATGGTGTAGTTATTAGGTTTAACATATATGACTCTAAGTAGTATCCTATATATTGTGAATCATTTCATATGGTATATTTTTATTGAAGATTTGACTGAGTATGTTTATGAGTTATCATCTAAAGATCCCATAAAGGTAACCCTAAATCAATGAATAGAGGTCGAGTCTTTAGAAAGTTTAATGTGAAATTTGAAGTAGATGAGAAAATAGAGAAAATGGTGACTACTTTAGGAGCATGCATTGATAAAATAGGAACATTTGTAGATTTACCATTAATATTGGATAGACCTTTAACATTGATAAACACTGGATGTTGATTTGAAACCTTTCTCTAACCATCTTAAGTATGCATTTTTTGGAGAAAATGATACCCTTCAATCATCATATCTTGCAACCTAACACCAAAGAAAGAAAAGAAGCTTGTTATTTTTTTGAAAAAGTATAAAAATGCTTTGGGATGGATGGTTGTGGATATTAAGGTTATTAGTCCTTTAGTGTGTATGCATCATATTTTAAAGGAGGATGATGTGAAACCTTGTAGACAAGTACAACATAGGATAAATCCAATTATGATAGAGGTAGTGAAGAAAGAGGTTTGAAGTTATTGTCTAAAGGAATCATTTACCTAATTTATGATTGTAGTTGGGTGATTCCCCTCAAAGTAGTACATAATAAAAAAGGAATAGCTATTGTGGAGAATGAAAAGGGAGATATGGTTCCTACTAGATTTCGAATTGTTGGAGGGTGTGTGTAGTTTATAGGAATTTGAATTCCATGACTAGAAAGGATCATTTCCCTTTATCATTAATGGATCAGATGTTTGAGACATTAGTGGTTCATGCTTATTATTTGCTTTTGGATGAATATTCTAGATATGTGCAGGTTCCCATAGCTCCAAAAAAGTAAGAGAATATAACATTCATAGGTCCTGATGGTACATTTGTATACCATTGTATGCCATGTGGACTATGTAATGCCCCTGCCACATGTTAGTGATGCATGGTCAAAGGATTAAGAAAGATCCACATGTGATATACTATGATTCATGCACTTTGTTTTAGATAAATTTTGTTCTTATTTTCCAGGTACTAATATTATTTTTCACTCTAACCAAGCACCTTGAAATATCTACTGAAAAATAAGGATACAATAGTGAGGTTTATTAGATGGATACACTTACTTCAAGAGTTCAATATATGCCATAAGGAAAATAAAGGATTAAACAATGGAGTTGCATATCATCTAAGTAGGTTGATTAAGGCAGATGAAGTGGAGTCACCCATTAATGAATCATTCCGAATGAACAACTTCATGCAGTTGCAAATAAAATACTATGGTTACTTTTTTTATCACAAAGGTATTGCCTTCACATTTTACTAAGGCACAAAAGTTTAGAATGAAGATTCAAACAATGTATTTTGTGTAGTATGATCTCTATTTGTGGAAACAATGTGCTAACCAAATCATTAGAAGATGTATTCCTAATAGTAAAATTCTTTCCATTTTAACATTTTTGTCATAACTATGCTTGTGGGGGTTATTTTGGTCCATTAAGAACAACATATGAAGTTCTAGAAAGTGGATTTTATTGGCCTACCTTGTGTACATGTGAAAACTATCAAAAGACTAGAGGATTGTGTCATGAAATGATATGACACACAACCCCATTATGGCATGTGAAATTTTTTAAGTTTGGGATGTGGAGTTCATGGGTCATTTTACATCATCTTTTTGTTTCAAATAAATTTTTGTTGCTATATATTATGTGTTAAAATAGGTGGAGGCAAAAGCCACCCATACTAATGATGATAGAGTTTTTGTAGATTTTCTTATAACTAACATTTTTACAAGGTTTGGCTTCCCAAAAGCAATAATCAACAACAACGGTTTACACTTCTACAATAGAATAGTGTGAAAATTGCTAATAAAATATCTTGTTACACATTAAATATCCACAACATATCATCCACAAATAAAAGGTCAAGCAAAAACTTTAAATCATGAAACAAAATTAATCCTAGAAAAGATGATGAAATTGATAAGTAAAGATTAGAGCTTACATATTAATGATGCTTGTTGGGCATTTTAGATAGTGTAAATGAGTCCAATTGTAGAGGTCAAGAGTTAGAAAATAGGAAAGGTGTGGAAACTGAATGAACATTGTCTCAAACCTTTTTACAAGGGATAGTATGTTAGAAACATGGAGATGGTGAATCTTACTACTCCAAGTTATGTAAGTACTTTTATGTATTTATTTAGCTATTAAATTAACTATCCATTTTTAGTTTGGTTGTGTGCTAAAAAAAGTTGAGAGAAAAAGAATAAGAATGAGGGGACCATGCTTATTTACAAGAGGCATGTAAAATGGGCTAATAGTTTCTCTGATAATTCTACTAAAAGCTAAGAGAAGAGAATTTATTGTAGGGCTAACAGATTTTCAAACACAACTCGTGTTTATTCTAGATTTTTTTATTGGTTGAAAAGTTGAGATCAACAAATCAAACATAGGCTTACTATGTTGTTAAACACGGATCGTGTTTTTTAGAAAAAAATATAGCCTATTTTGTGTTTTTGGAGTTAAAAACCAATGAAACCGGTTATCTTAATTATTCTTCTTCTCTCTCTATCGTTCCTTTATCCTCCACACCATTCTATGAAAAATTTTCACTTCAATCTTCATCAACTCCCTATTATATATCATTATGAATTCCAATCATAAATATTCCATCCTTTATACATCATTATCTCTACATTCAACCCCATTCTAGCAAATTCCCAATTGTTTACTCTACACAAAAATTACAAATCCTAATGACATCTCTTTGTTAGCTTTTTGAAAATTTCACTTAATTAGTTTAGATTTCTTATCTCATTCAAATTCTAAATCATACTCCGAGTGTATTTCATAGAGATTTATGGTTTTAATTGAAAGGTAAGTGCAAAAATTTCATTTTCCTATGTTCGAAGGTGAGCTTTGTTAGGTTACTAAGTTGTTTTCTCCATTTTTAGTAAACAACTAAAAATTTAAGTGCGCACATATTTCTATTACCTTAGTATGGGCTAAAATAAAATTTTGATCCTTTTTCTTTGAATGTCTGTCTCATTGTAATGATTCTTTTGATTACAGACATGGAAAATGCAGAATACATCTTATTTCATTATCATTTGGAGTGACATTTCTTATATATCTTGTTGGATGAAAGTGAAAATTAATGAGGGTTTTTTCTTTTCCATTTAGAATGGCACTGAAAGAGATGTAGAGAACTAAGGATAATCATCAAGGTAGCATGCCTCAACATTTACCAAAGGTAACTATGGAATCCATAAAAAGAGCTAGGTATAGTCTTTAATTAAATTAAGCAACAAAAGGCTATTAATATCTATTTCACAAGCAAATTATAGGAACACGTTATTTAGATGATGGCTACCTTCCTCCTCATCACCATTCGCATACTAGGTCATCATCTTATGTCCCTAATTGGCATCTAAATTTTCAAACTCATGTAAACTCATAGTTATAAGAGGTAATAGCCCAAATGAAAACTCTTTATGAGTTTTAGTTTGGGTCAAGGGATGCACTACCTCCTCCACATCAATATACCCATTCTCATTTCCTTTTTTGTTGTTTTTGTTTGTATAAGTTCATTAGGGATAATGAATAACCCTATTATGGGGATGCACTTTTTTTGGTATGTTTATTTTTTGATGTTGGTATTTAGTTGTGTTGTTTACTTTATTTTTATTATTTATTTCTTTTTTTACGTTGGTGTGACTAGTTTTTCATTTGTTCAACTTGTTTTCTATATATGTGCTTTGTTTCGGTGTGTTTGATTTGTTTAAGTTTGTTGGTGTGCATTTTTCTTCTCTAAAAAAAACTCTTTGTAAACAAGAAGTTCAAGATTACGTTTATTTATTCATTAGGTAAGCAAGGTAATAGGAATAAATCTTTTGGCAAATTTTTCTATAAAATTTTTGTGAACTGATTTGATAACCATCTTGCATACCTTATAAAACAAAATTATGACTTTGATAATGATGAAAGAAATAGATTTAAAATGATTACTAATCAACCCATGAATTGATTGAGATTGAGATGAAATGAGATTCAAAATTGGTAGACATAATTTTGTAAGCATTTGACCCTATTTGTTGGATACATTTTTTTATCCAAAATGGTTTTTTTTTAATGTGTGTATTCTCTAATGGTATATGAAATTAGAATTTTCCATTAGTTCTCTTCAATACCAGATAGGATGTTAGGATATCAAAAAATTATAAAGGCACTTTTCTTTCAACTTTAGTTATAGAACAAAGGGTTTACCTTTGAAACTATTTTCCATTATATAAATCCTTTGAGCCTTAAACCGTATTCTATTGATTTAACCTATGTTAGCAACTATTATCCATGTGTATTTTACATCCTACTCTATGGCTAGTGGAGCAATAGTTTTGGGAGATTATTGTTTTGTAAATATGGTGAGATCTAAGGATAGGGGCATTGGTTTTTCATTTGTGGAAGTAATAAATTGATTAGATAAATATTTAAAAGAGACATGAATTTACTTGTTCATACTTTTATATGTTCTTTACAAAATAAGTTCATGTATTTTATTTGAAATTTGATTGAATGAAAGGGGTTGAGGTTATAATTGGATTATGTTTTTCAAAGGGGGGAGTGAAGTAAACAAAAAGAGGAATAGTTGCAAAGAAAAAATAAAGTTAGATTGAATGAAAGAAGTTTCTCCTCAAGTTGGTAGAGTCTACTTACCATCCCAAGATTCTATCTCACCTTAGAACCCTATCCTCATTAAAACAAAATTTAAGACCTTTTGATTATATACTCTAGTTCTCTTAATCGATTGTGCATTTAGTATGAGGAAAACATATGGGAGATCATAATCATTTGGAGAAACTTTAGAGTAAAACAATTTACCCTAGACACTTGAGAGTGAGCATGGACACACGCCAAACATAAGAATCTACCAATTTAACTTCCATAAATCTTAATCTAACTTCGAATGATGATATGATAATTTGACTAAATATAATTCCCTAACCAATTGAGATTTTGATACAATTGTTGATTTGGTATGTTAGAGGAGTGATCAAAATTTTTTTTGAATGTTAGCCTTGATGAATGAATAAATCCCAAGATTTCTACAAATGTTTTGTTTCCTAATGCATTGTTAGCCATTATAAATGAATAAATCCAATCTTTTAATTATTTTTTATCCAAAAAATTTGTCAACTATACTTCTTGATGTTTCTTGTATGTGATACATGATGTTGTTTCTTGAGAACAAGCAATGATCTAAGCATGGGGTATTTGATGTATGAGATTTATATTTTATTTTTGTATGCAAAATTTTCATTTATCCTTCATTTCTTTTATAAGATTTGATATTTTATGTAGTTTTTCTCTTTTGGATATATTTTTCAAGTAAAGATAAAAAAAATCAAAGGATAAATAGAATTAAAGAGGAAACGAAGCAACACATGAAGAGAACATGGAATCAATGAAAGAAAAGAGAAAAAATGGAGGAAAAACATTAAAGAAGATATAGTGCTAAAGTTTACTAAAGAGAAGATAAAGGAGGAAGAAACACTAGATCCTTGTGTATATTAACATGGAACCCTCATGCATATTAACACCGGTGGAGCATAGTTTTTCATTAGATCAAGAACTCCATTTTTCATATTTGGCAGGGATTAAAACAATGATACCATAGTATTTCCCAAACATAGACTGTGTTTCTCTTAAATTCTATAACTCCTTTTGTGGGATTCTTGCTATTATATTCTCTTATTTCCATGTATTTAATAGTTCATCTTATAGTTTTTTGAAAGCTAGACTCTTTATTACTTTCTATATTAAATCTATTTCACAACTTAGATTCATTTTTATCCATTATAATTGGTTATATGATTGATATTTTTTAATTCATGTAGATAAATTCTTCTCCATTAATCTTTCAATTACAAAAGCATGAATTTTCCTTGAATACAAGTAAATTCTTTTATTATTTCATGTATACTTATAAATTCTTTGTTCTTTTTATTTATTAATCTTTGATGATAGTTATAACTTATTGTACTAACTTATATGTTGTTATTATTATGAAGATGATAGCATAAACTAGTAGAAGATAGGAGGAATTAATTATGGGATTAGGGCTTTAGATATGAAATGTGATTTTAACTTATGATTCTAAGTATAATCTAATTTAATTAATAGATAGAATTAAACTATTTTGATATCATAGATTATGAATTTGTACTAATTAGATTGATCACCTCGTTAGTCTTAATTCTAATCAAAGCTAGGATGATGGAATTAATATTTATTTTTTAATTATCATCACCAAAATAGAAAATGATTAATTATTAATCTTATATATTATTGCTTACAATTGAATGATTCAAGCTTGTGTGTTTATATTTGTAGTTTATTCCTTTCTACTTGTAATGCTACCATTAATTAAATCTAGTGTTCTTAACCTGGTTATTAATTAGCTAGACGGAAAATTGAGAGTTTATTTACTTTGCTAGAATTGAGGGAATTAAGTGAAATTAATTATTATGATTTTCCATATGTCAACATTTGAGCAATTAGAATTATTCTTTTCTAGATAGTTATTCGATATCCTAGTACCATAAAAGACTATCTACCACACTTATTCTTTCATTAGTGAGTAAACCATTTTATTATTTATTAATAGTATAGAACTTAGTGATAGAAATGAATACTATCAGATAACCAAGGTTTTGACATTAATCATAGAATTCTCAATTATAAACCATTCTTTGTGGGTTCAACTTTTACTTTCCATTTACTACATATTTATAATTAATATTTATTTTTAATTTTGTTATACTTATGACTATGCATCAATCTGTCACTTTCAGCTTGAGTGTGGCTTGATAGAACCAATTGACAGGTTTGGGTAACTAATCAATTGGTCAACCAAATTGATTGACTATTTCATCAAGAGTTTTTTAAGTTTTAATTTTTTCCTTGAAAAATTCTTTCATTAAAATGGAACATTGTTACTTGAATTTTGAGTAATTTCTTGAGTAATCTTTAACCCTATAGATCATCTATTAGGCTTTAATTTTATCTTTAATAGATTTTAGGGTCTAATTATGGCAAAAAAAAATGAAAGGATAACCTCATCCTTTGTCATCTTCCCCCTCTCTCCACTGCATAACTCTAGAAAGGACTATTTCTTATAGAATTACCCTCCATAGCTAGGAGATTTTCTTTCCACGCTAATCCACCTATATCCTTTCTTATATTTGACCCTTTTTAAAGAAACTCAACCTTTATTCTCCATAAAATCACAATTTGAGCTCTAAACATAAACCTATCCTATTCTTGATAAAATTTCCCATTTTTTTCCAAATTAGAATAGTAAAATTAGGATTGTTATATGTTGCACCCTCTCACTTACTCCTTTACCAACTCATTAGCTATAAATACTCTTAATCACCTTTTCTCTTTAACTCTTTTCAGACAACAATACTCTACGTTCCCATTCTTGTATTCCTTTTTTTCCCATTTTGTGCAATTACTTTGACTTGATTTACTCTTCTAATCCTTTCTCTACCTCCCTCTTATTTTATATTTAAGTAAGAAAGAGTAAGATTTTGGAAAAAACTGTTTTTTTTTTTCAGTAAATTTCTTGAAATATCCTTGGAGATGGTAAAGTATGTTTTCTTTCCCCTAATTCATATTTCTTGATTTATGAGTTTTATAAAGGTTTCTAAGTTTTAACTTATTATTTTAAGGTTTTTAATCTTCCAACTAAGGTTTTGCTTTTTTGGTGTGGAATTTTATAAACTTCAAATAAGTTATTCTTGCCTTTGAAATATATATTATCTAAGCATATGGTTTAGTGTACTATATAAAATTCTCATTTACGCATGATTATGTTTGATTGTATATAAATATAGTATGATTAGTACATAAGCATGTGTAAACTCTATTTTCTATAAATGGTGATGTTTTGATTTTGATATAGATGGATTTTGGGGCCTTAACCATATTTAAAATGTATATAATTGTTGTCTAGGAGTAATTTGATCAACTAGTTAAGCCAAATCAATTGACTAGTTCTTAGAATAGTCAGCTGGTCCACAAAACTAATCAACTAGGATGTTGATGACAACTACGGTTTCTCTTTGGTTAAGTCCATTGATTAATTTTTTTCAAACCAATCTAATAGTCTTAGAATAGTTAATTAGTTTAACAATTTTGATTGGTTGGTTTTGAGAGGAAATCTAGGGTTTGGTTGAGCTAGATTAGTTGACCGATTTTACCAAAGAATATTGTTTTTGTTTCTCTTGAAATAGGTATGATTTGAGACTTGATATTATAGTATAACATGACTCTTTAATGATGATAACACAAATCCTGCCATGAATCAACTAACTTATTTGATGTATTAATTAGTTTATAATTCATGGTATTCTTAATTAATGCCTTTGGAAGGTTTGAATGGGATAATCGAAGTATGTATGCTAAGATGCTAGGAAGGGAAAATGTAATATAGATGCTTTGCATAAATTTATTATCTTAAAATATTGAGTAAACTTGGATAATAACTAAGGGATGCCCAACCATATGGTTTAGAGGTCAAAAACGGTAATATGGAATGATTATATGGATGTGTTAGTTTGGTTGTTCTATGGGCCTTATGTGATAAAATAAAATTAGATAATAACACACTAATAACTTAAAGTAAAATATGATTGAGCAATACATGGGTCTAGATTACCTAAAATTCAATTAGCTATCGAGATTTAGTCTGCCTTCAAGTGGGATCCTATTGGATCTCCATGTCTTATATACTCTACATACTAATAATGTAGTGTAGGGTATTAATACTCAAGGGTCTAGTCACCTAGGTAGTTTCTTTTAGCTTTAGCTAGGACTTTATGCCCATTGGTGTTTACTTGTTTTCATCCAAACTTTATGTCCTTTGTTTTTCACAGGCTTCCATGGTATTAACTTACTAGAGGTGGTAGTCTAACCTATTTCTTAAAAAGGAATAATGGTTTATAAATAATTAACCTAGAGAATTATGTAAATTTGGAAGATGTAATCAATGAGTAAACTATGTAAGTGGATTGTATAAGAACCTAGTAAGTTGTTGAATAACTAGCTTATGTGATTATATGGTGCTATACATGATAACTATATTGTAATAATAAGCATGATGAGTTTTAAATTATTTAAATTCACAATGCATGAAAATCCGATGCATTATATGATCATGTAAATATAATTATATCATGTAAACATACTATATGTTTAGCATGATTTCTATTTTATGCCTAGACTTGCATGATTGTGACTCCCATTAAGGTGGTAACTTGGTTGTCTTAGTAACTAGCATAGTGATATGCCCATTTATTTGTTGACCTACTCAATGTCATGAGTAGAAGACCTTATGAAGGTTGTTGAGGGTGGCCATTAGTCAGCCTACCATTTGTTGGGATTTGGGCATGATTGCTTGGACATCTAGAGGTTTTGTAGGTCTTTTAGAGACAAGAGTTCAATTTTTCCCTAAATAAACATTATGCTTCTAATATATTTAAATATTTACAACTTATTCTCCTTATGTAATTTGGATTTTTGAAGGCTTGTTGTTGTCTTGTTTTCTAAAAAAAACGTTTCTTTGTCGTATTGATATGTTAAATCTTTTATAGGATCTATTATAAAATTTTGTTTAGTTGGTTTTTGTTAGCCTTGTATCTAACTTGGGATTGGCATTGGAAAATAAATTTGTCTGTTTAATTGATGAGAAAAGAAAATAAGATGGAAAATAAATTTGACGGCAAACTCTTGGACACCGAACAAGCATTTAGAATGGCAAGGATCAAGCACACCTTCTTTGAGCTGCAGCCCAAGGAAGGACTAGCAATGGTCAACAACGCCGCCGTCGGGTCCGAATTAGCCTCCGCGGTACTTTTTGAAGCCAACATTCTAGTTGTTTTGTCCGAAGTTATGTCTGCTCCTTTTGCTGAGGTCATAAAAGGGAAACCTAATATATACTTTCATTCTAATTGATCATTTTCTCCCAACATAGCCATGTATATCCTTTTCTCTCCAGACTAGTAATCGCTATCTACGAGCATTGTTTAATATCGGTTTGAGAATCTATTAATGGTCGGTTCCTGATCTGACCGGTTCAATCGGTTTACATTCAGGGCATAAACGACAACAGTAGAGGATTATTTTCTTGTGTTTTAATTCATGTTGGGTCAACCCAATTCAAATTATTTTTTCTGTTTTTTTCTTCCCACTCAATACACATATTCCAAAAACCAGATTGTTTGGCATCGGGGATCCTTCATATAAATTTGTCGATAGCACTGCACTAGGTAATAGAATATGGGATGAGATAAAGAGAAGAAATAGCTGCATGTTATTACTTGAGTTTATGGTAATATTTATAGACATACGAAAATCAAAACAGAAAGTTAAAATCTAGCGAGTAACATTGACTTTGATAAAAGAAAGAATGTGTAAATCTAATAAAAACCTCAAACCAAATTTTTTTCCTAGATAAGAATATAAATATAAATATAAAAAAACTAATAACAAAATATCTATTATATTTGAGTATGGTTACGAATAAGAAATTTTTAAATTTTTATCTACTTTCATATTTGTATTCATACTCAGATTGATTTATCCGATATAAATTTATATGTTTATTCTTATTTATATAATTTGATATATATTTTCTAAGGTTAAAAGTGAATACATAATTAAATTTTAATAATCTAAACATATAATTCTAGTATTAAATAACTTTTATTTTTAATTTGATGGGCTTTAACCAAAATCCAATAGGTTTTATCCAACGGATATATAAACGGATATGGATAAACAGACATAATTATAGATATGGAGGAAAAAAAATACTTATGGGATTTGGATATGGATATTAATATATATTTTCTTATTAGGTTTGGGCAACAGATAAGGAGTACCTGATACGTTGTCATTCCTAATTAATATTTTACGGAACAAACAAGTGTACTAGTGACAAGCTATATTTTCCTCCTTTTTATGTATGTTGCACCATGTTTTAAATGGAAAGGAATATGAAATATTTTGTATTTTTTTTAGATTTTATTTAAAAATTATTGTAAGTTATTCATGTAATATTTTAGAATAGTTTTATAAAAAAATTTGAAATTAGTATTGATTTTATAAAGTTTTTATAATTTTTTTAGAAATTTTATGTATTTTTTTGTATCAATATAATATTATAATTTTAATTAAATATATAAAAATATTTAAATAATAATATTTAACTTTTCTTAGAATTTTCTTTCTATATACCAAATACTAAAAGTATTTTCCAAGAATTCAACTTTCCACAAACTTTTCTTTAACAACCAAACAAAGGAAAGAAAATTAATTTCTTTCATTTTCTTTCCTTCAATTTTCTTTCCTCTACATTTTCCTTTCCACTTAATTTTCTTCAAACCAAACAGGGCCTAAGTGAAATGCATACTTAAGGATTACGTTACCTTTGGTGAGACTGCCTTGGTTAGATTCCAATGCTTACGTATATGATGTCTAGCCTACGATAGTATGTTAAGGTTCTAAGCTAGGTAGATGTTGGAGTCTATGTACAAACCATTTAGCCTTGACATCCATTTGAATTTCATCAAGATATTCGTATTATTATACTAACCTCATGGATTTTGTCCATTTTTAGTGGAGAAGGATGTTCATTTTGTTTATGATTCTCTATGACTTTTGACCATTTTTGGTTGGACAGAATGTCGATTTATGAAGTTGGCTTTTATGCCCTTATTATTGCACCCATGATTTTTTTATTATTATTGTAGGATAGGTGCCTCTATATGCTTTGACTTGTATGCTATTTTTCTATTATTATGCCCCATGGTTCCATTCATTGGTGGTATGGCTAAATATAATACCCCAAACTTTACTACCGATTTCTTTTAAGTAGAAAATGCTATTCAAACACGAATGGGTGTTATCACCATAACCAATATAAGTATGGCTACGAAACATCCTCATACCAATTACAAGGAAAAAGTAAATCTAGTTGTAAGACATGATGAACACAAAAAAGGATACTCCAAAACATAAGTAATAGTTTAGAGTTTACTTCAAAAGTGGAACCAAAATACATAAATTAAATATTTTAGACAAAAATGAAAAAGAAGGAAAGCTAGTTTACAATAATTACCAGATAACATAGCTCTCTGACTCCCAACCCCGGTATAAGACGATATCACTCAACCCCGATTAGAGCATCGTAAGAAGCATAGTCATCTAGAGGGTCCTTATTGACCTGCATAGACTTAGAAGGTGTTTCTAATCATGGAAATGAGCAACACTAATAATAAAGATGATCAGTATGCTACATACCGAGTAAGGAAATAATACAGCTAAGAAGGTTCACATAAATTTATAAGACCACAACAAGAGATGACATGCACATAAAGTAATCTTACCAATTTATTTATTACTCTCCAAATTGTATAGTAATAGTTTATTGATAAATGTTCATGATTTTATTCATGTTAGGTTCAAGGACCCCAATACTTTCAATTGATAGATTTGTAATCAAGTACAGCCCTAAAGCTAGACGCTCCTAGCCACTATTCTCAATCGGTGTATAATAATCAATGTACAACTACTTCTGACCCACTTAGTATTCCACTGTAAGTAATTGGGGTCTTATAATGAGTTATCATCATTTAATGGATTAACTAGCCTAAGTTTGGGATCCCACCATTCCCAATTAGTGGAATGGTAACAAGGTACAAACCTAGGGTAAGGTGCTCTTGGCCATTATTCTCATTTAGTGGAACATATAGTTACAACTACCCATGACTTAGGTGATCTTCCACTTTCAGAGATTATTCAATTATTTGTGCTTTATTATTTCCTAATCATATTATAGACATGTACCCATACTCATGCAAGACACTAACCTAACACATACCCCGATATAACTCTATTTCCCCTTAGAAACTCTAATCTCACAACTCTAGCATATTATCTTCTCTAGTTCCCCTTTTGTCCCCAGTTTCCCTAAAAAATCATAAAATGATATTATGAATTACATATTCATGAGTCATAGTTTATTACCCATGTTTTACAAATGTGACAATATCCTAGGGTTACTATTCGGGCCTCCTCTAAAAACCTTCATTCCTCATATATAGCATAATCCCTTCTCTAGGGCCTAGTTAGTTCCTAAATTCCATGCCTAATAATAAAATTCTATTATTAACCATTATCACAAAAGTTTTGGCCTAATTCCAACATTTTACACATGCGATAATAACCTACCCCTAGGGTTACTATTTAAGCTTCCTATAAAACACTAATTTCTCCCTTTGGTCATAGGTATTTTGTTAAAACTTGCATGGAAACCAAATCTAATATACATTCCCAAAATTTTATTGTTCACATCATACCCTAAGTTTGTTTTTTAAATCCCCCAGCTTGCACAGTCGATAATAACCTACCTCTAGGGTTACCACTTTGGCGTTCCAAAACCCTAATTTTACATTTTGGTCATATCTCTTTCCCTAGAGCTCAAATAACTCCCAAAATGTGTATGCCTACCCAATATGCCATCATTAACCTCATATTCAATTCCTAGTTCTAGTCCCCACTTTTCATATATGTGATCATGACTCCATCGTTAGGTTTTACTAATTACCCTTGTGACCTTTCCCATCCTTTATTTACTATAAATCTTTTATTTTAACTCTAATTATCTCATATAGTACCATTAACCTATTTTTAATTAGATAAGACCCTAAAGTACTCAACATTCCAGACATTAATCATATTAACCAAAAATCTTGTAGGTCACGAGAATACCTATTTTTTCTTCCCCAAATCACAGGACTCCCAACATAAAGGACTCTTTAATTTTCCACACACACAATATCATTTAAAACATACACTACCCTAAAGAGCAGTTTTAATAATGGTTATTTTATAGTTTTAATAACGGTTTTCAACCGTTATTAAAACGCCCGTTATTAAATCTTTTATAACGGTTCATAACCGTTATCAAAAATATAAAAAACCGCCAATTTGAGCATAAAATGCATGTTTAATAACGGTTTTTCAGAAAAATCGTTGTTAAAACATCATCCAACTACACTTGGTGACATTATTTAGGCATTTATTAAACCCTAGTACGTATTAAATGAGCATAAATTTGAGATTAAATGCACATTTTTAATAACGGTTCTGTTGAAAACCGTTATTAAAACCTATGTTTTTTTTTTAGTTTTTGTAGTTTTGTTCCTGCCCACATACTCAGTGTATGTTCAAATAATTACCAAATCTGCATTATAAAACAACATCAATTGATAACAAATCTGCAATCACACCATAATTTCAATCAATCCCTTGTTAAGACACTGGACATATGTACTCAAGAATCAAAATTAATAGGCATACCACAACTTGGTAGCTCTACACCCCAAAGAAAAATGTTCATAAATCTAGCTTAGAAGACTTAAAGGCATAGATAAAATACAAACCTGAACATGCATGTAGAATATATAGCTAGATCTCTACCTAATACTGAATGAATGAGTGCACATGCTTGGCCCATTGCTCTCTCACTTCATCAATTTCTTCAACATTGTATTGCTGGCCTTGTGCATAATCATCAGTGAAAAACTACAAATCCCAAGTTTTGATTAATATACAGTTAGTACTTACGTCAAATACCAAACATATATGTCATGATTCATTAATGGAAAAATATTGAAAAGAAAACATACATGGCTTGGATCTATGTTGACCAATTTATTTTGGACTATCAGATCCATTGCTCTACATACATAGTATCCACAATCATTGTCATTTTGTAGTTGTGGACACTGTCAAATGAATTCAGTTAGCTCTCTAAATATTAGATATAAATTTTAATTAAAATAAAATACGAAATAGTTTCCTTCCTACTTACTATGACAGGCTCGTATTGAACATTCTTTGGGTCAAGGACACCATTTCCACCTCTCCTTTGATATGTTGTCCATAGTGCCATAATAAATAGAGTTAGATACACAATATTGTAAGTACGCATATATACCTCAAATAATGAAAGCTAGGAGAATATATGTATAAATAAGCTAATGAAGTAAGAAGTGAAAAGTATTCTAACATGTCGATAAATTCCTTCCCACCACGACGAGCAACTTCAAAAGGCACGTCATAAGTTCGAAGGGAATCAAACACATAGACTTTATTAAGATCAGGTCGGACGGCGTACAAAACCGAATGTTCAGTTCCGAGGTGAGGAATGAGATAGAGCTTGTTGTGTCCCTCAATTAAAATGCAATCCACTAAATAGTTTATGTGCCTACCCTTTCTTATTGTACTACTGTCAGCTATGTAGTATGGGGACACAAACACAATAGAGGACATCATTCCCTCCATCATAGCTCGAGTAGCTACCAACCTATGGATGAAAAAAACAATGCATATTTGTTAATAACTAATAACTCATATAAGAGGTCGTAAAAATTCCAATTGTATAAGTTAAGAGTACTAAAATCTCAAAATGAAATAATACTTATGTGACATAGACGGAGACACTTATGGTTGTCATCCATTCTTGATTATAAATGTTTCTTATGTCAGCCGTCGATACCATGTAAGTAGCATCGTCCCTCCCAACATACTCAGGACGACAATCAATGAAGATATAATTGTCCCTGAGGTAGTTTTGGGCATAAAAATATAATAAAGCTAATGCTGGTGGAGGTTGGCTTTGCTGATATGAAGAAGGATTCTTTTGTGGGGCAACTGATTTTTTAGATTTATATCTCTTTCCTTTAGCAGCGCCCTGTTTTGTGTTGCTCGTTCTGCTAGTGCCTCTCTTGGTTTTACTAGCAGAAGCAGTCTTCCTTTTTTATTCCTTTTTTGATTCCTTAATTGATAATATTAAACAAAATATATATTGAGCATATAAATATATATATGAAAAATGTATGAATAGTGTAAATACTAAACAAGGTCTAATGAAGATGTCAAATGTCAATACCTCTTCAATAGTGAGACGTATTTGATCCGCAGGCCAAGCTACGAAGCTTCCATGAGCTTCTAGTACTGTGGTTGTCTCATCGCCCTCTTTATAACAAGGCAAGTGTGCACTGCCAATGATTGGAGTGTCAATACTCACCGGCCTTGTATTTAGGGCTAAATTGTACCTGTGGATTGTTTGTGTTTCGGTACTGTGACTGATGTGGACCCTTCCTTTTGCCAAAATTGTTGAAAGGTCATGCGCTAATAAGTTACATTTATGAAAACCCTAAACAAAAATATTACACATTATTAATAATTTATTACACCGAATACATTTAATGACAATTCATAGTTTGTAATGCTTACCTCGGGAAGAGTAGAAAGAAATGCATCAGCTTCACAACTATCTCTGACGCTATTTACATTAGGTGTGTGAAGCTGATCATGGTGTACTGAATCGGATGGCTTATACCCTTGAGATTTAATAAATGACAACTCTTGCTCCATTGTTGCCATCCGTTCAAATGCCACGTTTAATTTTTGGGTGAGGATGGCGACTTGCTCGTTAGTGCTACAAGAACCACGAGATCGACCACATATGCTCGTTCTCGTAACACCCAATCCAAGGCCCCTATGTCTTCTAGGGTGTTCTACAATTCCTGTAGCCTGGGACACAATGCTATATTGGTCCACCTCCTCACCTTCTGACGTTTCAAGTTCATCCTGTAAATTTAACTTATAGGAATAAGCATAATATAATAGTTTTCTAAAAGAAAACTAAGTAGGGTTCTAGATATCTACAAACTTACAATTTTTTTGGCTGCAACATCAACATATCCATTAACATATCCATCTCTTGTTGCTCTAGCCTTCTTCCATAATGTACCAATATTGATGGACGAGGTACATGGGTCCAAGTCTTGGGCTAGGAGCTACAAATCAAAAAATATTCTTAAGTAATAATATTATTATAAAATTCAACAATTACATGTAAATAGATAATCACAAAATGCATACCAACTACTCCTCAAGGTCTGCATAGCCTTTGCGAGCCATATTATGCTGGTATTTATTTTGCTTAGCAATCTCTTTATTTTGGTTACTTTTTTCCTTTGTGACAAGCCAAAACATAATGACATGGTTATTTCAATATTAAGCATAATACTAGGATTGATACAAAAAGTTTAATTGTTATCTAACAAGTATCTTAAAATCCCCCGTAAGACGATAAGCAATGAATTGGTTCCAACTTTCTTGATCGATGAAACTGTATCGTTTAGGTGGGTTCTGTCGTAGAGAACCATCCCTCTTTCTATATATTTTTCTACGAGCTAAATATGACCTAAAGGTTCTTAGATGCTCCCCATAATGTCTAAGAAGCCATTTCTTCCTACTCTCTGAGACATTGAACACTCTCTGCAAAATAAGACATGTAGATGTATACCGATGTTAATGTAATAAAATTAATAACATTTGACATACAAAAATGATTACATAAAATAGCATATTTACCGTTATTTCCTGCTAAATATGCTCCTTATGACCCTGTGGAACCTGCTTCCAATTATTATAGGAGATAGGAACACGGTTACAGGTCACACGTGAAATGTAGATCAAGAACATATCTGCATAAGGACCGATGGGAAGATTGTAAGTATTCCATCCCAACTTGACTACTTCTCCTCTATTCCTCATGTCTATGATAATTCTCATAATTGTAGGTCCTCTCTTCCCTTCTTCATCACTGCTATCCCTATCAATGTTTTTGTTGGCCATATAAATAAATAAATTATGTTAGAATGTTATGTATTGAGCATAATAATGTACCATTATATTATCGATATGAATCATGCTTAGAAAGAATTAATCTCAAATGTATCATTCTATTCTATATATATATATATATATATATATATATATATATATATATACGAATCATGCTAAAACGTTTCCAAAAAGATATTATTACTAACCCTAACCCTAGCTGGTGGAAACCTGTTAGGATTTCACGAAAGGATCAAGAAATTAATCGAGTGCAAAGTTTGATTCGCCGGTTCAGCCTAAGGAAAACTCCAAAGGAAGATCCAAAGATTCAGAGGCACAATTTTTACAACGGCAACTGAAATCGAAGAAAGAATGATCAAGTTCGATCAAGTGAGAGAGCAAACACAGAGAAGAAGAGTGAGTGAGAGGTTCACCGAGAGAGAGACAAGTCGCGAGAAGGATCGAGAGAAAACTCAGCAATTGTATTCTGTCAAAAGTTATCTACGTATTACATGTTATATGGCCTATTTATACTAGCATTACTGTCTGTATAATAGAGCGTATAAAATACCCGCACTATACAGCCCAGACAACACATAGCCCAACGAAATGGGAAGGAAGGGTCGACAATTCTTGGGCCGTAGAAATAGGTTCGACCAGCCTAAGATTACAACAAAAGAACTCCCCCAAATACAAGGTAAGTTTAGGACATAATTCCCATCAGCTAACTATTTCAGCTAATCATGGTGATTAAGGATTGATTAATCCACAATCCAAATAGTCCATAATTAAGGACCGGGTGGCGGATTATACAATCGACCTAATTTCCATTAGCCAATTCGACTGGCGAATGCATCATATGGGATTACAATTAATTAAAAAAAATTACATAATCTGCACACTCCAGATACATAATTTGCACACTCCAGCAGCTACAACCAGAGATCCACAGAGTCCATATGCTACATTACACTCCTATTTATCCACCAAATAAGACAAACAATTGTAAGTAAATAATTCACAGCCATTATCAAAATTAATTAAGTATAAATTTTTAAGATTCATATCATTCCCTTCTTCTTGAAAAGGTTTCGCCTCTGAAACCTAAATAAGTCCCAGAAATGGACTAAGATCAGCCACATTAAAAGTGTTGCTCACATTCCCAAATTTAATAGGTAAATCAATCTTATAAGAATTATCATTAATTTTCTCTAACACAGTAAATGGTCCATCTCCTCTAGAAACCAATTTTGACTTTCTAAAATTCGGAAATCTTTCTTTCCTAAGGTGTACCCAAACTAAGTCCCCAGGTTTAAAAATCATTCTTCTCCTTCTTTTATTAGCATGTTCAGCCATCTGCTGCACCTTTTTATTGATTTGTTGACTTACAGATTCATGTAACTTTTTCATATTATCAGCTCTAGACTCAGCTTCAAAATTTTGCAATTCAGCATGAGGTAAAGGACTTAAATCTAAAGGAGTTAAAGGATTAAAACCATACACAATATATAATGGAGTTTTATTAGTTGTAGAATGCAAAGTCCTATTATAAGAAAATTCCACCTGAGGTAAGACATATTCCCATTGTTTAAGATTCTTTCCAAGGATGGCCCTTAACATGTTTCCTAATCTTCTATTTACTACCTCAGTTTGTCCATCAGTTTAAGGGTGACAAGTTGTAGAAAACAATAACTTAGTCCCTAATTTCCCCCACAAAACTTTCCAAAAATGACTTAAAAACTTAACATCTCTATCTGAAACTATAGTCTTAGGAATGCCATATAATTTAACTACATTAGAAAAAAATAATTCAGCCACAGCCACAACATCATTTGTTTTATTACAGGGTATAAAATGAGCCATTTTACTGAACCTATCTACTACAACCATTATTGAATCCTTATCTCTATTAGTCCTAGGTAATCCTAAAATAAAATACAAAGAAACATCAACCCAAGGGTGGTTAGAGACAGGTAAGGGAGTATATAAACCAAATGGTTTTGAAGTAGTTTTTGCCTGCCTACAAGCAATATAATTGACACAATATTTTAAAACATCCTTTTTCATGTCTGGCCAGTAAAATTGATCAATTAAAACATCTAAAGATTTCTGAGATCCTAGATGTGCCATTAACCCACCACTATAAGCTTCTTGAATTAATAAACCTCTGTAAGAACATGCAGGAATACATAACCTATTTTCCCTAAACAAATAACCTTCATTAATAAAGTATTTTCCTTGTGTAGAAACTTCACACTTTTTATAAATTTCTTTAAAATCAAGATCTTCTAAGTATAATAGTTTAATGCTGGAAAAACCTAACAAAGTAGTATCAGCAGCATTTAATAAAGCATATCTCCTAGATAAAGCATCTGCAACTATATTATCACTACCTTTCTTATACTTAATCATGTAAGGAAAACTCTCAATAAATTCAATCCATCTACCTTGTCTTCTATTTAACTTTGATTGACTTTTTTAAATACTTAATAGCTTCCTGATCAGTATTAATTACAAATTCTCTATGTCACAAGTAATGTTGCCAAACTTCCAAGGCTCTTACTAAAGCATACAGTTCCTTTTCATAAGAAGAATATGTAACACCCCAAAATTCACTAAATTTTTTTTTCTTAAAAGCGGAAGCAATTAAATTAGAAGTACTTAAAACCCGTGAATTCTGGAAATGTTACCGCCACACTTAGTACCAGACCGGTTCTCTCCGACCGTTCCAGTACCAAGTGCTAAGGCTAAGAAAAGAAATAGTCAATACAATCCAATTTCCAAATAAGCATTAAACGGTTGTAAAACAAAATCAGAGTACGCATCAAGAAATGTAATTCATTTCCAAAAGAGAATTAAACTTACAACCGATAAAAGGTTCATTAAAATACTCAATCGAGTAATGAATCAGAAAATGGTAAATACTATACCAAAGAAATAACAAAAGGAATGAAATCGCGTAAAGAATGAATACGGCCACGACACTCTCGAACTTGAGCCAAACATGCTCAACACTCAGTCCCAACTGATATCTCGCCCACCTGCACAAATCAGAAGGGTATACTACTCGTGGGAATGAGCAGCACCCATAAAAAGGGTGATCAGTACGCTACATACTAAGTAAGGTAACCGAGCACTAAGGCCAACACACAAGCACATAATCCATGCAGATTAATAAAAGATCATAAAGACCATCATCATATCATCATATCGACCAATCATTCAAGTACATACATAAAGGCCCAATCATAATCCAGATTAATTATTTAATTAATCTCTTATCAGAATCCAATTCACACCATACCTTTTATCAATCCATGCGAGCAGAGGAACACCCCACTATTATAACCGGTGGGCCGGTCACAATAGAGCATCACGCCCTAACCACTATTATTACCGGTGGATCGGTCACAATAGAGCATCATGCCCTAACCACTATTATTACCGGTGGATCGGTCACACATAGGGTAGCAACCCTAACCACTATTCCTAACCGGTGGATAGGTTTGGTTCCTCCTCGCATGGTGTTCCACTGTAAGTAATTAGTATCTTTTAAGAGCTTTAATGATACTGGTTTGTGTTTATTGAGCTCAAGTCACCCCACTATTATTACCGGTGGGCCGGTCACATATAGGACCTCATGTCCTAACCACTATTATAACCGGTGGATCTGTCACACATAGGACTACGCGTCCTAACCACTATTATAACCGGTGGATCGGTCGCACATAGGACTACGCGTCCTAACCACTATTCCTGACCGGTGGATCGGTTTGGACTCGGCTCAATAATCTTCCACTTTAAAAGATTAGTGTCTTAAATATCTTATTCAAAAGCTTTCACCATGCACAAGCACGAATCATAAAACATAATTTCCATATTCATTATTATAGTTTATTCACCAATTACACACGTGCTACCACCAAACCCTAGACATGCATAGATCGCTCCCTTCACAATTATCCTCCAATTCTACTTCACATCTCACTCTAGGGTTTTATCCCAAAACCCTAATTTAGTCTCCTTCGTACCCTTAATTTGCTCCACATGCTATATTTCATCCCAAGTGCTTAAACACCCAAACAACACTTACATTACCTTCCTTAAATCCCAAAGCAGCGTTCCATACATAAACTTCACTCTCATAAAAACTTTATACATCCCATGCAATTATTAACTTCCATGCAAACCCTAATACCACCATACAACCATTAACCATTATACAAACCCAGAGTCTCATCATATAAAACCCTAAATTCAATCCACATAACTCAAAGATTCATTCATACCAAACCACAGATTCAAACCATATAAAACCCAAAGATTCATCCATACCAAACTAAGTATCCATCCTTACCAAACCCTAAGTTCAAACCATATACAACCCAAAGATTCATTCACACAAAACCCTAAATTCAATCCATACCAACACAAAGATTCAAATCATATAAAACCCAAAGATTTTTCCACATAATACAATTGATTAGATTCTCCCCTTTCATAACCACAAATTAGATTCTACCATACAAGACCATAAGTTAGATTATTCCCCATAAAATCATAAATTAGAATCTCCCAAGCAAAACCATAAATTGGATTCTCCCAAACAAATCATAAATTATATTCTCCCAATCAAATCATAAATTAAATTCTTCCATACAAACCATATATTAATTTCTCTCACATAAAATCATACCAAACCATAAATTAAACTTCCCCATATAAAACCATAAATTGGATTTCACCAGACAAATCATAAATTAGATTCTCCCAATTAAAATCATAAATTAGATTCTCCCAAACAAACAATAATTCGATTCTCCCATATAACATCATAGATTACATTCTTCCAAATAAAACCATGCAATAGATCATTCCTTATAAATTCATAAAATTAGGTCAACTCACTTCCCTTAGTCAACTTCTTTCCCCATCCTCCTTTTTCATCCTTTCTCCTACATAAAATCATATCAACATCCTCACATGCATGTCTTACAGGTTCATACACAAATAATACACATGCCATACGAAAACATACTTCAACTCCACGTCATATCATCCACGTTATATCACATATAGAATGATCATAATAATACATAGGATACATAGCATGCGAAACACATAATGCCCATAAGCACATAAAAGGCCTTAGCACCCCTTACCTGAAACGACACCGGTCTTGGAGCACATTCCTACGCCTCCTTAGGGCTTTGACCAATTAATAACATACTAATAAAATAACCTTAACAAAATTCTAACTTTGCTAAAGACATAAAAAATAATAGAGATATTATAAACCTTGGTAATGTAGGGTTAAAGACTTTACCCTAATAATAATAATGATACTAATATAATAATAATATCAAAATTAATAAAATTACTATCAATGAGAATATAAATAATAATAACAATAGTAATAATAATAATAATAATAACAATAACAATAAAATATAAGTTTTCAAATAGATAATGACTTACCATTTATTTAATATTAAGAATAAAATTAATAACATATATAATAATATTAAAATAATAAAGATAATAATAATATTATTATTAATGGTTATAAGAACAATAGAAACAATAATACTAAAATAAATAAGTGCTAATGTTAATACAAAATTAGGGCCTAAGATTTTCCAGAATAAATAATAAAACATTAATAATAATTATTATAATAATTATAATATTAATAATAATAAGAAGAAGAAGAAGAATGATAATAATCCCATAATAAGTCAATTAATAACTTAAAATTCGAAACTAACAATAATATTATTTTATCACCACTCTCCATCCTGCAAGTAAAATTCAGCATAAAATTTCTCATCAAATAATAATAAAACATATTAAGAATATAAATATTAAGAATAATAATAATGGTAATTATATGCAAATAATTGAAATAAATTAAATCAAGGCTTATAATAATATGGAAAATGGTTGAGAGGGTCTAGGGTTCAACCTTAAGCTGGTGGGGATAGGCGGCACCGGCGGTGGTTCACGGCGGCGGCGGCGGTGGCCGGAAAAATAGAATAACATAGACAAAGATGGATGTTGGGAAAAAGATAGGGAGAATTGAGGTGATATAAGAGGTGTTTATTGTTTCCCAGGAGGAGAGGGACAAAATGATGGTGGTGGTGCAGCCAAAGGTGGCGGCGCACGGCGGTGGAAGGCGGTTTAAGGCTTCGGGGTCAAAATTCCGACGAGAACGAGCATCTAACTTTGCATGATTATTGAGGCTCGTACAAGAAGAATCGAGAGGTAAAAATAGTTTGGTTAACTAGAGGAACTTTCAGGGAAGAGAATGGAATGTTTCGGTGGCGCTGATCTTGGCCGAAGGCGGCGGAAGAGGCGTCTGAAGTTGGGGTGGCGGCAGCTCGGGCCGAGGGTTTCGGGGAAGAAAAGAAATCCAAAAGTCCTACCATTAGGCTATTTATAGATGTTGGAATGGATAAAGAGGAGCTGGAGGTCAACATGGAAGTGTTAAATGCAAGAATTTGGATGGCCGGTGGCAGAAAACGGCCGACGATTCCTTAGTTTCGGTCGAAGGTTCGCGGGGCTGGGGAGAGGAAACGAGCGAGGGATAACGTCGAATAAATACGCCAATTTATTTCTGGAGTTAAGAGGAAGACAATGAGACAAGAAACGGCCGGTATTAATCACCGTAGCCGGAGAAGCCATTGACGGGGTCGAAGCTTGTGTCGCAGCGACGGAGGAGGAAGGAGGAAGAAGGAAGAAGGAAGGGAGGCAGTCGGGTCGGCCGGAAAAGAAAAGAAAAGGGGAAGAACCGGGCCAGTTCACGCGCGGTCGAGGGCGTCATTAAAACGAACGACGCGTTTCGGTGTAAACGGAGCCAAAACGCGGCGCGGCGGAGGGCGGAAGGAGGATGCGCGGGCGCGGGCTGGGCCGAGGGAAAGGAAGAAGGGAAAAAAAATTGGGTCGCGGGAGAGGGCAGCCCAACCGGGGAAAAAGAAAAGGAAAAAGAAAAAGAAGAAAAAGAAAGAAAAAGAAAAGGAAAAAGGAAGAAAGAAAAAGAAAAAGGGAAAAAGGAAAGAAGAAAATAATTAGGTTAGGGTCAATTAAATTAATCTGAATATTTAGAATATTTAAAAATATGATATTTAAATAAAATAATATTTAAATCCCTTTTTAGGCTAAATTAGGATTTTTAAAAGATTTTCCATAAATTCCATTTTAATTAGCAAAACACCCAAATTCCTCCAATTAAATTATTTATAAAATTATTATTAAATTAAAACTATTTTCTCATTCTTATTTTAAATAAAATAACTTATTTAATTAATTACCAAATTAAAATCCTTGATTAGTTAAAATACCCAAATTCTCTCCTAATAAAAATACTTATAAGTTTATTCTTGATTTGCCCTAATTAATTTCCTTTTATTTTAATTAAAATAATTTATTTAATTAATCTTTATGATAAAACCTCATTTAAATATAATATTTAAGATTAGAATTTTCGGGGCATTTCAGAATAATTCAAAGTACTACCATTCAACTTCTCACTAAAATAAGCGATTGGCTTGCCCTCTTGAGAAAGTACAGCCCCTATTCCTAACCCTGAAGCATCACAATCTAATTCAAACATCTTTTCAAAGTCAGGAAGGCTTAACACAGGTGCTTGGGTTAATTTAGTCTTAAGTGTTTCAAAAGATTTTTTTTGTTCTAAACCCCAACTAAATCCATTATCCTTCTTTGTTATGGCAGTCAATGGAGCAGCTATAGTACTGAAATTCCTCACAAATCTCTTGTAAAAAGAACACAACCCATGAAAACTTCTTACTTCAGTCACACTCTTTGGTACAGGCCATTCTTGAATAGCTCTAATCTTATCTTCATCTACAAATATACCATCTTTTCCTACGACAAATCCTAAGAAAACCACACTTTCCAGAAAAAATCTAGACTTAGTTAAATTAGCATAAAGTTGTTCTGTCTTAAACACATTCAAAATAATCCTTAAGTGTTTCAAGTGTTCCTCTAAAGACTTACTATATATAAGTATATCATCAAAATAAACAACCAAAAATTTTCCAATAAATTCCCTCCAAACATAGTTCATAAGTCTCATAAAAGTACTAGGAGCATTTGACAACCCAAAAGGAATCACTAAACATTCATATAATCCAAAATTAGTCTTAAAAGTTGTCTTCCACTCATCTCCTGGTTTCATCCTAATTTGATGGTACCCACTTTTTAAATCTATTTTTGAAAATAAAACAGCACCATGCAATTGATCCAACATTTCATCAAGCCTAGGGATACAATATCTATACTTTATAGTTATTTTATTTACTGCCCTGCTATCCACACACATCCTCCAACGACCATCATTTTTAGGCACTAATAACACTAGTACTACACAAGGACTCATAGATTCCTTAATGTATCCTTTACTTAACAATTCAGAGACCTGTCTTTTTAGTTCTTTAACCTCCTCAAGATTAGCCCTATAAGCAGGTCTGTTTGGTATAACAGCTCTTGGAATAAAAACTATTTGATGTTCTATTCCCCTTAATGGAGGTAACCCACTAGGAATGTCCTCAGGAAACAATTCACTATATTCTTCCAATAATTGTTTCATTGTACTAGGTATTTTTCCACTTATTCATAGCTGACACTCATAATAGTCCTTATAAACCATTAAATACACATTGGCATTTCTTTTCATTGCCTTCCCTACATCCTTACTTTTAGCATAAAACCCAGAAGTTCCTTTCATGTCCTTTAAACTAATATCATTCTCCAAACTAGGTTTAGATAACTCCTTATAATCAGATTTAATTTTAATTTGATCCTCAAATATTTCTTTTGGAGTCATAGGTGCTAAGATAATCTTCCTATCATCATTTTGTACTGTATACCTATTTTTATAACCATCATGTATTACCCTCCTATCATATTGCCAAGGTCTACCTAACAACAAGTGAGCAGCATGCATAGGAACTATATCACATAAAACAGAATCTTCATATTTTCCTAATTTTAGATTTACTAAAACTTGTTGACTAACTTTGACATATCCCAACTCATTAAGCCATTGCAATCTATATGGTTTTGGATGTTTAGTAGTTGTTAAACCTAATTTAGACACTAACAAAGTACTAGCAGCATTAATACAACTACCACTATCTATGGCCATGTTAAAGCACTTATCATCAATTAAACATCTGGTATAAAATATATTTTCTCTCTATATAGCATTAGAATCAGGTAATTTATTACTGTTTAAATCCCTACGTACTACAAAAAGATCCCTACTCACTAGCAATTCGACTTCTTCCTCTAGATCACTATCATCTTCCTAGACTACACTAACCTCTTCATCTTCTTCTTCACATTCAAATTCTTTGTCTCCATATTCTCTAATTAAGATGTTTCTCTTGTTTGGACACTCAGAAGCTATATGTCCTAATCCTCCACATATAAAACATTTAAAATCCCTAGTTCTGTTTGGTCCATTCACAGGGTTTTTCATCACATTCTTACCCTTTTCAAACTTATGCCCTACCTTAACTTCATTGTTTCTACCTTTAGATTCAACCTTACTAGTATTCTTCCAGTTTCCAGAAGTAGTTCCTCCAAACTTTCTCCTTACTGTAGTCTTAAACCCAATCCCAGGGGTTTATATTGCCTAGACTTCCTTAATTGAATCTCTATCTTAGTAGCTATATTTACCATCTCATTTAAAGTCCCACAAGGATATAATTTTACTTTATCAGCTATCTCTGAATTTAATCCACTCAGAAACCTAGCCATGGTAGCATCATCATCCTCAATAACTCCTGTCTTAATAATCAAAACCTCTAATTCCTTATAATAATCATCCACTGTCCTCACTCCTTGACTAATTGTTTGCAATCTCTTATGCAATTTCCTATAATAGTAACTTGGCACAATCCTCTTTCTCATTAAAGTTTTAAATTCTGCCCAAGTTTGTATAGGTGGTTCCCCACACCTAAGTCTAGTTAACACCAAATTGTGATACCAAGAGGACGCATACTCAGTAAATTCTACTACAGCTACCTTAATTTTCTTTTCCTCAGAATAGTTATGACACTCAAACACTAGTTCTATTTTCCTTTCCCACTCAAAATAATAATCAGGGCCATTCCTGCCATTAAACCCCGGTATACTAAGCTTAAGATTATTCAAATTCCTATCAATGAACTCTAATTCCCTATCTTGCCTATTGTTCTACCTAGGCATCCTATCACTCTTGTTAGATACTTGATCTTCCAACTCTTCTAGATTAGCTATGGGTGGAATTTTAATCCTATGGTCCATAGGAGCCCTTCCTAATACTCCTGCTTGATTAGTTTCAACTCTGTTATGTTGCAATTCATTGATTCTTATTTCCTGTTCTCCTAGTCTTTGTTCTAGATTAGTAGATAATACAGCAAATTGAGCAGTCATTTGTTCTTGAAAAGTCCTAAGAGTTTCTAATAGATCATTACAGGAAATAGATTGATTAACAGACTGTCCATTGTTATATATAATGAAATTCTTTAACTTAAACAATTAACACAGCAGTATTTAACAAGAAAAATTATGAATCTAGGTAACCAACAATAATTTGTCGCAAAGTCAATCAAGATTCAAATTCTTGACCAAACCCTAGGTCGATTAGGGTTTCTTTTGGGAACTTTGAAACAGCAAACAAAATTACTTCAATCGCCGGTTCCAGAACGACGGAAATTGAAACGGCCTTCGTCGTTGCAAACCCTAAAATTTCACACCTCAAAGTAGGGTTAGCAAAAACACAAATATCGACTCAAAATTGAAGAAAAACTTAGTAGTAACAAAGAAACTACGAGCACTCGAATAATTGAGGCTCTGATACCAAATGATGGAAACCAGTTCGGGTTTCACGAAAGGATCAAGAAATTAATCGAGTGCAAAGTTTGATTCATCGGTTCAACCTAAGGAAAACTCCAAAGGAAGATCCAAAGATTCAGAGGCACAGTTTTTACAACGGCAACTGAAATCAAAGAAAGAATGATCAAGTTCGATCAAGTGAGAGAGCAGACACAAAGAAGAAGAGCGAGTGAGAGGTTCGCCGAGAGAGAGAGAGACAAGTCGCGAGAAGGATCGAGAGAAAACTCAGTAATTGTATTATGTCAAAATTTATCTACGTATTACACGTTATATGGCCTATTTATACTAGCATTACAGCCCGTATAACAGAGCGTATAAAATACCCGCACAATACAGCCTAGACAACACACAGCCCAACGAAACGGGAAGGAAGGGTCGATAATTCTTGGGCCGCAGAAATAGGTTCGACCAGCCCAAGATTACAACAAAAGAACTCCCCCAAATACAAGGTAACTTTAGGACATAATTCCCATCAGCTAACTATTTCAGCTAATCATGGTGATTGAGGATAGATTAATCCACAATCCAACTATGCCATAATTAAGGACTGGGTGGCGGATTATACAGCCGACCTAATTTCCATTAGCCAATTCGACCGGCGAATGCATCATATGGGATTACAATTAATTAAAAAAAATTACATAATCTGCACACTCCAAATGCATAATCTGCACACTCCAAATGCATAATCTGCACACTCCACCAGCTGCAACCAGAGATCCACAGAGTCCATATGCTGCATTGCACTCCTATTTATCCACCAAATAAGACAAACAATTGTAAGTACACAATTCACAACAATTATAAAAATTAATTAAGTATAAATTTTTAAGATTCATATCACTAACCCTAATTAACCATAATAAACGATAAACCCTAACCCTAACCTTAGATAATTAATCATAATTTATTATAATAAAACCTAACCCTATACCACAAAAAAAAAACCCTAATCCCTAAACCTAGCTAAATGTAATTAAAGCATAATAAATAAATCATATTATTATTATTATTATTATTATTATTATTATTATTATTATCATCATCATACACAATTATTTCTCTCTATTTAATTATTCACTTTTATATATTCCTTATTCTCTATATCTATTTAATCCTCATCAAATAGCAATCATTAACATATGCACATGTAAAATATATTTGCATTTCATTATATGACATTTCCTATATCTTATTGCTAGTCTCCTATACTTATTAATGAAAATGTGTGTGTGTGTGTATATATATATAGTTTTTATGAGTGAAAATGTATATAATTCTACACTCACATTCATATTAAATATATATGTAAAGGTCTCGGCCAACACATGCATTTGTTAATATAAAACAATAACGCAACAAATTCAACAACAAACAGCAAAATTTTCAGCCAACACATTCAACAACACATTTTCGAACAACAAACCACAATCTTTCAATAACAAACAAGCGAAACCCTGTAGCAACATGCATGCATTTATATATATATACATATATAAGTAGATAAAAATTTACGAGAGGAAGAACAAACACATACATAAAGTGAGCTAGCTACAAACACGACGGTGAGAATGTTCAGATAGGCAAGGGCTTCAAAAACGACGGAGGATGAAGGTGCAAGTGCTAGCTAGCTTCGGAACAATGACAGCACGCACATGAAGAGCCGACAATGGCAGAGGCGTGGTGGAGAGTTGGTGGTGCGAGGGTTTCCTTTACTTGAGAGGATTTGGTGTGGTGGTGCGAGTTGGTGGTGCGAGGGTTTGCAAGGAGAAGGAAAGCAAGATAACGAAGGTGTAGAGAGTCTGAAAACTTTGGCACGAAATAGAACTGAGCGAAATAAAAGTTTGATTTTGGGGTTTTAATAACGGTTCCTGAGAGAACTGTTATTAAAAGCTTCTGACTTTTGACAACGGTTCTAATATGAACCGTTATTAAAACCTCTTTCAATAACGGTTAAATTAAAACTGTTATTAAAACATTCGTCCGAATTTTAATGTTGCCCTTTTAATAATGGGTTTTAACTAGAATCGTTATAAAAACTCTCCTGCCCATTAATTTTCATGCGTTTGAGAACAGTTTTTGAACCACCGTTATTATTGTCTCGTTATTATTTTTCGTTTTCATAGTAGTGATAGTTAGAATTATATATAAATACTTTTTCTACCATTATGAAAAACTGTATATTATATGCAACACTAGATTCATGTAATATTTCATACCATACCATCACTCATAAACACAATAAGGACATATACTATAATACAACAAAACCCTATCTATAATGGTATCCTTACCAAATTTTCTCCATTCTCTCAGCACACAAAACCTACGCTTCCTTATTAGCAATCATATCACCTAGAAATAAGGACATACATAGTTTATAATTTTTTGTTTTTTAAAGACTTTGACCTAAATGAAGACTAAAATAGGGGAAAGAAAATGGATGTAATCAAAGTGGAAAGGATTGGGTATGTTGGCACATGGTAGTGGCAAAGGTGATGGTGGTAGCAGTGTTAAGAGGGCGGGTGAGGGTCTGTAGCTAGATTCTAGGTGGTATTTGTATTAGGCCTAACGAAAGTTATTAGGGGAGGTGGTGATGGAGATGGCAACCAACAATGGTGCATGGAGAAGAGTATCCAATAAAAGGAAAGAAGGAGAGGAGAAAAGGGAGGGATTGGTGTGGTGGTGATGCTAGCTAGGTTACTTATGGTATAATGGTGGTAAGGAGGGAGAGAAGGGGGTTGGTGGTGGTGGTGCAGCTAGTTATGACTACAAGTGTAGGAGAGGAAAAGAGAAGGGTATCATGATAAAGGGTGTTGGCATAGTATAGGCAGAGAGGGGAATTGGTAGAGAGGTTGGCTAAGGAATGGCAGGAGATGGTGACATTGGAATTTAGGCAAAGAATTAGAAGGGGGGAAAATGGGGCAGGGCTCGATTGGCTGGCTCAATAGTAGGAGAAAAAGAAGAATTAAAGGGTATATATAGGGAATGATCGAGGGAAAGGGGAACATGACAATAAGGGAGGTGTAGAATTCAATGTGTAAGGTTGTAGGGGAGAAAGGATAGGGGTGCTAGGGTAGGTGTAGGGTGTAGAGGTAAGGTGCAGGGGCAAAGGTAGCGTGGCACAACAAGGCATACATAGTAATGCATGGCCAAGAGAGGTAAGTAGAGGGACTTATGGGAAGGTTGGTGGGAGGGGTTTTTTCTTTCAATAAAGGTTGGATAAAGGAGGTGAGGAAGATGATAGGTGGGAGAAGAAGAAGAAAAAAAATAAAAGAAAAAAAGAACTAAAGGGGATGGGCTTGGCCTCACCCGAGGAGGAGAGAAAGGAAAAGAAGAGAAGAAGAAGATTTGGATTAGGATGGTGTAGCCTAGTAAGGAGAAGGAGAAGAAGGAAGAAAAAAAAGGAAAGAAAAGCAAGGAAAAAAGAAGAAGAAAGAAGAAAAAGAGAAAGGGAAAAATTTTGGGTGTAGGATTTAGGTTTATGTTTTAAGGTTAAATTTTTAGATAATTAATTCTAAAAAATTTATTTATACATTTTTTTAGGTTTGGGGTTATTTCAAAATAATGTATATTAAAAAAAATATTAGAATTTAGGTTAGGTTAAAATGTTGATAAATCAAAATTAAAATTTGTTAAGATTTTAGGATATTACATCACTGCCCCCATAAAAAGAATATTGTATCCCTTTAGTTATAAGTTAAGGATTGGGAAGGACGGAAGGGGGTGTGTGGAAGGGTGTTTTTGTGGTTAACTCTAAAGGAAAGGATATCGTGCTACTATATACTACCCCCTTAAAAAATGATCCTAAAATCTAACACACCTATAATGAAGAGCTTGGGGTGCATCTCATGCATGTCCTTCTCTATCTCCTAAGTTGCTTCTTCTAAACCATGGTGGCTCTAGAGGATCTTCACTAGCAGAATTGAACTTATTTGAGTTTGTCATACCTTTATGTCAAGAATTTACAAGGGCTTATTCTCATAGTAGATTGTGGTCAAGCTTAATCTCATCAAATCACATCATATGAGAGGGATCTATAATGTAGTGCTATAGTTGTGAGATGTGGAATACATTATGGATATAGGCTAGATCTTATAGCAGCGTCACATGATAAGCGACTTTACCAACTTTGTCAAGAATCTATTAAGGGAAAATATACCTCAAACTTAGCAAGCCCTTAGTACCTGATAAAGTGAATATTTTAAATGATTTTGCCTCTCTTTACCTTTACTTTGGGACTTCATTTAATCTCTTTCATATATTTTACTATGGTTCTAGTCTATTATCTGTACTACTACTTTATTGAGTTTTATGTTGCAGTAATTTCCATAAGAATGCCAAATCTGAGAAAGATTTACATGTTTTTAGAACAAAAGACCTAGCATGGAAGGCTCTAGAGGAGAGTACAACAACCCAACATGTTTATAGATGAGTCTTGATGCTAAGAGAGCTAGATATATACCAAGAAATCTTGAATAAACAAGAAAAGAGAGCTGCACAGATGGTTGCACACCTAGCTGCATAGCTATGCACCACCCCCTGTTATATTCGAAGAAAATAGAATCGCATGACCAAGCAGTGCATGGATAGCAAGGCTGTGTGAAGTTTTGTGCTAAAAAGTTGAGGTTTAGAATCTTTTATGGTTAGGTAGAGCACATCTTGCATAGTTGTGCAAGATTTAAGATCCCATAAATTTGAGAGCTGAGAAGTTGCACAGCCGTACACCTATAATATCCCCCACGATCTACGTGCATGATATGGCCAGCGTGATGGGGATCATTTATGGCACACCTAAAGGACTTCTTAGGGGGAAGGAGGAGAGATTTTAGAGCACTTTTACTCCTCATTACTGAGCTATAGCTTTATGTAATTTATTTTTTTTTCAATTAGTTTGATTATTCTGAGGATTCAAGTTTATATTTGTGTGTGAACGACTCAAAATTAGCTTTGTTCTCCTCCGAATTATGGTTAATTCAATTTAATTCTTCTTCTTCATATCTTTTTATTATTGTTATGGTTATCATTCTATTTATTTTTTTGATTTTCTTTAAAGATATGAGTGAGTAATCTTTTTTTCTAAGATTGAACTAGGTCCATTTTAGTGATCAATATGATGAACTAAAGTATTATATCATATATTTGGTTCATCTATGTTATTGCATATGCTAGGTTTAATTGTTGTAAAGTGGATTTGACAAAATCTGACCTCTTTAGAGATAATTTGCAACTAAAAGACTGAGATTAGTATCAGAAAGTATCATGTCTATGGGAATTTAAGCAATCACAAAAGTAGATGTTTAAATATTAGGGACTATAGAATTGGTGATGCTTAATGGATTTAGTTCAATTTGTGTGTCACAAAAGTAGTAAAAAAAGTAGATTAAAATTTCTCTTAGACCTTGAAAGAGGCTAATGGATATAATTAGACCCATTGTCCACAGTTAGCAAATTAATCTACAACATATTCATTGTTTTATCATTAATTATTAATTTGGAGTTCAAATTTCAATCCTAGGTTTCACTCTTATTGTTGAATATTTACAATTAGAAAGCTATTCATAATTATTCTCATTATTCACTTACATATCTCTGATTCATATAGATTTAGTTAGTTAAAATATTTTAGAGGAGTACTCAATTATAAAGTCCCTATAGGATATGACCTTGAAATGCTATAATGAATCTATGCACTTGTGGAAATAGCACAACACTACCAAATCTCTACACTCCCTTGGTGGGTGAGACCTTCAATAGAACTTTGTCCCATGGCTCAAAACTATCACTACGACATCTCTAATCTACACAACTCTTCAGATGTCTCTAAGTTGCCGTCATCCTATATTGGATGACCTAAACCTACTAGATTACCTTTAGCACCACTACAACCCTCTCAATGATATCACTCCAACATAGGATGTTCAGAATTTGTATCCATTAAGTTCTTCAAAAGGTGTCATCCTTATGATAGTATGATAACTATTGTTGTATGAAAACTATAACAAATATAGAAAATCCTCCCAACTACTTTGGATATCCATAGTGCAAGCCTGTAACATATCGTCGAGTATCCGGATAGTCCTCTTGGTATGCCTATCTATAGCTAGGTGAAAGACGAAAGTGTGAAAGGAATTTTGAGTCCCTATAAGAGATGATGTTGGTAGGCATACCATGCATACTCACCAAGAACCTCGTGTAAGCATCGGCTAACTAATTTATGCTCCACATTGACTTCATTGTTACAAAAAACTACTTATTTAGTCAATCTATCCACAATGACCCAAATTATGTCAAAATTGTTATAAGTCATTGATATTCCACTAAAAAAATTCATTGAGGTGGAATCTAATTTCTATCCCAAACTAACCCTATAGGTGTATGATGCTCAATATTGACCTTCTAATAGCTTAGAAATCTTACTATGAACTCTTCTACCTCTTGCTTCATGCTGTGTCACCAATAGATATGGTTCATGTCCCTATCAGTGATTTTAGCCAACATATAATAACATAATAGAATAAAATTGAAGGCTAAAATAAACCCAAGAACACATAATAGATTAAGGACAAACCTTCTAGTTACCCATACTGAGTTACCAATTGAATCAATTTTGGTTTGAAGATGATGATGATTTCATCCACTTCTTGATCCAATTTGTGATTACTGTAATTGCTTGGTTGCAAAATTTTTCGATCAAGCGAGTGTGAATTGCATGAAATCTCCACCGGTATCCAAATACTACAAATCTAAATCATTGAGGATGTATGATAGCCCCATTGAGATCACTATCATTTTCATGAACTATGATATGGTGGTTAGATAGTTAATTTATCTAAAGGAGAGAGAGTAAGAGGATTGTTTATAATAAAACCCTAGCTTAGGAAATTATATAAATACCCTATCCCACTATAGTTTATTTGAACTTGGACTTTAATGACATTAAAACTACCTAGGCTTTAAAAAGATATTAATCACTCATCATACTTAGGCTTAGAGATATTAATCATATTAACATCTTATCTTACCCAATTTATAGTCCATTTCTAATCAAGTTCATTTGGTGTGCAACCTTGGGTGTGCATGTGATGTGGATAGTGGACCAAAACTCCTTTCAGGCCCACAAATAATAAGAGGTCTCTATCAAGACGTTATAACTAACCAAATTATGCAATTTTCAAATGTTGAACACAACCTATTTATAACCCATATATTTAAGGTTGTCTCTTGGTATTTAGATTGAACACAAGGCATCAATCGTGTCATCCTTACTATGTTCAATCGCACAATATTTTGATCACCAAGTAAGAATAACCTTAAACAACAAAACCTCATTTACACATGGTCATGCTAACATCATTCATACTTGTAGAGGGTCCAAAATATACCACTCTCATATCACGAGAGGGACAAATCCCATCTTGATCAACTATACACCTCTATATGATTCACACCATGTCTCATCATTACTTTTACGATCACCCCTAATAAGGGTAATGTTTGGAAAAGTCAAAAAATGATGATAATTATACCAACATACACAAAGATATCAAGTCAGAGGACTATATATTATTTGGAGAACACCAATGAAACTTTTACACAATATTTAATGTAGTGTTACCCTACTAGGTTAGTCCAATACCATGTTTTATCACATGTATCTATGTTATTAGTTTGATATCTCATGTCAATGATCAATGGAGCATGATCATCAACTAATTAACATAATTGTCTTATGATCACTAATATCCCTTAATTAGATGATGCTAGACTAGAGAGTGTCCTTCAATAATAATATTTCTATCGTCTAGTAGATTTCCACAACCCAGCCATATACTCAATTATTTGCATAAAGAATAATTATGCAAAAAGATAGAAACATTTGAATAAATAAAATCAAATGATCTTTTTATTAATAAGCAAAATCACAAAATATGCAAATACAAATCATCAAGTATGATTGGTTCTAGGGCATATCTCCATTAGTCTCCCACTTACACTAGGACAAATCATTCGTAATTCTAATGTGTTGTGAGGTAGTATTATGCTCATACATAGGTTGTGGAACAGGCTTGGTCAATAGATCAACAATATTTGCATCTATATGAACCTTGCATAAATTCACATCACCCCTATGGACAATATCCGAAAAGATGTGATATTTCATAAGTATGTGTTTGGTCTTTTTATGAGATCTAAGCTCCTTAACTTTTATAATAGGTCTATTGTTGTCATGGTAAAAACAAACTAGACTTGTAATTCTTAGAACTAATTCCAATTTAGTAATGAGTTTCCTAATCTACATTGCTTCCTTTGATGCTTCTGAAGCTGTAATATACTTAGTTTCTATTTTAGAATCATCAACTATTTGTTATTTTGAACTCTTTGAACTCATAACACCACCTTTAAGTCAAAAAACATGACCTAACTATGATCATAAATTATCCCTATCTATTTGGAAACTTAAATCTATGTAACCACTTACTACCAGATCCTATTCTCCTCTATATACCAAGAACATTTACTTTATTATTCTTAAGTACTTGAGAATGTTCTTGACTATAGTCCTGTGACTCTCACTAGGGTCAAACTAAAATCTACTCAACATGCTAATGGCATACAAGATATTGGGGTGAGTGCACAACATGGGATACATGATATAAACAATAGCTAAATCATATGGAAATCTACTCATGTTATCTCACTCATCTTGTGTCTAAGGGCACTAAGTCTTACTAAGAGTTAGACCATGTTACATAGGCAAGAATAGTCTCTTAGATTCTTGCATATCGTAACTATGGAGGATCTTGTTGATATAATTACTCTAACTTAATCCAATTTACTTTCTTGATCTATCTCTACAGATTTTAATGTCCAAAATATAGGTTGTCTCACCAAGATCCTTCAATAAAAATGATTTTCCTAGCCATGTCTTCACAGACTGTAAGACAGGAATATCATTTCTAATAAGTAGTATGTTGTCCACATAAAGAAAAAGGAAAATAATTGTGCTCCCACTAAACTTCATGTAAATACAAGACTCTTCTTCACACCTAATAAATCCAAATTCATTGACTACTTCATTAAAATGAAGATTCTAACTCCTAGATGTTTTATAAAGACTACAAATGGATCTCTTAAGCTCATATACCTTTTCAACAATGCTTGGATGTCCAAACCTTTAGGTTGTGTCATATACACATTCTCTTATAAATAACCAATATGGAATGATTTTTTTACATCCATTTACCATATCTCATAATCATAAAATTCATCGATTTCTCAAAGCATCCGAATGGATTTAAGCATAACAATAGGTGAATAGGTTTCATCATAGTTAGTACCATGAATTTGTTTAAAGTCTTTAGCTACTAGATGTGCCTTAAATATATCAACATTACCATCCATATCAAGTTTTTTCTTAAAAATCCATTCGCACCTAATGGTTTTGCAACCATTAGGTAAATCAACTAAAGTCAATACTTGGTTTTTATCTATGGATTCCATCTAGGATTTCATGGTATCTAGCCATTTATTGGAGTTAGAGATCATCATTGCTTCTTTATTTGTTAATGGTTCATCATTATCGAATAATAAAACATCACAATGCTCAGTCATGAGAACATGTATCTCTCTAGTTCATGGTGCACTCTTATAGATCTTTATGGACCATTTTACACTTTTGCATATTTTATGATAGAATGTAGAGGCTTCTTAGGTTGTACTATATTGGGACCAGATACTGTAGGTCTTGAATTTCTTTAAGTTGTACTTTATTTCCACTAGTTCCTCTAGAAAGATATTCTCTTTCTAGAAAAACACCATGCCAAGTAACAAACATTTTTTTCTAGGTGCGGTTATAGAAGTAATATCCTTTAGTGTCTTTGGAATATCCTATAAAGAAGAATTTATCTTATTTCATTTCAAGCTTACCTAAGGTCAAATGTTTTATGTATTCCTCTAATAGATGAGATTTATATGTTATTTTACTAAGTAAAAATGTCATTTATTCCTCATTACTTTTATAACATGTAATCTTTTCTCGAGTTTTTCTCTTTTGGATAGATTTTGCAGGAAAAGATAAAAAATGAAGAAATTCAAAGGAGAAATCGATGGAAAGAGAAAAGGAAACAAAGAAAGAAAAGACTATAAATGAAGAATATATATCAAAGGGAAGATTGTGATGAAATTTCATGAAGAAATAATGAAGGAACAAGAAACACGCCCCCCCCCCCCCCGGTGTTTCCTAACATGACCCGTGTTTTTCTATCAGCACACAAAATTTCAGCATTTAAAATTCAGCATTTGGCCGAGAGTTCAAGGAAAAACACGGGGGTCCCGTGTTTTCTAATACGGACCGTGTTTTTCTCAAATTCTGTAACCGTTCGCGCAACGTTTCCCCGATATATTTCTAAAGTTTGAACATTCGAAAGGGTGGTTCAGGGGAGTTCGAGAATGGGATTTTCTCTTTCTCTCTATACTCTCTAGATACCACATGTAATTTGTAATTCCAATTCTCTTTCTCTCCATTGTATTCAATTAAACAATCAACACTTTCGAATGTTCTTCTCCATTCCTCTTTTAATTGCAAGTTTCAAATAAATTCTCTTTGTTGCATTATTATTTTTATTATTTTTGGTGTTTCATTGTTAATTTATTTGTAAGCATTGTTGTTAATTATAGATTTTTGCATTTAATTGTGCGTTATTGCAATTATGTAGATAGTATAAGGTAGGAGGATTTCATGACGGAATTAGGGTTTTGGATATGATAACATAATTTGAATTCATGACGCTAAATGAAATTTAATTGAATTGATGGACGGAATTGAATGATCTCGCATCATAGATTAAGAATTTAAACTAATTAAACTGATCACCTATCTAGTTAAGATCTTAATCTACGCTAGGATAACGGAATTAATACGTAATTGTTAATTAACGTTGCCAGAGTAGCAAAAGATTAATTATTAACCTCGTCCATTAATTTGTATGATTGCATGATCCGAGCTTATGTGATTATGGTCGTAGTTGGCTGCTTTCCATTCATAATGCTGCCATTAATTGAATCTAGCGTTCTTAACCTAGGTTATTAATTGGTTAGGGATAAATTGAGAGCTTATTCAATTTATTAGAATTGAGAGAAAGCAAAGAAATGAATTAATATGAGTTTATACAGGTCAACATTAAATCATTTGGAATCATTCTTTTCTCCATGATTATTTGATATCCTAATTCCATAATCAATACCTTCCTGTCCTTATTCATTAATTACTGAGTACAATATTTTATTATTTATCTATAGTTTAGATATAGATGATAAAATTGTATGTTATTGCATAACCGGGGTTTTAACATCGATTACGAAATTATTGATTATATATCATTCCTTGTGGGTTCGAATCCTTCTTGCCATATACTACATATTTGGGAATTAGGATTTATTTATTAAGTTTGTTGTGTTTAATAAATAAATCCTTTAGGAACCTTCACTTTATGCAAACATTTATATAAAGATATCTTCTCTTTTTTGTATAGAGTATAATATGAGGATTTAAAAAAGTTATATTTCCCACATTCTATAGATGTAATTATTTTCACATACCCATGTTAGTCAAATCGAAGTAGTAAGGTGGTTTCCATTCAAATTCAACTCTTTACTAGAGGATGGATCCATCTAGTTTCTTTATATGCACAAATTGAGGTAGGAGTCGATGGGTATCAACCTCAACAAATATACAGGCATAGAAGATTCATTCTTTTACTGCTATAACTGAATCCATACCTATAGGTCTTCCTATATAGCTACTTATTCTATTCAGGCTTTTATAGGACCAAAGATTTAAAGGAAGGCTAGGAAACTTCATCTAGAGTGGAAGAAATTAGAATTCATTTTTTGAGAAAATGATGTCAATATGCCGATGCTTGAGCAGAAATGGCAAATTGAAAAAATTCTAATTCCTAGCATCAAACATAGAGTTATAATCTTCAGCATTAACAAAGGTAAAAACGGAAATAGCCATCCCTATGCACATGTGTCCTTGGAAATGCAATATTGGTCCAATTCTTGTTGATGTAGGATTCCATTTTGTAGAACAATGGTTTATTGCCACACAACATTCCTCACAATGTGTTTTTCTAGTGTAGACCTTTAGACTCAATATCTTTTTGTTGCATCTCAACCATTATGACACCTTCATGGATAAATGGTGGTTCATAACTTAAACCATGCATTTGATTCAGTTTTTCATTTGAAAAGGTAATGTCTCACCATGAAGGTTTAGTTTCTTGAGATCTTCCTAGTTTCGGACCTCTTCTTCGTTCGTATCGATCAGTGCATCAACTACTTTTGAATAGGCATGAGTTTCTACTTCCTCCATTGCTATCAAATTTAATAATTGAAGATTTTTAGAGTTTGGTGAATCTACTCCTATATCATCTTCATCTTTTTCTCTAGAAATTTGATTAGAATTGTTATGAGACTACAGGTTCCCGATGGATCTGGTGACGAGCATGGAGGAGTCGTTGCTCGCTTAGGGGTTGCTCTTTGCTTCTTCACCATTTTTGGGAGTTTAGGGATGAATGTAGGCACATTCTTTTTTCCCTACAGCACATGTATTTTTATGATTTACTAATTGTTATAGATGATAATATTCCTATAAGGTTATCCGCCCATCCTCTTTAGCCCCATTTAGTTGGTGCATCAGTGCTCCTAATATTTTTTTATTTTCACATCCAGTCTAACCATTACACTTTATTAAAAATAATAAGGAACCCATTCTTGCAAATCCTAATATCCTATATAGAATAATATTTAATATACTTCACCTATGAAGGAGCTACTAAAGTAAATTGACAAACAACTACCAAATTTTTACAAAAATATCTATATTTATTATTGTTAAAATATCAGTTGTTAATAGTTATAATTGTTGGTTAAACTCCAAACCTACTATTTTTTTTATTAACTTTATTTGTTTGAAGGCCACATATAATTTCTATCTCTATAAACAACTTTTTTTCTTTCTCTTATAGATATATAATATTCTTCCAAAAAAACCCTCTATCATTCATTTTTTAAAGATTTATGCCAAGGCCTCTACCTCTGCCCACTTTGTGAAATAATCAATAGCAACTATGACAATTTTTTGTCTAATACGCACACTTAGTATGTTAGTTCAAAAGAAATCATGTAAAAATATTAAAATGACTACAAAAATTTATTTGAAGTTTCATCATTACCTGGGCTAAGTGGTTAAAAAATATCTACCCCCATATAGCAAATAACTATGGACTTATAATTTGTTGTAATTATGAAGTAGGGATATATTATTCTTGGGGAAAATCTTTAACATGTTTAGAATTTGTGTGCTATTAAGTGGCATCCTAATACATGGTTTTCTAAGAAAAACCTTAGCATAATTATTTTTTTTTTAATAAGATAGATTCCCTTATGGACATCTTCAAGTACTTTCCACGCCACTGCTGACAACATGGCATAGTTTTTGTATGTCTATACAACACACCATTAGTCAAAATATTTTGCATCCTTTCTCCTTAGCTTAAATGCTTTCTTTTTTCCATGGGCAATGTCATGGAATCCTGAGAATCTATTAAATCCTTTATTGGCTCACTTAGCATAAATATTTCTATGATATTACATTACTCATTGTAATCTATTTTCATGTATGTCAACCATTCTACCATATACTTAACTTTAGCTATTCTTATTGATGAAGAAGTACTAGTCGAGGCAAATTTGGCTAGAGTATTATCAACCATATTAGCTAATCTTGGCACTTGACCTAATTTAATAGATGAGGAATGCTATGTTTTTTTTTATTAGTTTCCCCAAATATTTTTCCATTCTATGCTCCCTAACTTCATACTATTGAATATATTGCTCAATAACTAATATTAAGTCACTACATAGCTTATTTTTTTCCTACCTTTAACCTGTGAGAAATTTTAAGACCTACTAAATCATTTTCATACATAACTTCATTATTCATCAAAGTAAAATTAAACTTCAATTCATATTCCATTACCATACCATCTAGGTCAATTAAGACAACACTAGCCCTAACATATAAACTATTGAATGCCCCATCAACATATAAATTCCAATCCCCTTGGTCTCCAAGAATTAATGATATTTTTCTAAGCTTCAAATGAACATTCCACAATAAAACTAGCTAGAGCTTGACCATTAAAGGTAAGCCTCGATCATTGTTGAATGTTATTTCAATGTAATTCAATGACCCATATCAGCATCCTCCTAGAGTTCTTTGGTTTGTGTAAAATAGTCCTAAGATGAATATTATTCAAAATGAAAATAGAGTGAGAGTTAAAATAATCTTTTAAACTCCTTGAGGCTATAAGCAAGGCATTGGCCATCTTTTTCGAGTTCAAATACCATTACTCAATAAAAGGGAGCACCTTGTTAGTGTAATATATAAACCTATATGCCCCAGCCTCAATATCTTCCACAATAAGAACAATATCTATGTTAATGCCAATGTAGTTCGGTACAGGAACAATATCTCTCTTTCAACAAGGGCTATTAAGGTTGACAATCAAGATAAATGGGCTTTTAAACCATCAAAGGCTTTTGAGCAGCCTTTCTTTCATAAAAATTATCTTTCACCATAGAATCCTAAAGAAAGGCAAACTTTTATTTTCATCTCTAGATAAGAATATGTGTAGTGCAACCAACTTTCACATCAACTACCTAATATCCTTCTTCCTTACTAGAGGATAAATATCCAAAAAGGCAATGATATTTCCTGAATTTACATCTATGCCTCTACTATACACCATAAATCCCAAAATTTTGCTAGTTCCTAATTCAAATATACATTTAATGGGATTCAAATTCATTTTGTATCATCTCATAACATCAAAAATAGACTATAGCTCTTGTTTGTGGGTTTCCTTTTTCTTAGTTTTTATTATCATGTCATTCATACAAGCCTTTATCTACTTTCTAATATATTCTTGAAAGATAGAATTGAATAGCCATTAGGAATTTAATCCAACATTCTTTATTCCAAATGACATTACTATATAAAAATATAGTATTCCATTCGTGATAAAACTAGTTTTCTCTAGTCACCATTAGCTAGTTTGATCTGATGAAACCCACAAAAGAAATCCATAAAACTTAACCTTTCTTGTCTGACAGTCAAGTCTATCAACTAATTTATTAAAGGGAGTTGTTAGCAATCCTTAGGACATACTTTGTCAGGTATATGAAGTTGACACACATTTTCCATTAGACATCTTTATCATGACTCGTTAGCTATCTTAAAGTATTTTAGGGATCATTTTAGCTTGTATACCTTGTAAATGATTTTGTTAGTTTTTCTTGTTACCTATTTTAATTTTGTGACTATTTCTCACATTGGGAATTCTTAATTTATTTTAGGGTTTCATGTCCTATTTTTGATATCTGATGAGATGGCTACCTAATCTTAGCCTTTTATGTCTAGTTATTTGTGACCCAGAGGAGTTAAATTTTGTTGAGGACTTATTTAGCTGTTATGTGCGGACCTTTCTATTATGTTGGTGGATAATGATATATTATTAATTAAAACACTAATTATTAAAGTAAAAGATTTTGAGTTGATAAGGGTTACTCTTTAGGATTAGCTAACTAAGAGATGACGTAGGAGTACTAGATTTAATTTAGCTTCAATGACATACCTTAGTGCCTTAGTAAGACCCTATTATACTCTCTAGAGGTGACCTACTTTCCTCATAAGGGTATTGATAATTAAGGATTAGATGACCGAGTTTCGGAGGGTACTATGTTACCTACATGCATGAATATGATAGATTTATCATTGCACCCTCAGGTTACCTAAATAAACGGTACTAGTTTTATATGGCTTTATGGCTGGTGTAATTTGCCACCTCCAAGTTATATGAGCATGACCAAGTGTAACTCCCTAAAATTTTGAATAAGAAAATTTTGGTTTAAAGATACCGCAGAAGTGTATAAAAATAGGGAGTTTTAGCACTATATCAAGTATGAAAGAGGTGTGATCATTACCTAACATATGTTTGATAAAATATAAAATGGAAAAATAAATTAAAGGATCACATGCTCATAATAAAATAGTAATGGTAGTAAGAAGGAGATTTATATATATATAAGGGAGATATTTGCAAAATCCAATTCAATGAACCAAAGAAAAGACTCTAAATATCCGATAAGAATAAAAGTATCCTAACACAATAGGCAAAATAGATCTAAACCAATTAGTCTAGCTCTTAAATAAACTAAACTGTAAATCTTGAACCCTTCGTAGTGGCTAGCTACTAGCCCACGACACCATTTTCAAAAGACTCTAGCTAAGAATCATATACTTACAAATCATCCTCTACTCATTAGGAAAGGCGATAGATCATCACGGTAACTAGACAAATGTAGTATTAGTACGATAAATCATTAATAAAACAAACTACCTAAAACTTGGTAAGGGTATATGCTCTATATTGAGTTCACATAATAGCATAGTGCATGGTATAAAAATGACTTAAAATATCACTATAAATATCATAATTATCATTTCATTAAGCATGTTGGCATTAAATCATGGAGCATATGACAATAAAAGATTTCATTTAACTTACATAAAATAATTTGTATTGTTCATCCTTCATTTAGTGCTAAAATGCTTTCCACTTATTATGATACTTGGTTTGACCATTCTCATTTATAAACCATGAATAAAAGTCATGGTAGCATAACACGCACAACGGGATACCACATCCTCCACATGTGATCATAATACATCAAGGGAGTATTCTCTAAGGATCCAAATCCACACACCTTGAGTACACAAGCCACAAGGTCTAACATATATTGGGATACCGCACCCACCACACATGGTATAAGTACTTCAAGGTAGCTTTTCTTCAATGATACCACATCAATAACAACTTGATTGTAGCTACTATGAGGGATACATAAGTTGGGATACCACACTTACCTAAGCACCAAACATAAGAAAAGTGGGAAAAGTAATAAACACTTAAAAAAATGGGGTTTTACTATTGCACCAAACATAAGATAGACATCAACTCCCTATCCTATGTAAGATAATATAATGCTGAGAAAAAAAAACTAACAAAAATCAATATAGAGTGTGCTAAAACATATTATATAAACACCAAAAGAAAACATGTTATAAAAATACAAGATCCTGATGGTCTGCAATGTTCAAAGACAGAAGGAATTTAAGTAAAAATGCATGGTCTCAAATAATAGAAACAAATTAGGGTGTGGCCCTAACTTTGGCTTTTCATATACCACATAAAAATCTCTTGATGTCTATGCTCTCAAAACCCAGGTCCCACATGAGGTTGGCCAAAAACTGACCATTCTCGAAACCTGCACATGGCCCTCTACACATGAGAATGAGTAGGTGACTAAGAAAAGATGAATATCAATATGCTTCTTACTGAGTAAGACAAGTTATCTCCTTAATGAAGTCACTGAAAAATAGGATTCTAGCATAATAAACAAGTCATACTAAAATTTCCCATCCATATTTCATATAAACAAGAGATATTCTCTATCATGGCCACATTAGATAAAGAAAGCTCATACCATACATGACTCATCATGTTTAACACCATAACACTACATCATAGATGAAATTATACAAGTTATAAGTAGAATTCTCGACTAATATTAAGGCTTCATTAATCCAAGCACATATTTTCACCATAGGCCATTTCCACATCCTTAATTTATTAGGTCATATATACATATATAGGCCATTATCTCCTTTATCGTTCTTTTCCTTTTACTTTTACCTTTCTTTTTAATTAGATTCCTATTTTGACAACTTATCTAATTACTCATTCAAAATATTACACATATATTTGTCCTAGCTATTATTAAGGAATGGATTGTACACCACCTATGGTATCATATACCAATGGATTCTATCCAAACCAAATGATATAAAGTTAAGAGCAAATCCAAGTAACCATATTTAGACATAAGTTTGGGTTGAATCCAAGTAACCACTAATAGACATATGTCTAGATCGAAGAAAAAACCAACTCGGTATCCAGACACTTTAGTGTTAATACCATCAAGTATATCATAAGGGTCTAGAGTAAGTAAGGTATAGGGTTCTACTAGGATCTCTTAGGAAGGTACCAATAAATTCCCAAAGGAAGACTAACCCCTAGTAACTAATTAAGGAATGGGTAACCCACACCTATACAAATCTAGATCATCTTTCTCTTTAAGTGAGTAGCACATTATTCCCAAGGTTACATATTTACACAAGGTTCATAAAATATGCAATCAAGGAACTCACATACTTATTCCATATTAACTGTTACCATTCCCCGACCATGTCTGGGGTTTCCATTAATACTTACTCAATCTTAACCAAATCCCTTAGATTAATCAATTTCAGGGGAAAGTCCATATTACATTACCCATTTAAAGCCATCAAATACTTATTCTCCTTATAACATCCATTGAGTATGCCATAAATTATGATCCATTTAATCCATCCATTAGGTTTTTCATTCATTTCAATAGAGATATTTCACTAGTTAGAAAATCATATATCATCATTAGGCACGGTCTCAATGCATACCCAAGTTAAAAGATCAAATTCACACAATTAAGCTAAACTACTCGTTCAATTTTACCAACTAGTTAATTGATTTAACCTGACTAGTTGATTGGTTTGGCTTAATAGAAACCAGGATTGCTTGGTTTGGCTAAACCAATCGACTATTCTAGGACCAGTCAACTAATTCTTCAAAACCAGTTGATGGGTTTATGTAGAGAGCACACCAAGGTCAACCTAAACTTATCAATTAATGGGTTAGGTCGACTAGTCAAATGTTCTAAGGACTAATCAATCAGTTTAACCTAACTAGCCAATAAGTTTTTCCTCAAACAACATAAACATACATGTTTCATGCAAATCATCATTAAGATTCCTACCACATCTAAACAGAAATATATCTTGGCATCATACCAACACTTTTTAGGTTGATACATGCTTTAAAATTAATTAAATCAACCTACTTTTCCTGAAATCATTAATTACTTATAGTAGAATACCATGTGGGTCAGGGCTACATTAGGGTGATTTTCACTCCACTAGCTATAATAGTTGTCAGGCGTGTTCTATCCTAGAATAGTTATTTTTGTTCCATGGACTATATTAGTAGTCAGGTGTGTTTTTTCCTGGAGTAGTTGTATTCCATTCCACCAGCTATAATAGTATCCAGGTGTGTTTTACCCTAGAGTATTTTTTTTCGTTCCACTATACCAGTTATAATAGTGTGGTTCCCGTACCAACATAGATATAATTTGAGATGTGTGCAATGAGAGAATTAATAGCCTAAATTATAATAATGGTGATTTTCCTAAATGATTCACTGAGTGCACTATCTACCTTTTATGTTATGATTTGTCTTAGCCATATGGTTACCTTACTCAGTACATAGGGTACTAATCAACTCTTTCAGGGGTGTTGCTCATTCTCAAAAATAGTGCCCCCTATTGAGGTTGTGCAGCTAAGAGATGATGTGTTTAATGACTTTGATGCTTTTGACATTTTGGGTAAGGCTAAGTGATGGCGAGCCGTACTTGATGTGGAGTCTGAGGGAAAATTCTCCAGACTTGTACTTATTTAGGTTTCCACCATTTTTATTTCCCCCATAATGGGCACATTTGTATTTGATTTCTTTTCTATACTAACTCTAATGTTAACGTTCTATAGTTTTATTTATTAAATGTTAAACTATTATAGTTTTTATAGTTTACTCGTGTCAATACTTTTAGTTCCTTTATCCTTGTAGTTAGTATAAGATTGGCTAGGGGTTAATCTTATACTGATCACAGTAGTAGCACCCCCATTTTTAGTATATGGTTTTCTATAACGAAAGAAAATTTCAACTTTAAATTTTGGGGGTGTTGTAATATTGGTGGCCCATATGAATAGGAGGATGTATAGTTTATTGTCGTATGTTTGATTTATAAGAATGTCGAGATCAAGCATAAGAGATAGATACATTTAGTATAACCTCGAAAAGTTTCATAGTGGAAATAGGATAGTATACCTATGGATTTTGTGGTTGGTCTCCAAAGGACCCATAGTTTTTTGGATTTTATCTAGGTTATTATGGGTTATCTAACTAATTGAGAAGTGGTCATACCAATGATCCAACATGGAATATAAACCAATTAGCTACCACTTACAAGAAGTATCCTATAAGACTTCATATGGTACATGGAAACATTGTGTCATACCGATATTCTAGGTTATTGTCACACTTTTAGCAAAAATTATAGGATTCTTTTGGGACTCGGTCAGGTCAAATATGAATACATTTTTTAACCAAGATATAGATGTTTAGATAGAGAGGACTAGTAAGACCTTATAGGAAATGCTTTGGGTATGCATGATGGACTTAAGAGGAAATTAGGAGGTTTGACTAAACTTGATAGAGCTCTCCTACAATAATACTTACCATATGAGCATTCAAATAGAATTATCTAAGGTCTTCTATGGGAGTAAGTGGCATGGTCCCTTATGTTGGTGTAACATCAGCAAGAAGATTGTGTTTGGAATGGACATGATTGAGGAGATGACAAGATAAGTCATGTTAATTTAGAAATTCAAGAGAGTAGCCTAGGTATAGCAAAAGAACTATATAGATTTCAAGAGATGGAGCGATGGTTATGAAGTGTGCTATAGATTCTTATTGACGATCTCTACTCTAAGGAAGTGATGAGGTTCAACAGGAAGGGTAAGCTCAGTCTAAAGTACATTGGACTTTATAAGATCTTTTAGTGAGTTGGATAGTTTTCCTATCAGTTAGTGTTACCATCAGAGTTTCCATTTCTATATTGAGTTAGTACATAAGATATTATTTGCACATCATTCATCCAGAAATGTTAGAGCTCAATGAGTCACAAACCTAGGAGAAAAGACCAATGAACATTTTTGGCATAGAAAATAAAGAGAAGAATATGAAGACCATTCCACATGTAAAGGTCATTTGGTTATGACATGGTGTTAAGGAGGCTAATTAGGAGGCCAAAGAGGAAATTTGCTCAAAATACTCAATTTGTCCTCATATTGTGTTATCACTTGCTTTAACCTATTTATTTTAGGATTATTAAACTTGTTGTGACTAAATGTGATGAGTACCTTTTATATTATTAGATGATGTTGCTTGATTTTGTTTAGAAGGCTTTAAGGATGCTGTCTCTTTTAAGGGGCAGTACTATAATAACTTTAAATTTGAGATTTATAAAGTATAAAAAATAATTATTTGATGGATTTTAGGTGATTTTTTTATCATCATTTAAAAATATATTTTAGATTTTATTTTGAAAGATATTGGAAAAAATTGAAAAATTTGATAGAAATTGAGTCTTTTTTCATACTAGCTAATTGTATATATGAACTAATTGATAGGCTAGTAATTTTTAGCAAGGGATTTAGTTTGATGGTATAAGTTGACTAGTCTAGTAAACTGACTAACTCTTCTTTAGAACAATTAATTGGTCGACCAAAATAATTGATTAGTCTATCGAGCTAAGTGATTTCTTAGCCTAATTTTTATTTTGGAAAATTTCTTCAAACATTTTAGAACTTTGGTAATATAACACCAATCTATTTCTCAGCAATCTTCCACTCTTTCCATCATTTATCCCAACTTTTTCCTTACCACAAAAGGAATGGAAGATTTGATTTGATAGAAAAGAGGGACGATGACCTCATCCCCTTATCTTCTTCTTCCTCAATCCTCCATTTAAATTGTTTTGTTTGACCTTTTTCTAAGAAATCGGGATCTGTATTTTCTAGAAAACACCATTTTAGCTTTGTGAATAATGTTATCCTTCTTCTCGATAAATTTTCTTTGTTTAGTTTAATTGTGAGTGAAAACATTATTTTTTTGGTTCATTGAACCTCTTCCCTTCATTTCTTAACTGATTATTTGTGAATAAGTAGTTATAATCCTCTTCCTCCTTCACTTCCTTTCAACCACCGAAATACTCTGAGTTCTCCTATACTTACATTCCACTCTTATTCATTTCTTGTCTCATTTCTAATTCATTTACCTCTTACCATCTTTCCTCTAACTCTTTCTAATTTTATCCTTAAGCAAGATAGGGTAAGATTTGGGAAGAGTTAAGGTTTTCAGCTAACTTTTCTAAAAATGTTCCCTAACATTGTGAACTATGACCATTCGAACAAAAATTTATATAGTTTTCTTTATAATATGTTAAGAAAAAAAATCTAATTTTCAATATCTTTTTTTTAGATATTTTAGGCATGGGATTTTACAACTACAAATTTTGCTATTTGGTGGCAATTTTTACTAAGCTTACAAGTCTGTATGGTGGCCTTTGACTTGTGGAATCAATGAGCATATGAGCTAGTGTAGGTTGTAAAATATAATTTTAGAACAATTATATAATGAGGTTAGTATCTTCATAGCTCATGGTATTTCCTTAGCTTCGGTCAAAATTTATGTCCATTGGTGGTTGTTTGGCTTTTATTTAACTTTATATCCTCTAGTTTGGTATGACTTCCATGCTATTCAGAGACCATGGGGAGGTAATACAATCCATTTTTCAAAAGGGAATAATGTCTTATAAAGAAATAACCTTATAGATTATGTAAACATGGAATATGGATCTAATTGGTGAATTTTGTATTTGGGTTTTAGATGTCCTAGTTAGTTTCTTGAATAACTTTCTTAAATGATTATATGTTGTTATCCATAGTGTCTAAATTTTCATGATAAGCATGATAACTTATGGTTTATCTAAGTTTTTTATTTTATGAAACCTTATGCATTTTATAACCATGATAACACATGTAAATCTAACTATATTGTGTGAGCATGATAAGGTGTTATAGCATAATTTCTATATTTTTCTTGGCCTTGCATGATTGCTACCATTAAGGAATAAACTTGGCTTACTTAATATGTAATTAATTAATGTGTTTGTTTGTTAAATCAACTGCACAATCCCATCGATAGAGGACCATGTGTAAGATTTTTAGGGTTGCTAATACTCAATTTTCCTTGTGTTGGGCTTAGAGGCATAAGAATGTGGACACCTAGAGATCATTTTATAGTTCCTTGAGGGAGTTGATCTTTACCTTTGCCCTAACTTTTACTTATTTTTAATTTATTCTAGTACGATCATTTTACTCTCTGTCTTATGGTTCAAATGTTTTGGGACCTGACATGGTCTTGGTTGTAAATTCTTCAATATTTTATCCTTACAATATATTTTAAGCACTCTATTTCTTTTATTTAATTTGGTTTTCTTTTCTTAGAATTGTATCTAACAAGGAACAAGCAGTAGATATGTATTACATATTAGATGTAGTGGGAATGAACATTTTTCAATAGGTTTGTTTATGTTTTGTGATTTTGTAATATTTTAAAAAATAATATTTTTTAGGAATGAAAAGTGGGGCGTTACAGGCATTCTATTTCTTTATTTGGTGTAATTTCTTGAAAACACCTAGTTAGCTTACTTCCATAATAGTAGATCGTGGTGGAGATACGTGTAATTGAGTGATTATCTCACCCCTATTTGTGTGATCGCCTAAGTGGATGTAAATAACCTAATTTATTTGTGTTATCCATGTGGTTTCTATATTTTTCTTTTATGTTACGTTATGTATATCCAACATGATTTCTATGTTCTTTTAAAGCATGATTCATCTATTTTGCATGCTCATAATCCGAATTGTCAATTTAAGTTTTTCTTACTCACTAACTTTGTGTTGATTGCTATAATTTGGTAGTACAATGAGCCCACTCCTCGTGTAAGTAGGCTATGATAATTTGAAAGGTCATATCTCATAGATATAGTACAAAGGTGATGTTATTGCTAACGTGAGCCTCTATATGACCACTACTTGGGGATTGAGATTTAAGTTTATCTATTAGTTGGGAGTTAGTTTACTCAGATGGCTAGTTATCTAACGCACTACTCTATGTTGTTTTTTTACTTTAGATTATTTACACTCTTGGCTTTGATCTCCTATTTTGGTTATTTTTAACTTTGTCATGCAACATTTATATATTTATTATTGTTCTCATATCATTTGTTTACTTATTTTAGTTTACCTTGCATCAATCAAGAGTTAGGTACTGATCACACTTCTCTTTATGATGGATTTAATGGTTGTTTTTGATTTTTAATGATTCCCCATTATTTAAAAAAAATGGTTATCGAAAATTAGGGTGTTACACTAGGAGCCTTAGAAAAGTAATAGGATCTCAAATATCCACAAATGAGGGGGTTAAGGTAAAATCTTATATGGTAAGTGTGAGCCTTGCATGGGGGTGTGCTCTGCATGGGGGAAAGAATTACATGGGGAAATATTGTTTGGAGGTTAAGCATGGGGAGGAAAGTATATTTTGTGTGGTTTGTGTGCTTGGGGAAGATTTAGTATATGGGTTGATGGAAAGGTGCATGGGGGCATAAACTAGGGTTTGGGGGAAAACCTTAGGGATATGGGTATTGTGGGGAAAGTTTGAGGAAGTTGGTTGAACCTTGGTGTTGAGATGAGAAGGGTGACACATGGAGGCTATGAGTTAAGTCAAATGGAGGGTAGAGTTGGATACTAGAAGAGGGTATGGAAGAACAAGGTGAAAATTAGGGTTTCAAGGGTGACCAACTAGGACGTCATTATCACATGTGGGAATTAGGGAGTTGGGTTCTAAGGTTGGAGTTAGGGTGAGTATGGTGATGGTTTAGGAATTAAGGGAGAATGTAGGTCGAGTAAGGAGAGGAGAGGATAGGGCTACATGGGCCAAATTAGGGTTTTAAGGGGAACCATAGTGGGTAATGGTGAATATAGGTGGAGAAATGAGGAAATGGGTCTTGACCTATATTGTTAGGTTTATAAGTTTGTTGTGAGCATGGTGGAAATTGTATGGGGGTCCTGGAGTCTTAGAGGTTGTAGATGTCCCAAGTCAAGGGATAGGGTAATTCAGGGAGTTTGGGTTGGTAGAGTGGTAATGAATCAGGAGTGTCCATTGGAGGTGCATTTTTAGATGGGTGTTACTTGTTAAATAAGACATGAATAAAATACTAAACACTTAAAGTGGAATACCATTGAGAATTTTGCCATAAATATGTATATGTTACAGTTCCATCAGTTAAATAGTGACAAAGTGTGTTCTACCCTAGAGTTGCATTCCTATTCGACTGGTTATAATGTTGGGGGTCCCGAGCTCAATAATTTAAGCCCTTAGATGATAATAATTTTTGGAAAATACACTAATTACTTATAGTGGAATACCATGTGGGTTAGGACTAGACGTAGGATATTTACCTGTCCACCAATCATAATAGTAGCTAGGAGTATTTTTCCCTAGAGATGTAAATGTTTACCATTCCACCGGCTATAAAAGTGGCCATGCACATTTTACCCTAGAGTAGTTATTCCTGTTCCATCAGTCATAGTAGTATCCTAGTAGGGTCTCTGTACTCACATGAATATAATTTGAAAGATGTGTAAAGATGGTACTAATGGCTTAAACTCCAATAGGGCTAATTAATCTAATAAAACTTACTGATTGTTGTATTTTGGTTTTTTGTGCCCAGTCTTAGCTATATTGTTATCTTATTCAATATGTAATGTATTGATCACCCTTACTATGAGTGTTACTCATTTCCATAAGCAGTAACCCCTCCTAAGTCTGTGTAGGTAGGCGATGAGCCCTTAGAGGACTTTGCTGCTTACGATGAGCTAGTTGGGGTAGAGTAATATTCTAGCATCTAGGGGTTGGTGCTAGAGAAAGTGATCTCTAGACTACCTTACATTTATGTTTCTTGCTTTTATTTCCCTATAGTGAGATGTTATCTTGTAATTCATTTCACTAATGTATTAACTTTGACTCTTGCACACTATGGTATTTTCTATATTTAATATTAAACTCCTTTATGTTCTTAATCATCTCCTATTATTATTCATCGTTAGACTTGTACTAATCATAGTAGTAGCACCCCGATTTGGTGTATGATTTTCCATAACAAACCACAATTTTCAACTATAATTTTCCGGGGGTGTTATACAAAGTTAATTTGGACATGAGCTTGAAGGTTATGCAACTCTGACTCCATGGCTTGCGGGCAATGATCCATGGCAATGAACATGTCAACAACCCAAAGGAGTAGATCGTATACGCTAGTAAGAGTGACACATATGGTGGAGAAAGGCACATTTGGTGTATGCGAGGTGGATGGGGTATGGTTGTGAGAGGAAGGACCCCATGTGAGGGATGATGGAATATTGGATGGAGCTAGAGGATCATCGGATGTCAAGGGAAGATCACCGGCAAGGGCTTGTGATGGTGGAGGTGCTGACGGCATAGAGATGAGATAGATGTGGTAAAGGGAGGCTAGAACTTTAGGAGAAAGCTCTAGTGTCTAACCGTCCAAACTCAATTGATACCCCATAAAGTGGAATGTGAGGAATCAAAGATATCGAGGCTGCTCTATATCGTAGTGGCATAGCCAGAAAGCCTATGAGATTTATACAAAAATCCTAAAGTATGCATGTGATTAGTGATCCATATCTCAAGGTGGCCTAGCTATGTCTAGCCCTATGTGAAATATGCCAAAAGATATCTACTCTGAATCTCATGGGAGTGGATAAGAGAATGTGATATGCCCCATACCAATCTTTGAGGGTCATATCAGCACTGGATCCCGCTCGAGGGAATAAAATGGAGGACACCATGTAATACCACACCCACTTGAAGGGTGGGAGATAATATGAGCTCATAGTGCCTCAATAGACAAGGTGGGGGTGATGCATGACTGTTAAGATCATATCTAGGATGTGAGTACGCATCCATTTGACAAAAGTCATTTTGGTTTTGATGTCATGAGGAATCCCAAGGATGCATGCTAGCTAGGCTTCATCAAGTATGATCAAAACACCTAAGGCGCGTGGTGATGGTGTGTCCTAACACATGAACATTAAGATTTACATAGAATAGGAAAACCAAGTCAGGATAGACTAGTTCTTTGAGAGTAAAGAGAGGGAGAAGGTGAAGATCAAAAATCAATTTAATAAAATGAATTTTGAATTAATAGTTGAAAGATTAAGCATTGATACATTTTCTAGGATATACCTTCCTTTTATGGAAGAATTTGATCCACCATTTTTAATTATCCACATTGCTAAAGAAACAGATGCAGTGAGGAGATACCTCGGTGGTCCAAGTAAGCCAATTGTCTGAAAGGAGAGAAGCTCTCAAGGAAGAGGAGGAAAGGCAAGCTGAATGGCTTGGATGTGGTGGAGACAGAGGACTGGTGTCATCTGAAGAGGAGGAGGATGAGGAGGATCTTGAAAAAAGGGTATGAGCAAAAAAAAACTACTGGTTACTCAAATCTAATCATGGTCCAAGATGGACGATTTGGTTTAGTACGAGCCCATTTCAGGGAAGGAACTCTAGTACTCTAATGAATAGTGGTGGAGGTAATTGATTGTTGTTTTGGCATTGTTAAATGATAAGAAATTTTAAAGAAGAGTTCCGGATGGGAGAGAAAATGGAAGGAGGATGAATCACATATTTGAATAGTTAGAAATGAGTAAAATCGATAGACAAAGAGTATAAAAATGATGGATTCATTGCTTAATTTGGTCAATTAAAGGTGAGGATGAATCAAAGATGTCAAATAGGGATAGATCTGAACTTAGGGTTGAGGGATGAAATTACCTAAAATCATGTGACTGTAATGAAAATCATTACTGTGGAGAGGAGTTCTTGTTGTTCTAAATCTTTTTCAATATGATCTTTTATGTGGAGATGCCTTATTTCTATGTGTTTCGATTTTGAGTATTGAAAAAAAAATTATGATAAATATTGCACTATTTTTTATCACATTTAATTATAATTCTTTCAAGTTTAAGGCCATAGTCACTTAACTGATGTTTCATCCAAATGAATTGATCACAACAAGCACTAGCAGCAATGTATTCTACTTCGGCTATAGAAAGTGCAACATTAGATTTATTTTTTTGCTATGCCAAATAACTAGTAATTCTCCCTAAAATTGGAAAGTAATGGAGTTACTTTTTTATCAACTTTATAACCCAAAAAATTAGCATTGGAATATCCAATTAAGCCTAAAAAAGTGTCACGAGGACAAAACAAGCCTAGGTTATGAGTGCCAATGAGATATCTAAGGATTCTTTTTATAGTAGTCATGTGAGATTTAGTAGGATTACACTAAAATCTAGCACATAAGCATGCAATAAACATGATATCAAGTATAGAAGCTATTAAGTAAATAATTGAGCCAATCATACCTTGATATCGTCTTTCATCAACGGACTTAACTTTGTCATCAATGTGAAGCTTCGCTCTAATAGCTATAGGAGTGTTACATGATTTTCTTTTATGCATCCCCAACTTCTTGTCCAGTTCTTTTGTGTATTTTTCTTTATTCACAAATATGTCCTCATTTTATTACTTGATTTGGAGTCCAAGAAAGTACACCATCTCTACTATCATGCTCATTTCAAGCTCACTACACATGAGAGTGGAAAAGTCCTTGCACATGGACTTATTAGTAGCACCAAAAATCATTTCATCAACATATATTTATACAAGCAATAAGTCCTTTTTGGTTCTTTAGAAAAAGGGTTATATCAATTTTTCCTCTTTCTAAACCTTTTCCAATAAGAATGTGCTCAACCTTTTATAGCAAGCTCTAGGAGCTTGTTTTAGGCCATAAAGTGCCTTATTGAGTTTGCAAACATGATTAAGTTTCGAATTTTCCTCAAAGCAAGGTGGTTGCTTAACATATACTTCTTCTTCCATAAAGCCATAGATACAAGTACTTTTGATATCCATTTGATATAATGTAAAACATATTAAAGATACAAATGTGAGAGGCATATGTATTACCTCAAGTCTAGCTACGGGAGAAACTTTTCCTTGAAATCAATACCTTCACCTTGGTTGTATCCTTTAGCAACCAATTGAGATTTGTTTCAACCACACCTCCCCCTTCATCTAGCTTATTTTTAAAGACCCATTTAGTCCCATTGATGGGTCTATTTGGAGGCAGAGGGACTAATTTCCAAACTTCATTTCTCTCATATTGATTAAGCTTATCTTGCATTGCCATGATCTAATTTTCATTGTTAATGGCTTCTAAGAGAGACATGTGTTCCATTTAAGATGGAAAAATTGAAATGGTTGCAAATGTTACCTAGCAATGATCTTGTTGCAACACCTTTTGCTAGATCCCCAATGATGAGTTCTTGAGGGTGCCTATAGGCATATCTCAATGCTCTAGGGAGATCCTCTTTCACTTCATCTTCTTGTTAGGAGATTGGTGGTTCTTCTATTTCTTTCTCTTCTTCTTTTTCACCATTTTCTAGTAGGATTTCAATTTAAATTGAAGGAACTATTTCTTCCTCTTGAGATTTTTGCACTCTAGAGCAAGATTCATCAAAAGTAATATGTACAGATTATTCAACTATCATTGTCTATTTGTTGAAATTCTGGTAAGCTTTACTATGTAAAGAGTACCCAATAAAGATACCTTCATCAGCTTTGGAATCAAACTTACCAAGATTGATTTTCCCATTATTGAGGATAAAGCACTTGCAACCAAATGTGCATAGATAAGTCACATTAGGTTTCTTACCTTTGTAGAGTTCATAGGGTTTCTGTTTTAGGATGCCCCATATGACTACGCTATTCATTACATAGTTTTTAGTGGTAACGGCTTTAGCCCAAAAATATTTTAGAAGCTCCAAGTTGCATATCATCAACTGTGCAACTTTCTCAAGGTTCTATTCTTCCTTTCCACCACCCCATTTTGTTGAGGTTTTCTTGGTGTCAAGAAGTTGTAAGTGATGTCATTTTGGTCACAAAATTTCAATAATGTGGCATTCTCAAACTCCTTTCCATGATCACCCTGTATGGCATAAGTCATTGATCCTTTCTCTACTTGAATTTTCTTAGCAAGCACAAGAAAAGCATAATCTTTAGTAGAAAGAAATGATTTCCATTTATATCATGAGAAATCATCTATAATGAATAATTCATATTTTCAACCACCCATACTAACGATCCTAATAGGCCCAAATAGATCCATATGTAGCAATTCAAGTAGTTGAGTGGTAGTCACAACATTTTTCGATTTGAAAGTAACCCTATATTTTTTCCCTTGTTGGAATACATCATATAATATATCTTTTGCAAAGTTCAACTTTGGGAGACCACGCACTAGGTCTTTTCTATCTTTTTTATTTAATAGATCATGCTACCATGTGTAATTCCTTTGTGCCACAACCATGCATCATTATCAACTACACTCAAACATGTATCATGTAGTTTTTTTTTATTTGAAATCAAGCATGTACACACTATTGATGTGTGGATAAACAAAAAGTATAGATTTGTCTATCCCATTTGAAATCAAGCAGTGCAAATTTGAAAATTTAACCAAAAATCCTTTATCATAGAGTTGACTAGTGCTTACTATGTTTAAGCACATTAATTAGATAAAAAATATTTATAAAAGGTTGAGTTTTAACAATACTGATGCTCCCAACACCGATAATCTTTCCTCTTTATTTGTCTCTAAAGGTTACAGTCCCACCATCATATGGAGTGAGCTTGGAGAATATGGTTCAATCACCATTTGTGGTTTTTTTCATTGACCTTGAAGCATACCTATAAGCAAAAATTCTCTACTGTAGGTACCCTTTCAATGAATCCTTACTAGGTTAGTGTTTAACTCATGTGAAATGGCTCCCTTAGGTACCCACACCTACTTGAATTTTGACTTCACTTGGGTATTCTTTGAGAACTTGCATGATGTCGCAACATGGTTGGGTTTGCCACATACATTACATAGGGTTTTCTTCTTATGAGTAAAAGTAAATGTTGAACTTTGTCCATTCCTACATATTGTATATGAATGTCCATCCTTCCCATATATAGTATAATTATTTTTTGTAGATGAAGCATTCACTTGACGAGATTTTGAGGCTCTGTGAAAGAAATTTTTAAGTGTTTGATGCTTAATCACTTTCTTATTTCCATAACTTAAACCTTCATAATCTTTATAGTACTGTTGAGCACCTAACAATATGTTTAAACCTTCTTCACCTTTTGTGAATGTATATATAATTTTTTTTTAAATTTCACAATTTGCTTGTAATTCCAATATTTTAACTTAATATTGATCTATCTTAATAGGGTGATCACAAAAAATGTATTTATTGTATTCATTAAACTCAGTGATTTTATTTGATAACTCATTTTTGACAAGAAGCATGTGTGAATCAAGGAAATTCTTGTTTATTGCTAGAGTGTCTTGGTCATTTAGGTGATCAATCAATTTCTTCATATTTTCCTTCTCTTTAATCAATTTAGCATTATCATGTAATGAGTCATGAAAAACATAAAGTAAGTCATCATAGGAGTATAGTGAATCAGATTTTACCCAATCGACAACATCTTCACCATTGAAGATTTTGTTTGAGGTAGAGGTTGATGATTCTCCTCCTAGTGCAATGAAACAAAACTTAGCAAGTTCTTCCTCTTCTTCTGAGGTTTCACCTTTGCTTTCACTGAAAGAATCCATGGCTTTTCTGGGCCCTTGTCTTCCTTTTTTGTTGATTGAGTTCCCTTTGTTCCTTACCATTTGTTTAGCAATTTCATTGCTGAACTTATAGCAGTCACAGATGACATTCCTAGTTTTTCCACAATTGTGGCATTTATCTTTTCATCTGCATTGACTTCTTTAGGCTTCCTTTGTTTTCTCAAAGAATTTCTTTGATTCCTATTTCCTCTTGATTAGAGGAACCTATTGAATTGAGTGGTTTTGAGTTCCACTTCTTCATCATTCATAGGAGTTTCTTCTTCTCCTTGTTCACCTTCTTTTTTGCCCAGGTTGTCAACTATATCTTTTTTTCCTTCAAGAGGTTGAGGCTTTTAATGCTAGAGGGTTCTTTCTTCTTTCTTCTTCTCCATCCTCCAAGTTTGATTGGTGAACCAAATGGTTGCCAAAAAGCTCCTCAATTGTTATTTTTCCCAAGTCTCCAGCCTCTTTAAATGTGGTTACCTTAGGGCTCCAATATTTTGCAAGAAATTGTAAGATTTTTCTTACTTACACTTCTTCAGTGATTTCCTTCCCCAAGGCCTTGAGATTGTTGACAATTGTGGTGGAACATTACTCAAATTATTAATGCTTTTAACCTTTTTCATCCTAAAGAGTTCATACTCTCTAATGTGAAGGGTGATTCTTTGATCCTTAACCCATATGCCCTTGGATATTATGCAGGATTAAATTCAATGATACTATTTTTCACCAAGCCCACATTGTAGAATCATGATGGCTTTATTGTTGAGAGTTAGCCTTCTCTTTTCTACATAGGTAAGCTCATCTCTTGTCTTTTCTACAATCTCAATGTCAAGATCCTTTGTAATCTTGATTGGCCCTTTGGTCATAATTGACAACATGGCATAGTTTTGTGATTTGATGAAGAACATTATTCAGTTCTTCCCGTAGGCCAACTTTTCACCATTGAACAATGGTGGCTTAGTGGTGGAGATGCCTTTATTTAAACCAATGAAATCCATTCGAGTTGTGGATCTTTCTCATCTCAAATTGTTGAACATTTTGAGAGGTGCCTAGTGCTCAAATACCAATTAAAAACACCATAAAGGGGGTGAATAGTATTTTATCGAATTGGAATGACTAAATATAAATTTACACAAAATTTATAGTTTAAGAGTGAATTACTCTTTACATCCACTACCAAAAGGTTATCATTTTAGATTATTAAAATAGTGACGTGTTTTATTGATAAGTACTATTCTCTCCATTTATAAGCCTTAAAATATTCAATGACCCTCTCAAGAGATGATTTAAAACTTCACCTATTTATCTTCTCTAGATTCATTGAATGAATCTCTCAAGAATGATAGGCAACACTCACTAACCCCTTTAATTGATTTTTGAGAGGTGGTTGTGATTCCAAGTGTTTCTCACTAAATAAAAGATATGAAAGTTTTGATCTTTGAATGAGATGTAATCTAGCTAGATATAATATATGATATTAAAATATGAGAATAATTATGGCTAAGAGATGTTAGCAAAGAATACATTATAATAAAAAAATCAAAAATATGAATGTTTGGAATATAGAATGAGTTATTGAATGATTTTAGTGTAAGAAAGTAATTGTATAATCAATTATTTGAAAAGTTACTTGTAATAAATGCAGAGGGACCTATTTATAAGGATTATTCTTGAATACGGACTTTCGACACAATTTTTTGAAAAGCTATTTTACCCAACGGGCGAAGAATCAGCATTTAATGCTTACTTGTCAATCGATCTAGAGAAACCAGTCGATCGATTGTATGGCCGGTCCAACATTTTGTTCCAACCTATCAACTGTTTATGTATTGAAAAAAGTAGAAATTTACCATTATGTCAACCAATCGATTGGTTTATCAACTAGTAAATCGGTTTTGGAATAACCAATTGATGTGTTTAATCAAGAAGAAACTAGGTTTCTGTGGACATAAAACCCACAGATTGGTTTGTCAAACAATTAATCCGTTTGTTTGAACCAGTTGATGTGTTTAAAAAAAGGCAAACTATATTTCTACAAGATTGAAACCCAAGAATTGGTTGGTCAAACTAGTCAATGAGTTTATCAATAAGTTGATCGATTTTTCTAAACTAGTCGATGTATTTAAATAGAGATGAATTGGATTTCTGCATGATTAAAATCCATGGACTATTTTCAAACAATTCAATAGATTTCTAGCCAGTCAATAAATTTGAGGAAATCAATCAATCATTTTATGCACTAATCGATCCATCTTAGTTTGGCTATGTTTAAACTAAACTAGTCGATTGGTCTAATGACCCATCAACTACTTCTAATTGGAACCAATCAATTTGTTTGGAAAATAATTTTAAAATATTTATGATATGAAATCAAGTCAAGTATTATTATTTTATTTTTAACAAAGATTTTTACGGAGTTTTTGTTTGAAATATGACATTTGTTCAACTTAACTCTTTATAATATACCTAAGATATATCAAATTCTTAGCTTCATGTCTTGGTTCCTTTTGTGTGTGTCGATTTGTTGAATATGTACACTTAAGCAAACAGGAATAATGAAACATGGGTTAGCAAAGTAGAGATCTAACTAAGGAAAGTTTGGAAAGGTGAGAAAATCATCCATGAAGGTCTCCACACATAGCATGTGGGCAAAGGAGAGAGATGGGGAAAGAGAGAAGAGAGTGAGTAGGAGAAAAAGGTACCCGAAGTGTTTTATAGGGTATTTTCATTAAATAAAAATGATTTAATATTCTAAATAATATAAAAATATTCCTTAAACATCCTAATGTGCTTAATAACACAAATACATTGCGAACTAAAATTTTTAAAATCATTTGAGCAAGAATAAAAATAAAAATAAAAATAAAAATAAACCTAATAAATTTTAAGTATCTATCGATTGATTACCTTAGTTAGTCAACCAATGTGCCTTGGATAAGGTGCCTATATTCTATAGTTTTCCCCATTAATTGGTACTAGATAACCGAGGTGGTCCCATCGAGTGATTTCCTATCAATAGTCAACCTATGCTCCAAAAACACTCACTGTACGCAATTTCTCAAGTTTGTTCTAAAAACAAAGCCACATTGTTTAGTATCAAAGAAATTTTAACCACATTTTGAGAGATTTTAGGATAGGATATTATACACTCCCTCTACTTGAAGAACTTCATGTTTTTTTTTTCGAGTTAGTGAAACCTCTTCTCACTTTGTTTGAACCAATTTAATATCTTATCTTGCATCGTCAATTGCTATACACATCAACTACAATGTCATTATTAATATTCATATTGCTCAAGTTTTCAACATAAAGGTACATAACACATTAATACAACTAACCTGGAATGATAAGTTCATGCTGATTCTCAACAAGGTAGTTATATTTAGCCCCTCATCTATCTTCTTGTCTCACTCTGACATCAAAGAAATTTTAAACACATTTTGAATGATTTTAAGATAGGATATTATAGACTCCCTCTCCATTTTTAGATCTTGTCACTCTACTTGAAGAACTTCATGGTTTTTTCGTGTTAGTGAAACCTCTTCTCACTTTGTTTGAACCAATTGAAGATCATATCTCACATCACCAATTGCTACACAAATCAACTACAATGACATTATTATTATTCATATAGCTCAAGTTTTCAACATAAAGGTACATAAAACACCAATACAACTAACCTGGAATGATAAGTTCATGTTGACTCTCAATAAGGTAGTTATATTTAACCCCTCATCTATCTTCATCTATCTTATTATCTCATTCCAACATCACAACCGCAAGGAACCTAGGGTTAGTGCAATCATCTGGATGATAATCAAAGAAAGAGTAATCAAGCAAAAACATCAAGGTTTCCCCTTTATCCCTAATGCTAAGGCTCATCACCTTCTCACAAAATACATTTATCTAGCTCTTTCACTCCACTATTTGGCCTCTTTATGCCACAGGATACCTGATTCAAATGGCTAGTGCCAGGCTCCTAACTTTTTGTAAAGGAAACATCATTATTCCCTCCTCAACGTCAACCATGGACACATCTGATGGTAGAGGCACAACTTTGACATTGCGATTATTGCTATTCTTTCTATAAACTCTACATGCAATGATATTGCCTCATCCATAGATTTTAGTACCCTTGAGCAAGAAAACTTTGGTGGAGGGTCAAACAAAACATCCTTCTTCTCCCAAGTTAACGACTTTCCAGGACCACATTTGACTTTGTTACCACCTTGGAAGAAACTTTGGACTAAGATGGCACCTGAGAAGATGGAAAAAGTTTAGGTGAATGAAGAAAGACATGGATATTGGGGGAATCATGTATTATAATTAAATTAGATGTAGAAATTGTTGTTTTAGAGAATGTAGCTCAAAAAATGGGCGTGCCCCCTTTTTGTTTAGGATTTAGAAAAATAATATGGTATGTCAAAGGTCAAGTACTCACCATAATACATGTGTGGACTCTTACAGCCAAGTAAGCTAGCAAAGGCATTAGTAAGCTCTTCCCCCAGTCAAGCTGAAGCCATAACAAGGGGTTAGCCCACAACCAGGAGTTGGCGAGCGATAGGTTTTACAAAATAAACATTATAGGATCAGTGTCACTAACCTTAATCGGTCTTGCCTTCTCCTTTTCAGAACCAATCTCGATCTACTTCTTGCATAATAACAATATGAAAATTTATTCGAGTCACATAAGTAGACAGTCAAGGAGTGAATAATATAAAGATGGTTAGGCTTGAGAGTATACTTTACGCTTAGGTGCCTTGGCAATGTTGATTAGTGCCTTGGTGGAAAACCCCCCATAGGGGCAAATTAAGGGTCTCTTGATACCTCTAACCAAATTCTAGGAAATTGCCTTCAGTTGAGCCTTCCAATCAACAATCTACATATGAAAATATAGTAAAACCTAATAAAGTAATGCACTTACGATATCTAGTAGTGATAACAATAGTAAAACAAACTAGTAAATTAAGTTCTAGCATCAAAAATCAATCTAAATATCTTCATATAAATGGGACGGTTGACGATGAAAATATTACTTATAATATGGCCACCCTACATCAGCTTTTCAAACCAATCAATATTGGCTTCCAATTCCAAAGAGAAAATAAGCTTCTTGCATATATCCAATTAAAGTTAACCCCATTCAGGTATACCCCATTCGATGTCTCTTTGGAAAACAAAGTATTGAGGCTTCAACCCCTTCATATATGACTGAGGCTGCTTAACAAACTTGAGTCTACCCTTGTCTAAATAGAGTAGAAGCTCATGATGAAGTTATGGCTCAAAAAATTGATAAAAATAACAAAACAACTCAGTTGTGGGTAGGACCTCCACCATATGGAAGCTATATAAGAACTTAGACATTATCCTCCACATATTGAGAACAAATTATGCAATGCTGAGCTAACATGCCTAGAGTATCCCCTAATAAAATAATGTAGAGGCAAATAGAACTTGGTATACAAAGCCTTAGTGTACAAAGAAATGTATATTTCTGGTGGATTATTTACTATAGCTGCTAGAGAAGGTAAGATTAGCTTTACTATACTTGGAAAATGATATAAAGAGCAAAAATGTGATTTTGACATTGATGAGAGGAAAAAATTTCCAAGCCCTCAAGTCAGGAAGAGGATTGAGTTTGAGATTTAACCATTAGGAGCAAAAGTGGGTGAGTAAGATTAATTAGGGAAATGTTAAGGAGTTTGAGGAAGATGGCGTTACGGCTTAGGTGTTTAAGGAGGATGAGTTAAAGGGAGAAAGAGAAGGGGTTAAGTGCTCTCAACTAAGTATGCTTAACCAAGTTGTAGATTTACTAGATCTTACAAGCATGAAAGTGTCTAACGCAACAGCTACACAAACCCCAAAACCTAAGGACTATTAGAAAGCTTGATCCTTTGTAGCCCACCACTCATATCAACCCAAGGAGTTTCATAGATATCAATGTATGGCAACGGCAACATGGGTAGAAACCTAGTAAGGAAAGGAAAATAAAATAAAATAATAATAATAATAATAATAATAATAATAATAATAATAATAATAATAATAATAATAATAATAATAATAATAAAGGTGCTTTAGCATGAAGAACATTAGTGGAATAAGAGATCTCAAATATGAGGTTTTGAAGTTTCTAGTGAAGCAATTTCATAAGAAGTAGAAGACTAGAAACTGTAACAAAAGGTATAAATAGATAAAAAAGGGGGGGGGGATGTCAAAGACCACAGAATGGTAGCTTCAAAAGTCGAAGAGTGCCTACAATTTTGCACACTCATAATGGACAAATTTATACATAATCCCAAAATTTCAAAAATAATTGGTTACCCCCAACAAGTTTTCTTGAGAAGACAACATCAAAATCAGTTAGACCTTTTTTTTAACATTACAGTAGTAGGAAAAATGTTACCCTCATTGCTTAAAAAGGAGCAACTAACCCCTTTACTAAGAAAAAAGAAAAGAGGAATCTGCCAACACATTAATTGAGGATTTCTCACCGAGTCACCCTTCAACTTTTCCTGTTGTGTCATTTATCTCTTCTTGCAAAGTATTTAGTCTAACACGCTCTACCTTGCAAAGTATTTAGTCTAACACGCTCTACATCTCAACACACTTCATTATAACGCAATCCATCTCCCCTTAGTACAACAATTGGCCTATTGCTTTGCCCCAAAACACATTTTCTCCGAAATAACAAGGTACTTCTAAAACTTAGGCATACGTCTCAAATGTATGGCTTAAATCAATTCCCTAAATATAAGATAGAATTGTACCTTATTATTTTGTACTATATAAATAATATACCTCAAAGGGTAGCCAATATAGTGGATCAAATTTCTAACATAATGATGACATAAATTTTATCCAAATCAAGCTATTAGGCCTCCTAAAACCAATCTTGGAGAAAAGGTTAACACAAAAAAAAATACCAAGGTTGGGCCCAAGCTACCAAGCCCTAACAACCTCATGCCTAGGCTTCTTGATCCACATAATGCCTCCAACATTCTTACCTTAGACCATCCCCCTTCCCAATTTTCTTCCCTTATTTTGATTATCTACCTCTATAAATAAATAGAAGATCCTATATCCATTTATGGCATTCAAAAGTAGATATATTCACTCATTCTCATTTTCCTGTGTGTTCCATCTATGTCCCATATTTCTAGATACCCTATTCCACAAACACGCTAAACCCAACCCTTAGAGTGGGGAGAAGCACATGGTGCGCAAGATACTGAGAGTGAACCACAATAAAACGAGAAAAGCAAGCGAGGAAGAGCTGGCTTTCATACGCAGTTAGAAATTCACCTACATTTCATACGCTATAACTTGGGAGAAATGAAAAGTCACAATGCTCTACAGGCAAATTTTGTGTTTAATTGCTAGTATACTCTTTAAATCATCAAAAAGCATAACTCGCACCATTCATTATGGATGAAAAGCCAAGAAAAACAATTGGCAAAATGTGATTACTATCAACATTTTCTTAATTACGACACCATTTTCCCAATGAACCAACAAAAGATATAGTCCTTGCCCGCACTTGATTCTATATGCAATCCTGGTTCACAGCCGTCACCATAATTTATTTCCTCTCCCCTCTCCTGTCGGGTACTCGCACAATCCTTTTCTAGTTGTATAAAGCAGCTATCTGATCTTTATATCGAGCTGCTACTCTATCTCTTCTGACTTTCAAGGTTGGCGTCATCAATCCATTGTCGACCTGCACTTTAAAAATAACAAATCACTCCCACTGCCATAGAATAATATGAGAACGGCCTTTCACAACTTCCAACACATAATCACTTTAAATAATTGAGTTTACTCACTGTAAAAGGCTCATCCACAATAAGAATGGGCCCAATCTGGAAGGAACATCCCGCGGTCCTGCAACAAGATGAATAACGCTGAGTGGAAATCTCAATATACCAAGTCATTCAAGGGACTAAACCATGAAGTAGGCTGGGCAAGATGCAGCCTCTATCATGCTCTATCTAGCATAGACAGTGGTTTTAGATTGATTTTTAGTACGATGTCAAAGCAAACTCATGAGGAGGTGATCCTTACCAAGCCCGTAACTCGCCATAAAGTAGGTGGCTTAATTTATCCTTGCTTAATTCACTAGCATCTGCATCTACAAATGACACCGTCTTTGCTGCCAGTAAAGCCTCTTCTTTATTTGGCACAATAAGAGCCCCAGGACGTCGTTGGTCCTGCAAACCACAGAATAGCAGATAAATGTTTCAAACGATCCAAGAAAGATCATTTGATATGGATTAAAGCCTCCAAAATAAATTCAAAGCAACAAGTTCATAGATAGATATAAATATAAGCATTCAATGTACTCGCACCTGTCCAACCACAACAATTTGTTGAATTAGGCTGCTCCGGCTCGCAGCCTCTTCCAGCTCTGAGGGCTCCACATTTTCACCTGTATAAGAAGGTAAAGAGTTACCATCACCTAAAACACAATATCCTTAACAAAAAACCAAGGAATTCCATAGGATACCTGTTGAGAGAACAATAGTATCTTTGGCCCGTCCTTCAATAACAATAACTCCTCCACAAAGGCGGCTTCGCCCCACTGAGTGATGGGGAGCTATCCAGCCTAAATCGCCGGTGCTTAGCCAGCCATCCCCATCTATGACTTGCTTTGTGGCCGAAGGATTCTAATTCAACATTGACAAGGTGACTCGGTACAGTGCCTATTAATATGAATGATGGATGCATAACACAAAGACACCTACTATCCTAAAATAAAAACGCCCTTCAAAAGGCATCATATATTTTACAGTGTCAATTACATGGAATCATTCATTATACATTAGGATTTAGGATGATGGTGGTAAATAGTAATGTGTCAAAATAGCAAATCATAGATACATCAGTTTCTCAACAGGAACAACAAGCAGGATGAGTGTCATTATGGATAACAACCAAAAAAATATTATTCCTTGATCAAAGAAGAGCTATAAAACCATCAAAGATATAGCCTTAATAATTCTCTACCTGAACTCTATAAGAATTAAGATACTAAAAGATGTACCTTGTAATAACCTTTCATTACTTGTGGCCCTCTAATTTTCACCATGCCTTTCGTTCCCGGGGGCAAAGCTTCATTGGTTTCAGTATCTACAATCCTAATTTCCGTACTCTTCAGAGGATGTCCTACTGATCCTAAAACCTTCAAGAATAGAGCATATAGTATGAGGACATACTTGAGATCATGGATAAGAGGAAGGAGACTAAAAATTTAGATGAGTGGAAATGCAAAAGTTTCTCACAAGCTACCCTAGTCCTCAAAGTTAAATAAAATAAAATAAAATGGAAACAAAATCCAGAACTAAAATCGCTGTGCACAAAAATGACGAACTTACATTATAATCAGGTCGTCTAGCAGCGACAACAGGTGATGTTTCAGTCAAACCATACCCATTCTGCACTTGGATACCAATAGCCTGAACAAATAATACATCAAAGTATAAGAAACACAACAGAACAATGTTCCAAGTCAAATAAATTGTTTGCATTGACAACCTCAAAGAACCAGTCCAAGTGCAGGGGCAAACTACCACCACCACTTATGCCAGCCTGCATATGTATAAAGCAAATAATCAGGTAAGAATTCGGCATAAAATTCAATTTTCCGGCAATCAGATTGCAAATGTGAGGTACTCTATGCACAAACACTCACACTAAAGTGATCCTATGGCTTACAGGAGATATATAGAAAGCAATCATAAATGATTTGTACAGTTGAAATTGTAAGCGGCTAATTGCTATGCCCGACCTTCAATATTCCAACAGCTGAGCGGATTTTGCTATACAATAACTTCCTTGCCAACATATGAATTGGCCACAAAAGCAATGCCATCGCTCTTGCCCATAGCCAATCCAACACCAAAACAAGGAAAGACTGTTGTTTCTGGTTCTTTGTCAGACATCTTCCCTACACACGTTGTGCATCCAAGTAAACAAAATAAATATATACATAAGAGAAAAGAATTCATGCAGCAACGACCCATCTCTGAAGTTTTTGCCCCACCGCCTGAACACACATGGAAAACATTAGGATCCACAGATATGTAATCTGACAATCAATGGACTTTTTTGTAAAGGCATCATCTTGGATGCTGGATGCAGAAGGTGGCACTATTGAGTCACATCCAACAATTGAGCAATTTTGCTAACAAACCTATCAATCAACGGATAAGAAATATTCAACAAACCTCATAGACGCTTTTGAACTTCATGTAAGCCACACTAATCTTTATCAATGTAAGGACACCCATTTTACGAACAGCAGAACCGCTAGCGATCTGTCTCTGAATCCCACTACAAAATAAAAAATCAAATAAAAACATATGCACATTTTCACTGGAAAATACAGCCAGGCAATGGTAGAGCCATAAGAAGGCGTTAATGCAGCATCAGAGATTGATTCTAAAAGGTCATAAATAGATTAAAAAGAGAACAGCCACCATCCCAAAACTATCCCACCACAGGCAAAGTGCATGCAGCTTCCCTAACCAGTGGAACTATCAGGGATTCTGTTTTCACCAAATCAGGTAAGAAAAAAAAAAGGCTCATTGAACAGTATTTTAGAAGAAGAATAAACATGAGTTTTTGTGCAGTTGAAAGGGAAATACTCCAAGAGCTAGTGGTGATCATAAATAGATTTACATCCTATTGATGTAGATGAAACTTGTTAGCAGCCATTCAAGCATCAAATATCGATTCCCTAAACTACCAAACTGTTGTGTTGCACTTAAACAAACATATATACAGTCAGAACGCCAACAAAGTAATACAAATCAAGGTTGACAAGGGAAAAACAATGCTAGTCCACACTTTGAGAGTGGTTATATGTTTGTTTAATGCTGTGCCAGTTGACCTCTTATAACTCAAAGTAAAAGTTTATTTATTCCTTCAGAAACTATCAACATTGGTGATGCAACGCTACACTTAGCCTTCAGTTTCTCAAAAACCACACACTAATATTACTAAACTCTAAAAATAATAGCATAAATAGATCCATATTTATTGACTAAACAGATAATTAACAAACCTAGCTAAAAAGTAGAGGAAAACAATTATCAAATACTTAACAACTAAAACTCATAAGATAAAAATAAATAATATCTAATTACTAATCCCAAACCTACCCAAAGAGGTATATCCATGGGTATGTGGGCTTACTTTCGTATAAGCTAATGGACTTAAGTTATATAGATTGCATTATTCTCTTCCACTTGAGAAAAGTTTGACCTCGAACAGAAAAGCAAGAGAACGCAATGATTACCCATGTTGATTTCATCATCGTCACTAAAATACTCACATGGAGCCACAACAACATCCTCAATTTTCTAGTCATTATGTACTTAAAATCAGTGTTTCGAGGACTCAGATTGAACCATACCAATCTCATTAGCAATTCCTAGCGAGTTGGGCAATACCATTGAATATGACCAAGCTCATTACAAATAAAACATTTCGTTGATTGTGTAAGGGCATAGGCAGACTAGTGGGTTAGCCATTGGACTTCCTGAGGATTGTTGTCGATAGTTAACCTTCTTCTCTGCATCTTGAGCAAGGATGCAAGGTCAGCATGGTCAACTGATTGGAAGCTTATACCCCTCAACTCGAATAGAATATTCTCACCCAATATATCTGATAACCTATTGGGCTAAATTTGCTTCAAGGCACATCTTGCAGCAAGCTTCTGAAACTCTCTACTATAAGTCCTAGCATCTCAACTCTCCATAGACAACTTGAAAAAATGAGAATACAGCTATTACTCAAAGTTGATAGAGTGAATTTTGTAGCCATTAGCTAGCATAGCTAACTCCAGTTAGTAACTGGATCAAACCTATAAAGTCTGCACTAATAATATAGGTTGTTCCACCACATACTTGCATATCCAGTGAAGCAAGTGGCAACTATCTGAACATGTTGAACCATAGAAAAAGCTTTTTCGAGTCTTCCATTCCATCAAAATACTATCATCACTCTGTAATTAGAAGGGAATTGCAGTTGAGGACTAGTTGTATGAATAGATGAAGTAGGAACTGGAGTCGGAGCACAATTTGAACTGTGGCAAGTGAATGGAGCAAGTGGATCTATTTCTTCTTGCTTAGACAAACGACAAACAAGTTTAGAAATATCAACAACTATAGTCTCAAGCCTATCAAGTAAAGCATTAGTATCAGTTTGACAATTAGCTAATTTATTAACCTTAAGTTCCAAAGTCTAAAATTCATTGATCATCTTAACTATAGAACAAATAATAACAATAATAAAATAATATTTTTTTAATGAGCAGACTTCTTTTTTCCTTTTTATTTTTTTTAATAAGAAAAATAAAGCTGGGAAATGAACAAAATAGGAGGAATAGAAACAACTACTCTAGTATCTTATGGACTGCTTCTTTGAAAGCCAACAAGAGAACCAAAAGGGCTGCAAAAATCAACGAAGACTCAATGAGACAAATGGAGGAGACAGGTTGGTGGCCACAAACATACGATTTGCTAGTGGTGAATGAGAGTGACAAGGCAATCTGGCAGATGGAGCAAACTAGACGATAGTTGCAATGGCTTTACATTGGCTACTAGTGTACAGTGGGGCAAGGCTAGTGAGGTTGTTGCTAGCTTTGACTGACATTGGGCTAAGGAGCAAACAAAGGCCAACACGGCAACAAACAACTTTGACAATGCCAATGGACATTCTATTGGTTCTGTGATGTTCTGGTGCACTAGTAGTGATAGATTGGCAATGTGGGTGGTAAGATGATGGTGGCTCACTAATGGTGGTGGTGGCTAAGGCAAACTAGGGTTAGGGTTTTGGGTTGATAGAGAATAAGGGTTTGCTCTAATTTGGGATTTAACAAAAAAAAAAATTACTAAATAAACGACGGATATTACTCAACTCTAAAAAGAATAGACTAGAAATAAACGATAAACCTAGCTAGAAAGTAAAAGATAACAATTACTAAATAATTAACTAGGACTAACAAGATAATAATAAATAACGCAAAATAATGTTTAATTACTAAATAGCACTCTTATACCTATGGGACCTACAAAAAGAGGTATATCCAAGAGTACGTGGACTTACTTTCAAATAAACTAATGGACCTAAACTGCAGGCCTGGCAATTGAATGGTTTATAGATTCCATTATTTGGATTTTGTCTCACATATGGAGCACCCACCGCACATATTGAAGATAGATGAAATTTTGCAAGGAAATGGCAAGGAAAAATAAGATACAAATATTCACTGAAAGATGGAACAAAAAGGTGTCATCTTCAACATAAGAACATTACATATTGAAGATAGTTGAAAATTTTCACAGCACAAATTTCATTTAACGATGGATCTAACTTCCTTGCATGCCTATACTAGCCCAAAAAAGATTGAATGCTACAATCACATTAGACAAGATACTGGGAAAAATGTTACGAGTTTACCTATAATTAACTAACCTGTAAAGTGTTTCATATACTAATGGAACTGAAATTAGGTAATGCGGCTGATAATTCCTCAGATCTTCCTGTAGACGGATAGTAACAGGAAGTTCATCAGATCTATAGGTACAAAAAGTCAATCCACAGACTATGAAAAACATATAGGAAGAGGATGATGCAATGAGTAAAAACAATTAAAATTAATTAGGCTATGTATAACAAAAGAAACATGAGTCAATGAGGAATCTAAAAAAAGCACTGACTATATCTTTTCTACGGCAGAAGTATTAACTTCTATAGGATATTACCTTCAAATTCTTCACAGTTGTGTATGCTTGCTTAGCACCATGTGTGAAAATGTAATATTCACAAGCTCTTTCATAAGCATGCCAAGGTGGCAGCATGCTCAGAAACCTATCTCCAACTTGAGCTGGTACAATGTCATACAAATTCTGTATCTAGAGTGATAAGTAGGCAGTAAGTTAGTCCAAGACAGAGTTGATTAAACTCAAGTACTCAAGTCTTGCTGCAATACAACCATTGTTACCGACATCAGATTTTGACAGGATTTGGAAATAAAGATATCCACATGCAATTAACAATGATACTTAAGGCAGAGAAAAATCCACATACAAAGTGGAAAGACAGATATTATGATACATTAGCATACTCTTATTGTACCTGATGCAAAAGATTATTATGCGTCAGCATGACCCCCTTAGGGTTGCCAGTGGTGCCACTAGTATAAATCAGAGTAGCAATGTCATCGGAGCTAATGGCCTCGTATATATATTGTTTCCCTGAGATACGAAAAATTGACATCAGTAAAATTAAGTCTCAATCTGCAACAACTAGCATCAAATAGGGAATGAAAATGTCAAATATGAGAGCCTGGCACAAAGCCAGCCCATAGGGCAGAGAGAGAGGGGAAGGGGCCACAACAAAATAATAATAAAATAAAAAATCCTTCTCCAGAATATTTCATGGCTTACTAGCATCATGAGAATCAAACAGAAGTGTGCGACTTTGTCGCCCCAGATCAATTATCTCTCTGTAGTTGAAGACTGAGAGATTCACCAGCACTTCTCTAGGCATGATTAATTTGTCACCCCAAAGCAAAATAATGAATTTCATTATTGCATTGGAGTGGAAAGATTCTGCGATACGGTTGAACAGATCAGGATTGTCCACAACTAGAGCATCACTGCATAGAAGCAATCTCATATTATCAATGGAAGAAAGACTCATCTGTTCTCGTTTCGCAAATAAAACAGTTATTTTGTAACCTCCAAGAAGAGATATGTCATTCTGAATTAATCATGTCATTACAGAGGTAAACACCTACAAGTCTTTAAATGCATAAGCATGTCATAGCAAAGAAACTAGTAAAGTTTCTAGATACTAAGACCAAAATAGTACATCATCTTAGCTGCAGAGTTCATACTTTGAAAAATACTACCACCAACAGCCAGGAGAAGTATAATTTCCTTGAAAATACTTAGATTTCTATCAGGAAATCACACAACAAATTTTGATCAGAATACAAAAGAAACGTGATTTGAAACGAAATTCCATCTTCTCATCTTCCTCTTTTTCGAGAATTCAGTCCTTGCTAACCTTTCTGAATGTTTGTATATCTGCAACAGCTCTTCAACAGATGACCGTGAGCCTCTTACCACATTGATTGCACCAGTAGACATTATCCCTGAGCCACATATAACAAACAGATACTTTTGGTATTCCCAATATTGAATCAATACAAATAAAATTACGAGAGAAATTTTTCTTGGTAATTTATATTACTTTGCCAAAATTGGAGGAATACAAAGTTCCTCTTCCTACCACTATAGAATCAATGCATCCCCTCTATCTAACATATTTGCGATGGCTACACAAGGACAAACATCTACTAGCTACTATAAAGCTAATTTCCTTCAACACTGACTCACTAGAATGGCAAACATTCAAAAAGATTCATGTGTTCCTTTTATACCAAATGGAAGCAACAAGAGTCACATAAAGAGCTTGTAGGATCTCCTTCTTCTCCTTTGGTTGCTTTGTCCCTTTGACTAGAATCTGCATCCATATGATCAAAAGCGCTTTGAATCTTACTCCAGATGGCCGAGCTGTAAGGACAATCCGCAAGCAAATCGATGGAGTTCTCAACTCCATTTGAGCTGAAGACACAACTCAAGTCATTGGTCACTCCCATGCAATGCATACATTCCTTCATGAACAATCTATCTTGTATTGGCAACCACATAAGAAATTGATCCTTCGGTGCAGCAGAACACCACACCAGGGAGTGCCACCACACCCTGGGTCTTCTATGTATGACATATTAATAAAACTTATGAATGCTATATGTTTCAGCATCTTCCAGGCTTAGGATGCACGAGTTAGGGCCCTGAAACAAGGTTGTGAACACTGGCCTCAACTTGAAAATCTGTTGAAATTGCCACAAGCATCTGAGGGTCAAAAAAAAAGACCAAACATCCCCGCTCCTGAGTTAAATGGCGTGAACCCATTTAACCCATAGAGTGTCCTTGCAAATGCTCCAGAGAATCTTCCCCATAGACACTTTGTTCCAGGTTTGCATATATCCACAAGACCTAGGCCACCCTCAGTTTTTGGTGAACAAACCAACCTCCAAGCAACCAGTGCACATTTAGAGGCATATGTTTTCCCAGTCCACAAGAACCTTCCACATAAGCACTCTAGTGAGTGAACAAGGTTGAGAGGGAGGATAAAAACCTGGCTCCAGTACATTTACATGCTGAATATAACTGACTTTAAAAGTTGTGCATGACCAGCATAAGACAATAAATCAGAGTGCCATGTATTGAGCCTTTTGCCACCTTAAGAACCAAATCCTGCATCTGATTGCAGGTAAGCCTTGCAGTAAACAGTGGAACCCCTAGATAGATGAAAGGGAAGGTACCTTCCTGGAAATTCAACATTTGTAGAATCTGTAGCTTGAGGTAACTTTCAACACCTCCAAAATATATGCAGCATTTTTGTGGATGAACGATGAGTCTTGAACAGGAGGAGAAATCAGTGACCAATTGAATAAGTTTCTACACTGACAGCAGGTCACCTCGACAGAACAAAGGCATGTCATCAGCAAAAGCAAGGTTGATAATCTTTAAACCCTTGCATCTGGGATGGCCATTGAACTGAGATTCAGACCATAGGAGCTTGAGTCTTCGAGTTAGAAATTCTGTCACAAGAACAAAGATATAACGTGACAAAAGGCCACCTTGTCTCAAACCTCTCTGACCCTTAAAAGGCTTAGTAAGTTCACAATTTAGCAGTAAAGAGTATTACACTGTGGTCACACAAACAAGTATTAGCGTGACAAACTGTAAGAGAAAACCAAATTTGTGCAATATAAGCTGAACAAAGGCCCGGTTAACAGTCATAGGCCTTTTTAACATCTGACTTCACCATGCATCTCGAGGAGACGTTTTTCTGAGCATATTTCCTTACCAATTCAGCAGCAAGGACATTATCTCCAATCTATCTAACACTGACAAATCCGGACCGGGAAGAATCAATAAGGCATTATGGCTTGGAGCCTCTTTTTGAGTATCTTCGAAAAAAATTTGTAATGAACGCCACATCAGGATATGGGCCTATATTCTGTCACCTTTGTGGCATTTTCCTTCTTTGGTATGAGGGTGAAAGAAGTGATATTGATTCTAGGAGGAAGGAAACCAGTAGTAAAAAAGGCCATCAAAGCTGCTGCCACTTCAATCCTATAATACTCCATGCCTTTTTGATAAGAGTGCTGAATAGCCATCCACTCCAAGAGCCTTATTGTCTACAACAGAGAAAACTGCATCTTTGACTTCATCATAAGATACTGGAGCCAGAAGATCGTGATTGTGACTTGTGAGCCACTTGCAAAGTAGGACCTTTAGACATGACCCTGTCGGCTGTAACACCTGAAGCAGTACCAGCAGTACCCAACAGGTCTTGATAAAATTCAATAAAAGCATCTCTGATCTTCCCTGGTTCAGTGAATGTGCAAGGAAGTATTTCTCATTAGAGTCTCCCACATTTAGCTAGTATATCTTAGCCAAAGGAGGAATTGTAAGCACTAAACCAAGCCACATTCACTAATGCTCTACCTGATCTACAAACCACAGCTTATGTTCCTTCCCTTTTATTACACCAGGTCAGGAAACACCCATAACCCTTGAGATCAACAAGGCCCAAAGAATGAACAAGCAGTGAAAGGTCATTCATGTCATGCTGGGAAGGTGAATAACCCCCAATCTTCTAATCCACATTGAGCAGCACAACATTAAAATCTCCTAGCAGCAGTAAAGGGATGGAAGTACTCACCAGACGGTCTTGTAACCACATCTAAAGGGACTTCCTAGCATCACCAGTGTTAAAGGCATAAACAAAAGCAGCAGTAAAATGTTTCCTCTCCTTCAGATCAGTCACTTCACAAAGTATACATGGATCACATAACTGGATGTGGGTCAAGGTCCAACACATGGGGTCCCATAGTAACCAAATCCTTCCATTATAGTGGTAGGAATAATTATGAATGCCATTTCAGTTTCTCGCAACTCCTTTCCTGATCTTCTCAAACTTCCCTTACTTCACTCTAGTTTCTAGAAGGCCAAATAAACTACATCTACTCTTTTTGATCCAATCCTTTATTTCTCTTTGCTTGGATGGATCATTTATTCCCTGAACATTCCAAGAAGCTAGCACAAGTCACCAGAGTCAAGAGAGAAGTGATCCCCTACACCCTGCACATGTCCTTCCTCTGCCAAATTCACCTGTTGAAGCACCTGGAAAGGATTGATGGTCTCAGTAATGCCAGAAGTCTTCTGCACAGCAGACCTCAAGGCATAATGGCTGTTAGCAGGGGCCACCTTAGGTCTATCTTGACTAGTACTGGCTTGGTTGATCATGTTTGGGGGGTCCTTGGGATCAGAAGCACGCCTTCTATCCCTGACTACCACCCATTCCTGTCTTTGCTGAGTAGAAACCACATGCGTCTTCCTGTTCTTGGGCCTGAATGAATTGAAGTGGCACAGTGCTGGAAATAAGAAGGCTTCCGCTCAAAATCTACAGGCTGATTAAACAAAGAACCATCAGGATCCCTGATAGTGATATTCTCACACAAAGGCCTCTTCATGTCAACCTCTACAAGAACCCTCAGGAAAGCAATCCAGTCCTTCCTCATGGTTATAGCATCAGTACATATTGGGGTACCCACTGAATTTGCTATTATGCTTAACAATTTGGGAGGCCAGTAGTCAAGGGGCAAGTAAGGAAGTTTGATCCACAATGGAATTGAGTGAACATCATCTTTCTACACCAATGCTTCAGGATTATAAGACGACAATAATAACACCAATGTTGGCTTATAATAAATTGGCAATCCTCCCCAGTGGCAAATTTAAACACAGAGAAACCAGCCTCATGACAGATCACTTTTGGTACAGCAATACAACTCCACTGAGCATTAACATATCCTTGCATCTGCATCTGATTAAAGGAGAATCACCATAAACATATCCAACTAGAACATGTTTACATTCACCCAAGTCTCAATCAACCTCCTGCTCTTCAAGGTTTATCACAACCGTACCCTCCTCAATACAAGAAGGAACATCAGTTAAAGACAAACATTGATCCAGATTCCTATTAGATGCAATTTGATCACTCCATACGATGCACAGGTGATCCCCCAGGTTTGTATCAAAAGGATGTTCAGGCCAAGTTATGTGATGGTCCATCTCCGTGCTAGCGTTAACCCCATCACCAAATCCAGAGGCTAAAGTATTGTGGTCAGTATACATGGCAACATCAGCCGTAGAGCCATGCCCATGCTGATCCTCTTTGCATACCTGTTGTTGACCCATTAAGAATTCACCATTTGCTGCTTTGTCCTTGTCCAAATCAGCACCAGCCACAGAAGAAGTGATAAGAGGAAGGTGGTTCACAGATTTAGAATGATACTGTTGGAGATTCTTAGATCCAGAGTTATTCTTTCTTCGAGCCGTGGAGAATGGCGTGAAACCCTAGTGCATGACAGGCACGTTCTCCATAGCAATCAACATTAATAAATTTATTAGTTTATGATCATGAGGTATTGCCCAAGTCCAAACACTCTTGTCTTGCACACCAGATAAAATTAGTGGCATTAGAAACGATGATTAAAAGATTGTTTCCTTTCTTACTCGTAAGTTCAAAACAGCATAAATGCTAATAAAGAAAGATTCAGCACGCAGGCTCAGTACTAAAACAGAAATGTAAACACAATGTATCACTTCACACCTTGGTCAGCGATGATCCATCGACAAGAATTATCTGCAAATAGGGAAATCTTTTCTTCAGGCTTTACACCAACAACTCTCAGACCTTCAGCAAAGTCCAAAATCTCTTGCTCAAGCTGTGAAAAAAAAAGTATAAAGCAATAAAAACTGTGCAAGTGCAGTTATTGCTGTAGAGCATACCAAATTTTTCTTGTTAAATAATCAGAAACTGCTGGCATGAAAGAAATGTCAGGAAGCAAAGCACGCATGAAGAAGTATTCATGCATGCAGAGATGAACAAGTCAAACAAGTTCATTTATGAACACAAAGGCACAAATATCCTAAAATAACAAGGGCTGTTGAGTAGAATATCATGGTACTACCGTGTTAGCTATTACCAAATCATCACAGGTCCTTGTATACTGCAACTATATTTGTAGATCAGATATGATATACCCACAGAAGCTTTAGCAGGACCACTTTCAAATATCAGCTGGCTGAGATGTTCCTTATTTTATTTTATTTTTTTCCTCTAATTGATGACTGGAAAAGATGGGCAACGGCAAATGATTAAAGACCTAATAGCTAATTAAGCAGAGCAATAACCTGTTTATAAGTCAGCTCTAGAGGGGGGTCATGATATTTGTCTACTAATGCAAGCTGATCTGAAAATTTTTCTGCAGCTGTCCTCCAGATGTCAGGAACAGCTTTCCACTCACTAGAAGCCAAGCCAGCATTATTTGATAATAATTCATTTTCTAGGAAAGGCGAGCATCTTCTCAATTCTAGCTGCTGATCCTGTGTCTGCAGTAACAAAATAGGAAACCAAGAGATCATCAGCATCTTTCTTTACCCACAACTCATGTTTTCATCATACCATACTTCTTATCTACATGACTATCCAGTCCAAACCACAAGCATATATTGAACTTGGGAAAGCCACTATTGTAATGCCCCCAATTTTTAAACCAGAAAATTTCATTTCAAAGAAAATACGGAAGCATTTAAAAAAACAAAACTGAGGAATGTCACGGCCACATCAATCACAAGAGAGGTGTGATCGTCACCTAACCCATGCCTAATACAAGGTAAAACGGAACAATGAACAAAAAGATGCATGCTCATAATATTAATACAATAGTGTACGACGATAAAAATTGAGAACAATGATATAGATAGGAGTATGAGATTTTACAAATCAAAATACAGGAAATCAAAGCCAAGAGTTTAAATAACCAGAAGAACAAAAACTCTCCAATGCAGTGGGCAAAACACCTCTAGCAGGTTAGCCTAATTCTTAGCATAAAAATAAATCTCCAACCCCAAGCAATGGCCAGCTACTAGCCCACGTCATCACCCTCAGTATAAACTGACTGAGAGTCGTACCCCAGCAAATAATCCTCTGCTCCCCATATCAAAAGTCGGATCATCACAGTGACTACACAAGTGCAATATTAATACAGTAACGTACTGGTAAACCATACTATCTAGAAGATGGAAATGATCATGCAACACATTGAAGTTACATAGTAGCATGATGACAAGTATACGAATATAAATTAATACAAGTCATGCTTACATGGAAACCATGGAAGAATAATTAATGTGGAAATACAACACAATCCACACAAGGTAAAACATATTACACTTCTTTCTTTAATGATCACATAAATTTCCAATTATTAAGATAGTTCGTTCAGCTACATTCAATTACCCACCATTAACAAAAATCATAGCAGCAAATAACCACAATGGGATACCACACCCACCACACAGGATCAGGATACATCGAAGGAGCTTTTCACCTGAGATACCACACCCATCACACATCGAGTGCACCTGCCGCAAGGACCAACACAAAGTGGAATACCACACCCTCCACATATGGTCGAAGTACATCAAGAGGACTTGTACTAGGATACCTCACCTACCATACCTCGAATATCTCCGCCACAAGGGATAAAAAGTTGGGATACTACACCCGCCTAAGCAATAGACAATACAAAGTGCCAGGGGGCTTGTACATGGAATACCTCACCCACCCATATTGGACACCAATGCCATGTCGGCCTACCATAGTATAATCCTATACCTCAAAGATACGTGCATACCTCTACCAACCACAACCCGATAGAGAAGGAAATAAGTACTGAGTAAAAGATATAAATCATAGGGTGACCTAGCCACTAACTCTTAATCAACTACCCCGAGAGTCGGAGAAAAACACTTAAACAACATCTTATTCCATTATTACGCATTTTCAAGTGATATCACAAATCATAGATTAAATCCACAAATAACCAATTGGGTGTTTTCAAGTGATAACACCAAACACAATTAAATTCTAAATTTAACTAAGTTGGGTATTTCCAACTTATTACACCAAACACAACACGATGCATAAAAGCCAATAATTAGGTATTTGGAAATGACACCAAACTTAACCAATTCAATCCCAAATATCACCATTATGATTCTCATTAGCAACCTAACCAAGCGGCATACAGCTAGACTAGTCAATCGGTCCCTAGGACAAGTTGACTGGTCTGGTCATACCAAACCTAATCCAAAATAATACCAGCAGACCAATCAACTGATTGGTTTCACCGATCGACTATTCATAGGGATCAATCGATGGGTTTGGTCCAACAGGTCAACGGGTCTAAGAAGGGACCAGACCACTTTGTTTTGTAAGGTCACTAGTTGATTGGTTTAACAAACCAATCGACTATTCGTAGAAACTAGTTGACTGGTTTATCAAACCAATCGACTAATCTCATGACCGTTCGATCTAAATTTTCTAAACCGTACGATTACTCGCATAGCCAGTCAGTGGGTTCAACGAACCGATCAACTAGTTTAGGTAAACATTACCCAAACTTGCGATGCACACACCTAAAATTTACCAATTTTAGCATATTAATCCTAGTATGTTTCTATGTCACAAAACACACAAAAAGACATGTTGCACACACAAAAGCATATGGACATGCTCAAATTCAACCATGCTCAAATTCTAGGATACGATTAGGCCATGCTCACACAAAACACAAGCAGCACATGATACCTCAATAAGCAACAGAACCATTTTCATATCAAAGATAAAATGGCTTACTTTGAAGCAATTCTTCTAACACAAAACCTTCAACTTGATAGCTACCTAGCAAGACCTCGATTCCTAAGAGAATCAAAGCCAAAGCCATTAAAATCCTCTTTCCAAACTCCATTAAAAAGTAAAAAAAAAAAACAAATCAGAAGAAGAAGAACAAAACACAACCCAACATTTTCTTAGAAACAAAATGCCAAGGAAAATAAACTAAAATCTTTAACCTTTCTCAAACTTTAATCCTTGTTTAAGAGAAACAAGGGAGAACTAAGGCCAAGATTAGAAGAAGAAAAGGGAGACAATGCTCGACCAAATAAAGGAGAAAACTAAAGAAAGCCTCTGTTTTTCCTTTATAGAGAGGAGAAAGGAAAGAATGAAATAATGCTCAACCCTTAGGAAAGTTTTCCATCAATAAAATGGAGAAGAGAGCAAAACAACATGTGAGAAATGAAAATGGATCAAGAATGAAGGGTATAGAGGTGAGGGTTCGTCAACATTCATAGGAGAGAAGGAGATGAAACGGGTATGGTTGAGTGTTGACAACCAAAAGGTGAGGGCAGACTTGATGGAGTGATGAAGGGTTAGTGCAATCAGGAAGGGACATGGTAGTGGATTGGTGAGTCAAGGAATGGGTACACGAAGTCAACCACACACGCTAGCTACTAGAAGAGAGAGGGATAGGTAAGGGAAAAGAGAGAAGGTGAGCCAAGACTCAAAAGTGTTTTCCAAGAAAATATAACTAAATAAAATTATGGAATGATCTAAATAATATGAAAATAATCCCAAAGCACCAAAATATTCTTATTCGCACAAATGAATTATAATTACAAGTTTTCATAAACATTAAAAAGGAATTTTAATCAAAATCAGAGATAGATCTGAAATCGCAAGATAACCAGTTGATCAGTTTGGGCGAACTAGTTGACTGATCTGTCGAGAACAAAACTATCAATTTCTAAGAATGAGCATACCACTCAATCAGTTAGGCAAATCAATCGATCGGTACGTTTAAAATTCACATTTTTATTTAAATTTCAAATCCATTCCAAAACTATTTTATTTTATACCAACATAATTTTTAACAAAGTTAAAGGATTTTAGGACGAGGTATTACAACTATAACAACCCATGTTAAATTAGTCATCTATGCAAAGAAGGCCAACGATGTTAGATAACTACAATAAAAATACCCATGTTCTTCATTTTCTCAATAACCACCCCCTCTCTATGTGCCCACTACATGATCAATTTTCTCCACAAATTCTCCACCTTTTCACTACTTATTATTAGGGAAGTGGGGTGAGCAGTAGCAGTGGGATTACTTCGGAAATTATCTATAAATACCCATAGTAGCTTAAACTTGCAACATCATCAAACTCTATCCTAACAAACTACATTCCTCTCTTTCCCACTAATTCCTGGGTAATTGAATTTTATAATTCTCCATTCCTTCAACCTTGAATGCACAAGTTTGTGGAAAGTTGTAATTCACATCACAACAATTTCATCCTTCAATCTTCATTCTTTACTATACCTACCACCAACAAACCCTGCACTACACTCCAACCATTTGAAACATTACCTCAACCAACAACTGCTCTTTGGAACACTATGATTATATCTTATTCCTTTCATGTATAGCTAACTTAAGTCTATTCATCCAGTAAAATACATTTGCAGTTAATGGATGAGATTAATGGGAACATGAGAGGAAAGTATAATGTGTGATTATGAATAAAATTATGTATATATGTATATATTTTTTTGTATAACATATATGTATATATGTGCATGTGTGTGTGTGTGTGTGTGTGTCTATATATATATATATATCATAGTATTAAAAAACTGGAACAAATCGGTCAGGTGAACCGATAAACTAGTGAACCAGTTACAATTCCGGGCTAAATGTCAATTAAAACCTATTTCATAAAAAAACCGATGAATATAGCAAAAACTGGGAACCGTCGGTTTATTAGTGAACCAGTCTAGTTTTGTTAGTATACGTCAATTACTTTTTTACCCTCAAATTAAAATTTGATTGTTGTATATCTGTAGGGGTAACTGTGTCTTTTGCACCCTCAAACCGGTTTTCCTACATCTCAACCCTAAAAACAACAAAACAAACAGACCACTCACTCCTCCCATCTTCTCTTGCTCGATCCTAGCTGTTGTTCTTCACTTCTTCTTCTTCTTCAACAGCTCGACTTTAACTTGTTGCTTGATGCTGAGGAGGTCGACTTTCGAGCAAGCAGTTTCATCCATCAGTCGTTGTCTTCCCACCATCGTCTTCAACCTGGACGCGAGGAGTAGAACGTTGCTTCGTCCAACATCTAGAAGCTCGAGCACGCCATCCATCAATCGTCCATTTTCATAGTTCAATCGCCCTTCACTGTCCACTTCACACCAATCCATTGCCATCCATTTTGATAGCTCGGTCGTCCTTCAATATCAAGTGAATGATTTTCATAATTTTTTTATTTTTTCTTATGTTGATTTTTAAGTCTGAACCATATTTGAATGTAAAATGTTAACCAATCGAAAAACCTAATTCTGTTATTGATTCTAAATATATTTGAATCTGAAATTTATGTTATTGATTCTGTTACTGATTCCGTTGATATTGTTATTGATTATGCTAATGTTCTTATTCGGGCTGAAGACATTATTCTCTTGATTCTGTTGTGTATTTTGTATGTATAATACAATAGGAGAAATGTTATCGAAAATTTGTATTCTGCAATCCTTTGATTTCCCCTGTATTTACCTCATTTGCAGTAATCCTTTGATTTCCCTTGCATTTACCTCATTTGCAACAATCCTTTGTATTCTACAATCCTTTGTATGATGTTTTGAATCATTTATTCGATACTTCGATCAAAGAAGTAACTTGATGTTTTGTAATTCATACATGCCCAAAAAGTTTGTGTATTCTGTTGTGATTTCCCCTATATTTACCTCATTTGCAGTAATACTTTGTATTCTAAATCCTTTGTATGTTATTATGAATTGTTTGTTCAATACTTCGATCAAATAAGTGACTTCATGTTTTGTAATTCACATATGTCTACAGAGTTTGTGTATTCTGCTGTGATTTCCCTTGTATTTACCTCATTTGCAGCAAGCCTTTGTATTCTACTATCCTTTATATGCTGTTCTAAATCGTTTGTTCAATCAAATAAGTAACTTGATGTTTTGTAATTCATCCATGTCCAGAGAGTTTGTGTATTCTTCTGTGTGTTATGCTGTGTATTCTACTACAATCTAGAGATTTCGTTTTAGGCTTGAATTTGATCATCCAGCATATTTTAATTCTTTGTCTATTTTGAAGGATTCTACTGTGTATGTTAGTAGGAGAAGAGGATACTTGATGTCGTGTAATTTATACTTGATGCTGTGTAAGAAAAGGTCATGATAAGAATAGATATTTAGGATGCTAAGAATAGATGTTGTGTATATCCGAATGTAGGGGATTAGAGCAATGTTTAAGCTTGATTACAGGGGTACCTATTTTCCATTTGCTACTGTTAATGTGCCTCTTAAGTTGGGTTTTTGATATTTAATTTGTAACTTGTGATACTATGCTTACCTAATTTTGCATTTGTTGTTGTTAATGTGTCTCTTTTAAGTTGAGTTCTGTATATTTAGCTTATAACTTATAATTTATTCTTAGTTCCTTAGAGATGTCCGCAAAGGCTAATAATGCCGGCTCTACGCCGAATTCTTCTCAAAGTAATTCCAGAGGAAAAAAGGATCCGGCATGGGGTCATTGTAGGGAGGTTGAGGATGCTAATAAGAGAAAAAAATTACAATATTTATATTGTTCTAAACTTCTTTCTGGGGATGGAATCCAGCATGTCAAACAATATTTAGCTGGAATTAATGGTCAAGTAAGTGTAAGAAAGCTCCTCCTGAAGTTATTTTTCAGATGAATCAAAGCATTGAAGAGTTTGCTAGCAAAAAAAGAAAGACACAAGAACATTATGCTGAAAATAACCCATATTGTTCGATGGACTTTCCTTCACACCAAGAACCATATTTGATACCTCCTCTTAGGGTAACTAGTAGTTCCAAATCAGGAGATAAGTCAAGGGTTTTAGACAAGGAAAAAGGGCATCATTTCATGCCAAGAACAACTGTAGGTGCACAACCAACGCTCAAAAGTGTGTTACAAAGCAAAGATGTTGAGAAAGTTGACATTCTCATTTCTAAGTGGATGGTTGATTCATGTATTCCATTCAATGCTACAAATTCTAATTATTATCAACATGTTATTGATGGTATAGCTCATATTGGTCCGATTATAAGGGGTCAACTATTCATGCTCTTCGTGGTTACTTATTAATGAAAAATGTTGAAGGGGTGAAGAATTATGTTCAGACTTTTCGTTCTCATTGAAAGGAAACTTGTTGTACTATTATGGCAGATGGGTAAACAAACCAATATAATAGTACTTTGATTAACTTCTTAGTTTATTCTCCAAAGGGTATTGTATTTTTAAAGTCTGTTGATGCTTCTAATGCTTCAAAAACTACTGAACTATTGCATAAGTTATTTAGAGATATTGTTCTCTATGTTGGTGCTGAAAATGTTGTGCATATGGTGATTGACAATGCTGCAAATTATATTACCGTAAGAAGGTTGTTAGACTATGAGTTTTAGTCACTTTATTGGTCTCCTTGTGCTGCACATTGTGTTAATTTGATGCTTAAAGATATGGATAAGCTAGATGAGGTGAAAGACATTGTAAAGCATGCATTAGAAATAACTAAGTACATCTACAATCATTGTTATGCATTGCATTTGATGAGGAGGTTCATCAAAGGAACAGAGATCATTCGTCCAGCTCCTACTCAGTTTGCCGCTAATTGTATTGCTTTGCAAAGTATTTTGACACATAAGAATGCTCTTAGGGTGATGGTTGTGTCTAGGGAGTGGACATCTTGTTCTTAAGCTAAAGATAGGGAGGGTAAGAAATTTGTAGAGAATGTGTTGAATACCACATATTAGGAGTGTGCTATAATTATGCAACTTACCGAATCTCTTGTTTGTGTTTTACGATTGGTGGATAGTGGAAAGAAACTATGTATGGGTTATTTGTATCAAGCATTTTACAAGGCTAGAGATGATATGGTTGTTAGATTTCATAGGAGAAAGAAAAGGGCGGAGCCTTATCTTCAAATTATTTCTTCTCGTTAGGATAATCAACTCTCAAGGAACTTACATACAGTTGGTTATTGGTTTAATCCTCATTTCTAGTACTCATCAGAAATTTCTCAACATCAAAGTACCGTGTCTTCTGTTATTGATATCATCAAGAGATGTGCAAATGAAAATTTCACATTGAGGTCAAAATTAACGAGGGAGATGAGTTCTTTTAGAAAAGCATAAGGTGATTTTGGAAGATGGTCTGTTGTACAAGATCGTTGTATTTTTGCTCTAGGTATGATTTTGTTACTTATTTCAAAGCATTATTAAAATTTTATATCTATTTACATTTTTTTAGTTTGTTAGGTAAATTAATATAATGATTTTGTAGATGAATGGTGGGCATTATATGGATGTGGTGCTCCAAATCTACAAAAGTTTGCCATTTGTGTTTTAAGCCAAAATTGTAGTGCTTCTAATTGTGCAAGAAATTGGAGCATATTTGAGTATATCCATTTGAAGAAAGGGAATTGACTTGACAATCAAAACTCAACGATTTAGTCTTTAGGCACTCTGACTTGAGATTGCAACAAATATAATTTAAATTGTTGTTGTCTTACTATTATAAATCATGTCTAAAGTTATTTATTTTATATGATAATATTACCGAGCTTGTCTAATTTTGTTTTCTTTTGCATAGAAATCGATTTAAGACAAGGTATGACCCAATTAATTTTGAAGAGTTTGATGCAATAGGCTCTTGGATTCTTATGGATGAGCCATCTAACTTGAATAACGAAAAGCTTGAGTTAGTTAGAAATAAATTAGCTTATATTACTATTCAAGACAATCCTAGTGAGGGTATAACGCTCATACCTTATTATTCCATTTTTGTAGACATATTGGATGAACTTGATGGAAATGAAGATGATGGGGAGAGTGGAGATGATGATGAAGACAATCGCATGCATGAAAATATAATTCCTATATTTTCTAACGTCGGAGATGATAAGGATAATCTATAGGATTGGATGAGTAGTTCTTTGATTGAACTATTTAATTTATCTATAGAATTGTAACTTCTAAACAAATGTGTTTTATTTTAAGTCATTCATGAATACTTCAGATACTTGATGTTGAATTATGTTATTTTATAATTGTATTTGATATGTAGGAGACTTTTAATATGGGATTATGTTATTCTATGATCTTACATGAATATATAATGATCACTTTATGATAAAATATATTATTTGGTAATTCATGATATCTAATATTAAGTGTTAAATAATTAAACTATATTTTTAAACAAATATGGATAGATTTGACTTTAATTGAGTGAACCAGTTGAACCACTTGTTTGACCAATTCGAACCACTGGTCCGACCACTAAACCATTAAACCAGTAGCCTGACCGGTTCGATAACCAGTCCAATTTTTAAAACTATGACCTATATATATATATATATATATATATATATATAGAGAGAGAGAGAGAGAGAAAGAGAGAGATTTAGGCTCTAATACAAACTACTATTTAAAATACAAACATATGAACCGTTAATCACTGTTAGATCTAGAAGATTTAAGAACTGAAATTAAAATAAATATAGGTTAGATACTTACTAAATCGTGACCCTTGATCAAATACTAAGCTAATGGTTAAAATTAGTTCTTATATATGTATCTTACGAAGGGTTTGTATGGAGCCTTCATCCTATATATATTCATATAATCGTTCATGTTGTTTTATATATGAATTATGTGCATGTTGTTAGATAAGATATTACTGTTTTAAAAGAAAATTCAATAAATTTATAAAAATAACATCTTATAAACCATAATACCCGGAAATGTGTATTTTATCATAAAAAAGTAGGTGCGAAAGATGATTATTTATACGTAAAATATGTGCATTTTTTTAACCTCCGTCCGTGTGTCCGTGTTATATTTAAACCAAACTTTGATTAAATTATAATTATATCACCTCCTATGCACATTCCTTGCTACTACTAGTCTACTACTACCACCACCACCAATAGGATGCAAATTATGACTCATTGAATGCATATTTGAATAACTATACTGATAACTTGGGCCAAAATTATAGCAACTGTAACAAACTCGCACAAACACAAAATTAGTTCGCTGAGCAGAATCATCATATTTCAAATTACATAAGCAGACCATAATTATCGTACAAAATGATTAACTTAAACCAGTTAATTTGATTAAAAAAATGAAAGTGATACTAGGTATACCACCATTACTCGCCGAAGAGAGAGAATGATATGACAGTAATTTTGAAGGGGGGCAAAAGACGCTAAAACAAAGCGATTGTAACCTGAGTCGCCTGACAGCAAAATATGCTACGGCGAAGCCGTCTCTGATAATTAACAGTTTGCGAGGTCAACCCAGGGTGAGAAAACAGATACCCGAGAGTGCTGTGTCGACGATTACCACAACAATAATTCGGACCTACTCCCAAGTTTAATGGCAGAGTAGCCATTCGATTGATAGAGGAACCTGCTCCCGTTAGTGTGTTCGTCGGAATTCCAGACATGGCCATAACTGAAACTCACACACAGATGGGAGAGAGTGAATCGCAGCAGTACTTTGAAGTTGAAGATAGAACGATACCAAAAATAAATAATTGTAAAAGGAAACTAGGAATGAAGGTTGGCCGTCAGGGTAACGGTCGATATTCACAAGAATACAAATATGATGGAGTAAGGGGCCTTCAGCTGTGATGCACCCCCCGTAAACTTTTCGAAAATATTTTCGGATTAAAATTTATATTAAAAAAATATTATTTAATTAATTTTTTTATTAAAATATAATTATTAATAATTAATATATATATATATATATATATAATTTTTTTCACGTTCCAGCCGTCTCCGTTTTCTAAATTTTTAAAAAATATTGTTTCCGCGTTTCGTCCCGTCTCTATTTCCCCGTCCCCGTCCCGGTCCCCATTTCCCTGTCCCCGTCCCCGTCCCAGTCCCCGTGCAACACAGGCCTTCAGTTTATAGGCATCTCGGGAATCAATCATAGACATTATCCATAAAATGACCCTTCTTGAAGTTGACCACAGAGTGCCGACGGATTGGAGAGAGCCCATTCATTGACGGATCGGAGAAAAGGACTCTTTGTTCTTGTAACCGCTTATCTTTTCCATACAAGCAATAACGGCCGGTTTCGTAAATAAGAATCAAAGTTTAGGAATTAAAGATCGAAAATAAAAATAAAAATTAGGAAGCAAAAATTAATTTATTTAGTCTTATTTTTATATTTGATATTTAATGGGATTAACTTGGGAATAAAAGTTTTTTATGTTTGATATGTAGGAATGGGATTGGAAATATAGTCATAAATTTATAAAAATATCCTTCTTATATTTATAATATTTATAATTATATATAACCAATTATTATTATATTTTTCTATTATTCAACTATGTTTTCCTTATAATAGATCATATAACATCAAATCAAATCCGATTAGGTTAGATCTGATCCAATACAATTATGATTATATTTATTGTAATTATAATTATTACTATAATTATTATCTTTATTATATTTTTAATTATAATTAATTATTATACTAATTAGAATTATAATAAAGATAATAATTATAATGATAATTATAATATAGTTATAATTATTATAAAGATCATCATCATCATCATCATCATCATCATCATCATCATCATCATAATTAATATTATTAATACAATATTATACACAATATAAGGTTATTTTGGTCTTTTTATCTTCTACCCCAATTCTCACCCTTCTAATACCACCCCCAAGGAATAAATTGGTATTTTAATTCTCATTCCCTCAAAACAAATAATAACATATTTAAATCCCTCTCTAAATTCTCATTCCCACCATTTTAATCTCATCAACCAAACTAGTTGTAAATGAATTGACAGGGTAGGTGATAAATTAAACCTCATGCTCCTTTGGTGTTTTTGATGCACAATTAAGCAGTAGAAAAAATTTAATAAACAATTCTATTAATTAATTTCTTTAATTAAAAGATTATTAATGAATTATATATATATATATATGTAACAAGATAATTAGAATATACAAACAAGGAAAATGTATATTTAATTAATAAGAAAATAAAATAAGTATTTTGGTAATTTACCATTTCCAAATTAAATTATCGTATTTCTACAAATTTAGCTTTCAATGAGGCAACTATTATGGTCATCAAAATTTTAATAGTGCATTAATGTAATAATTATTTGTAAATAATATAATTAATCTTTGTAATAAATAAATTAAAAATAATACTTCATCCATTTCATAATAGAGAATCTATAATTTTTCAGCATGCATATTAATAAATTTAAGTTTTATAATAAATAACATCTAAAATGATTAAAATACATGTATTAGAATTTTAGTCATTTTATTAATATAAAATATATTAATTAGTTGAGAAAAAAAAGAATAAATTAGATAACATAACATTAAGTTCTTTAGCATTTTTGAAAAATGATTTGTACTATGAAACAAAAATGAAAAAAAATATATACTTTATCTATCATGAAACTGAGGGAGTGAATAAAAATAAGTTAACATGAACATTGATAAAGAAATAAATATTTTTAAGAAAAAAAAATCATAATTAGTATAGCAATATCAATTTTAATAATAAAGTAATTGAATATTTGTGATTGAAATTTAGTTCGAGAAATATTTAATGAAAAGGCATAAATATGAACAGCAAATAAACATGTATAAGGTCTTATTATTTAGGAGTAATATAACTGTGTCAAGATTAAAAAAATATCCTCTTTTTACTACATTATGTTGTAGAAACTCGAGAAGAAAGATAGAGAAAAAGTAGAGAGAGAGAGAGAGAGAAGATGTCTGGAGAATTACTGATCTTTTATTATTCTGCCCAAAAACCTCTCGTACAAGCTAAAGAAGCTACTATATATACAACACTAATGAACAGTTGTCATCACATACTCCCGAGAATAAATATATACAGCTGTAAATATATTGCTAACTAAAGGTTATGAGCTATCAATAACAAAAATACAGAAAAGGAAAATAAAAATGAAAACGTTATTTTTCTACACCCCCCGTCAAGCTGGAGGATGGGTAAGAAGTCATCCCCAGCTTGGAGAGTAACAATTGGAATTGCTTAGCTGATAAAATCTTTGTGAGAACATCTGCCAATTGGGACTTTGTAGGAAGATAGCTAAGCTGAATGAGACCTTCCATGACTTTTTCTCGGGTAAAATGACAGTCAATTTCGATATGTTTAGTCCTTTCATGGAAAACTGGATTCTAAGCTATGTGCAAGGCAGGTTGATTGTCACAGTGTAATGAAACAGGTTTGAGATTTGTAACCCCTAATTCCTCAAGTAACCTAACAAGCCAAGTTAATTCTGCAGCTGCTTGTGACATTGCCCTATATTATGCTTCAGAAGATGACTTAGAAATAGTGGATTGTTTCTTGGATTTCCAACTGATTGGAGAGCCTCCAAATAAGACTATGTATCCTGTAACAGATTTTCTTGACATTGGACAAGTAGCCCAATCAGAGTTGGAGTATGCATGAAGGCTAAGTTGATCACTTCCTTTCAAAAGAATTCCTTGACCAGCTGTCCCTTTGATATATCTGATGAGATGATTCAAAGCATCAAGGTGGACAGTGGTTGGTTGCTACATGAACCGACTTAAGGTTTGGACAGAGAAAGAAATAGCAAGCCTTGTGTGAGTCAAGAAGTTGAGTTTACCAATTAGACTTCTATAATGCTTAGGATTGTCCAATAATGAACCAGATGTAGATGTCAGTCTGAGTTGTTGTGGTAGAGGTGTTGAAGCAGCAGGCTCATGAAGTAAACCAGATTCTTCAAGGAGGTCTTCGGTGAATTTCCTTTGAGTGATAATAAGACCTTCAGGAACATAAAATACCTCTAAGCCCAGAAAGTAATGAAGAAGGCCTAGATCTTTGATAGTGAAAGTTGAATGAAGGAATTTCTTTAGAGCTTGAATCTCATCAATATTTGAACCTGTGACAATGATGTCATCCACATAGACACCTACTATGGTAATGTGAATACCATCCTTTCTTATGAACAAGCTATAATCATTCTTGGATTGGGAGTAGCCTTGTTGCAATAAAGCATCAGAAAGTTTGGCAAACCACTGTCTACTTGCTTGTTTGAGACCATAAAGTGACTTTTTGAGTCTGCAAACTTTGTGATCAGGATTTGGAAAGCCCAAAGGTAGCTTCATGTAGACTTCTTCTTCAAGATCACCATGCAAAAAAGCATTGTTGATATCTAACTGATGAATTTCCTATTTTCTTGAAGCTGCAAGGGTTAGAATAGTTCTAATAGTAGACATTTTTATGACTGGAGAGAATGCTTCATTGTAGTCAATGCCATATTTTTTATGATTGCCTTGTATCACAAGTCTGCTTTTAAGTCTTTCAAGGCTGCCATCAGATTTTAGCTTGACTCTATATATCCATTTGTTGCCTATTGCTTTCTTGCCTTTAGGTAAATCAGAAATCTCCCATGTCCCTGTACCTAGTAAGGCATCAATCTCTTCTTGCATAGATTTAACCCATTCAGGATGAAGAGAAGCCTCATCATATGAGGAAGGTTCATAGTAAGTGGAGCTGTGAACAATGTTAGCTTGATGCCTTATAGGCAATGAAGAAAAAACACCAGGTTACACCAATAACTAGTTATAGAAAAAGAAGAGATAGGATCAGAAGTAATCATATTGCAAACATAATCTTTTAAGTAGGAAGGAGGAATGTGAACTCTATTAGATTTCCTGGGTACAGAATCAGGAAGAGAAGATGAAACAGGAAGAAGAGAAGAATTGGGAGAAGGAGAAGGTGAAGTAGAATCTGAAATGATGAAATCGGATGAATTAGTGGATGAAGATGTAGTAGAGGAAGGAAGAAAAATAGGAGGTATATCAGGTTGAGGAATGGGAAAAGGAGTAGAAATGGAAGTAGTATGAGGAAAGTAATGGAATGGAAAATGGGTTTCATGAAAAATAACATCTCTGCTGTAAAATGTCTGATGAGTTTCTAAATTCAGCAGCTTATAAGCTTTCTTACCCATGGGGTACCCAAGAAAACACAAGGAGAAGCTCGGGATGCAAATTTAGGTATGTGGTGCTTCAAGGTAGATGCATAGCAGAGACATCCAAAGGCTTTGAGGTGATCATAAGATGGTTGGGTATTGTAAAGGATCTTATATGGAGTTTTGTTGTGAATAGAAGTGAGAGGAAACCTGTTGATAAGGTATGAAGCAGTAAGGATGCAATCACCCCAATATTTGATTGGAATTTTGGCTTGAAAAAACAACGCTCTGGCAATTTCTAAAAGGTGTCTGTGTTTCCTCTCAACCACACCATTTTGTTGTGGTGTATCATTACAACTGGTTTGATGAATAATGCCTTTGGTGTCATAATAAGCAAGGGCAGTGTTATCTCTAAATTCAATCCCATTATCAGTTCTTATCACCTTTACTTTGCAGAAAATTGAAGTTCAATATGGGATATGAAACTGGAAAGAGTAGAGAGAGTATGACCTTTGCATGAAAGTGAATAGGTCCAAGTAGCTCTTGAAAAATCATCAACCATAGTAAGAAAGTATTTATGTCCGTTGTAAGTAGCAGGATTATAAGGACCCCACAAATCCGCATGAAGTAACTCAAAAACAGATTGAGTTTTAATGCTACTGATAGGAAAAGAACTCCTTGTCAGTCTAGCTTTAGGGCAAACGTCACAGATCATTTGGGAAGGGGATGAACAAGAAATGGGTGGGATACACTTGATCCTATCAAAAGGTAAATGACCAAGTCTACAATGCCATAATAAGGAAGGGGAATTTACAGCATTAATATTGGAAGATGCAGCCTGGTTATGAACTTGCTTCATACTGTCAACAAGATATAAACCACCTTCCTCTTTACCAAGGATCAGAGGCTGCCTCTGTGAAGGCACCTGAATGAAGCATTGAGTTTTAGTGAAAAAAATATTGGCAGAAAGTTGACTACTCAATTTCTGTACCGACAAAAGGTTAAAATGAAAACTAGGAACATGTAAAACAGTGTTCAAAGCTAAATCAGAATTGAGCATAACATACCCTATATGTGCAACCTGTGCTCGAACACCATTAGGCATAGTAATGAAACAAGGCTGAGGCATAGGTTTATAATAAGTGAAAAGATGAAGATGAGGTGTTATATGATCAGTAGCTCCACTATCAATGATCCATCTTGAGTTAAAATCAGAAGAGAAGAGGCAAAGACAGTTACCAGCCAGGAAAGTAGAAGGAGTGTTTCCTGATTTAATAGATGTATGATCCAGATGTTGATGATTAAGAACCTCTAGCAGGTGATTATATTGCTCCTGAGTCAGTTGTGAGCTATCAACATTATCAGCATGTTGAAGAGAGGTCTAATGTGCACTTTGTTGTCCTATGTCTGGAATATCAGCTTGAGCAGAATTGGCAATTCTCTTTCCTTTATCCTTTGGAAACCCATGCACTTTGAAACATCTATCAATGCTATGGCCATATATCTTGCAATGGTCACAAAAAAATTTGGACTTTCTTCCAGAAGGTGTCAAGCCAAAAACAAGTTGAGGAATTTGATTATTAACATAACCATGTTGAGAAATAGAATTCCATCTAGATTTTCCTTGAGAATTTTGAAAACCTTGTCTGACATTTGATTGCTTGTGAAATGGTGCTGCCATTGCAACAGAGTCAGAGCCAAGAGAAAATGAGTTGCTACATTCCCTTTGTTTTTCTTCTTGCAAAATGAGTCTATATGCTTGACTTAAACTTGGAAGAGGTTGTCTCATGAGAATATTTCCTCTAGCAGTTTTATACTCATCATTCAATCTCAGCAAGAATTGAAGAAATTGTTGCTCTTGCAAGATTTCCAGAAAACCACTACCAGTATCACAAGTGCAAATTGGCAGAGACAACAATGACATATATTCATCCCAAGAGGTTTTAAGTTCAGTATAGTATTCAGAAACAGACTTGTTGCCTTGACTTATGGAAGCAATGTGATTATGAACCTGATATTTTCAAGGTGCATTAGAATGAGAATATCTTTTTCGCAGTTCATCCTAAATTTTAGAAGCAGTTGTATAATATAAGATACTTCTGCCAATATCAGGTTCAACAGAATGCAAGATCCAGGATATAAACATATTGTTACAGTGTTCCCATTGATTCAAGAGAGCACAAGTAGCATTAGGTTTTTGACATGTACCTTTAACGAACCCTAGCTTGTTTTTAGCACCCAAAGTAATCTTTGCTGACCTCTTCCATTCACAATAGTTGTCACCATTCAACTTTTGCATTGAGAGCATAAAATTGTGAGAAATGTCAGAGTGATGAACATATAACTCACTATGAACATCAATGGTTATCGCTGAATCAGAATTCTCATATGTTGAATCATTGGTAGAATCAGCCATATCAAAAAAAAAAACACAACAAATGAGGATATGGTGCGATTAGAAGAAGAAACCCTTGAATTTTGAAATTGAAGGAAGCAATTCAAAATGATCAAAAAAAATGAACGAATTGATACGAAACTCTTTTGGAGCAGAATCTGGAAAATAATGGATTCTTGATTGTTCGAAGAAACAATTTCAAACAATCTAAGGAGATAAGGAAAAAAATCAAGGTTTCGAGCTTCGATGTAGCTCTGATACCATGTAGAAACTCGAGAAGAAAGATAGAGAAAAAGTAGAGAGAGAGAGAGAGAAGATGTCTGGAGAATTACTGATCTTTTATCATTCTGCCCAAAAACCTCTCGTACAAGCTAAAGAAGCTACTGTATATACAACACTAATGAACAGTTGTCATCACATACTCCTTAGAAGAAATATATACAGCTGTACATATATTGCAAACTAAAGGTTATGAGCTGTCAATAACAAAAATACAGAAAAGGAAAATAAAAATGAAAATGTTATTTTTCTACATATGTACTATTAATAATCAATTTACACACAATGGTTATTTTTTCTTTTCATTTATTTATAAGATTGAATCATGCGTGTTTTTTTATAAGTTTATGGTCTCTTTTGGTACTTCTAATGTATTTTATGTGTACTGCAAATGTACATTAAATTATTTATCCAATCATATCAAACGTAAATGATATGAGTGATTATAATGAAACTTATATTATTTCATTATTAATTATATTTGTAAATGATCATGCTACAATCCCCCATGAAATACTTGTAGGTCACACTAGTTTTGATACCATGCTATTTTATCTAATTACATATAAGTATCATTTATTTCAAATAATTTCACTAGCTTAGGTTCCATGCACATTTTAAATTAATTTTTACGTTAGTACCACATTATTTAAATTTTAGTATTACACTAATAAAATTATAAAATTTATAATATAAATAATTTTTAAGATAAATAAATCTTTTTGAATTTTTTAAATATTACTAATATTAATTGGAAATTTTTTTACCTTGTATTTATATTATATAATTTAATGTTATTTTTTATTTAAAAATGTGTAAAATCATTTTTAGTTGTCTAAAATTATACACACACACACACACACACACACAATAGTAGCAATGTAAATATTAAATTGAAATCCATGTTATCTAAGTGGAATTATACCAACAATTTGCAATGTGAAGTCATATGCATCGTGCAAGGTACATGTGGTAATATTTTTATCAAGATTAGCTGAAATACACATATTACATATCTTTTAGTATACAAAGACATATCTTTTTAGATATAAATGCACATATTATATGATGCAAATACACATTCTCTAAGTATACGGTGGAAAACACAGTGGTATATATTTATTGTTTGTAACGTAAGTATTTATTTCTTGATAATTTTTTGTTTTGTTAGAGAATATTTCTATGTTTCTTCCATAATTTAAAATAAAGATCATGAAATTTATAAAATATTACCATGGTTTCCACCATATATTAAAAATAAGGATCATGAAATTTAAAATGATTTTTACACATTATTTAAATAAGAAATAAGATTAAATCCTATAATCTAAGAACATGAAAAAAAAATCTCAATAAATATTAATAATATTAAAAAAATAATTTAGCATAAAAATTATGTTATAATATAATTTTTATAATTCTATTGTTCTAAGAGTAAAACATGAATAGAGTGGAACTAGAGTGAAAAAGAAACTTAAACTACATGATTGTTAAGCTAGATAAATTATTTGAAATAAATGATACTTATATGGAATTAGATAGAATATTATGGTATCAAAGCTGGTGTAACCTACGAGTATTTTGAGGTGGATTGTGGCATGATCATTTACACATATAATTAATAATCTAATAAGTGTCATTATATTCATTCATATCATTTTGGTTTGATTTGATTAGATAAATAACCATACATAGAAAATATATCGAAAGTAACAAAAAAGACCACAAACTTATAAAAAAAAACATAGTGATTCAATCTTATAAATAAATGAAAATAAAAATAACTATAGAGTGTAAGCTGATAATTAATAGTATATAATGTAATAAAAAGAGGATATTTTTTTAATCTTGACACATTTGAGCTATTGTTATTATTACATCAAAATTTTATAAACTTCATTATCGTTTAACAGTTTGTGATTATCGAAGCCACTATGACCTTAGAGTATTTCTAAGTTGGTTGTACACGTATAATTAATAATGAAATATTTCTATGTAGCAACAAAGTGGGAATTTGTATAATCTTGATAATTTTGAAATATTGTTATTATTACATCAAAATTTTATAAATTAATATATAGTTAATTGGTAGGATAAATCCTTCAACAAAGAAGAAGACGAAGAAAAACACTAGTTATGTAGCATGCCTCACTAAAAAATGATTAGCATTGACATAAAAAATATAACAACAAAAAAAACATATTAAGAAATTCTTGAAAAAGAATGAAAGTATTATAAATATAATATTGTATGAGATTTTATTATAATAAAAATCAAAAAAATGCTATTTCACATATGAATAAAGGCTAATACCATGATTTCATTAATCTTTGAAATTCTAAATTTCTTAAAGTATTTCTAGAATATTAGATTATTCATTTTAATTATATTACTCCTAAAGCTAAGACCTCATAAATAGTTATTTGTTAATAATATTTATGCCTTTTCCATTAAATCTGTTATGAATTAAAGTTTATTAAAAAATATTTAATTACTTTATTATTAAAATTTACATTGCTGCACTAACTAGTATTTGTCTCAAAGAAAATTTTTTCTTTATTAGATGATCATTTTAATATATCTTTATGCACTCTTCATGATAAATGAGCTATATATTATTTTTATTTCATAGTACAAATTATTTTTCAAAAACGCAAAAGAATTTAATATCATGTAACCAAATTTATCCCTCCTTTTTCCTTTTCAACTCATTAATATATTTAATAATAATAAAATGACTCAAGTTATAATATGAGTATTATAATCATTTTGGACATTATTTATTATAAAAATTAAATTCTTTAATATGCATATTGAAAATTGTTGGTTATCTATTGTGAAACAGATGGCATATTATATTTAACTTGTTAATTACCAAGATTAATTATATTATTTACTCATAATTATTACATTCATGCACAATTAAATTTTTTATGACTATAATAGTTACCTTATTGAAAGATAAACTTGGAGAAATAAGATAAATATTTTTTTTTTTAGAAATGGTAAATTACCAAAATATTTTATTTTATTTTCTTATTAAGTAAGGACGCATTTTCCTTATTTATAAATTCTAAGTATCTTACTTATATATTTATATATTAATTAGTAATCTTTTAATTAAAGTAATAAAATATTAGAATTTTTTGTTATTTTTTTATACCACATAATTACACATCCAAAAGTATCGAAGGAGTAAGGGGTTTCATTTATTACTTGCCCAATCAATTCATTTATTGTTTGCATGGAAAAAATAAGTGGTAATGGAAGCAAAAAGTCTCATAACTTTTTGCTCATTTAACTAGATACTCCTATATTATTATTATTATTATTATTATTATTATTATTATTATTATTACCACCTATGTCAACCTATTAATAGGTAGGCAACACATTAATTAAATATATGAAACATAAGGTTACACATAAGAAAGGGTTGACCCATCAATCTTGGCTAAACATGTGTAAAAGTAGGGCCCCTACTTTGTCCCTCCGTCTCAGTTTATTTACAATTCTATAGAGGCATTCTAAAAATTTAAGCGAGTGTGAGGTAATGTTTTTATGTTGGATCTAATGAAATATTTTTTTTATATAGAATATAAATTAAAATTATATTATAAAAAATAAGATCGAATATTGTGGATGAAATTAAATTTCGGATATTAGGTTTGAGAATATATTAGAGATCAAAATGGATTTAAAATTATTTTATTTTATTTTATCATAGAAATAGAGTTCTAGCTCCAGATCCATTTTGTTTTCATCCTTAGTAAAATATAGATTGATATTAAAACCATTTATAGATGATTGCTCATTTTTATTAACCAGATTAATTTATAAATTAATAAAAATAAATATTATTTTTTTGTGACAATTTTATATACCTATGATTACTAATAATTAAAAAATAATTTTAAAATAAATTTTTAACCTAAATATTTTTTTAGACAATATTAATAATGATAAAGTTGTTATGTACCAAATAAAAACTTTTGAGTTCTCTTTTTTTTTTCTTTTCTCAAAGTATAATTAAAATGTTGAAAAAATAAAATAATATGAATTTATCTTACACCAAAATATTTTTATATGAAAAATAATGTTAAAATGTAAATAGTGACTTGAAAAATGCAGACTCTCATAATCTATAGCTAGTATATGAATTGGAATCGAGTGAGGATCCATTAATTCACCTACAAGAAAAATAAGAGCGAACTATTTGAGCATAAGAGGAACATTGATGTGGTGTCATCCTAAAGACACTCTAACACTTAAGTTGCTAATGTAGGATGTGAGTAATGTACGAGAAGAGAGAGAATTGTGAGAATAATTTAATCATTAGGCTATAAGGGCATGACTATTGTTGGTAAATGCTTTTGGGGCCCTCAAGGGCTTGTGAGGATGTTGTTTAGGCATTGATGAGAAAGGATGGCTAAGTGTTGGGGAGCTTAACACAAAGTTTCTCAATATATAAAGTACAATATGATTCTTTGTGTAACACTCAAAAAATTTACTACAAAAAAAATTATTTTAGGGAAAGCAAAATATAAAAATAAATGGATGTTACTGTTATATTTGACATAAATCTAGCTTTTCATATTATCATTATATCAAATATAAGGTAAAACATTTAGAATGTAAAATAAGATAAGTAGAGAATTGAATGAACTTTTCATAAAACTTAAATAAGCATCTAGAGATTAGCTATGACTACAACATAACTAAAATATAATAAAAAGGGATCCACTGTTACTAAGACCCAAATAAGTGTCTAGACAAAAACTATCTACCAAATAATGTTAATTCTATGTCCAACCATAAGACATAAAGAGTCACTCCTCCTGATGCGGGAGCAAAGTCACAGAATATAATACCGAGGAAGACAATTACGCTACTCAGAGCGGGTGCATGAATATGGGGTATGCATGGCTTCATGCAACGTTTGTTAGCTAGCGTAACATTTATTTTTAATACTAGTTATTGTTATTTACTTTTAGTCAGTTAGTAACTGACTATTAACTAGCTAGTCTTAAGGGAATTAATACTTTTGGGAGGGAATATGCTTGTAATCTTTTGAAAAGATGCTCGGTTCCTTTGCTATATAAACCATAGGAAACCGAGTAGAAACACACAACTTGAATAAGAAGAACAACCTTAAGCATTGCTTAAACCCGAATTATGTGTGGATTCATCTCGAAACAAAATCAAATCTGTGTGAACGGTTTTGTTCTGAAAACCTTAATCTTTATTTCTGTGTGGTTTAAAGATTAATTTATCCTTTTACCTCATGTTCCATCGTCATCAACCCCTCCGAATCCCCATCATCAACCTCCATACTCCATCCTCATCAAATACTCCCTATAAACTCCATCCAAGTCGGAAACTCTAACCGTACACACATCACCTCCTTAATTAGTTATGTAATCCCCCAAATTTTTAAAATCCTATATTTTAATAAATAAATTTTATTTTGGATAAATTAGCTTTTAAATATTTTTAATTTAATTATTTTATGGATTTTTGAGTGTATGAAATTTAGTATAAATATTTTAGTAAATTAAAATAAATATTTTGTTATTTATCATACTCTTGTTATTTAAATAATTTTTCAAATTATTATTTTAATAAATTTATCCCTTTTAAATCTTTTTATTTTAATTAAATTGTTAAATAAATTTATTACCCAAAAATATTATAATTTATTATTTATAAATTAAATTATTTTAATTAAAACCAATTTTTCTTTTCTTTTTCCCTTTTTTTCCTTCCTTCCCCCTTTCTTTCTTTCTTTCTTTCTTTCTTTCTTTTTCCTTCCTTGGGCCGCCGGCCAGTCGGCCTGCCCTCTCCCTCTCATGTGCTCTAAGCCACAGGCCTGTTCCCCTACCTTTCCTGCGCGTCGCCCGACCGCCTCCTCCTTTTCCATTTCTTTCTTGCCCGACCGGGCCGGCTCCTTCTTTCTTCGGCCGGTCCGCCCGTCTCGCGCACACAGCCCCCAACCCGACTCCCTTTCTTCTTCCCTTCGTCTTCTTCCCCCATCACCGAGGAGATTCTCGCCTCCCGACCTGCTGCTCCCCCTCCCCCGTTGACCTCCCCTGTCTCCCTCCCTCTCCTTCTCGTCGTTTTCCGGCCATACCGGTCCCACCACCCTTGTCTCCCTCTCTTCTCCCTCTCCCTACAACCCCCATTCCCCTACCACCCTACCGACACCCCTCGATCCGCCCTATCCCTTCCCTTATCTTCCTTTTCTATTTATTCCTCCTTCCCTTCCCTTTCTGCATTTTTTCGAGCATCCCCCATGCCCCCGAGCCTCTCATTTTCTCCCTTTCTTCTCCTCCCTTCTCTCCCCTATTTTTGTTTCTCCGTCGCCGCTCCGCCGCTTTCGCCGCCTCAACCACCACCTGCACCACCTCCTGCCACCCTCTGCCTCACCCTCAAACCATCACGGTCCCCATCGAGCCACCCCGCAGCCCCATTCTTCCTCCTCTCTTCTTTTCTCTCCCTTTCACCCCTTCTCGGCAACCACTCCGTGCAGCCCCCATCTGCCGCCGTTCCGCCGTCAATTCCGCCACCTAAGCCACCATAATAATCCATGCAACCTCCTCTACCACCCCTAATCCTCCTTTGGTCGAAAACGTAACCCGAATGCCTTCTTTTTCCTTCCCCATTTTCCTTCCTCGCTAGCTTTTCACCTCGACCCCTACTTCGGCCGCCGCCTTCGCAACCTTGTTGCCGCCTACTCCGCCGCCCTTATCCACCTTCAACCCATCCCCGACAACCACCTACACCCCCTCTCCACTTCTGCACCATTCCCTTGCTCCAAATCCTCCCCCAACCACCTTCTTTTCTAGCCCCAAACTACCAACCCGAAAATACCTATTTTCCCTACTTCCACCACCTTCGAGCCTAGGGATGGCAATTTTCCCCGCGGGTTCGGGGGCCCGTCGGGGATTCCCCGTTCGGGTTTGGGTTCGGGGAGAGAATTCGGGGATTGGGTTCGGGTTCGGGGATTCTTAACGGGGATTTTTTTGGGGACGGGGCGGGGACGGGTTTGGGGTCCCCATCCCCGAACCCGTCCCGAATTTTTTTTTATATATATTTTTATATAATTATATATATATATATATATATAATATATTTTTTTATAGAATATAAATTAAAAATATAATATAAAAAAATAGTTTGAGGATCGGGGATGAGATCGGGGATCGGGTATAAAATCGGGTTTCGGGGATTGGGTCGGGTTTTAAGAATGAGGAATAAATCGGGGATGGAAAATAGATCGGGATCGGGTCGGGTATGGGGAGTTGATCCCCGCGGGGATCGGGTCGGGGAATCCCCGATAAAAAAATATCGGGGATCGGGTCGGGTTCGGGGATTATTTTTCTTATCGGGTTCGGGGATGGGGATGGGGTCCCCGTCCCCGACCCGCCCCGTTGCCATCCCTATTCGAGCCCCTCTTTTTATTCTTTCTCTGCATGCAGCTCATGCTGCATGAGCAGTATGAGCTGCTGCCCCCTTTGGTTTACTTGTTTAATATTTTTAAGGTATAATAATATTTTAGTTTAATTATTTGATTAATTAAGTGTTATGAGACTTATGATTTGGTTTTTATCTTTTCTAATCTAATAAGTCTTGAATTATTTTTAGGTATTGGTTTTGATAAATCAAATCTTGAACCTTAAACCGGGATACCGATAAGGTTTGTTTTTCGTGAAAATTGAGGTAACCGTTAAATCTCGCTTAAATGCATGGATTAACGTATGTTAGCACATTAGGCATTTTTAATGTGTATTATGTTTGATATATGTTGTCTAGTATATTATATATGTTTTCTTGAGTTGGTTGATGAAAAGGAAGTATGATAGATTATGTGCCATGTTTGGAGATATTATTTAGGGTAGAAGTTGGTTATTAATGAAAATGTTAAGTATTATCCATGTTTTATTATGGTATTGTGATCTTTATTGCATGATTAGTATTTTGTGAGCCTTAGTAAATTTTATTAATGTATCTTGTACACAGTTATGGTCTAGAATATATATATGGGTGCTAATAATGTTACATTAATTATAAGAATTGAAGAGGGATTAAAATTAATATTTTATGTAGTAATAATAATAATTTGATACAAGTGGAGTAATAAGGGGTAAGATGGTAAATTTGTAAGTGAAAGGATAAATTGGTAATTTTGAATTAAAAGGGAAATTTGGTAATTTTGTAATTCAAGGGGAAAAATAGTAATTTTGTGAATAAAGGATAAAATATTAATTTGTGATTAAATGGTAAAATGGTAATTTTATAAGAAGAGGGCAAAATGGTAATTTTATAATAAAAGGTTAAAGTTGAAATTTTGTAATAAATGGGCAAAATGGAAATTTTATCATAAAAGGGCAATTTGGTAATTTTGAAATAAAAGGGTAATTTGGTAAATTATAATAAAAAGGATAATTTTGTAATTTTGTAATAAAAGGGTAAAATTGTAATTTTATAATTAGAGGGTAAAATAGTAATTTTGTGATAACGAGCATAATGGTAATTTGAAAATTAAAAGAGGTAAGATAGTAATTTCATAATTAAGGATAAATGGAAATTTTATAAGTAAAAGGGTGATATGGTAATTTTTGGGAGTTAAGCGGGTAAAATGGTAAATTTGAAGGTGAAGGGGTAAAATGGTAATTTGTAAATCAAAGGGGTAAAAGTGGAAATTGGAAAGGGTAATTTGATGATTTAAATAATGGGATTATAATATTTGAGAAGGGTAAAAATAATAATGGGATTATAATATTTTATCATAGCTTACCCCCGAGTATCTACCCTGGTTGCCCTATAGTATCTATCAGTGAACTCTCTATTGATGATGTCAGGGACTAGATGACATATCGAGATGAGTGGACTTGTAATACCCCATATTTTTAAAGTCCAGATTTATTAAGTTTAATGATTTTATTAGCGTAATTTGATGTAAACAATTAATTATTTTAATTTCGATTCGTTTTATGGAGTTATCAAGGATCATGAATTCATATTTGAATTTAATTAATTGTTGTCATTGCAAACCATTCTAAATAAATTCATTCACGATAATGATTTTATTATATTCTTATGAATTCGATTTTCGGTTTAAAATATGTATTCCCGTTCCTTCTCACATTTTTATTTCAATATTTTAGATTTGTTTTCAATTATAACTTTTTCATGTGATTACGGCGTTATTTTGAAGTTATATTTCGTTGACAAAGTATATTATTTAAATTATAGAATTTCTATTTAAATAGTTAAAGTTATTTTAATGATTTTATCCGTAGAAAATATTTTCGACTTTAAATTTATTCATTTCGGAAATCGTTAATATTTTTTGGGAAGTTTTGATTTAAAAAGATTTTCGGAGCTTATTTATGAATTTCTTTCCGAAATTAATTTTCTTCTGTTTTACGGTTTTGATTTACGAAAAACCGATTTCGAAAATTATTTAAATTAGTCTGGGTTTATTTGAATTTAACCTAAATATTTTATTATATGTTTTTAAATAACTTTTCAAGGTCTTATAATGTATTTTCGTAAATAATATAAATTTTTACGTTCGTTGGTAAATTCTTCCGAAAATATTTATGAAATTCTTTATATAGCCTTTTTATTTATTTTAAGCATTCAGATCATTTTGAAATAATTTTCGTTAATGAATTTTACATAAAATCTTCCAATAATAATTTTAAATATTTAGTGTTTTACTTTTACTTGTATTAAAAAAAAATGAGCCTAACCCCGGCGTGCCCCGCCCCCTTCTTTTCCTTTCTCTCTTCTCTTCCCTACCTTGACCCCTCTCCCGTGCGCCCCTGTTCTGCAACCCGAAGCCCTAGCCGACCTCCCTCACCTCCTCCCTTGCTCCTCCACTCCAACCTCCTCGCTGGCCATGACCGGTTGCTGCCGTCGACCACCGCCACAGCAGTAGCAACAGCCGCAGCAGCAACGGACGATAGTTGCAGCGCAGCAGCCGATTCAGCAGCAGCAACAACACGCAACTCGCGCCACCGCCCGGCCACCGGCGAGCCTTGCTGACCACCAGCGAGCCACCGTCGTTCCCCGACGAAGCTTCTCCGACATTTTCTTGTCCCGATTTGTGTTGATTTTGTTGGTATTATTTTCGAAAAACCATAACCCTTATTTTGATTAATTGGGTATGAATTAGCCTATAAAAAGCTAAATTGATTGTTTGATTTTGTATATATGTGCTGTAAGATTGATTTGGATATGTCAATTGTATGGTTATTTTGAGATTTTGGAAAAATTGGATTTTTGGTCGGGTTATGTCCGAATTTTTCGGATTCGTCCGATTTAGCTATCTTTGATAAATTGATTATACAATACATTTTTAAATGTATCCAATCTCATTTTGGAACCGTCAATTTGAGAAATTTATGCAGGTTTTATCGGAATTTGATTCCTAGGTCAAATTTTGGGTGTAATGAAATTGGGTCGTATAATTGAGCCGTTCCGCTCAATTGATTTTATAATATCGTTTAAAATGTATTTAATTTTATATTGGAAGTGTTGATTTGAGAAAATTGTGCGTAATTGATCGGAATTGGATTTTTAGGTCAAAACTCCCGCGGGTTTTAATTGGATTGTGTAATCGGGTTATTTTATTTAATTGACTATATAAATTACATTAGAATATGTTTAATTACATTTCCGAACCGTCAATTTATATGTTTTGGCAAGAATTGATCGGATTTGCGTTTCGGGCTCAAAAACCCTAATTGTGCTAAATTGCGTATTTCTTTTATTGGTTTTGAGCAATTGATTATTTGATATGTTATAAAATGTGTTTAATTACATTTCTAAACATTCAATTTGATTAAATTTATAGAATTTTAACGAATTATATGTTCGGGCCTAAAACCCTAAATTTCAAGTGAAATTATGAAATAGATTACTTGTATTGTTGTTTTTCTAAAATTGAATGTATAGAAATAGTTGAAATGGTATTAATTGCTTCTAATACCTTTAATTTGAATTGATTAAATTGAATTACTTGAGTTTGTGTCGTGGGCTTTAAAACCCTTATTTTTGGGGATGATTTTATAAAATTGATTTTGCTATGTGTATTTTATCTAATCGAATTCTATCTTTGGGTTTTAAATCGTTTAAATTCTGTTTTAACCTAATCGATTTGGATTTGGTTCTATGTAAATGGTTAGGTTACCTATTTAGTTGTAAAACCTAATAAATAAGTAATTTTCGATAAATTAACTTATGATCGATTATTCTTTCTCGGGCTTTCCAAATTAAGTTGAAATGTCCCAAGTGATATTTGTATTAATCCGTTTTGATTTAGTTTTAACCTTAAATCTTAATAAAGCTATGCTTTTAAGTTCTAATTTTTTGTCACATTTTCTAAGAAAGATCATTTGGGTTGTTTGTGTTTATTTAATTAGAGTATGTGAATTACTGATTGATAGGATAGTTTCTAATTTAGTTTTTTCGATTTCTATTGGATCTAGGAAAGCTTTCTCGTGGATCCACGAGATAGGGATCTCTCTCCCTCTTATCTCTCTTAGCTAGCTTTAGATCTAGGTAAGTCTCTACTTACCTCTACTTATGTGTGTTTAGTAAGGACGAAGCTATGGCTTTATGTTATGTGTGATGTGATGTGTTGATGAATGATGAGTATGCCATGTTAATGTGTATTATGCATGTGTTATGAATAACCTGTTTTGTGTAGCGCAGCGTGGATAATGAGGTATGATGTGTGTGCCTTATATTATACGAGCATGACATGTTCCATGTTTGATGTTTGATGATGTGACATGATATGGCCCTCTAGGACATGCATGCTAGGGTTTTGGTAGCATGAAATGATAATAAAAGAACAACGGGAAAGTGGATGTTTGGGAAGTTTGCATGGGGGGACTAGACCTTGCATGTGCATGATCCTTACGTGGAAAAAGTTGATTTGGGTTGTGAGTAAGAGTTTTGGAGAGCTTTAGAGTGATTGGAGACTTGGTATGAAAGATAGTACGTGGGTTGGTGCATAAGAGACCTGATTAGGGTTTTGGGAGTAATTGGGTGTTGGGGAGTCTGCATGGAGTATTTAAATTCTGCATGGGGATGAATCTTACGTGATGAAAGTTGATTTAGGAAGTAAATAAGATAATATCAAAGTAATGGGTCCATTGGAGACTTGGGTGCAAAATTTTACATGGGTCGATGTAAGGGTGTCTAAGGGACCCAATTAGGGTTTTGAGAGAAAATGAGGAATTTGAAGGGTACAAGGGTAAAAATGATCAAGGAAGGATGGAGTATGGGGTTGAGAGTGAGAAATCACTTATATAAAGGATGAGTATGGGTTTCTAAATGAGGGAAGAGATTTTGGGGTGAAAGAGGGAGGTTACTTGTTGGGGGAAATAAAGTGCTAGGATTTGGCGTGGTCAACTAGGGTTTTGGGTGGTCAACTAGGGTTTGTCGGTCACATGTGAACTTGGGAGATAAAGTAATACATTTGGGGACTTTTTTAATATAAAAATGAGGTGCGAGATAGAGGACGAAGTGACATTTGGGTAAGTAAGAAAGAGTTGGGCCACATAGGTCCGATTAGGGTCTCCGAGGAGGAACCCTAGGGGGATGTCGGGTGTGAGAAGAGGTACGGGTCTCAAAATATGGGACGGTCCCTTTGGAGGGGAAAGTAGTAGGGTATTAACCGCATGCATGTCAAGGGTGTTGTGTGATTCAATAAGATACGGATAAGACACTAATAACGTAAAGCGAAAGACTGTTGAGCCGAGCCCAGTCCGGTCCACCGCTTAGAATACTGGTCAGAGGCGTTCTGCCTTGTGCGTTTCGTTTCGGTCCACCGGCTATAATAGTGGTCAGATGCGTTCTGCCCTGTGTGTTTACATCCGGTCCACCGGTTATAATAGTGGGGGATATCGGCTCGACAGACCCAAATAAATAAGTTAATCCATGGGAAAAATACTAAGTACTTAGAGCGAAACACCATGTGAATCGGGGCTAGTCCGGTCAACCGGTAAGAATAGTGGTCAGAGGCGTTCTGCCCTGTGTGTTTACTTCCGGTCCACCAGTTATAATAGTGGTCAGAGGCATTCTGCCCTGTGTGTTTACATCCGGTCCACCGGCTATAATAGTGGGGTTCCCGCACTCACATGGACTATTAGAGAATATGTGTGGAATGAACATATTATTAATGAGAATAAAGAATAAGTCTAATTGGACCATGGCCAGCTTTATTATCTGTATTGCTACATGTTGCTTACGTGAGTATGCCACGTATTGGGTTTTAATAATATGGATTATTCCTACCTGAGGCGTATGAGCCACTTTATATTTCGGTTATACCACGCTTATATGTTTAAATAGAATGTTACATATGTTTTATATGTTACTCTAGGTGTATGGTAAGATTCATGCTGTGGGTTGTGAATATGTATGATATTGTATCAACGTGTTGTACCCGGATTTAATATGCACTTGATGATATCTCTCCTATAAGATAGGGTAGCGGGACTTACTCAATATTGGACCCGTACTGATACTACCTTGGTTGAATGGGTCCTGTGATGATCCACCAATGGTGGGGAGCAGACCTCTTGTGCAGGTTGATACTGTGTTGGGGTGGAAGGCTTGACCTGAGTGAGTAGGCAATCCGGATATTGATCATTCAGGATTTATTTTTATTTAGTTGTATTTTGTATTACATTCTTGTTTTGAGAAACATATTCTGGGGTTGTAATCCTAAATCGTATTCTAACTTCTGTTTGACTTACCTCTTATTAAGGATTTATGTTAAATGTCGTCTTGCGTTTTATGATACTTCGTACTAAATGTTGATCGGATTTAGCCTTAGCACCTAGTACTGGAACGGTAGGAGTGAACCGGTCTAGTACTAAGTGTGGCGGTAATGCCCCAGAGTTTACGATTCTATCCTTTGCTTCCGCTAAACCTTTCGATTTAAACAAAATTTTTCAGTAGTAAATTTGGGGGTGTTACAGGACTGCAAGAGTGACTGGTTCTAGTTGGCTTAGGCAAGCCTACCGACAGATTTCATAGGATGGTCAGGGGTATTATTAGTTAGGTATTTGGATTGTAGCACCCTTTTGATGTATATATGGTTGTTATTACCATAGGGTTTTTCTTAGTTTTTGGGTCTTATTTTAAATGCATAGTATGTATTTACTTTGGAATTTACAACCCTTATATAAATATTTGATATGTATATACATGTGAACTATTTCTAAGCAAGAATGATCTATATATTGGTATATTTTTATTCCCTTATAGGAATGGTTTGTATATATATATAGCAATAGAATAACATGATACATTATAGAACTATGAATTCTTTCTAACCATGATAAATTTGTGAATTGGTAAATGATAATGAAACATATTTTAATGTTTTATATATATAGCTTCAAAATAGCATGATATATTATACAAATATAAATTCTTTCTAAGCGTGATGAAATAGGTGATTTCAAAAATACCCTATTTTATGTGATTTTAATGATGAATGAATAGTAGGGTGTTGGGTAAATATGAGTGATGTCTAAACTAAAGGATATTAATGAATAAATACACAAAGTAATTCCATAAACTAGCTTTAAAAGTCCCATACAAAGAATTTTCAAAGAATCTCTAATGAAGAAACACATTATTTGAGGCCAAAATAGTTTATTTTTCAATAAAATCATGAAATTTTGAAGTGATTGTATGGATAAAAGAAGGATAAAATCCCATTTTTCAATAATTAAATTGGTAATTATAATATTTGAGAAGAGTAAAAATAATAATTTAAATAACTAAAGGGTAATTTGATGATTTAATAATGGAGAAGGATAAAATCGTAAATATGATCATATAAAAGGGTAATTTGGTAATTTAACCAACTAGAGGGGTAATTTGGTAATTAGGATAATGAACGGGGGTAATTTGGTAATTTGACCAACTAATGGGTGACTTGTTGATTATAATAAAGGAAATGGGTAAATTGATAATCTAACCAACTAAATAGGAAATATATTTAAGTGTAACAATTATAAAGGGCATTTAGTGGTCTAATTTATGTGAAAGATAGCTTCGTAATCTAAACCAAGTAAGGGTGTAGCTAAAGTCGAATGTGTGCTATATGTCCTATATGCCTTGGATGTCCTGTATAATTTTTATGTTGAGATCTATATGTTATTATTTTAATTGTTTCACGTGTGGCATGGCTTGGAACCAAGGTGTGTTCATGTGCCCCTTTTGGTATGTGCTGATATGGATATGCTATATTTTATGATGTGATGTGATGTGGCCCTTAGGGACATGCATGCTAGGATAATTAATGTGGTAATCGGGTATGGAGGCATGAAAAAGAGTAATGAGAGAGAAAGATGACCAAAGGGAAGTAAGTTGGCTAATGTAGGTATGGGAGAAACTAGGGCTTGCATGTGATGGTTAGAGTCATCATGGGGGCAGACTTTACGTATGGAAAGTTACCTCGGGATGTGAGGAAGATAACAGAAGTGTCGTTTGGGTGTCTGGGAGCTTTGGGCAAAAAATAGTACGTGAGACGGTATAAGGGTGCGTAGGAGAGCAAACTAGGGTTTAGGAAGAAACCCTAATGTGAGAAGGTGGAAAAAGAAAAAGTAAATAATAAAAGTAAAAGAGAATGAGTGGGGTAGAAAGTGAGGATTGGATCTAAGGGTCGTGACGTGTGGGGTGTTAAAATAGTCGGGATGTGTACGACAGAGAAGGATGGGCCACATAGGCCCGAGTTAGGAGGTGCAGAAGTCTCAAGATATGGGACGGGTCCTTCTGGGAGGATAAGTGTGGATATACTAGCCATGCATGTCAAGGGTGGAATACTTTCGAATAAGATACGTTTAAAACACTAATCACTTAAAGAGGAAGATGTTGAGCTGGGCTCAGACCGGTCCACCGGCGAATAATAGTGGCCAGGAGCCGGGGTGCCCTGGAGACTGACCCACCGGCGAATAATAGTGGCCAGGAGTGTTTTGCCCTATATATACTTTCGGTCCACCGGCTATAATAGTGGGGGATTCCGTGCTCAGCAAACCAAACGTAAAATCGATAAGATATGGGAAAGATACTAATCACTTATAGTGGAATACCTTGTGAGTCGGGGCTAGACCGGTCCACCGACGAATAATAGTGGCCAGGAGCGTTCTGCTCTAGAGACCGACCCACCAGCGAATAATAGTGGCCAGGAGCATTTTGCCCTGTATATATATTTCCGGTCCACCGGCTATAATAGTGGGGTTCCCGCACTCACATGGACATTTAAAATTTGAGATGATTGATTAATGATGGATTAATGGCCTTAAGGCCCTAAAGTATCGATTATTCATTATGGCCTATTAATATTCGGTTAACTTGTTAAGTATGCGAATGGAAAAAGGTGAATGTTACGTATACACCATTAATATTTGATTGACCTGTTGAATACGTGAATGTATGGATCTGATTGTTATATTTACACGTGTCGTTATGTACGGATATAAGTATATCATGTGTGACATGGCATGCCTGTTTTTAAGTGCATTTTTAAAGGGTTACTCAGTACCGTAGTACTGAAGGGTTCCCTTCATGGGGCCCCTGCCTATTCAATGGGCAGTGCCCCTTTCAGGTCGTGTTTGGTGCTATTCAAGTGGGCTTTCGAGAAAGAGCGTAAGGTACTATCTGGTAAATTCTAGGGTTTTGATTTATCTCTTTTAACTTCAATGTAATTGTTATTTTGTATCCACCGTTGGTTGATTTTACTCTCGTAAATTATTTATTGCGCTTCTCTGATTTGTATATGCTTTAGTTTCTTGTAAAATCTCTTTTACCTTTTTAGCCTTAGCACTTGGTACTGGAACGGTAGGAGTGAACCGGTCCGGTACTAAGTATGGCGGTAATAATCCCAAAGTTTACGGTTTATTAATTTGCTTCCGCTAATTTTCTTTTAATTAAACGAAATTTTTCAGTAGTGAATTTTGGGGGTGTTACAAGTTAATCATAAGTAGTGAAATTATCAAGATAATCCTTAGTGATCTACACAATAAAGTATGAGTTATCCGCTCATGAGAATGAGCATCACGTATGAAAAAGATGATTAGTATGCTATATATTGATTGATGTAATAATATAGTCATAAAAAAATCATTACAAAACACAGAAGGTCACATGGAAGAGCTAATCATAAACATTGGGTAAATATGAGGTGATACAAGAGAAGAACTAAACCAGAGTATTATGTATACCTATCATCCATTTACTTAATTAAGTTGAGTTCAGAGACCTTATTATTCTTAATCTAGTGGAACAGACTAAAATATCTCCCAAGAAAAAACATTATTTACGATGATAATCTATTCTCGACCAGTAGAATGGAAAGGTATATCTTCCATGATAGAATAGTCCTAGGCGCTATCATTGCGTGGTGGAACAGAAAGGTATATCTTCCATAACAAAATGTTCCTAACCATTATTCTCATCTAGCCGAACATCTCTCGATCTTGACTCATGTGATCTTTTACTTTAAGTATTAATGTCTTATTAGACTAATGATTATCTCAATTTTATCATGCAAACTTAACATAAATATGCAAGGCACATAAGATACAACTATATATGATTTGGGTCATTCTTTAAGGAAATGGCCATAACTCCCCTACAACACTCTAATTTCACCAGAAAAAAAAATAACTTCTTCCATAAAACTCATATAACCAGATTATCATTGCTATTAAATACTATTAATGATGACAAGTAGTCGTTAAATTAATTTAATAGATTGATGCATGGTGGATACAAATTGGATTAAGTTAGGAAATAATGGTAGTAAGGGTTAGGACCACCAAAATTAAAAGGAATTAGAAAGGGGTATGAGAGTTTGGAAACGATGAATTAAGTGACCCTTAATTCATATACACGAATCTACCATTCAAACCTTTACAACATTTGAGATAAAAGAGATAATATTTTTGTGAGCAATATCCAACCAACATGCACTAGTTGGGATGTAGTGTCTTTGAAAAATTGTTGAAAAGGGTACTACAACTAATTTTTCCATGGGTTGTCCACCTACCTTCCCTTATCTTCCTTGCTTAGGTTGTCAACACCCAAGTGGCTCCATTAGTTATGGCAGTTGTGGTAGGTGGTTTTGAGGTCAATGAAGCACCCTCCTAGGTTGTTTGGCTTGTCTTGGTTGACATTAAGTTGCACTAGAGTTAAATCAAAATAGGTATACCATAAAAGGTGGCAGCTAATTGAGTTGTTGCATAGGTGCATGACCCATGCATGGCTTGGTAGACGTTGTTTGGTGATGGTTAAAAAAATCAATTTCATGGATTGCATGGTTCCTATACTTATGGTTGGGGGTGAAATTTACTTAGTGTAATTCCTCCTAAATTAGAAGGGTTTTGGGTCCTTCAAATTTTTTTATGATAATTAACTAAAACAAGATGATGTGATGGGGATTCTTCTACATCATTATCTCCCTCTTGAAAGGATTCCTCTATGTTATCAAAAGCTTTATCATGTATGTAGGGGAGTAAACCACCTACATAAATGTATTTGAGATATTCTCCATGTCATATGGTTGCTCGAGTTTGTAGGCACTATCTCCAATCTTCTCTAACACTTTATACACAACATCGCTCCTAGGCATCAATTTGTTCTTTATCCTCATGGGAAAGCATTATTTTCCTTAATGAAGCCAAATTAGATCCCTAGTCTCATACAAGTGTTTTTTGAGGTGTATTTTTGCTCTTGCCTTATTTATTTGATTCACCTTTTTGATTTTTTCCCTTTCTAATTCATGGAGTTTATTCATATTCTTAGCTCAATCTTTAGCTTCATAACTTGAAATTTCTCCAATAGGAAGAGGTAAGAGGTCTATGGGAGAGGTGAGATTCAACCCATACACAAATTTAAAGGGTGAGTGACCTGCGACATATATTGGGGATTGATTGTATGCAAACTTCGCAAAACTTAGTTTGGTATCCTAATCCCTTAAGGATTTGTGAACCAAACTATGAAGGAGAATGATGAAGGATTCGATTTGTTACCTCAACCTCCCCATCAGTTTGAGGATGATATATGGTACTAAAAAGAAGTTTTATACCAACTAGCATCCACAAAGTCTTCTAAAAATAGCTAAGGAATTTGGTAACCCTATCTAAAATAATGGACTTAGGAATACCATATAGCCTAACTACTTCTTTGAAGATGAGATTGGCTACATAAGTGACATAAACCCTTTTGTAACAAGTATTGAAATGAGTCATCTTAGAGAATTGATCTACAACCACCATTATAGAATCATGTTGCCTTTGTGTTATATGTAATGCTGCAACAAAATCTATGCTAATATGATCCTATGGTAAGTGGTGTATGGGTAAGTATATATACAATTCTTGATGGAAATGACTTTTATATGTGTGGTAAGTGTCACATCCCACCACTATATATTGTACATCTCCTATCATCCTATCCTACAAAAAATTGCTCTTTAAGTACTTCCATTGTCTTGATGATAACAAAATAAACTACAAGCCCCCATTATGCACCTCTTAGTTGAGTAACTCTCGAACGATGCTCTTGGGCACACAAAGTTTAATACCTCTAATTTTAGCTAAATCTAATCTTGTATAATTGTTACCTTAACTCAATTCTAATCTAGATAAAATTTTATTCTAGCCTTACCCTAATTCTTTAATCCCAATATCTTAACATAATCCCAATCTTTTAACTTGGATAATTTATATTTCTTAACCTAACCTTATCCTAATTGATTTATATCATTAATCTTACCTATTTTAACTAATCAAAATATAATCTAATCCTAACATTAATGCCTTTTTTCTTTTCTTCCTCCCTTTTCCTTTTCCTTCCTCCTTCTTACGTCAATTTCTTCTTCTCCTTCTCCTTTCTTACATGTGTTTTCTATACCACCTGAAACACAAAACCATCACCTCCCATCTCATCTTATTGAATTTTTCTCCTCTCCCCTCACCCCTGCCACTCCCTTGTACCTCAGCTACCCAAAGTCATCATCCTCTATCGATCCATCCATTCCTCTACCATTCTTTACCTTCCATGCCACCATACTTATATATATACCAATCTAATATATCTCTACTTCATTTAATGTTCAACCACCTCCACACGTCCCATTTTCTATTGATAAAACCAGCCCCAAACCACCTTATTCTTCCACTCCATCCCTTCCCTATTCCATCATCGCCCCAACCACCACAACCACCACAACGACCCCATCAATTCCCTTCACTATCGCCGACCATCACTATCCATCACTACCACTATTTATTCTTCCACACATGCCCTATTTTCATTTTGGTGAGGTGTACCATCCTTTTTTCTTAACGTATGCTCGTGCTTCTATCATACATCTTGTCCATGTGTGCTTGCATAGATCACTCACGGTCTCACACATGCCCATGAACTCTCCTTTATTTCTCACCCATTCACACCCATGCTCCCCTCTCACTGCCTACCTGCGCATCTTTCCAACTCACGACCTATGTGTGTGTTACATGTTGCACACCCATGCTTCCCTTGCACATCATGGTCGTTCATGCCCATTTAATTCAACATTTGCTTGTGCCTTTTCCTTGGTACAACCATGCCTCTATTTTAGCACAACCATGCTCCACTCAAACACCACCATACCTACCACCACACTTCCACACAACTCAAGCTTCCCTTTGACTCTGGTTATTTTCATTTTTACCCTCCTTTAACTTAAAATTTTCCCTCGATTATAATATTTCATCCAAATCATTTATTATCTTTTTTTTTGTAGATGATACTTTAATGATCTTGAAGTAGGCAGTTTAGGATGTAAGTGCTTAGAGCTAGGTGTCCTTATTGGTAAAGATATACGTTGTAGCTAGACCTTTATGTGCTTGTGTATGTGCTTTTATGTCGGACATCCTATATGAATAATGGCATTTTATACTATGATATCTTGAGAGTAATGAAATTGTGGAAGTATTCTTTAGGTATAATGTTGGCTATACATATATGTATATAATTAAGGATATGTATCTTGAATGAATATTGAAATTTTTTATGTACTAGTATTCGGATTTAAAAGACTTTTAGAGAATATGAGCATTTTTTACCACTCTAAGTATATTATGGTCATTTGAGAATAATTATGTGGTCATGATTATGTTTTTCAATTATATGTCTTACTGATGCACTATAGTATGCACAACAAATTTAATAAATATCCTAATTTCCAAATACGTAGTATATGGCAAGAAGGAGTCGAACACATAAGGAATGGTATATAATCAATAATTTTGTAATTGATGTTAAAACCCCAGTTATGAAGTAACATTTAATTCTATCATCAATGTCTAAATTATGGATAAATAATAAAACACTGTACTTACTAATTAAGGAATAAGGATGGGAAGGTATTGATTATAAAATTAGGAGATCAAATAATCATGGAGAAAATAATGAATCTAAATGATTTAACGTTGACCTGTAGAAAATCATAATAATTCATCTCTTTTCTTTCTCTCAATTCTAATAAATTGAATAAGCTCTCAATTAATCACCTAACCAATTAATAACCTAGGTTAAGAATGCTAGATTCAATTAATGGCAGCATTACGAATGGAAAGAAGTCAACTACGACCATAATCACATAAGCTTGGATCACGCAATCATATGAATTAAAGGACAAGATTAATAATTAATCTTTTGCTACCTTGGAAACGTTAATTAATAATTATGTATTAATTCCGTTATCCTAGCGTAGATTAAGATCTAAACTAGATAGGTGATCAGTCTAATTAGTTTAAATTATTAATCTATGATGCGATATCATTCAATTCCGTCCATCAATTCAATTAAATTTCATCTAGAATCATGAATTCAAATTACGTTGTTATATCTGAAACCCTAATTTCGTCATCAAATCCTCCTACCTTATACTGTTTACATAATTGCAATGACACACAATTAAATGCAATAATCTATAGTTAACATCAATGGTTACAAATAAATTAACAATGAAACACTAAAAATGAGATAAATAATAATGCAATAAAGATAATATATATGCAATCAATCAAAAATAAAACTTGCAATTAAGAGAGGAATGGAGAAGAACTTATCGACTTGAATTGCAGAGTGTTGATTGTTCAATTGAATACAACGGAGAGAAAGAGAATTAGAATTACAAAATACATGCGGTATCTAGAGAATATACAGAAAAATAGAGAATCCTCAAACTCCCTAGAACCACCCCTTCGAATGTTTAGACTTTAGAAATATATCGTGGAAAAGTTGCGCGAATAGTTACAGAATTTGAGAAAATCATGGTCCATGTTAGAAAACACGGGACCCCCATATTTTTCCTTGAATTCTCTACCAAATGCTGAATTTTAAAAGTTAAAGAAAAACATGGGTCGTGTTTATGAAACACCGGGGTGGGGGGTGTGTTTCTTGTTCCTTCGTTATTTCTTTGTGAAATTTCAACATAAGCTTCCCTTTGATATGAATTCTTCATTTCTGGTCTTTTCTTCCATTGATTCCATATCTCTTGATGCGTTCTTTGCTTCATTTTCTCTTTCCATCGATTTCTCATTTGAATTTCTTCATTTTTATCTTTTCCTGCAAAATCTATCCAAAAGAGAAAAACTCGAGAAAATATTAAATCTTATAAAAATAATGAGGAATAAATGATAAGTTAGAATTATATTAATTATGGTGGTAACACCTAACTATTTGATAAATTAAAACAAATTTTTTAGTAGTAAGTTTTGAGGGTGTTACAGAAAGCTTTTTGTTTTTAAAAAAGAACCCATCTTAAAGCAAAAAGGAGCCTTTTATCTTGTTTTAATTTTTGAAGTAGTCCCCAAAGTCTGAATCTTCTTGATAGAGCTCCTTGAGGAAGCTAAATCCTAAGACTCTTTCTTCTAATAATATCTCCTAGAGAGGGAATCAATTATAACATTGGTCTTCACAATTTTATGTTTAGCTACAAATAGAAAGGACATCAGAAACTCTACACATCAAGCATTCCTAGGGTTGATTTTATGTTGAGTATGAATGTACTAAAGTGATTCATGGTTAAGTACATTCACACTACCTAGGGTTGAGTATGCAATACAAATTGTTAAGGGCTTAGGTAGTGTGACTAATGGTCTAAGGCCTTCACTATTACATAGAACTATTTATCATACATGCTATAATTCATGCAAGACCCATTAATTTTTTTCACTAAAGTAGGTAATATGCCTTCCTCCTTGGAGAAGAAAAACTCCTATACCAACTCTACCAGCATCACATTCTACCACCAAATAATTTTTAAAATTTATCTAGGGATAGAATGAGTGCTTCACTAAGCTTGGAATTGTTCATCTCAAAGGCTTCTTCAGAAACCTTGGTTCACTTGAACTCTCCCTTATTCATACACTCAATTCTAGGAGCTAGGAGAGTGCTAAATCCCTTGATGAACCATAAAAAGAAAAGAAGCAGGAACATGGAATGATCTTACTCATGTTAGGCTGTTTGTAGAAGGTCATGTTTTGATAGCTTTGACCTTGGTCTTATCTATAGCCATAAAATCTTTGAATACAACAAAATCCTAGAAAATTTACTCTAGTTACAAAGAACTCACATTTATCTAGCTTAGAATACAACTTGCTTTTTTTCTAAGGGCTAGCAATAAAAGTTCAAGATGTTTTATATGATCCTTTTCATTTAGATTATACAAAAGTTTATCATTGAAATAAACTAAAAAATATTTTCTAATGCAAGGCCTAAGTACCTCATTCTTAAGTCTCATAAAGGTACTAGGGTTATTTGACAAAACCAAAAGGCATCACCCTCCATTCATACAATATATTTATGGTTTTAAATGCTATTTTCCACTCATTTGTATTTGATAGTATCCACTCCTAAGATAAATTTTTGAAAAAAAGAGATGCTCCATGAAAACAATCAATTAAGTCATCAAGCCTAGGTATGGGACACCTATATTTGATGGTCATATTGTTGATAGATCTACTATCAACATGCATGCTTATAGTTCCATCCTTTTTGGGTACTCACAAAGCTATTACCACACAAGGATTCTCAAATCAATCCATTAGATAGTAACTCTTCCTCTTATTTTTGAAGCTCCAAGGCTTCTATGGTATTACTATGATAGGAAACCTTATTAAGGAGGGTAGCACCAAGTATAAGATCTATTTGGTGCTCTATGCCTCTTATGGGGGTAATATACCAGGTAGATCCCTAGGAAAGACACCCTAAAACCCCTATAACAAAGCCTTACCCTAAGGGTATAATAGTTAGCCTCCAACATTCTCTTCTAATAATAATAAAAAAATACATCTTCTTTCCCTTTACAATAACCTTAGATACATATTTTGCATCTACAAATAAAGACTTTTGACAAATTATAGCAATTCCTCCTATAAAAGGGTGCGTCTTCAATGGTGTTAGGATGATGTTATTCATAGCATATTTCAATGTGTAGGTATTACTCCTCTTTTCATGTGTCACAGACCTATCATATTGCCAATGGCGTCTAAAAGCAAGTAACATGCGTCCATTGAGACCAAATCACATAATACTTAGTCTTGATAGGTTTTCCCAATCAAGAATGACATGAGGACCTATTTAGTGACCTCTACCACAATAAGATATTCAACCATTAGAGCTTTTTATGGCTTAGTGAGGGGAGTAGTAAGGAACCTAAGCTTGTCCACCAAAGTGCCTAATGCAACATCATCACAACTCCTACCATCAACAATGAGCGAGTTTAACTTTCTCATGATTGTACATTTTGTTTGAAAAATACACTCCATTTGGTTGTCATCCACCACTACTTCTTTTTTTATGTAAGACCCTTCTCATCATCAAGGCTTTCCCAATATTTGAGGGTACTTATTCCTCCTCTTCTTCTTCATGGACTAAGTTTCCTTCTCCTGATTCCTCCTTAGGAATTGCTTCGTTAACCTCTACCAAAGTTATGGTTCTTTGATTCGTTCATTCATTTTGATATTCCTTCAGACTCGAGGCACCTTAAAATTTTGGATCTACTAGGATTGCCAATTCTTTCTTTAGATTTTCCCTTCATGTCAAACTTGAGGAGAGTTGAAGATGTTTTAGTTGGTGTGGCCACATTATTGGACTGGACTGCATGTGGTTTGTTGAGACTATATTGAGTGTCTTGTTTATCCCTCTTGTATTTTTTGACCTTAATAGCCACGTAGAAGAGCTCATCTAAGGTGTAATATCTTTGCATTTCCACTTTTCTAGCAAGATCTTATTAAAGACCTCCCACAAAATCTCAACATTTTTTACTCTTTAGCCTCCTCAATACCAAGCCTTAGCATTAATATTTTAAACTCGTGAATGTACTCTTCTAACCTCATATATCCTTATCTTAAGGATGATAATTTGATGTACAAATCTTGGGTGTAAGAAGATGGCATGAATCTTTCCCTCATGAGTTTTTTCATTTTTAATCAATATCTCACTTTTAATTTTCCCTTTCTCCTTCTTTGGTTCGTAATATTTTTACACCAAAGAGAGGCATAACCTTTGAGTTTCAATTTTACTTCCTTGAAAATCTTGTCATAATTTTTTCTTTTGGCCTAAAAAAGCCTTAAGCACATTAATTCCCACTCAAAAAATTCTTCTAGATTATGATGGCCTTCAAACTCAGGGATTTTTGCTTTTACATCCTCAAAGTTGTTTCTTTTTTCTTTCCCATTCCTCCTTGTCTCTCTTGAAGATTCACTTGATGAGGAACCACTTTCACTTGAAAAACATTCAACACCAAAAGACTCTTCCATTCCAATAGGTGCTTGGTTTCTCCTCTAAAGTAGGGGATTTGGATTTGGGATAAGTTGTTGTAGTAGGGTTTGAATGTGACTCACTTCTTCTTGTAAGGCCACCACCGTTTGGTATATTCATTGGGTGTCCTTTTACAATGATTCAGTGACATAATCTCTCGTTTTATTGTGCGCCTCATTGAGATTCAAATCCCTAGATGGTGGATGATCAACCATTATGGTTTAACTTTTAATAAGAATGGTAGGTTTAGAAAGTTTTTACGAGTGTTTGGTTTAAATATGGTGTATAGGAGAAATATAACACCTCCATTTTTTCCTACCAAAATATTTCATTAAAAGATGTTGCAGAAGTAGAAAATACCTAACTCTACCTTACTTGAGAATCACAATAAGAAAGAGCTAGATATAAAATTAGAAGAGTGTGTGGAATTATATTGATAAGGCTCAAACTATAGAAAGAAGAAAAGGAAAGTAAGACTTAAGAAATTTTGGTGGCTGAAAGAAAGGTGAAATAAAGCGATGATTAGAGTTATTTATAGCCAATCAATCGAAATGAATTATTGAGGGTTTCAATATTAAATCAAAGACTTTATATTGACCATTTGAATTTGATAATAATGGACGGATTTGTCTAGGATTAGCCGACCTCTTCTCTAGAGTAGGTCAATTATACTAGAATTCACATTCACAAATGTAGCAATAGGAAGTAAATGTGGAAGGAATCTTCTAGCTTCTTAGAAGCATGTATGAGATTGAAGCATTGCATCGTAGACTCATACAAAATAGAGAGGAGGAAGAAGATAATTGTTGAAGTCATCTATCCCCTCTTGTGTCCTAATTGACCTCCAGTTTAAATCAAGATGATATTTTAGGTTAAATGTATTATAAAAATGGTTAGGAATATCTTAAAGAAAATCTCACATGGGTTGATAAGGTTTCAATTAAGTGTATGGGATTTTCCATAAAAAATCTTTAAAATGTGACCAACGAGATAAATCAGTTAATAAGTTTGGGTCTATCAGTTGATTATTCATCCACCAATAGATCAATTTTTCATAAATAGCTAGTCAGTTTAGTTAATGAAATCATTTTAACTAAAACAACAAACCAGTTGATCAGTTTATAGAACCACTTGATGGTTTTGCCTACAGAACTCAATACACGTCATTTTCCAACATGATCTCAAATTAAATTTTATTCCAAATCAAATCATAACATTGAATCAAAATCAAATGCCCAAAATTTGACAAAATTTCTTATTCATCCATTATACAATAGTGTAGGGTATTACATAAATTTTCTAACCAAATTAAGAACAACCTAAGCTTTTATATCTGTTCGATGCATTATAGATACAAATTAGGTTAATTTAGGAAATAATGGTGGTAAGGGTTGATACCATTGAAAATAAGGGGAGTAGAGGGGGAGATGATGGTTTGAAAACTATAAATTAAGTGACCTATTCATATAACTAAATCTACCACTCAAACCTTTACAACATTTGAGATAAAAGGGACAAGAATTTTTTGAGTAATATTCTACCCAGCATGCATTACTTGGGAGGTAGTGTCTTTGGTAATAAAGAGGGATAATGCGTAACTAAAAGTTATTTTTCATTTAAGCATATTCTCACACTTATAGAAAAGGTATGAGAATATTTAGTCACACCTTAACTATACTTTAAGTAACTAAGTGGAAAGTTGGTTAGAAAATAAACCAACTAGTTATCTACTAATGCCTAACTTAGTTATTTTGATTCTAATAAATCCCAAAAGTCAACCAAAATATTTCTATTACCCTCCCCTTACTTCCTAAATCTAAATTTGAATTAGAGTACAAGTAAGATGCTATATAATCAATCTAGGGAACATCATTAAGAGCTACAAAAAGTTGGGATAATACCTTAGCCTTTTACAAGAGTAAATGCTCTGGTACAATGTTGCAGAAATTCTTATGAATTGCTAAAAAAGGGCCTGCAACTAATTCTTCCATGGGGTGTCCACTTATCTTCCCTTGCCTTCCATGCCCAAGTGACCAACACCTAGCTGGATCCACTAGATATGGTAGTTTTGGAAGGTTGTTTTATTGTTGGTGGAGTACCCTCTTAGGTTTTTAGCTTGTATTGGTCAACGTTGGGTTACACCGAAGTTGAATCAAAATAATCAAACTAAAAAAGATGGTATCTAATCAATTTATTGCACGAGTGTATAATCCATGCATGGCTTATTAGATATAGGGTGGTGATGCTAAAAAATGTTTTACTTGCTTAGGTTGCATGATTCCTATGCTCGTAGCTAGGGACAAGATTTACATAGCATAATTTTTCCCAAATTAGAAGGGTTTTGGGTCATTTAAATTTTATATGATAATTAACTAAGGTAGGATGATGTCATAGGGATGCTCCTTCGTTAGAGACCTTAAACTTTTGAGGAAAATTTTATCCCTAAAGATTATTAGTGATAACATTGTTTTCTCTATACAAAAAGCTGGGAAAATTCCCTCTAAAATTTTAATGAGCTAATTTTTTTTGTTGAAACACTATTAGTAATGACAAATCAACCAAAAAAATGGTGAGGCTGGCTGGAAGGGAACAAACTTTCAATCAATGTTGCATTATTAGTGCAATACCCCATTTCTAGAAACCCTAATTATAATTAGTAGTTATGTGTATGGGCTATAATAATTATTTTAGAATATTTGGTAATAATGATATTGATAAATATGTGTAATATTATTGCAAATTATTATATATAAATTTAAGTAGGTTAAAATTTACTTGAGAGTGCGTATTAAATTTTAAACCTAGGATGGATTGTAACTGGTATCCGTTTCGTTAAGCAAACCTAACCTAGTAACTAAATAATTTTTATTTGGATATATTACCTTGATTCTTCACCTATAAATTACCCCAACCCATCCCCTAACTAATGCTATAATTTCCTTACCTTACCCTACTCCCTCTACCCCAGTACACTTTACTCTTGATAGCCATCACCCTATACCATACCTCCCCTCTCCCCCACGTTTTCCTCTCATTTTTTTGCTCCTCATTTCCCTACACAGTACTCTATTCTCAATTTTTTCTCCTCTCCCACTCATGTCGTGCCAAAAGCTATGAGCAACCTTACCTCCTCTTTCTCTCGAGCTCCCTTTAATCCTCCCTTTTCTCCATCATCATTTTCTTCTTCACGACTAGTTGTATTCTTCAATGCAACCCTTTATTGGCCTCCTTACCTTGTCACTGTTCACCATCATTGATCCCCCTGCATCGGCATCCCCTACAGAAGCTACCCCAACAACCATGCACAAGCTCCTAGAAATAAACCCTATCCCTCATGCTACTTCTCTTCCCATACTTTTCTTCAGTCCTCCACACTAAAACTACCACCACACCACTAGAAAAACCCACCAAAACCCTCCCTTATGCTTTGACCAAACTCACCATTCCACCTCTCCTCCCTTTAGCTAACCCATCGAAGCTTACCTCATTTACCTTCATCTAGTTTGGTTAAAGCTCCCCATTGTTGGTGTACAATTTTTCCACCAAAAGCCTCCCTCTTCTTTGAACCTTTTGTGCCACATTTCTTCTTCCACTTAATGCATATTTTCTACCACTCCCATCCCTAAAAATGCAGTTCTTGGTTCCTTATCACTGGCCAAGTAAATTAATGCCACACTTTCATCCTAGGTAATCTCAATCGATCCTTCTCCATTTGGTTGTTCAAAGTTTCTTTATCTTTCTCTTAATCTATTCCATAGGTTAGTGATCCTTAAATTATGTTAGTGACTTTGGATTATTGTTGTGTAATATTATATGCAAATGCATATGTGTTTGGATGCTAAATTTATAGGTAATTCTTGAGGACAGTGGAGAAGACTTATTTTTGCAGAAGGTTGGATTTGGTAAATCTAATCACTCATAAGATGGTATAATTTATATGCAAGTATGCTAGGATTGTTTTAGAACTAGAATCATTCTAGGGTTTTATTTTTTCCAAGCATTATAACTTTCATGATAAAATGACATCATGTAGAAGGAATTATATGTATGATTATTGAAAGTTAAGTTGTATCCATGGTAATATGTCAAATGATTTATGTCCGCATGTCTAGGATTTTGTTAAGATTTTCATTCTTGTCAAGTTATGATCCAAATTCCATAGTAAATGTCTCATGATTTCTCATACATGGTAGTTGTTGCGGGTCCAACCCACATGTATTAATAAAATGTGTATTTTGCTTTGTCCTAATAAATGGGCATTTGATAGCATTTTACTAATCTTGGATTAAGCCCGACTTGGGCTTATTATTTGGGCTTCTTAATTAAGCCTTTGGTATAAATACTTGCTTTACAAATTAGGGCAAGAGAAGAGAGGTGTGATTTCAGAAAGTCACACGCAAAATTAGAAGCCAAAGAAGAGAGGAAGACAAAGGGTTTGGAGAATATTGATTTGCGATTGTTCAAGAACAGCGTTCAGAAAATTGTCAATCTCCGGAGTTTCCACCGTTGGATTTTTTTGAAATTTGGAAAGCTTGTTGGGGACACATAGGGCCTCATTTTGAACGGTTAGATCGTCGTTTTGAGATCTGGTGTGTCTGTTATTTCAGCGGGACCGAAACTCTGATTTGTGGTGATATTCTTCACCTTTGATCTCTTCTTGCTTAAGCTCTTATGTATGTTCTTGTTGGTGGGTTGTGAATTATTGTGAACCTGATTTGGGTGGTTCATTTTGCCCTCAATTTATCATAATAAGAGAAGGAAATAGGGTGGACTTCTCAAACGTCCCGTGGTTTTTACTCTTCACATCGAAGGGGTTTTCCACGTATAAATCGTGTGTTGATTGGTTCATTTTTCTAATCTATTCATTTGTGCTTTCTGCCCATAATTGGTGATTTACTTTGGTGAATTATTTGTGGTAGATTTGGGTTATATTATTTGGTTGATTGTCTTGGTGTTGATCCTTGTGGGTATTGTCATATATTACCCGGGTCCCTTCAACAGTAGTTAGGGTTATGATGATTCTTATGGAAGGTTTAGCGGAAGCAAAAGAATTAAAACCATAAACTTGGGGGTATTACCGCCACACTTAGTACTAGACCGGTTCACTCCTACCGTTCCGATACTAAGTGCTAAGGCTAAACTAAACAATCATTAAGTAAGAGTCATCAAAACATAGGTCCATAGTTAACATCGACCATTCACGAAAACCACGAGTCAACAATAGTTAAAATATCGCTAAGATTACAACTTAAGAGTACGGTTTCAAAACAAGAAGCGTAGTACAAAATATAGCTAAATAAAACAGATCCCAAGGGACCAATATCCGAATCGCCTACTCACTCAAGCCAAGCCTTCCACCCCAAATTAGTAACCGATCAAAACCTGCATCGGAGGTTTGCTCCCCACCATTGGTGGATCATCATAGGACCCAGTCAATCAAGGTAGTATCAGTACGAGTCCAATACTGAGTAAGGGCGCAGGTGTGCTAAGGCCAAACATACAATCATACCACATAACCCACATAGAACAATCATATAAGTGACATGCGATAACACACAAGATAAGGTCTGAGTACTTTCCGGTGATTTATTCTTTATCCTCGTTAATAATATGCCCATTTCACACATATTCTTTAATAGTCCATGTAAGTGCGGGAGCCCCGCTATTATAGCCGGTGGACCGAAAATCAACACTTAGGGTAGAACGCCTCTGACCACTATTATAGCCTGTGGACCGGAATCAACACCCAGGGCGGAACGCCTCTGGCCACTATTCTAACTGGTGGACCAGTCTAGCCCCGACTTACATGGTGTTTCGCTGTAAGTACTTAGTATTTTCCCATGGATTACTTCATTCATATTCATTTAACGAATTCTTCATTAGTCCATGTGAGTGCGGGAGCCCCACTATTATAGCCGGTGGACCGGAATCAACACCCAGGGCGGAACGCCTCTAGCCACTATTCTAACCGGTGGACCGGACTAGCCCCGACTCACATGGTGTTTCCCTGTAAGTATTTAGTATTTTCCCATGGATTACTTATTCGTTTGGGTCTGTCGAGTCCGAATCCCCCACTATTATAGCCGGTGGACCGGAATAAATACTCAGGGCCGAACGCCTCTGGTCACTATTCTAACCGGTGGACCGGACTGGGTCTGGCTCAACACCTTTCGCTTTACGTAATTAATGTCTTATCTGTGTCTTATTGAATCACATCACACCCTTGACATGCATGCGGTTGATACTCTACTTCTTTCCCCTCTAGAGGGACCGTCCCATATTTTGAGACTCGTACCTCTTCTCACACCCGACATCCATCCCCCGTAGACTTAGGCATAGTGGCATATAGTAAGGCATAATCTCGAAGAATATAGGCCATCCCAACGCATATGATATCGACTCCGCATGTCCTCATCCCTCTAGGTTTCCTCCTCGGAGACCCTAATTGGACCTATGTGGCCCAACTCCTTCTTACTTACCCAAACGTTACTTTGTTCTCCATCTCGCACCTCATTTTTATAAGGAAATTCCCCAAATGTATTACTTTATCTCCCAAGTTCACGTGTGACCGACAAAACCCTAGTTGGCCGCGCCAAAACCCTAGCACTTTACTTCCTCAACAAGTAACCTTCCTCTTTCACCCTAAAATCTCTTCTCTCATTTAGAAACCCATACTCATCCTTTATATAAGTGAGTTCTCACTCTCAACCCCATACTCCATCCTTCCTTGATCATTTTTACCCTTGTACCCTTCAATTTCCTCATTTTCTCCCAAAACCCTAATTGGGTCCCTTAGACACCCTTACATCGACCCACGTAAAATTTTGCACCCAAGTCTCTAATGGACCCATAACTTTGACATTATCTTATTTACTTCCTAAATCAACTTTCCTCCAATAATATTCCTCCCCATGTAGAATTTAGATACTCCATGTAGACTCCCCAACATCCACTTACTCGCAAAACCCTAATCAGATCTCTTATGCACCAACTCACGTACTATCTTCCATAATAAGTCTCCCATCACTCTAAGACTCTCCAAAACTCTTACTTACAACCCAACCCAACTTTTCCCTGGTAAGGATCACGCCCATGCAGGATCTTGTCCCCCCATGCAAATTTCCCAAACGTCACTTTTCCATAGTTCTTTTATTATCATTTCATGCTACCAAAACCCTAGCATGCATGTCCTAGAGGGCCATATCATGTCACATCATCAACATCAAATATCAACATAGAACATGTCATACTCGTATAATATAAGGCACACACATCATACCTCGTTATCCACGCTGCGCTACACAAAACAGATTATTCTTAACACATGCATAATACACATTAACACGGCATACTCATCATTCATCAACACATTACATCACACATAGCACAAGGCCATAGCTTTGTCCTTACCTAGGTAGGCACCGGGCTTGGAGCACGCTCCTCTAGCTCCTTAGGGCTCGGATCGGGGTCACCTATGAAAAGGGGAAAAATGCTAAGTATTAGTTTCTCTTATAGATACCATCAACCCTTATTCTAGTTTAAGAGTGGGGTTATTATCCTTAATAGGGGCATTGTACAAAACTAGGGTTTTTATTCTAAAGTTACTATGCTAAGTATTACTCATCGATATATCTTTAGTTTCAACTCATCGTTACACTTATATCATTAGACCCGTTAGTTCCATCCTTATAATATTAGTGTTTGCTAGTCATAGTAAAATAGTGATAATAATAGTAATAATAAGACTACTAATAGTGACACTTATGTTTCAAGTACTAGAACCTTAGCGCTTCTAAGATTAAGTCAAATAGTGGTGTTAGTGTTAAAATACTAATACAATGGTTGTAATATCAATAAGTTAAAACACTCCTTGAGGTAGTAATGATAAAAGTCATATTTTGAATAAGTAGTATAAGGGCTCCCATGTTTTGTCACCCTAATAGAAATAGCAAGTGAGTAATAGTAATAATAGAAATGACAATAATGTTAAAGGTGTTAGGTTTAGTAAAACAATATTAACATATTTACAATACATCACATAAGGTTGGGTTAAGTAGTAATAACACTAATAGTGGAATCTTAACGATAGTATTAATAATAATAATAACACCAACACTAACGGTTAAGTATGATGAAAGTTAGGGTTTTGGGAGGGATTATGGCCTTGTAAGAAAATAACACATTTAGGACAAAGAAATTAATAATGGTAATAATAATAATAATAGTAATAATAATAGTAGTAGAAATGTTAATAATAAAGATAATGATACTAACCCTAAGTTAAGTATAATAGGGGTTAGGGTTGGAAGGGGTGATAGGATGATAACATTAAGGATAATAACAGAAATGGTATTAATTAATAAGATAATAACAATAGTAGTAGTAGTAATAATAATAATAAGTATAATAATACTAATATTAGTTAAAAATTACTATAGGTGCCATAAGGAAAGGTTTTAGGGTTCAGGTGAGTGGAAGACCACCTGAGGACGGTGGTGGTCCGGCGGCGGGTCGGCGGCGATAGAGGAGGAGAAGAGAGAAAAGATGGTGGTGGTTAGATGGGAAGAGGAAAAGGGAAGCTAAGTGTCGGGGAGGAGACAGCAGGGAGAGGGGAGTGGAATGAGGGTAGTGGCGTGAGAGGGGTGGCGGCGCGCGGTGGTGGACGCGGCGGCCGGAGGAGGAAGAAGGTGGTGGAGATGGTGGAGGTTGGTGGAGAAGGAGGTAGGGAGAAATGACGGTATGGGCAGGTAGGGGAGGACCTGCTGGTCACTTTGGGAGGTGGGACGGGGGTTAATTACGGCGGAGGTGGCGGCAGAGGGTGGCGCAAGGTGGCGGCGGCGTTTTTTTTGGGGCAGCACCTTCGCACGATCGTGGTGGCTCATGCGGGGCAGGAAGGGCAGTGGCGGTTGTTTGATTGCGTGGGGGGTGGCGCAAGGAGGAGTTTGGCGGGTAGCGGTGGTCTTAGCGGTGGTTGGAGGCGGCGGAAATGGCGTCTGTTCTGGCGGCAGCGAGATAGGGTTTCAGCAAGGTCTAGAGGGAGGGACTTGTTGTGGTCATTCAGGAGGGGGTATTTATAGGCCATGGGAGAGGAAAATGACAATGGGAATGGAGGTGGCATGCAGGGCAGGCGCGGAAGGCGGCCGGCCGACGGTGGCAGCGTCTCGTGCCCTGTGATTTGTAGGGTAAGTTTGGCTATTTTCTGGAAAAAGGAAGGGGTGGCAGGACGCGTGAGGGAGTGCTGGGTCGAATTGGGGAAGAAAGGGATGGAAATGGAAGGGGGAGGATGTCGGACAGCAGGCGACATACGGCAGGTTGCAGACCTGTGCGGGAGGGGGGGAAGAAGACGACACCTAGACCGGCGGTCCAGGAGGAAAAGAAAATAGGGGGAAACTGGCCGGTTTGGCAACGGTTATAAAATCTGTAAGTCAAACGTGGCGTGTTGGGGGTTATGGGAGGAAAACGCAGTGTCGCGTCGTAGGCTGGCAACAGTCATAAGGTCATTAAGCGTGACGCGGCGTTTTGACGGTTCTAAGGGCAAAATGCGGCGTACGGGGTGCACGACAGCCAGCAGATGACGCTGGGCCGCGGAAAGGGGAAAGAGAAGGAGATTGGGCATGCCCAATCTCGGCGAAGGAGGCAAAAGCAAACAAAAAAAAAGGAAAAAGAAGGGAAAGAAAAAAGAAAGGAAGGGAAAAAGGATTCTTGAGGTTTTGAATTTTTGTACAATTTATTTAGGATGTTTTTGGGCTATTATAAATTTATATATTTATATAATTATTTTCTTGAATATTTAAAAATTATCTGAATGGTAATTTAATTTCCTTTTTGGATTAATTTTGGTTATTTTAGGAAATTCCTCCCCTTTCATTTTAATTAGTAAAATGTCCAAAATCTTCTAAATAATTTTATTCATTATTTTCTCCTTATTTCCCTCAATTAATTTCCCCTTTATTAAATGAAGTAATATATTTTCTTAATCTTTCGCTAATAAATCACTATTTTGCCATAATTCCTAAGTTAGGGTTTTTGGGCTATTTCACATATGCACATGATTAAGGTTAGCTTATGATAAATTTTATTCACATAACCTAGGGTAAAAGATATTCCCTTGCATGTATCATAATGATAATATTCCTATTTAAATAATGTTTTATGCTTTCAATGTGTATGTGCATTCTGCATGGAAAATGTGGTACATGAGAGTTGTTTGATTAGGGTTTTGTGGGTGCAACCCACTAAATGTATAAAAAGTAGAAAATATTGTTGATCACCAAAATTCAAAGACTACCTATGTACTAAAATAATATGGAATATTTTCTTGTTTTTTTGCTCATGACAAATCTCTCATGATGATAACACTTGGTACGAAAGTGAATAAAATGATGAAACTATGGTTTTAAAAGGTATTTTGGTAATTTTAATCTAATATATCTTTTGGATGCTAGGATGGTCTTAGAAATTTGATAATTTATCCCTAGCTTTAACTTAGCTTGTATAGACATGTTACCTTAATAATTAGAAATAAGAGAGAAAATGGTTAAGTATGAAAGAATAGAAATTTTTATGTCTTATGTGACTTATGTTATCACCTCATAAAAAAATAATACTTAAAGTGAAAGATCATGAGTTGGGAATGGTTGCTCTTTGAGATTAGCTACCCTAGAGGTGAGCTGTTAGCCCTCATTTATTTTGGTTCACTAGTGCATTGTTATACCATAATTAAGGCCCTATTATACTCTATAAGTAACCTATGGGCCCTATAGGGGGTATCTATGCTTAAGGACTAGGTGATTGAGGTTGGAGGATACTGTATTACCTTTTTATGCTGGTATAACCAGGCATACTAGTGTGTCCTTAGGTTCGGTAGTCACCTTAGTGGCCTACCTTAGTTTGTTTTAGATTTGTTGGTTCAGGAGGTGCCTTATACCCAACTCTGGTATTGTTTTGGATTGAAGTTTTGGTAGTTTCCTTAGTGCCCTACCATTGTGTTCAAAATTTATTTAACTAATTATATATAACTTTATACCTTAAAATGATGAGAAGTTGAATTATATGTTTTACTATTGATTTTGAGATTGAATATTTATATACATTATTCTATGAATATTGTTTGTGGTTATGGTGCATGCTTTGTACTCAAATATGCTATTTTGATTTTATGTGACTATGTGAAATATGGATATGCTACATCTTATGAGATATTGTAATTCACTTAATATGAGAAAGGCATACTAATACTACTTTTATAGATGATTACGTGAGGGCCATGAAGTGGCATGAAGCGTATAAAAATGGGAAGGATAAGTGGGGTCCTTGGGTAGGAGTCCCTGTTTTAGAGTAGGCCTTTAGGTGTAAGAGTTAAGGAAAACCAGTGTCATGACCTTGGATGCTAGTTTTTGGTCGTGATTAGCTTTGTCTTTAAACTCTTATGTACCTTACTGTATGTTGGTTATATTATTGTATTGAAATTATTTATCCATAACTTCTATCTATGTATTATTGTATTTTAGCTGATTAACTTTGGTTATGGTTTGTTTTATCCTTAGTACTTGGTATAAGAAAGGCGAGGGAGTCAGACTTATGCTAAGTGAGGCAGTAACACCCATTAATTTGGTAATACGCACTTCCACGTAATACACACTTCTACCAAAACAAAATTTTTAAGTTGGTAAATTGGGGGTGTTACAGTTAGTGGCAACATGTCATTGCTAATAACCAAAATATCGTCACTAATGAGTCATGTGCTCGGCATGCTAATTTTTTTCTATCCATTAGCGTTGACATTAAGTGTATTAGTGACGATAATTGTTGTCTCTAAAACACTTATAAAACTCTTGTACACCTCATTTCTTTCTGTAGTCGCTTTCTCTCTTCCTCCTTGTAATTTATTTCCTTCACCTTCAATGCTTGCTTGTCTTATTTCCTTAATCTAAGGTAAGTTAATAGTTTTTTTTGTTAATTTATTATGTTTATGACATGTGTTATTCTTATTAGTTTATGTAAATTTAGTTTTTTCTTTGGTTTTATGGTTTTCAAAATTTTCCCCATCTCCACCACTACCTCTACCACCACTCCACCCATTTGTTATACTTAATTTAGTGAATTTTTTGGATAATGAGTTAATGGAAATTTTAAGTTGCCAAAGAAAGTGTCGCCTGCCTCCCACTACTGATGCACTTTTCTTCCACCATATACTGTGTGTTTTCCTTTTTAATTTTCAAATAATATACGTACATACATATATACATACATATATATGTGTGTGCGTTTGTATAAATATTATTGTTAATTATTATATAAAAGTTGGAGAAGATAAATATTGTGTGTGTGTGTGTGTGTAAATGTTAAATGTGATTATAATTTTGTTGATCTATGCGTTGTGAATAAATGTAAATATGATGATAATTGTATATGTATGTTGATAATTGTGATTAAATATATGTGACGCGGTTAAATAATTTATTATTAGAAATGTATAAGAACTATGGTGATAATTATTTATGTATGTTGGTAATTGTGATTATTAAATATGTGGAATAATCTATCTATCTATTTATATATATAGTTGTAATAAAGACATAAGTATTTTAAAGTAACTAATTTATGTAAAAAGAAAAGATATACAATCTTATTAAATAATGTAAATTATTAGATTATAATACTTGAAATTAAGATAATATTATTTTCATCAAATAAGTTATTATTAAAAGGTATAATAATTATATTAAAAAAATTATTAGTCTTAGATAAAATATTATAAACTAGTATGTAGAGTAATAGCATAATAATACTTTAAGCTAATAAATTAATTTTAACCTTAGATAAACTATTTTTAAGGTAATAAAAAATTTAAATCATCAATTATTATTACCTTTAAATAATTTATTATTAAATATGTGGAATAATCTATATATAGTTGTAGTAATGACATAAGTATTTTAAAGTAACTAATTTATGTAAAATAAAAGGCATAATATTTATTATATAAGATAAATTGTTAGATTATAACACTTCAAATTAAGATAATATTATTATCATCAAATAAATTACCATTGAAGGGCTATAATAGTTATAGTAAAAAATTATTATTAGCCTTAGATAAAATATTATTAACCAAGATGTAGGGTAGTAACATACCAATACTTTGTGCTAATAAATTCTCTTTAACCATAAATAAAGTATTATTTAATAACAAGTTTTTCTTTTCATAGGGCTAGAATGCATCATATATTTGATGAGTACCTTCTATACTACTATACTATGTCTTTGGATGGAGACACTAGAAAACATGTTAGTTGGTATGTGATGTGCTACATTGCATGGCATGGAGGGGTTTATATTTAGGATTATTTAAGTTCAGGTCATATTATAATTTGCTAATCTTGCCTCAAATTCAGCCATAGGTAGTTGCAAGAGAAAGGCATATGGATTTATTTATCACTAATGTTCCACACCCAAGGATTGTTGATGGTTGACAATTTATGAGACACTATAACCAGATAGCAAGGGATTTGATAGTTATTGATGATGAGTGGAGGTTTTTGCATAGGACACCATTGAGTGCATACCTTGATTATCTTTGTGAATCCTATGAGTCAAGTGCACCTTCTCTTGAATAAAATAGAGAGAAGAGGATTCTACAAGAAGAGTGGACTGAATGGGTGATCATGAGCATTTAACAAGTAACCCTATTTTAAGTTATAGTATCTTGTTGATGTATAATAATTATTCTTTAATGGTTAATTAAGATCAATAGTATTTATACTTTATGACGTTATTATTTGATGTACATAAATAATTTCATCTAATAGAAGCATTATTGTATAATTAATTATTCTTAAATTATATTTCATGTAGATAAAATGAACACTAATAAAAATTGTGCATTGTTGAATAATCAATGATCAAAAAATTTTTGGAATGGGCTTCATACATTAATTAGAATGGAGAAAACATGTGTTTGGAAGGAATATGGCTGCATTCATTGACCATGCACGAAATGCAATAACATAGAGTGAGATCTATAAATGAGATTGAGTACCACATATTGTGGAGTTGGTCTATACATAACCATGATGTGTGGATATATTATGGTGAAGTAGAACCTGAGCTAGAATTAGCATATATGGTTGGGGAGGGAAGAGATGAGATGGAAGATATATTGGGTAATTTGGTTGGTGGTAGTAATGAAGCACAAGCTAATGTTCATGATGAAGTGCATGGAGACATAAATAATGACTTAGTAGGAAATGAAAATTATACTTACTATGACGGGTTGTTCTAAGAGATGGAGGGTGAGTTGTATCTTAGATATAAGAATTTCACATATTTAAAATTTCTATTTAACTTGAAGCATCATGAGGTATTACATAAGTGAATGAGTAAGCCTTTTGATGAGATTCTTAAATTACTAAAAGAATCTCTTTTTGAAGGTAATAAGCTACCAAAATCACACTACCAGACAAAGAAGAGGACGACGAAGCTGGATTTAGGCTATGAAGTCATTCATATGTGCAAATGTGATTGATCTTCATGTAGCAAAGAAGGTGGGAAAACTCCCCCCCAAAATTTTTTCTTGGTGAATTTTTTAACTAAAACATTATTAATAATGAAAATTACCATTTGATGATATTTTGATGCAGTTGACTTGTGTCATAGAATATGAACCTAGTAAGCATCGTAACCATCCAGAGAGAAAAAGAGGTGTGAATGATATGAACTGGAAGAAGAACAACATATTCTTTAAGTTACTCTTTTGAGAAACAAATTTTTGAAAACATAATCTAGATATTATACATGTTGAGAAAAATATTTGTTCCAATTTTCCAATGACAATAGTCCATGACGAATAAAAGATAAAACACACTAACAATGCAAGGCATGATTTAGAGGATATGAGAATCTTAAATGAATTATGGTTTTATTATAAGGGAAATAAGTTGATAAAAATTAAGGCATAATTTACTCTTGATAGTGGTTTTTTGAAGGAATTACCTCAAGAAGAATGTGAATAATAATGGCAACAAGATTGGAGGCTTAATGTCACATGATCATTATGTGCTTATACATGACTTATTATCTGTTAGAGTTTATGGATTCTTGAGAAAACTAGTTGGGAGCATTATTATACATCAAAATATTTTAGTGCACAAGACCTAATGAAGACAAGCAAATGAGTACATAGGAAACAAAGCTAGTATGAAGCTATTTTTTTTTATGAAACTAGAGTTATGTTAGTTTTGTTATTTCATGTACAATTTGTTAAGATTTGTATTATTATTATTTTTAGATTATATGCTAAATTTTTGAGCATATAACAAACTGTTGGGAAGTTACAACTACTTCTAATTATTTTGAATAACTAATAGCCACCAAGTGAAATTAGTTGTAACTAATTCACTCTAAATGACTATATTAGTTTTGATTTTTTCCTAAGTTGTTGTATAACAACTATATTAGTTAGCCAACAGCTAAATTATTTATATGAGTTGTTAAATTGGTTAGGAGTAAATTATAATAACCTATCTTGTGCCTATATATAGCCTATATGTCTCTTGTACACTCAAATATAGTATATAAGAATATAATTGTAGAATTCCAAATTCTCTCTCAAGTGTTCTATCTATTGAGTGATCCATCAATCAACTAAGTGAGTTTAAAATAGGAATTTTTACTATGTGCATTAGTTCTTAGGGTCTTTTAGACATAGATTATGTGTGAGGTCTTCGAAAGTTATATATTTTTGTGCTTTGTTTCATCAATTTCAATCATCACCGTCTACTGCAAGGAGAAAGGAAAGATGCTATTTGTGAAATGTTGGTTTTTACATCATCTTTCACTTCAAAAAGAATAATCAAGGAGCTTATATTATTTACCACAAATCAACTCAAGATTAATTCTCTTTAATGGCTATGTAAAGACCAAGGAATCAAGGTAACAATTATTATGATGATGTACTATTTGATATTTTACCTATGAATGCATGTGGTATGCTAGTTGGTAGACCATGAAAATATGATAGAAAAGTCACTCATAGTGGTGTTACTAATGAGCATTTTGTTCAAAGTTGAAACCCATGCATAAGCTTAAATGTTCTAAATGTAATGATCTTAACATAAGTGATTCACCTTCTAAAAAGTACTTATTCTTACAAGAAAAGGCTATAATTACTTGTATTGAAGTAGAAGGTATATTATATGCTCTATAAGTGAAAGAAACTCAATTAGGGGAGATTAAAAATGATAACCATAAGCTTACTAGACTACTTGCTGAATTTAATGATGTGTTCCCTAATGAACTTCCTCCTGTATTGCCTCTTAAAAAGGTATTAAGCATGCTATTTATTTAATCCCTAAAATACATTTTCCTAATAAACCAACTATTAGAAGTAATATATAAGAATCTAAGGAAATTCGAAAGCAAATAAAAAAGTTAGTAGACAAGGGGTATGTTAGAGAAATTATGAGTCCCTATTGTATTCTCACTCTACTTATCCCTAAAAAGGATGGAACATGGAGCATGTATATAGATTCAAGATATTTTGGCAATATAACCATAAATTATCATTTCCCTATGCCTAGGTTAGATGACCTTCTTGATGAACTAAGTGGTTCAAAAGTGTTTTCTAAGATAGACTTACGTAGTGGATGCCATCAAATGCACTTTAGAGAAGGGGATTGATGGAAAATGACCTTGAAAACTAAATATGGTGTCTATGAATGGATGGTCATTCTTTTTTTGTTGTGTAATGTGATGGAGGAGCATCTCATGATTATCTTAATAATGAGGAATTGACATACTTACTAATGGAACCGATCATCTTAGACATTTTTGATCATATTCCTACTATGACTAATGAAGGTACTTTAAAATGTTCTTGCATGTATGTTACATAATTGTAGGAGGAATAAACTTAAGACTTATCATGTACGGAGAATTCAAATATTCAAGCTATGGTATGCATGCTGGACAAGACAATAAGATTATCCAAAAACCTCATTATTGTAGCACTTGTTGCAAACCCTAGGTTATCATATGTAAATTAGGGTTTTGTATACTATCATTTCATATTTGTATATTAGCTAGTTTAATGTCTATAATGTTGTAATTAATTTCATTTCATTAGGCTTTTTTTGGATTGTGAAAATAAAAAGGAAAATAAAATGAAAAGGAAAGAAAAATAAAGGAAAGAAAATAAGAGAAATTAATTTTTCTTTCACTAGTTTGGTTGTTGGAAATTTTTTTATGGAAAATATAATTCTTGAAAAGTGTTTTTGGTGTTTGGTTTTATAAAAAAGAAAATTCAAAGGAAAATTGATTATTATTATTTAAATACTCTTATATATTTAATAAAAATTAAAATATTATATTAATACATGAAATATTTTTATCAAATTTTTTAAAAAAATCATAAAAATGCTAAATTTTTGTATTTCTCAGAAAAATTCACAATAACCATAGATCACTTCTCAAACCATTTTCCATTTCCCAATATCGTAGATGATGGATTATGGCCCTTTATGCATCCATTGGTTCACAAAGTAAATAAAGAAATAAATATTGGGTTGACCATATGTTTACAAAATAACTTATTGCTTGTTCTTTCTAGGTATACCAGGGCAACAGATAAACAATTAAAAAATTAGAATAAATTAGATGTAAATATTAATGTATTAAGGAAAGTTAGGTAAATAATACTACATATATAAAAGGAAAATTTTAACCAACCTACACCTTTACCATAATAGTTAAGAGTACTAAAGTTTGGGGGGGGAGGGGGGAATAATATTACATTGCATTAAATAATGGGTGTATTTATCATGCATTTGTAACTTAGATAAAGCACAATACTTATGGCTCATTGATAGACCTTAGATATCAACAATATTCCAGAGCTTACATATATATATATATATATATCAGATTCTTACATAAGATAATATCATCAATATTCCAGAGCTTACATATTCAGAGCAAAAGTCAACTGAATAGTTAGATATCAACAAGGGAATATTGCAATATCCCAGAAACAACCTATAAGACAACTATACAAGTAAATTAACTGTCATCTATTCCAACCTTTTAGCTTACAATATATCTATTTTCTATCAAAAGTAAGCAAAACCAAGAAGAACATCAACTAACAAAAGATAGCAGTCTAGGGCTCTTGCAAAAGCTGGTGCATAAGGTGGTATCATTTTATCATAAACACTTGACAAAAAAGGTATATATTCTTCACAGGCTTCCCACATAGTAGCAAGATAGCATATGTTGGGTCTAATATACACAAGTAGATAGAATCAGGCATGCCTGTAACGTTTAACACCTAGAAAAACAAAACTTATGTTGATCATTTGTCACATTCATTAAAAAATATAATCTACACAAGGTTGCTAGTAAAAATTCATAGGTTTTAAGCTACCAAAGTGTGTCAAATTTATATGCTAAGAAGAGACTCAAGATGGAAGTATTATGGGCCAATAGTAAATTAAAACTATAAATATGATTATAAAAGCTAGTAAACTTCAAAAATAGAATGCTATACAGCAACAGTATCAGTGTTAGACCTACTCATATTATATAGATGATATGATCAGTGAGAGAGGCTGAAAATCTATTGTTGGATCCGAGACAAGGAAAGCCTAAAACGAGAAAAAAAAAGGAGGAAGAAAATGTGAAAATAGGGCTCTTTGAGACAGTAGGGTCAAACCCAAAATTAAACATGATGCATTTAGTTGTCCAATTCACTATATTTCCACTCTTCATATGCTTAAAAAATCAATAGTAGCAAGCACCTAGTCATCTCAGTATTCAAATTTTAACCTCTACATCTCACAGCAACCCTGTCCTACTGAGATCATCAGATTTACCTTGGCAGATGTCATATTAATTCTATACCACAAATGGTTGTTGCCTCTTCAAGCCCATTTTTGCAAGCTGATTTGCTACTGTATTGGAGTCACATCCTTAATGTGGCACATGAATTGGGTGATCAAGTTCATATAGAATCTGAGCTTCCATGATGCGGTCAGCTGATCATTACACCATAGCACAACATTTCTGGAATCCAATTCAATTTTTAGGTCAAACCATCGTACCTAATATTTTTTGTAAGGATGATGACACATAGGACATGTGGATGGCATAAACCTCCACACTATTAATATCCTCTATCTCCATCGGAATGGAAAAAACACACCTAAACCTTCCATGCTAGTCTCTTAGAAAACCCCCTATACTTGCCATATTTGTCTCAATGCAAGGCTCCCAAACATAACAAGTCATATCCAAAATGGTTCACAAAATCAACCTTTCTATTTAATACCTACAACTTTATATTTTTTTCCTCTTAAAAAATGAATATATAAATCTTGATTATGTTAGTTGAAAGGAAAACCACTTTAATTGGAAAATGAGTTGGGAAGTGGCAGCAAGCAAGTAATCACAACAATATAGGTGATGAAGGAAGGATAAAATGAATTTGTAGATGGACAGGTAATACTAGTACGATAGTAAATCAATACCTGTGGCATAGCTTAGAAGCTAGCCTAGAATAAAAGTATTTTCTAAGCTCTGTTATTATAAACAATAAATTAGGTGAGCCCCGAGTAGATTAATACCTCATGCTTAGCCCGATAACTAGACTGGGTAGCAAACGCCCAACAATTAAATTAAATACTAGTAATAGTAAATCAAAGAAACCAATACCAGAAGCTAATACATTCTCATCAACGAATCCTCACACCATCGACCCTAAACTTTCGAATTAAATTAGGGTTCTCAGATTACATTTGTTTTAAGTTCAAATTGAAAGATAATTAACCTTACTGATTCAAATTGAGATGGCAGATTTGTAGCTTGAGTTGGCTGAGACAAGGCTTGGAGCTCAAACTTGCAAGACAATCGTGAATATTACCACCTGAAGGAGCTATGATATAAGTAAAACAAAAATAAAGTTGAAGAAAGAGATCAGAACAACTGGGAAAGCAAGAAAACAAGCTATGGCATCGAAGGAGGAGGAGTGGTAGAAGAAGTGTTAAGGAGGGAGTGAGAGTTAATTTTCTTCTCGAACTTTCTCTGTTATTTTTCTTTGTATTTTATTTCTTTATAATTTTTCAAGCAACAAAAAAACATAAAAACATTTTCCTCCTTATTTTATTTTCTTTCTTTACTATTTTCCAACCATTAAATGGAGCCTTAGGGTATTAGGTTACAATGTTATAGTTCTTACAACTAATTATAATTATTTACACAACTACTAGCACACACAATTGAAGTTGATGATAGCTAACTTATATTAGTTGAAACTAATTAAACTTATAATCTGGTATGAATGCTTTAGAGGGGTCAAATAGAGTATTTTGTAATAATAATACCAAATTAACAATTTTTGAGAAATAAGTAGAGTAATGACAAATAATAAACATATGATTTAGAGTAGTTCGAGAAACTCAAAAAAGTTTCTATACATCCACTACCTCAAGGTTTATTCTTCTATATTTAAATATCTCTTTACTTTTAGTGGGTATTTGATGATGATCACTTATCTCTCAATTTATGATCCTGCAATTTCAATGACCCTTTAAGAGATGATTTAAACTTTATCTAGTTATTATCTCTAGATTTGTGAGATTATATTCCTAATGACTTCTCTTAGGAATGCTCGATAACACACCACTCTTCACTTGTATTTAGGATGATGAGTTTGAATGAATAAAAAAAGAATATTCTCATGGTACAATATGAAAGTGAGTAATTACTAATGAAGATTTTTATCTAGTTAGAGGAATAATGATTACAAGTGTATCAGAACTCTATCTAAATATGAAGAACAAATTGAGCACTAGAGAAGTTTGATTTGGATTTGAAAGTGTATAATAAAAAATCTCTTTAATTCTTTGTAAGATGTGAAAATAATGATTTTAGAAAACTTGTACTAGCTTGATTAGTTTTTATTGAAGTCTAAAACTCTTATTTATAGTGTTAAAATATGAGAAAAATTTATACAAGGAAATTTTTTTTTTATTGAAGGTTGATTGACCTATGAGGTCAACAATATACCCCTTTTTGATGATGAAAAACAAAGATATGCTAATATTATGGTAGGTGAAGTATAGAATAGTGAAAGGGAAAATTAATACATTTTCTCAAATCATATGGATCATAAGTTGGCCATTTTTGCAATAAAACCACTCAAGTATGATATTAATGATGATATGTTGATCAAATAGGTCAGTACTTAGCATTTTTTCACCCTTTCTCTCCCTTTTGTCATCAACAAAAGATAAGGGCTTTAGCAAACTATATTTCCAATCAAAAAGATAAGTGCATAAGGAGTTAAATTCATAGGGAGTAAAGCTCCCCATCAAGATATGCACATCTTCAATCAAAGAACAAGAAGATCATTTGTACTCAATATTATCAATGAATAATATGTGTGAAACAAATATGACATATCTCCCCCTTAGGCTATGCTTAGGGTAATAACACAAGTGGTCAAGTAAAACAAATATGATTACCCTAAGGGTATGCATATAACATCAATAATATCAAGATAATTATATGATCACTTAAGATATTATTATCTCAAATAACATAAGTAGTGGAAGTAGAGATATAAGTACCAACAATCATGGGAATGATTTAGATATGACATCAGCAAACCTTGTGAGCTTTCTTAATTGTTATATTTATAGCAATAATACATGGAGCAATTAAAGAGTCATAGACATACTTAAGTAATATAAATGATATGAAAATAAATTTTAGAGGTACATAAATCTAGTATTTTTTTTTAAAAAAATAGAGGGTGAATGTGTCAATGATAATGTAAATATATGAAAGCGTACCTCAACATGAATAAAGATCAACATGAGAGTGCAATGACAATTTCATCTCTAAAGTTATGAAACAATACCTTATCACATGTTTTCCTCTTATATGATGTATAGAAACCACAAGGAAAATATGGAATAGGATGAATAATCCATTTAATGAGCAAATTATTAATAATATGAAGAATTGGAGATCAAGACAAGTATAACAAGGAACTATAAGAGTATCACTCATTTGTGTGAAGTAATACATTTAAACATAATGAAGATATTATTTAACATAATGCAAATGGATAATAATGATCATGTGTATGAGATATCACAAGTGAATCCAGAAATGAAGTCATGTGATCAATCAATTTCAAAGTTGCATATATCTACCTAGATAGTAAATAGGAAAGTGTATGTGTCTGGATTAGATGTGTACAATAGCATGTAGGTAAAATGTCACATGATAATGATCTCAAGAGTGGAAGTTTAATATCAAATTATATAGGGAAATAACATCACTCAAAAGTTAATAACATGAGAAAATTCGAAGGTATAACTCATATAATTATACATCATCAAGGTATTTTATGAACTTAAGCACCATAAATGATGTAAAAATGAATATCATAGTCTCAAGTATACAGCTAAGCAATAGATGAGTAATTTAATGTTGAATTGAGTTATGTAAAACTAAGAGTAAAACAAGCATATTTAGGTCATATGTTATTTGTGCACAAGTCTACTCAAGAAAGGAAGTGTCGCAACTCCCTATTTTATTGTATCAATTGTTTCCTTTTTTATAATAATCAGTGGATAAGAAATATAAAGGAAGAGAAAAAATATGAAGCATGCACACTAGAACCAAATCATCAAATTTTCAAAAATATGGTGACTTGGTGAGCATAATGAAATACCCCAAAACCCTAATTTAAGAAATTATGGCAAAATAGGGATTTATTAAAGAAATTAATTAAATTACTTATTTTATTAAAATAATAGGAATTAATTTAGGAAAAATAAACAAGAAAATAATAAATAATTTAATTGGAAAAAATTAGGGTATTTTTCTAATTAAAATGGAATTAAGGAAAAATCTTTCAAAAATCCTAAATTAATCTAAAAAGGGAATTTAATTATTATTTTATTAAAATATTATTATTTCAAATATTCAAAAATACTTAAATGTTCTAAATACCCCCATCCATCTATTTATCCTTTTTTTTATTATTTTTTTCCTTTCTTTTCATTTTTTCTTCCATTCCTCTCCTTTCTCCTTTTTTTTCCTCTTCTTCCTCGATTTAGGTGAGCCTCCCCCATAGCCAAAGCCTTCTCCCCTCTCCTTTCCTTCTATGTTGCCCAGGCTTGTGTCCCCTTTGTTTTCCCTCGCCTGTCACCAGCGGCCCGGTCCGCCTTCCTTTTTCTTTCTTTCTTTTTCCCTTGGGCTAGTTGGTCCCCCTTCTTTCCCCTTTCCTTCTCCCCTGACCCTTCTTCTTTCCTTGCTTCTTCCTCGTGCAGGCATGTGGCCTCTACAACACCGCATGCTACCTTGTCTCCTCCCCTATCTTCCCCGTCAATCCCTCTCCCTTCTTAACCTAATCAGCCTCTCTCTCTTTCCTCACGCGTGCCCTTCTCCCTCTTCCTTTCTCCCTTCTTGAGTTGACGGGACCTTTAGCTTTGCAGGCTTGTATCGGCCATGCGCCGCCGACCGGCGGCATGCCACACGTGCTATCCTCTTCCCTTCTTTCCACTCTTTCATTTCCCCCCTTCAATGGCCTATAAATATCCTTCAGCCACCCACATCCAATCTTTTTTTCACTACCCATAATGTCCCTTCCTTTGTGTGCCACCGCTCGTTTAGATGAGCGCATTGTCGCCGTTGTCTGGTGTCACTGCCCAAACCACCTCCCCAAAACACTTCCTACACCACCTTTGACCAAACTACACCACTCACCACCCTCAATTCTTCTTGCATAAGCCACCTTGGTTGTGCAAAGTTGGCTATTCGATCAACCCCTTGTCACCACCGTCGCCATTCGCGCTGCCATCGATAGTAGTTTCCGCGTGCGACCACCACTCTCCCTACCCCTAAAACCACCAGAATAATCTCCTCTACCTCCCCTACCTTTTTCCTCCTGCCTCCCTCTCCTTCTCCCTTCCTCCCTCTCCACCACCGTCGGCCACCACACCTATCGCCGCCTACACCGCCCCTTTGGCTGCACCACCACCACCATTCCTACCCTCTCAACCTAGGGCATCCTCCACCACCTCAATCACCCTCTTATTCCCCTCTTCTATCTTAACCGACTACCTTTCCATCCGCTCTCCTCCCTCCACCACCACCGCTGCCGTCGCCATCGTGCGCGGCTGATGCCAGCTCATCACCACCATCCTTATATGGTACCCTAACCCGCTCAATCTTTAAACCCTATTTATACAAATATTATCTTTTTTATTAGTAATTATATTATTATTATTATTATTAAATATAGCCTCAGAATATTAATTCTATTATTATTTTGAAGGGTCGAAACCCTATTTTTATTATTATTATGATTATCATTATTTTTATTATCATTATCATTATCATCATCATCATCATCATCATCATCATCATCATCATCATCATCATCATCATCATCATCATCATCATCATCATTATTATTATTATTATTATTATTATTATTATTATTATTATCAATGCTAAATTTGGTATATTATCATTTTTATTGTTATTATAAATATTTGAAACCTATTATTATTATTATTATTATTATTTACCATTCGACTATTATTATTATTAGTATTATTCTTAACATTATTATTATTATTATTATTATTATTATTATTATTATTATTATTATTATCACTATCACTATTTTTATACTTGGCCATATTATCACTAAAGTTACCTATATTATGATTATTAGGACCCTTGCTTGTATTATTCTTAAGATTAGAACTACTACTACTACTACTACTACTACTACTACTACTACTACTACTACTACTACTACTACTACTACTACTACTACTTTGCCATTATTATTAATATTTCCTATACCACTAATATTATTATAACTACTAATATTATTATTATTAGTACCATTTTTGTCACTACTTTAATATTACTAATATCATTATTATTTTAAATAATATTTGGGATGTTATTAGTATTATCACTACAACTATTATTATTATTATTATTAGTAATATTAAGCTATTGTCTTTTATAATATAAATATTGCTATAAATACTTTTACATGAACCTATGTACCTCCTAAGACCTATTTTATATAGTAATAACATAGTTAGCTAACTTAAGAATAATAACTCTACTTTTACTTATAAAATTCTATTAATAATAGTAACCCTAATATTAGGCTATGATAAGGGTAAGGTAGGAAATAATGGTAATTTTGGTAAGAGGGAAGTTAACCCTTAGTTTTTTCTTCTTATAGGTGAATAAGTCAACACCCTAAGGAGGTGTAGGAGCGTGCACCGAGACTGGTGTCATGTTAGGTAAGGATGTAGCTAAAACCCTCTATATGTATATTATGTGCCTTGAATGCCATATGTTATGTTATGTTGTGTACCTTGTGATTATTATGATTATTTATTTATTGCGCAGTTTGGAGATGAGGTATACATATGTGACTCCCTTATGGCATGTGTATGTGGATATATATATGTTGTTATTATAATGTAACCCTTTAGGACATGCATGCTAGGGCGTTTTATAATATGATTTGGGATGAAAGGATGAAAAGGGAAAAGGGAGAATTGAGTTGAAAAAAGGAGAATGAGATTGACCTAATTATCTCATGATCCATAGGGGGTAATAAAAAGGGAATTATGAACAAATAAAAGAGTGGGACGGAAGGAGTTGCATGGGAATTTCTAAGGTTTGCATGGGGAGTTTGCATGGGAATTTTCAGGGTGCATGGGATGGACGAAGTCTACACGGGGATGATCTTTATGTGAGAAAAGTTATCTTGGGGTGTAAGTAAGGTAAGGGAAGATTTGTTGGGGTAATTGGAGTCATTGGGGGAAAAATAGTACGTGAGTTGGTATAAGGGTAAATAGGATATCTGGCTAGGGTTTGGGGAGGAAAGCTCTAATTGGAGGAGGTTGTGAAGATAAACAATAACTGAGGATGAGTGGAATATGGGATAAGAGTGGAATATCATATGTAGGGTGAGTATGGGTGTCATACGAAAGAAAAGATGGTAGGTGAGTAATGGAGAGGTGACATATGGGAAAGTGAGGTGCTAGGGTTTGTAGTGGCCAACTAGGGTTTCATGGTCACATGTGTAACTGGGGAGTAAAGTGATATGATTAGGGTTGAATATAAACGAGATAATGTGTTGGGTGATAAAGGAACTTTAGTTGTGTGAGTTAGAGGAAGGATGGGCCATATAGGTCCAATTAGGGTTTTAGGGGAAAACCCTAGATGATGACAGTGAGTGAACTTGGATGATATAAGGTGGTGGGCCTTGACCCATACACTTAGGAGTTGGGCTTCTAGTGTGCCATCGGCGAACAATAGTAGCCGGGAGTAGTTTTTCCTAGAGACTGATTTACCGACTATAATAGCGGGGGATTCTGTGCTCAACAAACTAAACATAATTGTGATATGACATAGGAAAGATATTACGTACTTATAGTGAAATACCATGAAAGTCGGGGCCAGATAGGTCCATTGGTGAATAATAGTGGCTAGGAGCATCTTGTCGTGGAGACCGATCCACCGGTAATAATAATGGTCAGGAGTGTCATGCCCTGTATGTTGTTGGTCCACTGAATATAATAATGGGATTTCCGTACTCCCATGGATTGATAATAAGCATGGTGTGAAATGAGTAATGATCAAAGAATTAAAGAATCGGTTGATCCGGACTATAGCTCGACCTTTATTATCTATATTTTATGTATGTTGTTTATATGATCATGCTTGTGTTATATGCCTTTGTGTGTAGGTCTTAGATGCATGGTTACCTTACTCAATATGTAGTGTACTGACCACCTATTTTGTGGGTGCTACTCATTCCCACGAGCAGATGGCTTTGCTGAGTTTGTGTAGGTAGGAGATGCTATTTTCGATTCCTTCGATGCTTAGGAGGCATTGGGCGGGGCTGAGAGTTGAGCTTGGACTTGGACTAGGAATCGAGAGTGACTTGGATAGATTTTATTTTTATATTCTTTTACCTTGTATTGGTTTATTTCAATTTTATTTTATCTTACTGTACCTTTGGGGACTTTAATTATACACTCTTGGATTGTAAACTCTTTTACGTATATTCTGATTTCTGTATTATAAACATTTCAATGCTTTTATAAATTCTAGTTTTAAGTTTGACTAATGGTTGTTGGTAATTTTTCTTTAGCCTTGTGGTTAGTACTAGACTGGTTAGGGGTTAAGCTTGTACTAATCAAGGCGGTAATATCCTCGAAATTCACAGTTTTATTTTCCTGGCTTCCATTGTATCTTTTAATAAAACAAAATTTTTTAGTAGTGAATTTTAGGGGTGTTACACATGATGATTGTACTAATTTCAAAACATAAAACATCATCCATTTATATCAAGTATAAGCATTTAGTCATCAAAAGAATACATTTTGTTAATTTCATAAATGCAAAACTAGCAAATGAAACATGTCCTAAGCACTTCCATTTCATGCAATATATATGAGTGGAATGAAATATCAAATTATTTCAATTCAAAATTAGCATTGACACTTTAATGGTAATTAATTTATAAGCATTAATTACAAAGCCCTCTGTGAATTGCTACTCAATGTATAATTGAGAAGGAAAATGAGGGAGAATATGTGTACATTAAGAAAGTAGCTTTCCTAACATATAAAGATTTATGGGTTTTAATTTTTCAAGGAAAACATGGATGTTGATAATCAAGATCAAATTTCATAAAACTTGTTAAAGGTGTCTTGTATGTTCATAGGGTATGAAAGATTTATAAGGCATAAGTCATATCGTGTCTTAGTCAAAGTTATGAAAGTGGAAGCATGAACTGGAACGTATATAGTGAGAAAACAAGTTTATGAAACATTTCATACCTTTAAACTCATTTTCTATGTAGTATAATTCCTTAAATGAGTTAGAAAATAAAAGTAGTACACAACCCACCCCAATCGTGCAAAGTTGGTAGCTTGAGCTACCCTTTGCACCTTATTGCCGTTGTGTGCTGCCCTTTCTGCCACAATCACCACCCCTCCTGCCTCCCACTCGACCTAGTAGACCCACCTCTACCTTCCACTACCTTTTCTTTTCCTTTTCTCCCTCTCCTTCCTCCACCCTCCATCTCCACCACCCTCGACCACCATAACCACCACCACTTGTGCTGCCACCCTGCTACACCACCACCACAACTACAACCCTCTTAGTTTAGAGAGTCCACCACCCCACAAACATCACCTACCTCTCTCTCTTCTAGCCCCAAAAGGCTACCCTTTCCTAAAATCACCACCACTTCCACCGTTTCTGCCACCACTACCACCTAGTTGCCACCTTCACTTAGGTTGTGCTCTAACCCTTCCCAGTACTTAAGTATAAATTATTTTGGTATAATTATTATTTTAACCTTAATAATAATAATAATAATAATATTATTATTATTATTATTATTATTATTTCTACTACTACTACTACTACTACTACTACTACTACTACTACTACTACTACTATCATTATCATTACTATTATTATTATTAAGTTATTATCACTGTTATTATGGATATTGTTAATAATATTCTACCATGACTATTATAACCACCTAACTCTATTTTAGCTAATATTATCCCTAATGTGTTGTTATCCACTTTAAGGATAACACCTTTATTAATACTACTAACGCTATTATTATTACTATTATCACTAATACTAGTTCATACTAAAGGTAAAGTAGGAAATAATGAAATTAATAAGAGGAAGTTAACCTTAGTGTTTCCCCTCTTATAGGTGAGCCTAGTTTGACCAAGGAGCATGCTCTAAGCCCAGTACCATTTTAGGTAAGGATGTGGTTAAGGCCTAATATGTGTATTATGTGTATTATGTGTATTATATGTTATGTGTGATAGATATATGTGTGTACCTTATGTGGTTATGAACTATGTATTTGTAGCGCAGCTTGCTAAGCATAGAGCTCAAGTAAGTTGTATGTGTTTTCTTTATGGCATGTGTAATACGATAATGTGTCTTGTACTTATGGTGCTTAAGTAATATGACCCTTTATAACATGCATGCTAGGAGGCTTTAAATGATATGATGTGGTGGTGAGAAGATGAAAGGGGTAAAGGAAGTGAGTTGACTAGAGGGAAGTAAGAATGGCCTAAGTATCTTATGACTTATAGGTGGACATCTAAGGGACAATCTAAACAAATTAAGATAATGGGCTAAATCTTGCATGGATAGTATAAGCCCTGCATGGGATGGATAGTATTTGCAAGGGGATGACCTTTATGTGGTAAAAATTGACTTGATGTTTATGTAAGGTGAGGTAAGAGTTGTTGAGGTGATTGTAGTCCATAGGTAAAAAATAGTATATGGGTTGGTATAAGGGTGCATTGGGGGACTTGTCTAGGTTTTGGGAGGAAAACCCTAAGTGGAGGAGCTTGTGGAAGGGAAAAATGATGGGAGAGATCGGAGTATGGCGTGAGAGTGGAAGGGTGTCACATAGAGGATGAATGGAAAGGGGAAATGGTAAGTGATGGTGATGGAGGAGCGACACATAAGAAAAGAGATGCTGGGGTTTAGGGTGGGTAACTTGGGTTTTGTGGCCACATGTGCAAATGAGAAGTAAAGTGGGATGTTTGGGGTGGATCGAGTTGGGTGATGAGTTGGAGCAAAGAGTGAGCATGGGCTATGTGTGATAAAGAGAGGTCAGGGTTGATATATGAGATTTATATGTTATTACCCTATGTAAAAATGTCATTATGCCTCATTATTTTTATAAGATTTAATATTTTCTTGCGTTTTTCCTTTTTGGATAGATTTTACATGTAAACATAAAAAATGAAGAAATCCAAAGGAAAAATCGAAGGAAAGAGGAAATAAAGCAAATAGCACATCAAGAGACATGGAATGAATGGAAGGAAATACCAAAAAATGAAGAATATACATCAAAAGGAAGCTTGTGTTGAAATTTTATAAAGAAAGAACTATGGAACAAGAAACACTGTACCCCCATCTTTTCTAAAGACGGGCTGTGTTTTTCCATTAGAACACAAAATCTTAGTTTTATAATTTAGCAGTTACCAGAGGGTTTAGGGAAAAACACGATGCCCTCATGTTTCCCAAAACATGGACTATGTTTTTCTTAATTCTGTAACTACTCGTGTGGACTTTTCCCTGATATATTTCTGACATTCCTGAACATTTGACATTCATTTTTTTTAGTTCGAGAGCTAGACTCTATGTTTTTCTCTATATTCTCTATAAATCACATGTACTTTACAATTCTAATTCTCTTTCTCTCCATTGCATTCAATTGAATGATTAACACTCTATAATTTAAGTTGATAAGTTATTCTCCATTCATCTCTTAATTGTATATTATGATTTTTATTTTGATGCAAGTAAATTCTCTTTATTGTATTACTATTTCTCTTACTTTTATTATTTCATTGTTAATTTATTATTAATCATTGATGTTAATTATAAATTACTGCATTTAATTCTGTGTTATTATAGTTATGAAGATAGTAGCGTAGATAGTATAGGGTAGGAAGATTTGATGACAGAATTAGGATTTCAGATATGACAACGCAATTTTAATTTATGAGTCTAAATGTAATTTAATTATATTAATGGACAGAATTAAATGATCTCACATCATAGGTTATGAATTTAAACTAATTAGATTGATCACCTATTTAGTTTAGATTTTATTCCAAGCTAGGATAACAAAATTAATACATAATTGTTAATTAATGTTTCTATAGTATCAAAAGGTTAATTATTAATCTTGTCTATTAATTCATATGATTTCATGATCCATGCTTATGTAAGTATAGTTGCAGTTGACTTCTTTCCATTCTTAATGTTGCCATTAATTGAATCTAGCATTCTTAACCTATGTTATTAATTGGCTAGAGGAGAAATTGGGAGCATATTCACTTTATTAGAATTAAGAGAAAGGAAAGAGATGAATTATCATGAGTTTCTATATTTCAACATTAGAGCATTAAGAATTATTCTTTTCTACATGATTATTTGATATGCTAGTTCCATAAAACATGTTTTATTATTTATCCATAGTATAGAACTTAGTGATAGAAATTATTGTTATTGAATAACCGGGTTTTTAACATTGATAACATAATTCTTGATTATAAACGATTCCTTGCAGGTTCAACTCCTTGTTACCATCTTCTATGTATTTAGAATTAGGATTTATTTATTAAATTTGTTGTGCATATGCTAGTGCATCAAATTTTTGGCGCCGTTGCTAGGGAATAGAAAATATAATCTTTATTTCTATTTTTGATGTTGTTTCTTATTTTTGCTTTTAATAATTTCTCTAATTGTACTTATCTATTCTTTAATCGTACATAATCCTTAGGCACTCACATTTGAGGTCATTTGTGGTTGAGCATCAAGGACAAATCATCCCTCTAATAGATATTGATTCTTCTTCTCCTATTACAAACTGAATAAGAAGGAGATTAGAATACACTTGTCATATTCCATTACCTTCTGAAGGAAATTCTACAGATTTGGAGGAAGATCACTTAGAGGATTTGTTTAATTCACCTTGTCACATCCATCCACCTATGGAAGATTGAACTCTTTAGGAGCTTGCTGCTCCTGTTTTCAACCCTAAGCTTTTATGCATTAATTATCTTACAGAAAATAATACTTATGAGATTAAACCTAATTTAATATGTGCTTTACCTATTTTTACATGATTCAGGGACAACAACTTAATGGGTTGAGGATGTTTCACTGATTCCAACAAGTTTCTTAAGGAATTCCATATTGCATGTTCCGATATGAAACTCACTGGAGTAAGTGTAGAAAAACTTAAACTTAAAACTTTCCCTTTTGATTTGCCTGATGTAGCAAAAGAATGTTTCTATAACTTACCAGTTGGATCTGCGAATACTTGGGCTAATATACAAAAGGTTTTTCTTGAAAAATATTTTGCTTCATCTAGAGCAACTAACATAGGAAAAGAAATTTGCGCTATTAGGCAAGATGGAGGCGAGTCACTACATGAATATTGGGAATGTTTCAACAAGTTATGTGGTAGTTGTCCTAATCACCAAATTAGTGAGTTATTGTTAATATAATACTTTTATGAAGGATTATATCTTATGGATTGAAACATGATATATGCTGCTAGTGGTGGTGCATTGGTTGATAAAACCCCTACGGAAGCTAAGAGATTAATTGCTAATATGAATTCTAACTCTAAATATTGTAGTAGGGGTAGTACTTCAGTATTTGAACAGGTGAAAGAGGCTAGTATTGCTGAATTGAAAACACAAGTATCAAATCTAACATCTTTAGTAAAGAAAGTTTTGGGTGACAAAATTCCTATAATGGTATGTGGAATTTGTTATTTTACTTGTCATCCAGAAGAACAACAAGTGAATGCTATTGGAGGACAACAAATACCAAAGAGGAATGATTCTTATGCTCTAACATACAATATAGGATGGAACTATCATCCTAACCTAAGGTACGGAAATTGTCAAGAAGGTGCCAATTCATATTTATGACCACCAGCTTATCAGAATCAATAAGGATCAAATCCACCTCCTAGATTCTTTCAAGTTCCACCAAATCACCAAAGACATCCATTTCAACCATTACCTCTACCACTGGTTCAACAACCATCAGGAGGAATGCCTTTAGAAGATTTGGTGAAATCTTTAGCTACCAACACATTATAGTTTCAACAAGAAACTAAAAATGGTATCAAGAACTTGGAGAATCAAGTGAGTCAATTGGTAGAGTCCCTTGGAAAATTACAAGCACAAGGGTCTTCAAAAATTCCCAAGTCAAATGGAAAGGAATCCTAAGGAAAATGCTACTGATATCATAACTTAGAGTATGAAACAATTGTTAGGTCCAAGGCACGTGAGTGAAGAGGAAGAAATAAGCAAGGAAAAAGATGAGATAGTTGTTGAAAAAGAAAAAAAATTTGAAAATTCTCCATAGGTAACTAAAGATGATTCTCCTACTCCTATTAAAATTACTACTCTTTTTCCTAGCAGGTTGGCAAGAAACAAGAAGTTGAATTATGAAAAGAAGATGTTTGACATATTTAGAGAGGTGGAGGTCAATATCCCTCTCATTGATGTAATTAAACAAGTGCCAAGGTATGAAAAATTCCTTAAGGATTTATGTATTAAAAAAATGAAATTAAAGGGGGATGAAAAGGTGAGTGTGGGAGAGAATGTATTAGTAATTTTACAAAAGAAAATTCCACCAAAGTGTAAGGATCCAGGTATTTTTGCCATCCCTTACAAGATTGGAAACACGAGGTATGAAAGATGTATGATTGATTTAGGTGCTTCAATTAATGTGGTGCCTTTATCTATCTTTAATGCACTAATTCTAGGTCCTTTTAAGGAAACTTATGTTATTATTCAGTTGGCTGATAGATCTAACACATATCCCAAAGGAGTAATTGAAGATGTCTTGGTTCTAGTGAATGAGTTAGTATTCCCTACTGATTTTTATGTGTTAGATTTATTGTTAGATAGATCATTCCTAAAAACTTTAAAAACAAAATTGATATATGTAATGGAGTTTTAACTATGGAGTTTGATGGTGAATTCATTAGGTTTAACATGTATGACTCTATGAGATATCTGGTAGATTATGAATCGGTCTCTATGATAGATGTTATTAAACATTTTACTCAAAAGTTTTATGAATTATCATCTTAAGATCCCTTAGAGGTCACCTTAACTCAATATATAGAAACCAAATTTTTGGAAGAATTGAATGAGATGTTTAAAGTTGATGAGGAAATCAAAGAGATATGGCTGCTTTAGGAGCATGTCTTAGTGGAATCATAAGTTTTTTTGGATTTTCCATCAACATTGGATAGACCTTTACCTTTCGTAGAGCAAGCACCAAAAGTGGAGTTGAAAACTTTACTTAACCATCTTAAGTATGCATTTTTGGGAGAGAAATATACCCTTCTTGTTATCATCTCTAGTTACCTAATACCCAAACAATAAGAAAAACTTGTTAATTTTTTGAAGATGTATAAATCTACTTTGAATTAAGGGTATTAGTTCTTCAGTATGTATGCATTGGATTTTAATGGAGGATGATGTTAAGCCTAGTAGACAAGTATAATGTAGACAAAATCTGATTATAGTGGAGATAATAAATAAAGAGCTATTGAAATTGTTGTTTGTGGGAGTCATTTATCTAACTTCTAATAGTAGTTGGGTTAGCCTTCTCCAAGTAGTACCCAATAAAATAGGAATCACTGCAGTAGAGAATGATAAGGGAGAAATGGTTCCTACTGGAGTTCAAAATGGTTGGAGGGTGGGTGTAGATTATAGGAAGTTGAATTCCATGCACAGGAAATATCATTTTCCTCTACCATTTATGGATCAAATGTTAGGGAGGTTAGCAATTCATGCTTATTGTTGTTTTCTCGATTGATATTCTGGATATGTGTAGGCTCCCATAGCTCAAGAAGATCAAGAGAATACCACATTCACATTTCCTTATGGTATGTTTGCATATTGTCACATGCTGTTTGGGCTATGAAATGCCCCTGCCACATTTCAAAGATATATGGTAAGCATATTTTCTAAATATTTGGAAAAAATTATCGAGGCATTCATGGTGTCACTTTTAATCAATGCCTAGATAATTTAACTCTCATATTGAAAAGGTTTCTTGAAAAAAATCTTGTATTAAACTCTAAAAAATGCCATTTAGTGGTTCAACAAGGAATAGTTTTAGGTCATATATTTTATGCTAAAGGAATTGAAGTAGATAAGGAATAAATTGATCTTATATTATTTTTACCTTACACATCGATAGTTAAAGATGTGCAATCATTCCTAGGCCATGCTGGATTTTATCATTGATTCAATGACGATTTTTCTAAAATAGAGCTCATCCTTTGTGTAAGCTTCTTCAGAAAGAAACGAAGTTCAATTTTGATGATGCATGTAAGAAAGCATTTGATCATTTGAAGGAAAAATTGATAGTGCACCCATACTTCAACCACTCGAATGGAATTTTCCTTCTGAATTAATGTGTAATGCATCTAACTATGCTGTTGGTGCAATTTTAGTTCAAAGGATTGGGAAAGACCCACATGTGATATACTATGCCTCATGCACTTTGAATGAAGCCCAGCTTAATTACACAACCACTAAAAAGGAGCTTCTTTCCGTTGTCTTTAATTTAGATAAATTTCGTTCTTATCTTTTAGGTACTGATATTATTTTTTATTTTGATCATTCAACTTTGAAATATCTATTGGTAAAAAAGGAAGCAAACCGAAGATTGCTTAGATAGATACTTCTACTCTAAGAATTTAAATTACGCCTTAATGATAAAAATAAATAGACAATGGAGTAGCAGATCATCTAAGTAGATTAATAAAGGAGGTTGAAGTTGAGGCACCCATCAATGATGCATTTTCAGACGATCAACTTCATGTAATTGGGAATGAAATACCATGGTATGCTGACATGGTAAACTTTTTGGTCACAAAGGTATTGCCTCCACATTTTATTGAAGCACAAAGGGATAGATTGAAGATTCAAGCAAATTATTTTGTGTGGAATGATCCATATTTGTGGAAACAATGTGCTAATCAAATAATTAGAAGGTCTATCCTCGATAGTGAAATTCTTTCCATCTTAACATTTTTATAGCTATACTTGCGGGGATCATTTTGATCCTAAAAGAACAGCTCATAAAATTCTACAAAGTGGATTTTACTAGCCTACCTTATTTAAGGATGCTTATGAGTTTTGCATAACATGTGAAAATTGTCAAAAGATTGGAGGTTTAGGTCCTAGAAATGAAATGCCACAAAACTCCATTATTACATGTGAAATTTTTGACGTTTGGGGTATGGATTTCATGGGTCCATTTCCATCATCTATTGGTTTCAAATACATTCTTACCTATACTAATGATGCCAAAGTTATCTCATATTTTCTTCGATTTAACATTTTTGTAAGGTTTGGCTTGCTAAAAGCTATAATCAATGACAAAGGTTCACTCTTATACCCTAGAATGGTAGAAATATTGTTAAGAAAATTTCATATGACACATCAAATCTCCATGGCATATCATCCATAAACAAACGGTTAAGCTGAAATATGAAATTGAAAAATCAAATCAATTCTAGAAAAGATGGTGAAACCAACAAGGAAGGATTGGAGCTTACACCTCAATGATGCGCTTTTGGCATATCACACAACATTTAAAACTCCAATTGGTATATCACCATATCATTTGGTCTATGGTAAGCCTTATCACCTTCTAGTTAAATTAGAACATAGAGCTTTTTGGGCTGTGAAGAAATGTAGCACACAAATAAAATTGGAAGACATAAAAAACTTTAGCTACAAGAACTTTAGGAACTAAGAAATGACTCTTTTGAAACTAAATTGAGATACAAATATTGAAATAAGGCATTTCATGTTAAGTTAATTCATAGGAATAATTTCAAGATCTATCAAAAAGTTTTAATGTATCATTCTCATTTAAAGCTTTTTTTTTGGGAAAATTAAGGTCAAGATGGATCGACCCATTTATTGTGACTAATGTGTTTCCTTATAGTGCAGTAGAGATCAAAAGTGAAAAGATAGGAAAGGTGTGGAAAGTTAATGGAAACAGTCTCAAACCTTTTTATTAGAGACACTGTGTGAGAAAGATGGAGGTGATAAATCTTACTACTCTAAGCTATTCAAGCTGAAATATCGGGACATTGCTACTTGGGAAATGCCCAAGTGTTGTGAATAAGTTTTTCTTATCTCATACTTATATGTGTGCTCATAACTTTCACTTATTTTGTCCCGATATGTGTGCTCATAACTTTCACTTTTTTTTGTGTGTAATTGGAGTGTTTTTTTTTTTATTTTGTATTGTAAATAGTGAAAGGCTTGAGAAGCAAATAGAATATGCATAAGCTGAAGTTTTTAAAATAAACACAACCTTATCATATATGGAAAATTCTTTGATTCACCATCTCTCATCACTTCTACATCCAAATTCCTGCATTAAAATTTGGTTCCAACAACTCCAAATCAGTTACTCTATATGAAAAAAAATCAAAATACTAACTTCAAATCTTGCTCCAATTTTATCTAAATCTCACCTAATTAAATTAAGGATTTTGCTTGTTTCATCTTTTTAAGCATTATTCAAGCATCATTCTGTAGAAATGACTCCAGTTTCGTAGAAACAGTAAGGGAAATTTTAATGCTCATTTGCTTGACCGTATGTCTTGCTTGAGTTTTTCATATGAAATGCTTATCTCAAATGAACATCTTTAATTGCACATAATTGTTTGTTTTGCTGAGATTGAGTGTTGTAATAAGAAATCGTAAGATTTCATCTTGTTATGTGGTACTTGACAAGTTGTATATGACAAATAATTTTCCGATTGAGTAAGATCAAATATAACATTTGTAATCCTTTTCTATTTTGAATGAATCTATCACTGCAATAATTCTTTTGATTAGAATACAATACAAAATGAAACTTGATTATTTGCTTGCTAGTTAATGAAATTATGTTTGTATTTGGTAGTATGAAAATGAAAATAGTAAGAGTCTTTCTTTATCCTTTCAGATGACACCTAAACATATACAAAGAATTGAGGGAGAAACTTCAAGATAACGGACTTCACCAATGCAAAATTGAAACTTACGAAATAGGCCAAATGAGCAAGGTATTGTTTGTACCACAACTGAACAACAACAAAGGTATAATTATTTATCTTGTAGATGCATTCTTGGGACACGTTATTCAGATGATGGTTGTCTTAACACATTAGGCGTCTATGAGCAAGTCACCCAAATATTGAGAACTATTGGATTGCATAACTTTTTCTATTGTACTAATCATACATATAGATGTTTAACCCTAGAATTCTTGAGCACCTTTGAATTGCATGCTATTCCGTCTACACAAGAATGTGGATATATTTGCTTTCACCTCTTTAATGTGGATAAATAAATTGTCTTGCATGAATTGGGCCACATATTTATGTTGCTTCAGAGAGGATATCATGTCATACCCCCATGGTTTAATGTGGATACTTTTTTCATTAATATTGGTGATGGTTCTAATATTCCTACCCCTAACACCTTCAAAATTTTAGAAGCCAAAGCTTCAAGTATCTTCAATCTCATTTTTCGTTATTTAAAAGACTCTTAGATGACACTATTTTTTTTCTGGGTAATAGTACAGGGGTAGTTTGGTCCATTGAGCTCTTCTTCATTAATTCCATGCTAGATCACACTAGCTAAGTAAGTTAAGAGGGTGAGTAACTCTAAGTAGGGAGATATTGTCATTGGTGGTTTGATTACCATAATTTGAATAAGTATGTAACTTATCATACCAGATGCCGAGCCAATTGAATCCATGAGCACACATATCGACATTGAACATTATCATTTAGCACATCTCATTGAGCGTAGGGGTAATATGTGGTATCTTTACTTTCAACGATGTTCTCATTTTCCTTTACCTAATCCTGCTAGGACTAACCCCTTAAACTAAAGAACTTAGCAACCCTCAGATGACAAGGTTGCTCCTATCCCTCTTGCTATTGGGCATCCTTACTCCCCTCATGGTGAGCAAGCCCCACCACCACCTCCTTCTCCCCATTTACATCTTGGATCATCATCATCTTCTTCTTATGTCCCCGATTGTCACCTACAATTTCGAACTTAAGTATTCTCCCAGTTAGATTCCCTTCGTACTACTCAAGATCAAATGATGGAGATGATGAAAACTCTTTATGAGTCTTATCTTGGGATAGGGATTCACTACCTCCTCCTTCATAGATCCTTTCTCATTCCTCTCTTCTTTTGCATGAGTTAGTTCATCGGGGACAATGAACAAGCTAAATAGCGAGATACACTTTTGGTGGTATATATAGTTAATATTAGTCTTTGTTAGTGTTCTTTACATGCCTTTTTGTTATTTTTTTTTGTTTACATTGATATGAATTGTTTTTAGTTTGTTTAACTAATTTTCTATTTATGTGATATTTTTTTGGTTTATTGGAAAAGAAAAAGAAAAAAATCTTTCTAAATAAGAAGTGTTGGATTTGATTTATTTATTCACTGGGTAAGGAAATTAAGGGGACTAAATCTTTTAACAAAGGTTATTTTTAAGTCATAATAACTGATTTGATCACCATATTACAAATCTTAAAAATAGAAATAAAGATTTTGATAGTGGTGAAGGAAAGAGAGTCAAAATGGTTTAGAATCAATCCATGCATTGATTATGAATTAGATGAAATGAAATTCAAAATTGGTAGACATAACGTTGTAAGTGCTTGAGCCTAAACTATGGATACATGGTTTATCTAAAATATATATTTTTTTATCTTTTGTGTGTTTTCTCCAATGATATGTGAATCTAGAATTTTCCATTAGTTCTCTTCAAGATCGAATAGAACTATAGGATATTTGAAAATGATAGAGGAACTCTTCTTTCTTCATTAGCTACAAGACTAAATAGCTTACCTTGAAAATTGTTATCCATTGCATAGCCCTTTTGAGCCTAAAGCCTTATTCTATTGATCTAACCTTTGTTAATAACTAGTCTCCATATGAATTTTCCTTACTCTATGACTAGTGGAGAAATATATATTTGAAGGAGAACGTTTGTTTTGTTTATAAGTTGAAATCTAAGCATGGAGGTGTGTATATCATAAAAAATGAAAGTAGTAGCTAAGCATCTAAAAAATTTATAAATGACAGAGATATGAATTCATTTATATATTAAAGTTCTTTCTATCTCTATTCTCTAAAAAAAAATCATGTCTTTTGGTATTTATTTGGTTGAATGGAAGGGTTTGAAATTATAATTGATTTTTTTTGCAAAGGGGGAAGTGAAGTAAGAGAAAAGAGGAAGAATTGTGATTTAATTGAAAGAAAGAAATTACTTCTCTAGTTGGTAGAGTCTAGCTACAGTCCCAAAAATTATATCCCACCTTAGAACCCTAGCCCCATTACAACCAAATTTAAGACATTTAGATTCTTATATACTCTAGTTCTCTTAAGCGGTGGTGAATCGAGAGTAATGGCAAACGTATAGGCAATCATATTCATTTGGAGAAAACTTGAGAGTAAACACATTTCACCTTAGACATTTGAAAGTGAGCGTTTACACATACCAAAAGTAAGAATATACCAATTTAACTATCATTAATCTTAATCTAGCTTTCCATGGTAAGATACTAACTATACTAATTATCGTTCCCTAACTACTTGAGAATTTGATAAAACTAATTATTGACTATGTTACATGTGTGATCCAAAAAATTTTGAAGTTTCTATCTTGTGATTTATAAATTTTTTAAGTCCCGGTGCATTGTTAACCTCCATGAATGACTAAATCCAATCCTACAATTCTTGTTGTTCAAAACTTGTCTCACTTATAATCCTTGATGTTTCTTTTGTGCATGACATGTTGTTGTTGCCTAAGGAAAAGCAACAGTTTAAGCATGGGCGTATTTGATATATGAGATTTATATGTTATTACCATATGTAAGAATATCATTTATTCCTCATTGTTTTTATAAGATTTAATCTTTTCTTGATTTTTTCTCTTTTGGATGGATTTTTCATGTAAAGATAAAAATGAAGAAATCTAAAGGAGAAATTAAAGGAAAGAGGAAATGAAGTAAATAAGACATCCAAAGACATGGAATCAATGGAAGAAAAGACCAAAAATGATGAATATACATCAAAGGGAAGTTTGTGTTGACATTTCATAAAGAGAGAAATAAGGAACAAGAAACATGGTACCTTTGTGTTTCCTAAACACGGACCGTGTTTTGCCGTTAGAAAACAAAATCTCAGTTTTAAAATTTAATAGTTGGCAATGGGTTCAGGGAAAAACATAGTACTCCTGTGTTCTCCAAAACATGAACTATGTTTTTCTTAAATTCTATAACTACTCGCATTGACTTTTCCTTGATATGTTTCTAACGTTCTTGAACATTCGACATTGGGTTTTTTTTTAGTTCGAGAGTTAAACTCTCTCTTTTTATCTATATTCTCTATAAACCACATGTAATTTATAATTCTAATTTTCTTTCTCTCCATTGTATTCATTTGAATGATTAACACTATGCAATTCAAGTCGATAAGGTATTCTCCATTCATCTCTTAATTGTAAGTTTTGATTTTTGTTTGAATGCAAGTAAATTATCTTTATTGTATTATTATTTCTTTTAATTTTATTGTTTCATTGCTAATTTATTATTAATAATTGATGTTAATTATAAATTACTACATTTAATTATGTGTTATTACAATTATTAAGATAGTAGTGTAGATGGTATAGGGGTAGGAGGATTTGATGACCGAATTAGAGTTTTGGATATGATAATGTAATTTTACTTTATGATTATAAATGTAATTTAATTGGATTAATGGATGGAATTAAATGATCTCACATAATAGGTTAAGAATTTAAACTAATTATATTAATCACCTAATTAGTTTAGATTTTAATCAAATCTAGGATAACAAAATTAATACGTAATTGTTAATTAATGTTTCTAAAGTATCAAAAGGTTAATTATTAATCTTGTCTATTCATTCATACCATTGCATGATACGAGCTTATGTGATTATGGTCGTAGTTGACTAATTTCCATTTGTAATGCTACCATTAATTGAATCTAGCATTCTTGACCTAGGTTATTAATTGGCTAGGTGATAAATTAAGGGCTTATTCAATTTAGGAATTAAGAAAAAGTAAAGTGATGAATTATCATTAGTTTCTATAGGTCAACGTTAGAACATTTAGAATTATTCTTTTTTACATGATTATTTGATATCCTAGTTGCATAACTGATATCTTCATATCCTTATTCATTAATTAGTGAGTAATGTGTTTTATTATTTATTCATAGTATAGAACTTAGTGATAGAAATTAATGTTATTGTATAACCGGGGTTTTAACATTAGTTACAACATTCTCAATTATAAACTATTCCTTGTGGGTTAGACTCCTTGCCATCTAATACATATTTAGAATTGGTATTTTATTTATTATATTTGTTGTGCATATGACAACGTAATAGGGCTATATTGGCCATATTAGGGTTTGCAAGGAGAAATCCCTAGAGGTCGATGGTGAGTTAACCCAGAGATAGGGAAAAGTGGGCCTCGACCCACGCACATAGGAGTTATGAATTCATGGTAATAAGGAAAAGGGGGAAATGATGTCTAGATGTACTAGGAGGCACAAAAGTTCTAAGATATGGGATTGGCTTTTCAGGAGAATAGGAGTATATGGGTTGTGTAAGCAAGAAGTCGAAAGGGCATACATGTGTAGGGTGGAAGTATTTATTGAATAAGACATGAATAAGTTACTCACCATTTAAAAAGAAAGATTATTGAGTTGGGCCCAGACCAACCCACTAACAATAATAGTTGCCAGGTGCCTTGTGCTTTTGAGACCATTCCACTAGCGAATAATAGTGTCCAAGTGCATTATGTCCTGGATGTTTTCCGATCCACCAGCTATAGTAGTGGGGGATCCCAAGCTCAATAAAATAAACCAAATGATGATAAGCCATAGAAAAGATACTATTGGCTTATAGTGAAACACCATGAGAGTAGGAGCCAGACCAGCCCACTGGCGAATAATAGTGGCCAGGTGCCTTGTGCCGTGGAGACCATTGCATAGGCGAATAATAGTGGCCAAGTTTTTTTTAGCCTGGGTCTTTTCCGATCCACTGGTTATAATAGAAGGTTTTCCTTACTCACATGGACTTAAAATAAGAATGGTGTGAAATAGGAATAATAACTAGAGATCTAATGATTAGGTTAAATCCGTTTGATTCACTACTTATACTATCTGTCTTCTGTGTATGGCTTTATCTTCATGGTTACCTACTTGTATAATTTTTGACTCATGTATAGCCTTAGTTGCATGGTTACCTTGGTCACTATGTAGTGTATTGATCACCCGTTTCATAAATGCTACTCATTCCCACAAGCAGAGGTCTCTTTTGAGTTAGTGTAGGTAGGAGATGTTGTGTTCAATGCCTATGCTGCATTTGAGGCATTAGGCGGGGCTAAGTGATGACCTATTGGACTTTGCATGGGGGCCCTAGAGCGAGTGTCTTCTAGAATCTTATTTTTCTAGTTTTTATCCTATCTTAATGTTTGTATTGTTTTTTTTCCTTTGGGGCTTTAACTCTAAAACATTTTCCATTTTATAATGACTCTTTAATCACACACTTTGATTTCCTTTTTATATATAAACCTTTTGGATCATTACGATTCTATGTCCTAATTAGTTTAATGTATTTTGAGTTTTTATAGCCTTGTGGTTGGTGTGAGACTGGTCGGGGGCCAAGCTTACGCTAATCACGGCGGTAGCACCCTATGTCCTTATGTGTGGTTTTAAATTAAATGAAAATTTTCAACTGTGATTTTTTGGGGGTGTTACAGTATGCATGTATATTATCACAAGAGAGAGTAAGCACATGATTGGTGGCAATTTAGAGCACATCACTTATAATGAGAGGAAGTGGTATGAGAAAGTTGAAATTATTAGCAACAACACCAATATCTTGTATTATCGAGGTAGCACAAATATGCACACATGTGCTTAGAAAGATGAAGTCAGATGATGCTTGATTTATTAAGAATAATGTGCTTAAATCAATTACAAAAGATCACATAATGTAAGGTATTCAAGGATTATACCACACACACGTGCGGGTGTACCTTCTAAAAAGGCAAAACTATAAATAGATTCAACCAAAAGAGATACCAAACATGCATATGATATGTTAGTTTAATCATAAAGGAGAATAACCTAAATTAGATATATGACAATTTGGTGCATGCCAATTTTTTATTTTTTGGTTAAATTTTACCGGATATAGATGACCAATGTGAGATAGGTAAAGCACTTGTCATAGAGTCTTTTTAATTTCTCTCATTCTCAAAAGTGATGGTGAAATCTCATAAGTGTATCCTCATTGAAATTTGGAGATTCCATTGAACATATAACCCACACTCAATAGCAATGGCGAAACTTTCCTTTTCTAATGTAGTTAGTATGTATCAGCATAATTTGATCATATGAAAGTATAAGTATGATGATAATTAAACTTATTACTAAAGATAGCAATTTATCAAAAATATTGAGATAATATTTTAAAAACATAATTAAATGAATCATTATCTCCATGATATAATATTTCATGCAATTTCTCAAAATGTAACATTAAAGCATAATTATACAAGTAATATCATTAGATGAATGAACTTATTGATGTGTTAGATCAATAAACATGAAGCAAGAAAGTGTGGAAAATGCATAATCACATTAAATGTGCATAATTGCATATTGTTAGTACCAAGGTTTTTAGAATCAGGATTCTACAGAGAATTGATAAGGGTCATCAAAATTGAATCTTAGAATCGGATCGTAGGATTGTAAGATCCTACAAATATCATAAAAATATGACATAGGTATACTTGTAAGAAATAAAATCCTATAATTGAAGTTAAAAAAAAAACTAAAAATCTCATTCTTAAACTGTTATTTGATCACTAATTAGGTTGTAGCAAGATAAATTATTGATTGTATGCATATAAAAATTATTTTTATATAGACTAATCATACAACAAAGCTAATAATACCACAAAAGAAAATAAAAAGGATAATTATAAACTAAATAGAAATTAGTAAAAAGAATCTCACAAATTTAATATATTTATTTTACTCTAAATTTAGAGCTTGGACTTTTCATAAGTATTTTCCTTTTCGACAATTGATTTTGCTATTGTATTGCTTATACATTCTTTGTATTGATTGGTACTCAATATATAGCATGTAAAAAATAATTGTATTAAGGCTTAGAGTTAGGGAAGAAATATAATAAGAATAATATAAAAAATAGATTTTAAGGTAAATAGATAAAATAAATTATAATCGACATGTAGAATCATAAGATTCTAGCGATCCTACATGGGATCATAAGATTCTACCACAATTCTACTACTTTAAGATTTTACCTAGGATTTTGGATCATTTAATGAATTTTGGATAAAATAATCATAGAATTACAAGATCCAGATTGGGAGTTTAACAGTTTTAGTCAGAACTCATTAATCTATTGGGGTGGGATGAAATTAAATAAAGTTCATTCAATTAACTAGATAGAAGATAAAAACACTTTGGAGCAATTCTTCCTAACATATGAGTAAACTAATCTAAAAAATGTATTTTATGAAGATATGACATCAAAGATCATGTAAGGACAATAATGATAGTATGAGTAAAACTAAAAAATATATAGTCAAAATAGGCAATATGACACAAACTTATATGACCATGGACTATGTAGAGATCTAATCAATACCTGTGGTTCCTAGATCTTAATTAGAGGTAGATGGAATGGTAGGCTCAAAAGGTGTAGATCTAGGTGAGTGAGAAATAGCAGTCAGCTAAATCAAAAGAATAGCTATATTCGAGTAACTAGAAGTATTTGAAAGTTTATCCTCAAAGTTATTTGCATCTACATCATCCAACTCAACATTAGCATCATCTTTTGTGCCTAGTGCACAAACTATATTATTAGTACTAAGTAGAGGTGTACTCTCTTTAGTGTCGTTAACCTTGATACCGTGATCATCAGTAATGACTATAGAAATAACCATGCTACCCTCAAATATAGTAGATTGTGGAGCTCTAGGTGTATCTAGTGCCTGATTCTATGTTTTAGAAACAATAGGAGCATCACCTGATGTATCCTTAACAGAAGTAGTATGATGCATGAAATACATAATTCTTTGAAGATTAGCAAACCTGACCATGGTTGAGCTTGTGTATAATCTATGCGTGCAAATATCTATTGAATCATCTAAAATCATTTCATAAGAAAGTCTTATAGATATTGAATTGTATCTATACTCTAAGGAGTTGATGGAGAAGAGTAGTGGATATAGATAAAGCATATGATATAGCAATTATGGGATATGAGGTAAATAGATCATGAGTCGTAGCAGAGATGTCTATATCATCTATATCACAAGCTTGAGGAGTGTGAGTAGGTTATATCCTAATAGTGCATGTGAATGAAGATCTAGACTATTTAGTAAGCATGAGACTTCAACGATCCTTGCTCAACTCATATCTTATCGATCATAAGGCTATACTATCAAACATGACCAATCCATTCTATAAATGGAGATGAGTGGGGAATTAAAATTTCCATATGAGACCTAGAAATACTCTAAGATCGTTGTGATGAGAGAACCATACCCTAAAGAAGCTTGTGTGTGACTCACCACATGTGCCATGTTTGAGAGATGTTGACCTTAAAGTATATGAAAACCCCTAATTAGATGCAGTGAACGTCGTATTAGTTTCTAGTAATAATATTAGCCCTAAATGTTTCATAAGGTAATGAAACCTTGTAAATAAGATAGTATAATACTTACTTATAGGGTTGCAGACCATCACTCTGGTGGTGATGATGGAACCATTTGTACATACAATCAAATTCTCATAAAAAGTAAAATAGGATCTAAGTAGATAGAATTATAGAGCTTAAATAATGGATGAATGTGAAGATCAAAGGGATTGTTCTTAAAGTTCATCTTAATAATGTTGGACCAATATCATAATTAATGAATTTTTTCCTTAATTATTTTCTTCCTATTGAATCCCAAGAACCTCATCCACCCTAGCCTTATCCAAGTGTATCTCAACCTTTTGGTCATAAAAAGTAATCACTAGGGTGATTTTATCTAAGGGTATATTATTCTAGAAGAGTTTAAATAGCTCATGATAGTTTTCATAACAAAGCATCATTGATGGCCATAATCCAATAAGAAGTTAAGTTGTGCCCTGCCCTCTAATTTTATCTGGTAGCAAATTAGGTTTGAGCACAAACCAATTTTAGTGTATACACCAAATCACTTTCTTTCTTTGAAACAATAGAGAGAGTGGATTCTCCTTATTCTAATGATCAAATCAAGCTGAAGTTTATAAGATTTGATGGAGAAAATGAATAGGAATTGAGGAGAGGAGTAGAGTAAAGTAGTTTGGCTTCAAGTCGTCTAATGAAGACAAGTAAAGTAAGATCGATGGTTTGTTAAAAAAAATTATATACCTTAAACAAAATATTTGATCAATTTTACAAACACATTAACTATTCTTTCCTTATTTTGAAAAAACAAAGCTGAACACCTATCAATCATTTTAAAGGGGATACATTAACTACTCAATTTAATGTATCAACTGGGTTTACCACTAGTTGATTGGGATCTTTAGGTTATAAAAACTTATTATGAGAATGAAATACAATCAATTCATGAATTTAAACATGCATTATAAAGTTGTTTTAAGCAAAAACTATGTTGGAAAATTTATAATCAAATCAACATTTACCTAGTTTATCCAAAGATGTCTTTAACATAACTTTCATGCATCAAACAATGCCATTTAAAGAGTGAATAATGTTTAAGTTTCATAATTCAAGTTTATATAAGACTTTTGAGCAAACATGTTTTTCATCCACTCATGTAATATTTCACATTAAAGATAACGTAATACAAAAAGGGAGAATACTAACTTCAAGTTAGCAAAATTCACATGTGTTCCCCTTTCTTTTATGAAGAGGCAGAAGAGGCTTTGATGTTGTGATTTTTATTTGATCCTTTAAGATCTTCCTACTCTTCTTCTTCTCCCTTATAATAGAGTTTCAAATATATTCTCTTGGTATCCATATCTTTTTGGGTGAATTATCAATAACTATATAAATTTTTAGAATCCAAATCAGTTTCAAAAAAGGATAATGAAGCCTATTCTGTATTGATGGGGTTGCTTCTAAGATTTTCACATTTTATCAAAGAATGATTTTCAGTCATTTCATGTTTTGCATCCAATTCAATTTCTAACCTTTTAACCATAGATGCAAACTATTGATTTTCATTCTTTAAGTTTGCATGTTTTGATAAAAAGTAGTAAAACATTTTATTTAATTCAAAATTTTCACAATTCATAATATTAAAATTATTTAATAAATGATCATCAATATCTTATGAATTAATTATAGATTTAGGTGAGAAATTTAGTACCTCATCCTTTTAACTTGAAACACCATCATTTAGAAGGATGGAATAATGATGCAGAATATCTTCTTCCTCATTACCACCATAAGTGATATTCAATATTTACTAAATCTCTTTAGTTTTTGTATATTCGAGTATGCGCTTGAATAAATTTTCTTCAAGGCCACAATAGAGGATCAAGAAAGCTTTATCATTTAAGGTGGCCCTTTATTTGTCGGCCTTCATCAATTCTTCAGCTAGTTTATTAATTAATCCATTGATGGTGGATTTTTGAATATTGGTTGGGTCATGTTGAATGTTGAACCACGTATGCCTTGAAAAAGCTTCTAATCATTGTTTTCTAAAGCTAAAAAATTTCTCCAATGAGTAATATATTATGTTATCCATACTTTGAGGAACTTAAGCTTTTGATTTTTAGATAGATTTGATGAAGCCCCAAGCTCCGATACTCATTATAATCCTATATGAATACTCTAAAGGGGGTAAATAAAGTATTTTGTAATAATAAAGCCAAAATAAATTTTCTTAAGAAATAAGTAGAAGAATGGGAAATAATAAACATACAATCTAGAGTGGTTCAATAAATTCTAAAAATTCTCTCTACATGCACTACCAAAAGGTTTATTCTCTTAGATTTAAATCTCTTTTTATTTATAGTGGATGTTTAATGATGATAACTCCTCTATTAGCTTATGAACCTACAATCTCAATGACCCTCTAGGAGATGATTTACACTTTTCCTAGTTATCATCTCTAGATTTATGATACTACAATCTAAATAACCTCTCTTAGGATTGGTAGAAAACACAACACTCTTCACTTTTGTATGTGATGATGAGTTTGAATGAATATAAAAATAATCTTCTCTATATAGTATATGAAAGTGAGTAATCACTAGTGAAGATTTTGATTTAGCTAGAGAAATAATAATTACTAGCATATGAGCACTCTATCTCAATATGAAGAACAATTTGAGTACTACAGAAGTTTGATTTGGATTTAAAAGTGTAAAATAAAAACTCTCTTTAATTCTTTGTATGATGTGGAAATGATGATTTTAGAGGATTTGTGCTATCTTAATTAATGATTATTGAAGTCTAATAACTCTTATTTATAGTGATAAAAGATGATAAAAATTGGCACTAGCTATTAGGTAAAAAAATAACTCCAACTGTTGAATTTTAATGGGTATAAAATCCAAAAAATACCTAGATTAGTTGAGAAGTATTCAAACTAATCGACTAGTTTTAACTGATTAGTCAACTGGATTCGGCTAACTAATCGTTTGGTGGAACATTTTTCAATAGTGTGCATTTTTTGTAAAAGATATTGTAACTTGAGCTATAAAGCTCAGAATAGATTAACTTATTTTTTGCTGTAAAGTAGACATCTTAATATTTCAAAAGAAGTATCATTAACCTAAAAATAATTTCCATAGAATTTATGGTGAATTTTATAATTCAAATCATATGCAAAATTGCTTAAAATAAAATAAATTTAAGATAACCTTTTGCAAAATTATTTGGAAATATTTTTGATGTATGACATCACTCCATGCATGAGCATTTCAAAATTAGGATAATATAATTATTAATTTTTCCAAATTTGAAGACTTTAAAACTCTTCAAACTCATCTAAAACCATGAATAACAAGCCGATCTGCATCATAATGCCTCTAACATTTTGATGAGACTAATGAATGAAGTTGTTTTTCATTTTTTTTTAAAAAATATTGTCATTTACTAATAAGATATCGTTTTGTATAATGAGAAATGAATATGTTCATCTGATACACTTAGAAAATTATTTGAAAGGTTGATGGATACTAAACTTTATAGAAAATTAGAGAAGTGTGATTTTATAGTTCCTAGTGCTATTTTTCTCGGTTATACTGTGAGTGAAAAATGTGTTAAGGTTAATCTATCTAAAGTTAAAGCTATTCAAGAGTGGTAATGTGGAAGATGATATAAAAATCACTCTTTCATAATGCAATATTTTTTCTTCTTCATTAAGGATGATAATGATGATCATATGAGGTTGCAAGGCTCAAAACTTCATGATAATTAGGAAAGATTAATATAGAAATTACCACTAAAGGATTTTAAGAAGACCACATACAATTTTTCTTTTTTAAAACAAACTGTAACTTATAAAGAGAAGTCACTCACTTGGTAAAAATAGAGAGGATTCAAAAATTATGATCTTTATTCAGTTCTTGATTACTTGTATGTACAATGGACGTTTAGGGTATATATAGACCTAGATGTTAGGTTGTTAAAACTTATTACTAAGTAATTAAAAAATAATCAAACTATTATAGCTATTAGCTAACTAATCTTATTTTTGTAGAAAACCTTATTTGAATAAAATAGCTAACTTATTTATCCATTGAGATAATAATTAGTAGTAACTAATTTAAATCATAGCCCCTTTGTTATTAAATTATTGGAAGTAGTTTTACCCTCCTAAATAACCTATAGAATCCTACTATACTTAAAAAACCAACATATAATGGACTAAAATAATTACAAGACATATATTTACAAAGTGTATATAAAATTATAAAGAGACAAAAAAACCCTAGTTACATACAATAATAACTTCCCTTCTTGTATCTTTTTCTTCTATATCCACTCGTGTACATCTTTCCCTTGTGAATTTTCTTGTACACAAGATTCTTTAGATAAATTCCTCTTCTTACAAACATGTAATATACTTGTGAGAATTTCTAATGAAACCTTTAGTATCATTAAGGCTTTGGGGAAGGGTTTTAAGAACTTCAAGAATGATGAGTTCCACCTTAAAGAATGCCAATTCAACTTTTTAAGGGTCACCTAGGTTGCTAAATGCTTATGCATCATTCTCCCCTTGTTGAAAACAATTTCCTTTAAATTAGCATCACCATAGCATGGAGAGAAAACACAGACGTTGAAGGTTCTCGATATTCGTCCTTGAGAATTTGTGTAATATCCAGGGTATATCATGCGTATTGATCTATGTGCTTATTGCTGATCTGAGTGTGTGAAATGCCCCAAAATTATTTATTTTAAGAGATATTACTAAATAATGATTTATTAAGAAATTAATTTATTTTATTACTTTATTTGGAATAAGAGGGATTTATTTAGGGAAAATTAATAGAAATTTGTAAATACATTTTTTAGAGAAAAAAATTGGACTTTTTCTTAATTAAAAAGGAATTTAGGAGAAATATTTTTAAAAAAACCCTAAATTAGCCTAAAAAGAAAATTAATATTATTTTAAATAAATATTTTATTTTTGATACCTAAATTATTCAAATTAATTTATTTAAACCCAAAACCTTAAATTTTCCTTTCCCTTTTTTCCTTTTTCTTTTTATTTTCTCCTTTTTCTTCTTTTCTCTCTTTTTCTTCTTTTCTTCCACCGGTTGGGCCTGGCGCGGTCCAACCCACCTCTCCTTCTCCTTTCTCAGCCGCCCAGCGTCGTGCCTACTTCATGCGGCATTCCAACGCCGTGTTTTCATTCATTTTCGGACGAGACGCCGCGTCTCATTTAATTACCAATTTAACTGGCGCGACCGGCCCGGTTTCCTCTTTTTTCTTTTCTTTCCCAGCCGACTGGTTCACCCCCTCCCTCCTTCCTTCTTCCTCCCTTCTCCTCCATCAACACAGCCTACAACTTCTGCCCCCGAAAATGGCGGCCCCGGCCGCGACGAATTTGACCGGCCGATTCACCCTCTTTTTCTCCCTCTTGACTCGCACATTAACTTGGAAGGATCGATTATCCTCAACTCTCACTCGTTCCCTCTATTTTGCTTCACGAAACTTCGACCCCGACCCAAACAATTGCCGGCCAATTTCTGCCACTGGCCACCAAAACCCTAGCATTCAATACCATCCAGACGACCCCCAAAACCCTAATAACCCATCTAAACTCTATAAATAGCCTAGTTGTGGATGTTTTTGAAGCTTCATCTTTCTCGAAACCCTAAGTGAGAACTGTCCGCCACCACGACTTTAGACACACCTTCTAACGCCGATAGCCAACCTCAGCGCCACCACCACATTCCAAATTCTTCGTTGCAATTCTGTCTAGCTAACTAAACCATTTTCAACCTTCAATTCTTCTTGCGCAGGCCTCCATAACCGTGCAAAGTTTGCTGCTCATCTTGCCAAAATTTTTACCCCGAAACCTTAAACCACCGTCCGCCGCCACATACGCAACTTCTGCCACACTATAAACCGCCATATATCTCCTGCTAAGTCTCCTCCACCGAACCATAAGCTTATTTTATTTTTCTCCTTTCCCCTTCCCTCTTTTTCTTCTTTTTTACCTCTCTTAGATCCATTTTCCGTCCACCTCCGGGAACCACTGCCGGTGCCACCCATACCCTCTAACTCAAGGTGAACCCATTCAAGCCCCTCAAGTGGAATAGGAGCGTGTACCAAGACCGATGTCGTTTTAGGTAAGGGGAGCTAAGGCCGCTTGTGTGTTTACATGCATTATGTGCTTCATATGCCATGTAATCTATGTTATCATTATTAATTTTTGTTATATATGATATGATGTGGAGTTCACGTATGATCTTGGGTTGTTATATGGCATGTTTTTTATTTGTATGTGATAATATGCAATGTGGCCTTAAGACATGCATGTTAGGATTCACACGATGTTGTTAACATTGCACGGTGTTAGGGTTTCATGTGATAATATTAGGGTTGCATGGAAGGGTGGTATGTTTCATGGGAGTTAGAGTTTGTATGGAAGGGTGGCTTACGTGGAGCTAGGGTTTACATTAAGAGCTAGGGCTTACAGTAGAGCTAGGGTTTTGCATGGAGTTAGTCATGCATGCTTGGGAAAAGGTTTATGAATAAAATACGTAAAACATTAATCATTTAAAGTGGAAGATTGTTGAGTTGGGTCTTGACTAATCCACCGGTCAAAAATAGTGGTTAGGACATGATGTCCTATGTGTAACCGATCCATCGGTAATAATAGTGGTGTGGACTTTGTCCCACAAGTGACCGACCCACCAGCAATAATAGTGGGGTGACTCGAGGTTAATAAATATAAAATAGAGTTTGCCAAACATTTAAAAGATACTAATTACTTATAGCGGAATACGATGTGAGGAGGAACCAGACCGATCCACCGGTCAGAAATAGTGGTGTGGACTTTGTCCCTCAAGTGAGCGATCCATCGGCGAATAATAGTGGTGTGGACTTTGTCCCGCAAGTGACCGGCCCACTGGCTAAAATAGTGGGGTGTTCCTGTATTTACATGGATTTGATAAATGGCATGGTGAGTATTGACTTATGATAAAAGATTAATTAAATAATTAATCCAGACTATGATTGGGCCTTTATGTATCTACCCGAATGATTGTTCGTTATTATGTGATCATGTTGATCTTTATGTTCTTTTATTGCTATACATGGTTTATGTGATTGTATGTATTGGCGTTAGTGCTCGGTTACCTTACTCAGTACGTAGCGTACTGATCATCCGTTTCATGGGTGTTGCTCATTCCCATGAGTAGAAGGCCCATCTGACTTGCTGCAGGTAGGAGATGTTTATTTTGACGCGATTGATGTCTATGGAACATCGGATGGGACTGAGTGATGATTGGGCCGAATCAGTTTCGGAGTGGTGTGGCCGATTTTCCATCGAGATTTCATTCCTAGTTTCTTTTAATTATGTTGGAAGTTTCGTAAACAATTTTATGATTGTAGTTATTTCCTTTCCCGGATAAACTACCCTCGTAATTTCCATTGAATAAAAAATTTATGCGTACCGAATTTTCGTATTTATGAATTTGAATTATTATTAATGTTATGAACTATTTTCTTAGCCTTAGCACTTTGTACTGGAACGGTAGGAGTGAATCGGTATGGTACAAAGTGTGGCGGTAACATCCCCAGAATTTACGGTTTTCATTTATAAGTAGTGTTTTGTTTTAAAAAAAATTGTGTAAATTTGGGGGTGTTACAAGTTGGTATCAAAGCGGTTGATCTTGTTGACCACGCTCGTTTTTGGAAATAAAATTAATTTTTGGAAGTTGTTATTGAAATTTGAAAAAGGGTTTCCCGCCTTAGGTGAAATTTTTTTATTTTAAATTTTGGAACCCGGCCATGGTGAGGAGTATAAGAGTAGATTAGGGTTTTCCTAAGGAGTACAACATCTTGTCAATAACTTTGAATTAGTGGGTCCTTTTCTAAGAGTTGGTTTTTGTGTAGCTAGATGGCAAACAACTGGAGAATTAAACGTTTGGAGGAGGCTATCACCGCCTTCCTGGAGTTCACCCATCGCGCTCAAAATGTTGAGGAAGATTAGCTTGGGTGCGTTACCGGACATCACCCTCCAACGTATTCCAGGGAGGAGAACCCAGTGGTTTTAGAGGGGTGGATCTGCGATTTGGATCGCACCTTTGAGGCTGTGAATTTCCCACTCGAACGACGGCCTAGCATTGCAGCATTCTTCCTCCAAGACGTAGCAGACGCCTAGTGGGAGGAGATTAGTGCCAAAGAAGGTCCTCCGACTACCTGGGAAGCATTTTACACCACCCTCCGTACCAGATTCTATCCAAAGAGCCTCAGGAGGGACAAGCTTCGGGAGTTCATGCAGCTGACACAAGGGCCAATGTTAGTTCGTCAATACCACGCCAAGTTCACTAAGTTGCTCCAGTTTTCCCCAGGGATCGTCACTAATGAATCTACGGTGGTCTTTCAGTTTGAGCAGGGACTAAACTTTAGCATCCGCCGCATGATAGGTGTCGTGCCTTCCGCAGATTTAGCGACCCTATATGAGCGTGCTTGCATGGCAGACACGTTGGTCCACGAGCAGGCCACCATCTTAGGAAAAAGGAAGCCCGAGGTCTAAAGTTCTAGGAGCAAGACCCAGCCCAGGGTCGGAGAGTCCAGGAGGCCATTGCCAAGAGATAATAGGAGGAGCCAAAGGCCCCCAAGAGGCCCAATTTGTAGGAAATGTAGCCGAGTTCACCCTGGCAAGAATTGTGTAGGCAAGCTGGTCACTTGCCTAAATTGTGGGAAAATTGGTCATAGAGAAGTGGAGTGTTGGAGGCCCCCTCATTTCCAGCAGAGTCAGAACCGACCACCCCGGTAGGGAGGAGCTCTCATACCTCAGCAGCAGGCCTATCAGCAGTATAGTCAGAACTCATCTCAACAGCACTATCAGAGAGCACCTGCTCCATCCGGTGCCCCAGCTCGAGAGATAGGGGGAAGACCATAGGGATATGGGCCCCATCCTCAGGAGGGCGCCTGAATGTTATTAGTCAGGCCGAGGGAGACCGACAGCTGGATGTCGTTACTGGTATGTTCACCATATATTCATTACTAGCATATGTTCTGTTTGATTCCGGTGCTACGTTGTCTTTCATTTCCTCTGCATTTGTTGCTAAGGCTGGGTTGTCACCATCTACTAGAGTAGAGCTATCTGTTATGCTTCCGTGGCCTTAGATATAGGAGGGGTAGACTTTCTAGTAGACCTAATTGGGATGGATCTCAAAGACTTTGATGTGATTCTATACATGGACATGCTGGGAAAGTACAAAGCAGTTATTGATTGTACCCAGGAACGGCTAATTTTGCGAGGCCCCAATGGAACTAGGGTTTCTTACCGGAAGACTCAGCCTAAGCCAACCACTAAGGTGGTGTCAGCGGTCACATTGTACGCTTTGATCCAAAAGGGGTATCCCTTATATTTATGTAGTATACAGGAGCTCAACAAGGATTTGGCCGCATTGGATAGTATTCCGGTAGTTAATGAATTTTTAGACGTGTTCCTCGAAGAAATACCAAGTATGCCTCCGGTTCGAGAAATTGACTTCAAGATCGAGTTAGTGCCAGGAGCTGAGCCCGTTTCCAAGGCTCCCTATAGAATGGCACCAGTTGAGTTGAAAGAATTAAAGGCCCAGTTGGAGGAACTCTTAGAGCACGGGTATATCCGGCCTAGTGTATCGCCATGGGGAGCACCAGTTTTGTTTGTGAAGAAGAAGGCGGTAGTCTCCACCTCTACATCGACTACCGGGGGTTGAATTAGTTGACGGTAAAGAACCAGTATCCACTCCCGAGAATAGATGATCTATTTGACCAACTAAAGGGTGCTACAGTGTTTTCCAAGATTGATTTGAGGTCTGGGTATCATCAGTTGAGAATAGCTGATGCTGACATTATGAAGACTGCATTCAGGACCCGATATGGGCATTTCGAATTTACAGTGATGCCCTTTGGACTTACAAATGCTCCTGCAGTATTCATGGATCTAAAGAAGAGGATATTCAAACCTTTCCTCGATCAATTTGTGGTGGTATTTATAGACGAAATACTGGTGTACTCCCGGGGAAATGAGGAGCACGAACACCATCTACGCACCATTTTGAGCACATTAAGAGAGCATCATCTGTATGCTAAGTTATCAAAGTGTGGGTTTTGGCTCCAAGAGGTAGATTTCCTTGGTCATATTGTATCGGCTAAGGGAGTGGCTGTGGACCTCGCTAAGATTGTGGCCATCACGGAGTGGAAGCCTCCTACGAATATATTGGAGATTCAAAGTTTTCTGGGTTTGGGTGGATACTGTAGACGATTTGTGCAAAACTTTTCCAAGATAGTGAGACCATTAACTAATCTCTTGAAGAAGACTATGAAGTTTTAGTGGGATGAAGCTTTTGAAGAGTTGAAGAAGAGGTTGACCACTACACCGGTGCTGACTTTACCTGAGGGGACTAAGGAGTTCGAGGTTTATAGTAATGCATCCAAGCATGGGTTGGGATGCATGTTAATGCAGAAGGGTAAAGTGGTAGCTTATGCCTCACGACAATTGAAGAAACATGAGAAAAATTATCCCACACATGACCTTGAGTTAGCTGCTGTGGTGTTTGCCTTGATTATTGTGAGGCATTATCTTTATGAGGCGAAGTGTAAATTCTTTATGGACCACAAGAGCCTCAAGTATATCTTCACATAGAAGGAGCTCAACTTGAGGCAGAAAAGATGGTTGGAGCTAGTAAAGGATTATGATATTGAATTGACCTACCATGAGGGTAAGGCCAACGTGGTTGCTGATGCTCTAAGTAGGAAGACTGCACATTCCACACTGTGTTGTGTGGTTGCTGATCAGACAATAAGGGAGTTATCAGATCTGGAGATCGAGATGATTCAGTAGGGAGACCTCAAGGCCCGTATAAATGCCTTGACGCTTACTCCGACTATATTTGAAGAGATCCGAACCGACCAGGTTGGAGATGTTAAGTTGGAAAGGATCCGACAAAAGATGCGGGAAGGCAAGGCAGAAGGATTCAAAGTCCATGACGATGGAAGTATTCGATTCAGGGGCCATTGGTGTGTGCCCCAGAGTTGTCCAGACCTCAGATGTCGTATTATGGAAGAGGGACATCAAACTCCCTATTCGGTTCACCTAGGAGGATCGAAGTTATATAAGGATATCAAGAAGGTGTATTGGTGGCCCCGTATGAAACGAGAAGTAGCTGATTTTGTATCCTAGTGTCTGGTGTGCTAGAAGGTTAAGATTGAACATCGGAGACCAGCGGGATTACTATAGTCTTTAGAGGTGCCGAGATGGAAATGGGATTCCATTTCCATGGAATTTGTGAGTGGTCTACCGAGGACCAGAAGCGGCTGTGATACTATCTGGGTTATTGTTGATAGATTAACCATATCATCCGTGTTCGGTCCTATAAGTCCACCTGGAGCATGGAGCAATTGGAAAACACTTATATGAAGTTTGTGGTTAGCCGCCATGAAGTCCCGAAGGATATAGTTTTAGATCGAGATTTGAGGTTCCTCTCTCACTTTTAAGGGAAACTGCAGGAATTTTTGGGAACCAAATTAAAGATGAGCACCGCTTTTCACCCTGCCATGGATGGGCAGACAGAGCGAACCATTCACACCTTGGAGGATATGTTGAGGGCATGCGTATTGGATTTCCAGGGATGTTGGGAGGAGCGCTTGCATCTGGTGGAGTTCTCGTATAATAATAGTTATCATGCGAGTATTGGGATGGCTCCCTTCGAGGCATTGTGTGGACAGAAGTGCAGGACTCCTTTATGTTGGAGTGACATCAACGAGACGATTGTGCTGGGACCAGAAATGATTGAAGATATGACTCGGCAGGTCAAACAAATCCAGGATCGGATGAAAGCAACTCAGAGCCGACAAAAGAGTTACGCCGATCAGAGGCGTAGGAATGGAGATTTTGAGCCTGGAGACAAAGTATAGCTAAGGGTTTTGCCTACCAAAGGGGTGCAGAGGTTTGGAAGGAAAGGCAAGTTGAGCCTCAGATATATTGGGCCCTATGAGATATTGGAACAAATAGGTGAAGTGCTTATAGATTGGCTCTTCCTTCGGAATTGGCACGAGTGCATAATGTGTTCCACATTTCCCAGCTGCGAAAGTACGTTGCTGATCCATCACATGTAATCCAGCCAGATGAAGTTGAATTAGATGATTCCCTAACTTACGAGGAGCGACCGGTGCGGATTCTCGACACTAAGCTAAGGAAGACTCGTTCGAGTTCGGTAACTCTAGTTAAGATCTTGTGGAGTCGACATGGGACTAAGGAAGCTACTTGGGAGACCGAAAAAGATATGCGTGAAACATATCCAGAGCTTTTCGCTACAGGTTAGATTTTTATTTTATCTAGATTGTCCCTAAGGGGGTAGTTGATTTAAGTATAGTTAATAATGCATTATTCTGGAAGCTAGAATACCTTAGCCCTCACCCTAGGGAGCTGCAGGAGACTTCGGGGGCGAAGTCTATTTTTAAGGGGGTTGTGATGACATGCCCTAAAATTATTTATTTTAAGATATATTACTAAATAAGGATTTGTTAAGAAATTAATTTATTTTATTACTTTATTTGGAATAAGAGGGATTTATTTAGGGCAAATTAATAGGAATTTGTAAATATTTTTTTAGAGAAAAAAATTGGACTTTTTCTTAATTAAAAAGGAATTTAGGAGAAATAATTTTTTTTAAAACCCTAAATTAGCCTAAAAAGAAAATTAATATTATTTTAAATAAATATTTTATTTCAGATACCTAAATTATTCAAATTAATTTATTTAAACCCAAAACCTTAAATTTTCCTTTCCCTTTTTTCCTTTTCCTTTTTCTTTTCTCCTTTTTCTTCTTTTCTCTCTTTTTTCTTCTTTTCTTCCGCCGATTGGGCCTAGCGTGGCCCAACCCACCTCTCCTTCTCCTTTCTCAGTGGCCCATCGTCGTGCCTCCTTCATGCGGCATTCCAATGCCGCGTTTTGATTCGTTTCCGGACGAGATGCTGCGTCTCATTTAATTACAAATTTAACCGGTGCGACCGGTCCGGTGTCCTCCCTTTTCTTTTCTTTCCCAGCTGACCGGTTCACCCCCTCCCTCCTTCCTTCTTCCTCCCTTCTCCTCTGTCGACGCAGCCTGTAACTTCTACCCCAAAAATGGCGGCGCCGGCCACAAGGAATTTGACCGGCCGATTCACCCCTCTTTTTCTCCCTCTTGACTCGCATATTGACTTGGAATGATCGATTATCCTCAACTCTCGCTCGTTCCCTCTATTTTGCTTCGCGAAACTTCGACCCCGACCCAAACAATCGCCGGCCAATTTCTGCCACCGGCCACCAAAACCCTAGCATTCAGTACCATCCAGACGACCCCCAAAACCCTAATAACACATCTAAAGTCTATAAATAGCCTAGTTGTGGATGTTTTTGAAGCTTCTTCTTTCTCGAAACCCTAAGTGAGAACCGCCCGCCACCGCGACTTCAGACACACCTTCTAACGCCGATAGCCAACCTCAGCGCCACCACCACATTCCAAATTCTTCGTTGCAATTCCGTTTAGCTAACTAAACCATTTTCAACCTTCGATTCTTCTTGCGCGGGCCTCCATAACCGTGCAAAGTTTGCTGCTCATCTCACCAAAATTTTTACCCCGAAACCTTAAACCATTGTCCGCCGCCACATACGCCACTTCTGCTACACTATAAACCACCCAATATTTCCTGCTAAGTCTCCTCCACCGAACCTTAAGATTATTTTATTTTCTCCTTTCCCCTTCCCTCTTTTTCTTCATTTTTACCTCTCTTAGATCCATTTTCCGACCACCTCCGGGAACCACCGCTGGTGCCACCCATACCGTCCAACTCAAGGTGAACCTATTCAAGCCCCTCAAGTGGAATAGGAGCGTGCACCAAGACCGGTGTCGTTTTAGGTAAGGGATGCTAAGGCCGCTTGTGTGTTTATATGCATTATGTGCTTCATATGCCATGTACTCTTTGTTATTATTATTAATTTTTGATATATATGATATGATGTGGAGTTCACGCATAATCTTGGGTTGTTATATGGCATGTGTTTTATTTGTATGTGATAATATGCGATATAGCCTTAAGATATGCATGTTAGGAATCGCACGATGTTGTTAACATTGCACGGTGTTAGGGTTTCATGTGATAATATTAGGGTTGCATGGAAGGGTGGTATGTTTCATGGGAGTTAGAGTTTGCATGGAAGGGTGGCTTACGTGGAGCTAGGGTTTACATTAAGAGCTAGGGTTTGCATTAGAGCTAGGGTTTTGCATGGAGTTAGTCATGCATGTTTGGGCAAAAGTTTATGAATAAAATACGTAAAACATTAATCATTTAAAGTGGAAGATTGTTGAGCTGGGTCCAGATAGATCCACAGGTCAGAAATAGTGGTTAGGACATGATGTCCTATGTGTAACCAATCCACCAGCAATAATAGTGGTGTGGACTTTGTCCCGCAAGTGACCGGCCCACCATCAATAATAGTGGGGAGACTCGGGCTCAATAAATATAAACCAGAGTTTGCCAAACGTTTAAAAGATACTAATTACTTATATTGGAATACCATGTGAGCAGGAACCAGACCGATCCACCGGTCAGAAAGAGTGGTGTGGACTTTGTCCCGCAAGTGACCGATCCACCGGCGAATAATAGTGGTGTGGACTTTGTCCCGCAAGTGACCAGTCCACCGGCTAAAATAGTGGGGTGTTCCTATATTTACATGGATTTGATAAAAGGCATGGTGCGTATTGACTTATGATAAAAGATTAATTAAATAATTAATCCAGACTATGATTGGGCCTTTATGTATGTACCCGAATGGTTGTTCGTTATTATGTGATCATGTTGATCTTTATGTTCTTTTATTCCTATACATGGTTTATGTGATTGTATGTGTTGGCCTTAGTGCTCGGTTACATTACTCAGTATGTAGCGTACTGATCACCCGTTTCCTGGGTGCTGCTCATTCCCACGAGTAGAAGGCCCATATGACTTGCTGCAGGTAGGAGATGTTTATTTTGATGCGATTGATGTCTATGGAACATCGGATGGGACTGAGTGATGATTGGGCCGAATCATTTTCGGAGTGGCGTGGTCAATTTTCCATTGAGATTTCATTCCTAGTTTCTTTTAATTATGTTGGATGTTTCGTAAACAATTTTATGATTGTAGTTATTTCCTTTCCTTGACAAACTACCCTCGTAATTTGCATTGAATAAAAAACTTATGCGTACCGAATTTCCGTTTTTATGAATTTGAATTATTATTATTGTTATGAACTGTTTTCTTAGACTTTGCACTTGGTACTTGAATGGTAGTAGTGACACGGTCTGGTACCAAGTGTGGCGGTAACATCCCCAGAATTTACGGTTTTAATTTATAAGTAGTGTTTTGTTTTAAAAAAATTGTGTAAATTTGGGGGTGTTACAGTGTGTTTAATTTTGTTTTATATATGTGTTTAGGATCGGTGTGGTTTTAGTTGAGCATAATTTAGATTTTGGAAGATAAATGGTTTTATTGGAAAACCATTCAGCTAGTTGCAGGTAGGGCTGTAAATGAGCTGAGCCAGTTCGGTATTCAACTTAGCTCGGCTCGTTAAAAGCTCGATTCAACTCATTTGTTTAGTTAAAGGAGCCTAAAAGTGAGGCTTGGGTTCGGTTCATTTTTTTAGCTTTGGCTTGTGAGCTCAACTTTGCTCGGCTCATTAAAAGCTCGGTTCGGCTTGTTTGTTTAGTTAAACTAGTCGAGCCCAAACACAGCTTGGCTTGGCTCATTTACAGCCCTAGTTGGAGGTACTGATCAACTACTTTGTTCATTAAATTTGAGTTTTAAAATTTAACGAATCGATTGAAAATTTTGGGGTAACAGTTTATTGGTTCTATCGAACTGGGTGTTCTTCTAGCTTGAGTTTCATTATGAATCTTTTCCAAAAACTTTTCCAGCATTGTGATCATATTTTAAGCAATTTGTTTACAATTTTTACAAAGCTTTTGAGTGTGCCTAACCCATTTTGTCAATTTGTAATAAATTTATGAAAAAGCAATTCATGAGAAGTCATTTTTATACCTTCATCTAATTTATCTTATTCTACCCTATATTCTCTCTCTACTTTATGATTCTAGAGCAGATTATTTTCTCTTACAATTGCTATAGATAGCTAAAATTGGATCCCCTTCCTTGTTGTCATTATTCTTTTTTTGTGTCCAAGATTTATGAAGCACATTACCTAGAACATTATAGTTTCACCAATAGATCTCAAAAGTAGAAATACCAACTTTGAATATTTGAAACCTGAACTATGAATCTAAGGTTTGAGCTAGAGTATAGGGTCTAGATTTATACACTCTCTTATCCTTCTTCTTTCAACATCAATCCTTAGTAATTCAAACCTAAAGGCTTCATTTTCTCCCTTCTTCCCTAACCTCCAAACTACCATATTTTTCTTCACACTTGCTTTATTACATTTCCTCTCATTGACTTTCATTTATGATCTTCCTTTCCTTTTCCAATTTTTTCACTAGCTCCTTTTTTTGATCTTAAACAAGATAGGGTTAGATTTGGGAAATGAGTGAAGATTTAGCTTTCATCTCCAATGTTCCCTATTTTCTCCTTTAGAAGATGGGTTTTCTCTAATTTCCTCTATTAGATTTTAATAAATTTTATTTGAATGATTTTAAAGTTTTTATTGAGTTTTAATTTGACTTTCTTAAATAACGTTTCAATATAAGAAAGGGGTTCGAATTTTTAGAGACATTTCCTCCTTTTGTTGTGTTGCTTATATTTTGAAAGTAAACTGTTGTCTTCCCTTTATTTTTGGAAAATGGTATGGTAAGTAAAGCTATTCTATGTTTCAATAGGAAATGTGAGTTCCAATGATAATAATGTTTAGAGTAGGTAAATGTTGAAATAATGGAAGAGTTGGTAGCAAGATTAACTTGTAGTCTTCTATGCATAAGCCTCATAAATATGGTTTGGGATTTGTAATGTGTGTGGTATTTTGAACATCTCAGTTATGTAGCATGTGTAATAAAATGTATAGATTGTTTTCATCAAGGTCTAGGAAGAAGAGCATATGAAATATGTCTTTTTTCCTATTTCTTATTATGTTAGAAAGTGTAATCATGATTTACTGAGATTTCTAGCGTGATTTTGGTATTTCATGTCAATTCATGAATAGTACTTCTTATGAACCTTGAATGACATGTGACTAATTTTTGGATTGACTGAGCAAAGATTATGGAATTTAATTGTGCGTATGTGCATTTGTTGGGGTTGTTTTTCCTAGCCGATCAACCGCTCTCCCTAACTGATTGATTGGTCTTTAGGATTGATTGAGTAGTTTGGTACACCATTGGTTGGTTGGTCTGTGACTTTAGTGGTCTTGGTTAGAGGTTAAACCTATTAGTTAGATGGACCAAACCCATTGACTGGTTCCTAGAATAGTCAGCTGGTTGGTTTGTGACCGTAGTGATCTTAGCCTCGGGTTACACACACTGACTAGTTTAATCAATTGGTTCTTAGAATAGTCAACTGATGAGGTTGACCAATTAATTGGTTCACCTCAACTAGAAAGGTTGGTAGTGCCTTGACCAATCCATCAAATCGATCGATTGGTTAGACATACTCGTCCACTAGTTGTGGAAACCCATTGACTAGTCTTGGCCAAAAATTTATTTTCTTGCCTATTTCTTCTCGAATGTGATGTTTTGAGTTTTATCATGCTTGGATAATGAATTTAGATTCCGGTAGCTATGAATTTATATGGATTAATGATGTTTATATAAGTAATTAAAATAAGTGTTGAGAAATTTTATCCTAGTTAGCCATTGTTGACCTTTATTTTGAAATTAGGCCTTTCTCTTGACCATAACTTGAATAGGTGATTAGATGGAAAAAAAATGAACTCCTCCTACGGTTACTATTTATGTAATGAATCCAAATGATGGATAGTTGACCTCTAATGACTTATATCATGGCCTTCAAATGTAAAACCTTGTAAGTTAAATGACTTAGCAAGAATATACGAAAATAACATGTACATATATGGTTAATTTAAGTTTACCTTATCTATAAATAGTGAATTTTGCTTATCTACTGAAATAAATAGAAATTAATTTTGAGTTAGGGATGGACTCTACTGGACCTCTAACTTGACCATAAAGTTAGAACATTCTTTAATGAATGGTAAGAATGTGGTTGAGAAATGAATTATGGATTTAACCTAGAGTTGATTTGTGAACAAAAGGGAAGAAATGGAAATCAAGTGTTAGCTTGGACATTTATGGATGATACTAATATTATATAATTCCACCCTTTTTCATAATTGATCTTGTAATGGAATACTCACTTCAGGATACCTTAAATGGGAATACTTGATGGTGTGAGAATACTATATGAGTGCATTAAATTGACATGGATTGTTACTTGGCATTATATTATTTTTGGGTCTTTATGTGATATGAAATATTGACTTGATAACATATTAATAACTTTAAGTGGTATGAGCATCATGACAGGTTAGGATTATTCGATCATTGATTAGCTACCAGGGTTTAGTCTACCTTTAGGCATTTTACCTTCGAGTGAATTCGACCAGAATCTTAGTTAATCATGGGATCCTCATTCATCCTAGTGCCTTTTTTATTATAGAAACTCATGATGTACTAGGGGGTATTAATACTAAAAGGTTTGTTTACCATAGGATGGTTATTTGGCATGCGCTAGGACTAATGTCCACCAGGATGCTTTGGCATGAGTTAAGACTTATGCCCACCAGGTTACTTTAGTATGAGGTAGGACTTTATGTCCACTTATTTGGTTTGACTTCCATGGCATAGAGAGACCATGGGGAATAATCCCACCAATTACTGTATAACTTAGGGTAAATAATTCTATGATCACCTATTCTTAGTAATTTCATAAAGGAGTTCTATATCCACATAATGTAAAATAATAACTGGAATAAAAGCCAAGATGTATTAAAGACCTCACACCTCACTTAAGGATGAATATGTTATGTAACTCACATTTACCTTCCTTATGTTCTATATCACTTATATGTTTTCCTTTAATGCCCCTTGGTGGTGCACTTTTGAGTTGATGGCATGTTTTCATGAATGATCCCACATTCTATCACTATCATAATCATGATCCACTTATTATAAAATCCATGATTGGAAAGTCATATATGTAATTTTGATTTTACATTACACCCCTAGTTATACTCTAAATACATCTATTTGGATAGTTTAAGTAATTCGTGTTCCTTAAGAAGGTAGTATGTATATTATCATATATATACCTTTTTATGTTAGTATAATTATGATTACATATGTTTCCGTGGACCTAAATATGCCTTGTATAACTTATGTGATTGTAAGAGAATGACATAGTAGGATAATCGCATGTACATTTTGGTAGGTCATATGATGAGAATGTTGTGTGGGTCTTGCTTGTACTAGGATTAGTATGATAGCGCTATGTTATTTTCCTTAGCATATATGCATACTTATGGGATTGTTGTTGTAATTTCCTCCTCAATTCCATGAGTAGGAGATCCTTACAAGTTTCTAGAGAATGACTAATGAGTGGTCCATCCTCTTTTCAGCATAGTTGAGTTGTTGAGCATAGGCATTCCTAGAGACTTTCTTTTATGGTCCTTAAGTGACCAAGGCATCCTTCCTTATAATGATTTTACTTCAGCTTTTGTTTTCCATCTAGTGTATCTTTGTATGGATTTTGGGCTTGCATGGCCTGGGTTGTAAAACTTAATTTTCCTATCTCTAAGTGTGTTTTTACACACTGTACTTTTTCCTTGGGTTTGATTGATTGGATATTCAGTCTTGTGTCTAATATGGGGTAGGTAGTGAGAGACCTATCTTGTGTTAGATACGTTAGTAACATCCCATTTTTCATATGCTGGATTTTTATTTCTACTTTTGTAATACTTTCTTAATGAAATTTTTTTGGTAGAGAAAAATGTCTATGTTATAAATTGGTATCAAATATTCCAATTTTAAATTGTTTGAGCTAATACAATAGGTTGGTATTAGAGATTCTTTCACATTCTTTTAAAATTTTAAATTCATTCACATCCTTTGGTATTAGAGCGTTGTTTAAAAAATGGCTTCAATTTAACAAATTTCTAGCTGAAACCATAAGTTTGGATCTAATGCTTCTTATTTTGAGAACAAAGTTTTATTGTAAAATTGAATTCTATTATTCAAAACTTCTGAGAAATTTTAGTGACTATTCGTTTTAAGATAACTAGGAATTTTGACCCTTGAAATAGCCTGTGAGTGAGTGCAGATTGGAAGTAGCTATATTCTCTATACAATGTGGAATTGTTGTTTATGCCTTATGCTTGTTGACTTGGCTTCTATTTTGAAATAATCTTTCTTTAAAAGATTGATGGTGGAAAACATTCCCCATATTGAGTTGATTTAGCAATGTATGGTAATCACTGGGCCCTACTTGGAAAGGCTACAATAGGAAGAGACATTACCCATCATCAGCTACAATCACATCACCTACCCTAGAGGATTGGTTGAGGAAGGTCTTGCATTAGGTTTGGTGTTATGGTTGTGGTATATGGGGGCATAGGTAATTGAAGTGTCATTACACCAAGAATGGTGTCTAGGAGAGCAAGCCTGAGGCTAACATCTAGGATCCTTACCCTTCTAAACCTTCCTTATCCACTGAATGTCTTCTCACATTTGCTTGTTCTTGTTCATGATCCTTGTCTGTTTTGCTGACATTGTCAAGTGTAAACTTACTTCAGATTTGGAATGAATTTCTTTTAAGGGGGTAGTAACCCCCTCCTTTTGGTTATTATGAATTCTATCTCCTTCATTAGTATGTATTCTCATCTCAACCTTTTCTTATTTCTATTGGTGAGGAGCATCCTCAATAGATTACCTTGTCATCACAATCCTTTTTATAACTAAATCAGTGCCCATTTTTTATTAATTGTCAAACTTAAACCTTTTCTAATTCTTTCTTTATATTAATCTTCATTACTATCCATTTCCTAGCAACACCTCACATTTGACACTATTACATCATATTACAACCCTTGTCATTACTTGCTTTGAAATGTTGCTTAGCCCTTAATGACCATCATACTATCTTGTTAGTTCATTACATCTTTAGCCATTATTTTTCCCTCAACAAGGTTTGCCAAAGATATCATACATTTTTGAACTATGGCATTCTTACTAAGATTTCCCTTCATTGATGAATCCCTTATGTGGTAATGTCTTTCCCTTTTATATGGAATGATCTATTTCTTCTTACTTCACTAACCACCATATTCATATGAGTGTCACTTCCTATTGAATAGAAGAAAACCTTTATTGATACACGTACTCCTTGTTTCATAACCATTGATCTTAGATGTTTGTTGACCCTTCATTTTAGACCTAAGCTCTTGAACCTAGTGGTTGTTATCACTCCCACCTCATCGCCACCAAATTAGTTATCATCTTCATTGCATGATGCAACCACTGCATGCCTAACCCAATAAGGACGTGGTAATGGCATTAAAGGATTTGCATGAGTGCATTATAGAATATTGATGTATAGGGTCTAAAACTTTTCTCAGGTTTTGGGGAAAAAGCCCTTTTATAAGGGTATTATTGTAGTACCCCACTTTTTAGGGTCTATAATGTTGTTTGATATGTGCACTTGATGGTGATTTAAGTGTGTTTGATCTTATTTTAGAGGTGTTTTTAGGATTGGTGTGGTTTTAGTTGATCTTTGTTTAGATTTTAGAACATAACTAGTGGACTAGTTGGAGGTACTGATCGAATGGTTTGATGTAGCAGTTGATTGGTTCAATTGAACTAGTTGTTCTTTGACTCAATTTTCACTATGAATATTTATCCAAAACTTTATCATCATTGTGATTATGTTTTGAGCAATTTCTTTATAATTTTTATAAATATTATGAGTTTGTTTAACCTATTTTATTCATTTATAATGGATTCACAAAGAAGTAATTCATGATAAGTCACTTTCACGACTTCAATTCATTTGGCTTCTTCTTCCTTTTTTTTTTCTCTCTTTGTCTATAGATTTTGGAGTAGATTATGTGCTCTTGCAACCTTTGTAGATTTCTAAACTTGTATTCCCTTCCCTTGCTATCATTATTCCTTTCTTGTGTTCGAGATTTCTAAGGCACATTACCTAGAACACTATAGTTTCACCAATTGAACTCAAAGGTAGAAATACTAGCTTTAAACCTTTGAAGCTTGCACTTTGAAACTTGGATTCGGAATATCAATTTATACACTCACTTGCCCTTTTTCTTTTAGTATAACCCTCACTAATTCGAACCCAATGGCTTCATTTTATCCTTTTTCCATATCCTCTTGTTTGATCTTAAGAAAGATGGGGTTAACTTTGGGAAATGAGTGAAGGTTTAGCTTTTATGATGTTTGTGGGAGGAGGGGATTCTCAAATTGATTAGAACATGGTTCAGTTGTATTGATAATAACTAAAAGAAGCTTCAATAATGAGGTATGGATGAGAAGAAGATTCGAATATGGTGAGTTAAGGTTAAATATGTATCAAACCAAAGTGGTGATGATTTAGTGATGGTGGATGAGGGATGATGATGGTTCAAATGGTGTGAACCAATTATGATATGTATTCAACAATAATGTATAGATGATGATGAGATTCGAATGGTAGGGTTTAGATGGAGGATGAGGTCGTGGTTTAGGGTTAGGGTTAGGGTTTTGTTCAAATAGAAGGGTTAAGGTGATGTTTGGTTTAGATGGAAATACTAGGGTTTCAAATGATGGAATTAGATATTTGAATGCCTAACCGATTTAGGGAGGCAATTAAATTTGAATTAGTGTTAGGTTTAGATGATAATTATGGTTGGAAAAATATGGATTATGGAGAGTATAAAAGATATGAATTAATATCTAATTCACATAGACAAAGTGATTAAAACTGTTAAGCTAAATTGTTTACAAATATTTGATTTACTTGAACTGAAATCACATAGAATTAAATGAGTATTCAAATTTAATATTGTTTTCAATTTCAATGTTCATAATCATGCCTTCTATGGCTATCTATAGCCATTCTAGCACTTAGCTAAAAGGCATAATTCAAAAGATTCTAAGTTAAAAGATATTATGCTACTTTATGCTAAATTTATGCTTTATCTAATATCCAACTCAACTACTTAATTAATTAATTAGATAATATTAATATTAGTGATCGACCAAGCTACAAATAATCCCCCCATGCTCATGGCCATCAATTCCATGCATGTCATGCACATGCACGTAGACACTTAATTGCTTGCTTGGTACATTTCTAGCAATGTAACCATCCGTTTATCTTCAAATTTGAGGGAGAAACTTTATAAATGAAGAATAGTTGGTTCTATAATTATGAAAGCCAATTCTTGAGTGTTTTCTCCTACATCATTTCATCTCTAGTGTTCCCTGTTTTCTCCTTTGGAAGATGGGTTTTTTATGATTTCCTTTATTTGATTTTACTAAATCTTATTTGAATGATTTCAAAGTTTTTCGTGAGTTTTAATCTAACTTTCTTAAATGATGTTTCAATATAAAAAAGAAGTTTGGTTTTTTAGATACATTTCCTCTTTTTGGTTTGTTGCTTAAATCTTTTAAGGTGAACCATTGTCTTACCTATATTTTAGAAAATGGTATGGTAAGTAAAGTTATTACATGTTTTAGTAAGAAATATGGGTTCTAATGATAAGAATGTTTAGAGTAGGTAGATGTTGAAATAATGGAAGAGTTGGTAGCAAGATTAACTTGTAGCCTTATATACCTGAGCCTCATAAATATGGTTTAGGTTTCATAATGTCTGTGTTATTTGGAACATCTCGGTTATGTAGCCTGTGTAATAATATGCATAGTTTGTTTTCATGAAGGTCTAGCAAGAAGAAAATGTGTTATATATATTTGAATTCTTATTCAGTCTAGAAAGTGAAATCATGATTTTATTAAGATTGTCAATATGAATTTGGTATTTCCCATGTAGATTCATGAATACTACTTGTTATGAACCTTAAATTACCTGAGACTGATGTTTGGATTACTGAATTTATTTTTATGTCTCTACATTTATTGGGGTTATTTTTTCCCCCATTGATCAACTAGTCCTTAGAATTGATGAACTAATCTAGTAGAACCATTAGTTGGTTGGTCTGTAACTTTAGTGGTCTTGGTCTTGGTCTTGGGTTAAACCCATTGGTTGGTTTGATGAAACCCATCAACTGGTTCTGAGAATAGTTGATCGATTGGGTCAACCAATCAATGGGTTGGTCTGTAACCCTAGTGGCCTTAGCCTTGGGTTAGATACGTTAACCAGTTTAACTAAAATAATTCACCAATTCTCAGAAGAGTGGACCAGTGAGGTTGACTAATTGATTAGTTCACCACTGTTGGAAAGGTTGGTAGCACCTTGACAAGTCGATTAGACCGATCGATTGGTATATGAAGCCAATCAACTTGTTAGTGTGACCCATTGCCTGGTTTTGGAAACCCATTAAGTAATCTAATCCAATTTTTCTTTTCATGCCAATTTCTTCCTTGTATTGATGTTTTGAGTTTTATCATGCTTGGATTGCAACCTAAGATAATAGTAGCTATGAATTTACCTAGATTAATGAAGTTTAAATAAGGAATTAAAGTTAGTAAAGATAAATTTTATCCTAGTTGGCCAATGTTGACCTTAATTTAGCCATTGTGCCTTTCTCTTGACCATAATGTCAGTAGATGATTAGATGGATAAAAATGGACTCTTCTTATGCTTATTATTTATGTAATGAGTCAAAATGATGGATAATAGAACTCATATGGCCATTAATTTATGATGTGGTAGGATGTATCAATACTAAAGAGTTTGGTTGCCATAGGATGGTTATTTGGCATGGGCTAGAACTTATGTCCACAAGGTCACTTTGGCATAAGATAGGGCTTATGCCCACTAGGTTACTTGGGCATGAGCTTGGAGTTTATGTCCACTTATTTGGTTAGACTTTTATTATATAGAGAGACCGTGGGGAATAACCCCACCTATTGCTAAATAATTTGGGGTAAATAATTCTATGATTGTCTATTACTCAATAATTTCATAAAGGAGTTCTATATCCACTTAATGCAATATAGTAACTGAAATGAAACCCGAGAATTATTAATTGGCCTTATCTTATTTATGCTTGATCTTGATATGGCTATTTTTCTGATATGATACTTGTTTTTCCCTATAAGTACTTAAAGAGATCATGCATCACTTAAGGATGAATATATTGTGTAACCAAAATATACCTTCCTTAAGTTCTATGACAATCATATGTTTCCCTTGAATTCCCTGTTATGGTTCACTTTTATATTTTCAGCATGTTTCCATGAATGATCTTATGATCTATTACTATCATAATCATGGTCCAACTGTTGTAAAATCCATTATTGGAAATTCAAATATGTAATTTTTATTTCACATTACACTCCAAGTTATACTCTAAACACATATATGTGGATAGTCTAAGTAATCCATGTTCCTTAAGAAGGTAGTATGTAGGATATAATTTTTATACCTTCATATGTTAGTATGATTATGATTAAGCATGTTTTCATGGACCAAATTGTATGACCTATGTGATTATACGTGAATGACATAAGAGGAAAATTGCATGAATATTTTGGTAGGTTGTACCATGATCATGTTGTGTAGGTCTTGTTTGTACTATTATCTGCATGATAGGTGTATATTAGTTTGCTCAAAATGTATGCATATTGATGGGGTTGTTATTGCAATTTCCTGCTCAATCCCATGAGTAGGAGGTTCGTTGTAGGCTTCCTAAGGATAGCTTGTGAGTGGTGCATCATCTTCTCAACATAATAGGGTTGTTGAGCATTGGAGTTCCCAAAAACTTTATTTTGTGGTCCTTGAGTGATCAAGGCATTCTTCCTTGTAATGAAATTACTCTACTTTCTGTTTTCATCAAATGTATCTTTGTATGGATTTTGGGCTTACATAGCTCTAGGTTGTAAACCTTGGTTTCCATATCTCAAAGAGTTTTGATGCACATTATAGTTTTTCCTTATGTTTGATTGGTTAGATAATTAGCCTTGTACCTAATGTAGGATAGACAGTAAGTTTCCTATCTTGTGTTAGATATGGTGGTATCACCCTGTTTTTCATAGGTTAGACTTGTATTTCCTCTTCTACAATGTTTTTTTTTTTTGAAATTTTTTAGTAGTGGAAAATGGAGGTGTTACAATTAGGTATTTGTAATTCATAAGCATCATCTCCACATTTTCTTAAGATTTTGAATGGTCCATTAGCTCTTAGAATTAGTTTGTTATTTCTTAAGTTTGCAAATATTTCTTATGTGTAACCATACTAATTCTCCTAGAGAGAATACTTGTTGAATTTAATGTTTATTAGATTGAGCTTGATATCTAGCATTAGACTTTTCTATGTTGCTCTTACTTTGTTGATGAAGTTTTGTAAAAAATTTAAAAAAAATTGCTTCATAACTCTTAATATATCCTTTTTCTAATGACACCATATTAATGGGCAAATATAGATTAACCCCATGCACAATCTCAAATGGACTTACTTGAGTTGTACTTAAAGGACTCCTATTATATTCAAATTCAACATGTGCTAGTTTTATATCCCAATCATTTGTACTTTTATTAAATATCTCTCATAGTAAAGTTTCTAAATTTCTATTTGTTACTTCAGCTTGATCATCTATTTAGGGATTTTGGGATGTACTAAACAATAACTTAGTACCTAACATATGTGAAAGTATTTTCTAAAAGTAACTCAAAAACTTGATATCCATATTTGAAACTATTCTTTTGGGAATACCATGTAATCTTACTACTTCTTTGAAATATAAATATGTCACATGAGTTGTATCATCAGTTTCATGGCATGGGATAACATATGCTATTTTTGAAAATATTTCTACCATTATAATGATAAAATCTTTTTCCCTTTGTTTCATTGGTAGCCATAGGATAAAATTCATGTTAACTCCTTCCCAAGGTTGACTAGGAATAGGTAAAGGTGTATACAAACTCTTATAGAAGATTTGTTTTGGACAAGTTTTACATCTTCCAACAATAGCCTGTACTCTCTTTATCATTTATGGCAAATAGAAATGCTCTGTAATAATTCCATAGTCTTGTGGACACTAAAATGACTAGATAAACCTCCTTCATGCATTTATTTAACAAGTAAATCATGTGCACTAGATCTAGGCACACACAACTTCTGAAGTTTAAAGAGAAAGTCATTTTGAAGCATATAATTACCATAAATACCATTATTTTTACAAGTTTCACAAATCTCCATGAAATCTTCACCCTTTGGATATAATTATTTTAATATTTTAGGATCTAATAATCAAGCATCACTCATAACAAGAATCGTAGATCTCCTTGATAATGCATTGATTATCACATATACTCTACCATTGAAATGTTTGACAGAAAGCATGAAGGATTATAAGAAACTAACCCTTATGCATTCCTTGAACTCACTTTGTTTAATCCTTGTATATATTTCAAAATTTCATGATCATGATGCAAAAAACAAGGTATTTCAAGTAATTATTAATTTTTAAATTAATGATGGAAAAAAACAATACCATAATTATTATATTTAATATAGATGAGAGGTGAGGATCCATTTTATTACAATTTCACTTTTTAGTATATGACCTTTTTTAAAAGGGCTAATATGAATCAATTAGAGGGATAAAAAGAGTGATTTGGAGGGCTAATCGTATTGATAAATTAGTTGCAAATGTTCAAGTCCCTTATCCAAACCATATACAACAACACAATTAAAACCCCTACCATTTCAACCCCAACATTACTATAGTACAGATAATGTCACTCCCTCATTATAATGTTTAAATTTTAAAATCAAAAACTATAGATAAACCCAAATGTAAAATTTAAATAAAAAAAATGATTACAATGTTAAAAGTAAAAATAAAAATTTCATAATTTTAAGATTGAAATTTATAATATAAATTTTTAGTAATTAAAAATTATGATTTTATATTTTAAAAGTAAAAATATAAAAATATGAAACCAAAATTATAAGGCTTTAAATGATTACAAAATAAATTTATTAACATAGTTAAAAAAACATAATTTATAACTTACAATCTTGAAAATTTTGAAGTACATTTTCAATTTCAAAATTCAAAATTCAAAATATTTATTTTTTAATTTTAGCTTTTTTAAGGTATAATTTTTTTTTCTTAATTTTATTTAAAAGCAAAAGCATGATACAATTCAACTGATTAAAATGGATCGACATAGAATAAAAATGATGAAACATTAAAATATCAAATAAAAAATAAAAGAAAACAAGTATAAACATTAACGAATCCCTATTATTAACTAAAAAAATGATCCTAAAAATTAATAAGAGTAATGACAATAAAAAAAATATAAAATATCAAGATAAAAACATAAAATTTTGAATTATTATAATAAATTTTGTTAATAAGTGTGTTATATAAAAAATGTAAACTATAAGATATTATATTTGTGTAAAAAATATAATATTTCAATTTTAATTTTTCTTACCTTAAACAAATTGTAAGCATGTATTTATTGGAAATTAAAATATGTTTCTTTCTTCACTAGAAATAATCACCAATATCAATTCTTTTTTTTTTGATAATTATCTCATTATCAATGCATCTTGTATTCCATTCTCGTTTATCTAATATTATTTAAACTAAAATATCTAATATGTTATTTATTATTATTATTATTATTATTATTATTATTATTATTATTGCTGCTGCTACTACTACTACTAATATTATAATTGTTATCATTGCTATTATTATTATTATTATTATTATTATTATTATTATTATTATTATTATAGCTATTATTGTTGTTAACTTTTTATGTAAGTAATAATTTTAATGTAAAAAAAGAGCATTAAGCACGGGCTAAAAATCCTATTTGATTAAGACATTCATAGGGACATTTACCTAGCTAACCCCATCTATCAATACTTACTTAGTACCATTGAAATAATAATAGATTGGAACAAATGAGAGTAACAAGACTTTTTGCAGTTATCTTCCTAAAAATTGTTCTTAGGTGGATCTGTAGCTTTCTTAATACCACCCTATTTCTCTATAGCCATAAATGATATACTAGAGCATCAAATAAATCATGCTAATCAAAACTATCTCCTTTACCTCTATTCTTGTTCGTTGTCCAACTTAAATAATCTTTCTAAGTGTAAAAAATGAGCATGGATGTGCAACCATGTTAATATATGCTTCCATACTCAAGTTACTATAATACAACTAAAAAATAAATGATCTTCATCCTCATGTGGATTTTTTCATACGATTTAAATATTATCTATGAAAAACATCACATTGTAGGATATTGATAGTTAGAGCCCTGTGGCAAGTCATCCATGTGTTAATTTATAGAGTTATTCAGTATCATGCTCCTATGCAAAGCTATGTTATGTCTTAATTTTTGATAAATTTCCTTGACCCAAAGCTTGTATATCATCATGAGCTTAGAGGACGTGTTTAATCATCCATGAGCTATTAGTGTTAAGCTGGAATTGCCATACAACCTCGCCTCTTAGTTATCTACCTTGTATTTATTCAACCTTAAAGGGTTTCCTTATGTTTCACAAGCTTCCAAGCATACTTAGTTATGTATTTCTAGTTCCATACCTCTAAGTACTTGACTCCAAGACAATCTTCCCACTAACTTAATGAAATACCCCAAAACCTAATTTTAAGAGTTTTAGTTAAATAATGATTTATTATAGAAATTAATTAAATTAATTATTTTATTAAAAGAAAAGGGAATTAATTAAGGCAATTCAAGAAGAAAATAATAACTATTTTTATTAGAAATGTTTTAGTATTTTGGCTAATTAAGGATTTTATTTTTGAAAATTTATTTAAATAAATGATTTTATTTAAATAAAAGGGAATAAATAGGGCCAAATAAATAGAAATGTTATAAATAATTTAACTAGAGAAAATTAGAGTGATTTGCTAATTAAAATGGAATTTATGGAAAATCTTTCAAAAATCCTAAATTTGCCTAAAAAGGAAAATTAAATATTATTTTATTTAAAGATTATTATTTTTAATTATCCCAAATATCATATTTAATTTAATTAACCTAACCCATTATTTTTCTTTTTCCCTTTTCCTTTTTCGTTTTCTTTCTTCCTTTTTCTTTCTTTTTATTTCTTGTTCTTTTCTTTTTTCTTACCTTTTCCCCAAAATGGGTCTGGCGTTCCCACGACCTAGACCTTCTTTTCCTTCTTTTCTCCTTCGGCAGCCCACTGTGCTACATTTTGATATGTTTTTTTATTCCCTTCACCAACTGGTTTTCTTTTCTTTTCTTTCTTTTCCCCCAGCTGGCCGGTCCATGCAAGCACCCCCTTCTTCTTCTTCCCTAGCCCTGTTCACACCTTCAACTCCATCATCGACTTACAACCATCCGAGAAATCTGTTGCTAATCTCGCTGTTTGACAGGCCATTTCCCCTCTATTTTTCCCTACTAATCCGTCAACGTCGTCGCCCAACCACTTCTCCTTTCTTTTGCACACTTTTTTCCCCTCTCCTAGCCGGCCACTACCTTGCTACGATTTAAAACATTGCCGGCCTCCTTTGCCATTGGTAACCCTAACTGACCAGCCTAAATTTCCCGTCACACCCTTCTGACCTCGGCCACTTCATTTTCTTTATAAATACCCTTATAATCTACCCTATATCGAGCTTTTGGTTGCTTACCTAGAATTTTCCGACCTTACCACTGCTGCCACTTTAGACACTATTTCTGCTTCTTTGGGCCAATGTCGCCGCCCTCTCTACCCACCCGACTAATCCTTACACTTCCCTCTAACTAACTGAACCACCCATATCCCTCAATTTTTCCTACACAAGCCACCTTGGTTGTGAAAAGTTCCTCCTCGATCAACCTTCCTTTTCACCTCTACCGCCTTTCGCACCACCGTCCACCACCACTTCCGGCACTACCACTGCCCCTTTCACCTTCCAAAAACCCCTACAGACCACCCTCTACATTTTCCTACCTTTCTTTACCTCTTCCTCTCTCTCCTCCTCTCTTTCTCTTCTTCTTCCCCATTTAACTGCCACTACCACCGCAGTACGCCACCACCTTTGGCTGCACCACCACCCTCATTCTATTCCTCTCCTTCTAAACAATCATAATCACCCTTATTTCCACCCTCCTTCTCCCTATCTTCTTCCCATCCCTCAACTTCTCCCATTTTCTTCTCTTTTTCCGGCCACCGCTGCAGCCGCTGTGCACCACTGTCGATGCCGCCTGTCACCACTAGTCTAAGGTTTAACCCTAAACCCTCTCAACCCTTCTTTTATATTTAATTAAGCTTATTTTATTTTATTTCAATTTTAACCTATTATTCAATTATTATTATTATTATTATTATTATTATTATTATTAAGTTCAATATTAATAGTATTATTATTTCTTATTAAGGCTTACCCTATTTGGCCTATTAGATTATTAGTATTAGTATTATTAATATTATTAGCATTATAATGAATTTTTATTTTATTTATTATTATTATTATTTATTAAGATGGCATTATTATTATTATTACTATTATTATTATTATCACTAATGGTACTATTACTATTTTGAAGTAGGGTTGAAACCCTACTTTATTTTATCTTTGATTATTATCATTACTATTATTATTGTCATTATGATTATTATTATTTTTCATTATAATTATGGTTTTTTATCATTATTATTATTACTATTTTTCTACTATTGTTATTATTATTATTATTTTGGCGAAGGGTCGAAGCCTCTATTCCCCCCCCCCCATTTATTTTGAATCATATTATTATTATTATTATTATTATTATTATTATTATTATTATTATTATTATTATTATTATTATTATCATCATCATCATCATCATCATCATCATCATTGTTATTATTTTTAGTATTATTAATATTAGGGTAAAGTCTTCAACCTTATATTATCAATTTTTATAATATTACTATTATTTCCTATATCTTTAACAAAGTTAGTAATTAGTTAATGTAATTTTTATTAATATGTTATTATTTTATCAAAAACCTAGTCTTAGAATAAGTTAGTAATTAATAATATTTTTTGCTGGAGGGAATCTAATTTTAGTTTTTCCCTCATATAGGTGAGACCAGTCAAAGTCATAAGGAGGCGTAGGGGCGTACTCCAAGACTAGTGTTATTTTAGGTTAGGGTGTTACTAAGGCCTTATGTGTGCTGATGTGCATTATATGCTTTATATGTTATACATCCTACGTTTATCATTGTAATTATTTTTAGGTAAGGGTGTTACTAAGGGGTTGAAGTATGTTCATATGTTATTATATGGCATGTATATTATGTATAAGAGGTTGATTCCTAGGCGTAGGGGTGAAGGAAGCTAAGCCAGGGAAGCTCTATTCCTAACGGGATCAGCCCTACGCTTGCTTTCACTCGCCGTTGCTGCCTGCAATGACCGCTATTAAAGCAAGAAAGAAGTTCCCAAATCGGTATCTGAAATGGAGCCAACAATCAAACTTTCATTTTCGTCAGAGATGATCGAGCAATCAGCTCCATGGTTCTAAAGATGTTGACAAGTCTTGCTATGTTGATGTTAGTATGCCCGGTTCACCAAGTTCTACCACTGCAGGGCCCAGTTTCCATCCTCCTTTGACTAAAGTCGTCCAAGGGACAGGATCCCAGGCTTCAAAAAGCCTGGGATGATTGGTTTGTGACACTTTAGACATGCATGTGAGGATGTATAAAAGTGGTATTGTGTGGGAAAAAGGTTGAAAATGGAAAATGGGAAATAATTTGACTAAAGGGGAGTAAGTTAACCAAAAAGAATTGAGTTGAACAAGGGATGTGAGTTGACCTAAAAATGTTAATAATCCATCAATGAAAGAAGAATAAGGGTGAAAGTAATATGAATTAATGGGAGAGTCTATGGTTTTGCATGAGAGAATCTAGAGTTTCGTATGGGAGAATCTATGGTTTTTCCTGGGAGAGTCTATAGTTTTGCATGAAAGAATCTAGGGTTTTGTATGGGAGAATTTATGGTGCTGCATGGGAGAATCTAAACTAGGGTTTTATATGGATGGATTTAGGGTTTTGCATGGCAGATTTTATAGTGTTGCATGGGAGAATATAAACTAGGGTTTGGTATAGATGGACTTAGGGTTCTCAATGGCAGATTCTAGGGTGTTGCATGGAAGAATCTAATATAGGGTTTTGTATGGATTGAATCTATGGTTTGGTGTAGATGAATCTAGGGTTTTGTAAAGAGGAATCTAGGGTTTTGTATAGTGGAATCTAAGGTTTTGCATGGATGGATCTAGGGTTTGCATGGTTGAATCTAGGGCTTCAAGTGGGAGTTTTAAGCTTTGCATGAAAAGTTCGGAAGGTTGCATGGGATGTGTAAAGTCTTCATGGGAGTGAACTTTACGTATGGAACGTTGATTTGGGATGTGAGGAAGGTAATGTAAATGTTGTTTGAGAGTTTGAACACTTTGGATGGCAAATAGTATGTGGAGCACTATAAGGGTATGTAGGAGACCGAGCTAGGGTTTGGTGTGGATAATTAGGGTTCCGTGTGGCTAATTTGGGTTCTGTGGTAGTGCGTGTACACTTGGTGATTAAAGTGTGATGGTGAGTGCAAAATCTATGGGTTGTGAAGTATGGAGTATTAAATTAATTGGGTTGTGTGAGGTGGAGTAGGATGGGCCACTTAGGCCTAAATTAGGGTTTTTAGGGAAAAGCCCTAGAGTAAGGAAATAAATGGACTTGGAGGTGTGTAGTAGTGGGCCTTGACCCACATACATTAGGAATGGACTTCTCCTGTGAGGTAGAGTATACAGAAAAGGTTTTTTGGGTAACTTAGGAGGTGTAGGGTCTCATGCTATGGTATGGGTCTTCTGAAAGATAAGTATAGAAGGAGTGAGTCATACATGTCTAGGGTAAAGTTTCTGAATAAGATACCATAATACATTAATCATTTAAAGTGAAAGATTATTTAGCTGAGCCCAGACCGATCCACCGATAAATAAAAGTGGTTAGGGCATGATTTCCTATATGTGACCGATCCACTGACGAATAATAGTGGTCAGGCTTTGTACTAGTGTGTTTTAGGTCCATCAACTATAATAGTGGGGGATTTCATGCTCAACAAAACTGAACATATTTGTGCTAAGACATGGGAAAGACACTAAGTACTTACAGTGAAACACCATGAGAGTCGGGGCCAAACTAGTCTACCGGCAAATAATAGTGGTCAGGAGCTTTATGCCCTGTATGTTTTCAGTCCATCAGCAATAATAGTGGTTAGGAGCTATGTGCCCTGTATGTATTTGGTCCACCGACTATAATAGTGGGGTTCCCGTACTTGCATGGATTTGATAAAAGTATGGTGTGAAATGAGTTCTGATCAGAGATTAACTAATTAATTAATCTAGACTATAAAATGGCCCTTTATGTATATACCCGAATGATTGTATGATATTATGTTATCATGATGGACTATATGCTCTTTTTATTTTTTTGCATGGTTTGTGTGATTTTATGTGTTGGCCTTAGTGCATTGGTTACTTTACTTAGTACGTAGCGTACTGATCACATTTTTCATGGGTGCTACTCATTCCCACGAGTAGTAGGCCCTTCTGACTTTGTGCAGGAGAGCGAGACATCAGGTAGAGCTGAATGTTGAGCATATTTAGCTCTAAGCTCAAGAGTAGCGTGGCCGGATTCACTCTTCTTGTTATTTTATCTCCTTCTGCTATTTATTTTGTATCGGATTTACCCTTTTATGATTCATTACCGATATTGAGTATTTTAAATGAACCTTTTATCGGTTGTAAGCTTATTTCTCTTTTGGATATGAATTACAATTCATTATGCATACTTTGATTTTTGATGTACTTTTTAGTTCTTTTATGAACTCTTTGTTTGAGTTTAATATCAATCTTTTCTTAGCCTTAGCACTTGTTATTGAAACGATTGGAGAGAACTAGTTTGGTACTAAGTGTGGCGGTAACATCCCTAGAACTCATAGGTTTTCAATTTTAAATTCTTCCTCTTTAAGAAAAAAATTAGTAAATTTTGGGGTGTTACACTTAAGCAAATATTAGCCCAAGGAATATGAGTTACATGTTTGTCTTCATTTGGATTATTCTAAAGAAACCTTCTATGGAGTTGGATTATTTGTTGGATGATAGATTTGGAAAGAATAAATATTTGCATCCAACAATTCTCATTTTGAAAGATAACATATTAAAGGAGTTGTAGTCTCCTAGTAAAGGTGAGAAGCATTATGGTTCATGTCTTCAATATATGGGTGAGTTTTTTCAACTAATGGATAATATTGGGTAATAGAGAGTGAAAACAGTTGAAGGGAACTCTAAGGTACTTAAATATGAGCTAACCTTCACCAAGTCTAATAAGTATAGTTGTTTTAATACAACATTAATTCCCTCAAAGTAAGCATATCTTTTAGAATGGTGGGTCTAAAATTATTTTGTGGCATGAAAGATATTCATGGTTTATAATTAGGCACATCACCTTTGAAGAATACTAGTATAATGATCATATGTCTTTCACAGTACTGGTGGCCCTTGAAGGTTGAATCCTGCCACAATGTGTTGAAGTGTTTGTGTAGTGTATTAATAAAAAAATATAAGGGGAAAACTGTTCCCATTATATCATCCCTATTTTTAATTTTGAAATGTTATCACAATGTCCCATTTATGTAAAAAAAAATTGAATAGTGATAATACATTTCATAATTGGCTATGTGAAATGAGATAGGAACTATAATGCATTAAGGAGATGATGAATAAAATAAGGTCCCTATTACTGTTAATTTTATATTATTTTGACCATTGCTAAAATTGTAATTTTCTAACCACAATTTATTTAAAATATTCCTATCTTATTTGATCTAGAAATAAGATGAAGGAAAATAATCCCTTAACTAAAATTGTTTACCAAATATACAATCACTAAAACAATCATATCTATTTTAGTTCCATTTGTTTATATCATGCACTTTGTTGTCTTTTATAACACATCTATAATTTAACATTACCTTGGATGCTAAATTATGTCATTTAGTCTTATAATGAAAGACCTCTTATTCCATAATAATAGATTTTCAATCGCATTTTTTCAAAATTTATACAACTTTAGTAATTTCACTTTATAAATGAAGAAATAAATAACTTGGAGTGACTGGCAATCAATATCAGTGTTTTAATCAACCAAACACACAAAATAGAAGAAAAAAAACCATATTAGATGTATTTATTCATTAAATCCCTATCAAAATAAAGTACATTGGTATCAAGAACTTGCTATAATGTGTATTATCCCACTATCCCAGGCTCCCAACTTAATCTATCATCCTTTATCTTCATCCGATAATTGGGTACACCTTAGATGGCATGCTTCAATTAGAAAAATGTTAAGAAATTGAGTGATACCATGAAATATTCTATGGCATTGTAGTAGAGATGTTTGGAGATTTGTCTAAGTACGTGATCAATGGTCATCTGCACAACCTTCATAAGAAGTGGGAAAATGAATCATGATGATGTTAAAGGGTAATAATCTATTCATGATTTTGATAAAATGATTGATGTATCAAATAAAATTAAACCTATAAATCATATAAGCTCTTTAACACTTGTTTTGATGATAGCAAACTAATTTAAGATTTAATTTCTTTGATTTAGTGTGGATATGCTTTAACAATCATATTCGAGTAATGGTCACCTTACAAAATGAAGATACTCTAAGGAGATTATGTTTTTTTTTGTTTAATATTATCACATATCAAGAAAAAGGAAAAGATTAACAATAAATCCATTCAAGACTTTAAAACTTACTGTATTTATCTTTCGAAGTCTTTAGTTTTGTTGTATCAATTGGTTTAGCATTAAGCATATTGGATTTCCCTCAAAATGATGCTTTAAAATATTTGATGAACTCTTTTGAAAAAAAATTCTTACTTTTTTTTTATATGGATTTTGTATTTTCCAAAGTTGATAGGAAGAGCACATCAAGATCATGCTAATTTTTGGGTAAAGCCTAGTTAGTGGAAATAGTGACAAATAATCAAGCACTGGATTATCAATTGTAGAAGCATAATACTTAATCATTGAAGCCTACTATGACCAATTAATTTTGATAGTGATTATGGTTTTAGTTTGAAAATAATATTACTAGATGTAATCATACTAGTTTCATTTCTCTCAATTAGAATCCTTTTCAAAACCCTATGTCCATGAACATTGGGATTATATCTCATTTTATTAGAGATAATGTTAAAGAGGGATATATTATTGTGGAATCTATGGATACTGTACATCAATAGAGTTTTTTTAATTATATCAAAATGCCCCATGTAGAAGGATTTACCTTAATTATGAGACAACTCGAGATGATATTTATGTTAATCTCTCTCTCTCTCTCTCTCTCTCTCTCTCTCTCTCTCTCTCCCTCTCTCTCTCTCTCTATTTTATTTAACATTTAGCTAAAATGCCTTGGATATGGCAACATTATATTTTGAGGTAGGTAGTGTGTTGCTTATAGTTGCATGGATCCATGATTGATTAATTTATGAATTACATTTGAATGATTTTATTTACATTTATTAAACTATGAAGATAGTTGGTTGGTGACAAAAAACTATTCATTGAGTTTGTGTTTTTATTATTATGTTTGGAAAATACCATAACCATTTAAATGATATCTCTATATAGTTTTACTAGTTGTTAATAACTAACCAGTTGGTAAGATCAACCTAGCCTACAAGTTTGGCTAGTACATATAAATGCCTCGAATGGTTAGGAACAACCCAGAAACTCTAATCTTTTTATCTCTAAAAGACACCATAAAAAAGAGTGAATATGGTGGAATGAACTAAATTGAAAAAAATCCACACAAAATTTCAAGTGCTTCAAGCAAACTAAAAGTAAGTTACTATATATCCACTACCAAATGGTCTCTTCTTTTCAATTTTAAAATTGAAAGCATGTATATTGATGATATCTCATATCTTAATTTATAAGCCTATAGTATCAATAACCTATAGGAGATAATTTACACTTAGCATAGTTATCATCTCTAGATTTATGATTCTATAAATTCAATGGCCTCTCTAGGAATGCTAGACAAATATAACCTCTTAGTATTGAATTTTGTGCAATGATTACAAAAATCTCACTCAATTATAAGATATGAAAGTGTAAGAATGAATAATGGGATGTAATCTTAGCTAGAAGAATCATAAATTACAATAAGACGGCTTGATTCTCATTAAGTTTGAAGAGTAAGCCACTTTTAAGAAAATTCAACAAATCTTTTTTTGGAATGAAAGTAGTTGATAATTGATTGCAAGAATTAGTAGAAAGATAATTAGCAATTGATTGGGTATCAAAATATTTGTTTTAATTTTCTTAACAATTGATATTTAATGCTTGAGAAAGCACGTAATCATTGGGACTAAAAAGTCCACTAGATGTTATGAAAATAAATTCTCACTATTAACACTAACCAATTGATTTAGCAAGGGTACCATTTAATCAGTTACCCCGACTAACAAATCAATTAGGGCAAATAATGAAGAAGCATCCCTCAAGAACCATAATAATAAACTTATTGATTTTCATAAGTTAGGATAAATTAAAACTGTTCTACCTTGGACAAAATTAATGACCTAATAGGGGAATTCATGCAAGCTATATTCAAGCTATCAACTTTACCTTGTTATGATTGGCTTGAATATGGCTCAAATATGCAGTATTTACCCATCCATACCCACATTACACACAACCATTTAACATCAGGAACTTTGGGTTGTTTTTAAATATAAAATGGGGATAAGGAGGTTGGAAAATAGACGGTATAAAGTAGGTGTTGGGCTGACCAATATGAAAATTTTAAAATCTTAAAGTAAGCTTAATTTAATGATCAAGTAAGCTCTCCATCAATCAATCCAATCAAAAAACAACAACAAGAGGAGACAGGTAGTATTATCCTTATGTAGCTTAACATCATAAAAGGGTTTGTCTAGAATTTCCTTAATTCTAATTACTTGAACAATAATTTTTTAGCCTCCCAATTAGATTTAAGGATCATTAGGAAGGCTATTTTACATGTAATTTTCAATGTTCAATCCTTAGGACCTATAGTAGCAGAATGAGTTTAGTTACATATTAACTAAAATAGTTTTCTCTATTAGACAAACACCTAGTTAGAAGTTAACTAAATTAGCTTTGTATGGGGTAGTACTTCTTTTAGAAAACCAAACACTCTCTATAAGTGTGGTACCAAGTGAATGAAAATGGGGGATCATGTTTTGGCTGCAAAGTGGGGTTCGAACACACACTCTCATCATTCAATGCTTGAATGAAGAAGATTACCTTAATTTCCACCAAAATCTTTCACACATTATCTCTAGTTGTTGAAGCCTATATTGGTGTGTTGAGAGTATTTGATTAGTATTTGATTTTCAAGGGTTCTTGAGGCTGAATAATCCTCTTTTACGTCATTTTATCTCTTTTGTTTTTATTGGTAGTTGATCCACTCCACCATCAATACTTTAGCTTGACTCAATTGTTTTACTATACCCATCAATAACTAACCAAATATTTAGGTTTAAATCTAGTAGGAAATGTTACTATTACTATAACCACTACACTCCATATGCCACTACCCCATGTCTAGCATGACCTCTCTCACTTTTTTTGGAGCTACTTTCGTTCACTCACTCTTGCTATTAAAACCAGAATCTTTTCATCACTTGAGAATAAGCCTACTACAACCTTTTCAATCTTATTTTATATATATTGAAGCACTCTTACAAATATCCAAGCATGAGCATCCAAACTAAAATTATTCCATTCCTCAATGTAAGGAATGCACACTTGTGTAACTAAAAGAAATTCTAAGATTACCACCAGTAGCTCTAAAAACGAAAAAGGTTATGCTAGACATGAAATAGTGAGTAAGCACTCCAATTCATTGTATTTATCACATCTTATAACAATCCAATTCGTTGTAGCTAACTAATACTAAAAATAGTAGTAGTAGTAGTAGTAGTAGTAGTAGTAGTAGTAGTAATAGTAATAATAACACTAATAATAGTAATAGTGGTGGTGGTAGTAGTAGTAATAATGGTAGTCATAGTAATAATAATGATAGTGCTAGTTATAATAGCAATAGTAACCACCTAGGTGACAAACCCTTTAGTATCGGTACATTAATGCATTATCGGTATCTAGAGTAGGTAAGTTGTAGTAATATTAGTAGTAACCACAGTACAAGTAGGATAACACTAGTAATAGTATAAAAAAAATAAAAAATCCTAGCAATAATAGTAGTAGTTATTTGATTCATTAGTATTTATTTTTATTAGAATTATTATTATTAAATTAGTAATTATTAATTACGCAATAACCATTAGTTAAAATTAATATTTATGTAACAAAATTAATTGATATTTCAATTCATTATTAACTATTATTATTATCACTTATCATGTTATTAAGACTAAATAATATAAATCATTATTATTATTTTTATTATTATTATAAAATTTATATTAATAATATTAATCATTATTATCATAAAAAAAATAGTATTTGTAAGTATAAATAAATAAATAAATATGTATATGGTTAGCATTAATACTACTAATTCTATAGTTATTAATTTTTATACAAAAATATATAAATCAAAATGACATTAATCATAATTATTAATATTTAATCATTAATAATATCAATAATATTTATATATTTCAAAATGACAAAAATAATTTTATAATTATAAATGAATAATTAAAAAACTAGTGATAACTTTAATCCATTGATAAGAACAATATTAATTATCATGATATATTATTAATTATTAATAATAATGATATGAATAATAAATATAAATATATAAAATATTACTTATAATTATAAAAAAATTAATCAATAAGAACAATATATAATCGGATTTTATATTAATAATTAACTAATAAAGATATAAATAATCATACTTATAATAAAATTTAATAAATCTTTGTCATATATATTAATTTTATTTTTAATTATAAATAATAATCAAAAATAATATTAAATATATATATTACTAAATATTTATTAAAAAGGGTAATTAAATATTTAATAAGAATAATATTAGATATAATTATCAATTATAATTTCAATATATAAGAAATATTTTTAGTGAAAATAATACATATAATAATATATATAGTTACAAAATTAATTTCTATAGTGATATTAATGGTAATGCTACGATACAAGTCAATAAAACTAAAATTAACCATAACTATAAATAATCAATCAATACAAGAACCATTTATCCTATTAATTATAAATATGATCAATACAAAAAATAATAAATATAAATAATAATAATTATTTTTTAATAAAAATAATATTAAATAAAATAAAAAATTAAATAAAATTATGATAATTATAATGATAATTGAATAATTATTAATTAATAAATAGCATTTATTATAATTATAAAAATAAATGAAGGAGAATATTATTATTTAAAATTATGAATAAATAATTTAGTCAAAATAATCAATAATGTTCTAAAAAAATAATTGATAAATGTAATATTAGTATAATTAAAAATAGTTAATTGAAAATTACTATATTAATTATTGTAATAAATTAGTAATTAATACATAAGATAATAACTATAATTGATAAATATAAAATCTAGAAGAATAATATTTTGATAATTATAAGTTAATAATTATAAACATTTATTATTCATCATTACTATAAGTATTTGATCAATACCAATAGTATTAAATTTGTTAATGAAAAAAATAGTTTGTATGATTGACATTCATTATAAATATAATTTAATAATTATTACAAATATTGCTATAATAGAATTAGAAATTATAATTCGTATTATTTTATTTTTTATTTTACATTATGATAATAATAATAATAATAATAATAATAATAATAATAATAATAATATCAGTGCGACCAAACCCTGACCGCTCTCTCCTCTCTCCTCTATGGCACGTACTAGGAGAGCAGCTTCCATGGCAAGGAAGAAGACTAGTAAGGGTTGTTCAGGTTCCCCTAAGGTTGTGGATTCATCTTGTATTGATAATTAGGATGAGGTTGTGGTTGGTGAGGATGTGGTTGTGTCAAATAACATAGAGATTGGCACGCCCAGTGCATGCAATCTACATGTAGGTTTAGAGGTCGATTTGGCTCCTGATGTAAGGGCTACGTCCCTGATATCTTTGAGGAATGTGGAAGGAATTATCATCTTTGAGATTAAAGCACCGAGGCCAGCTAGTCTTGATCATGATCCGATACTTAACGTATTGGCTGATCAAGGGTTAGGCGGTTCACCTTCCTAGAAAGATAAGGTAATTGGAAAAAGGATTGCTTCTGTCGGTTCCCAGTTGCACTATGTTCCTCCTTCTATTGTAGGGGACAAGATTTGTGTGTCTCTACAAAAAGGTAAGGTGGAGAATAGTTGTGCAGATTGGCGTTAGGCTATAGTTGGCTATAATATTGGGCATCGGCCAACTCAGGGACAAATGATTAGATTTGTGTGAAGGAATTGGAAGGGTGTGAAAGAACCAAAAGTGTTATTGTATGACCAAGGTTTTATAGTGTTTAATTTTGACTCTTAAGAGGACAGGGATTGGATGCTTGCAAAACCTTATTGGTCTTTCATGAGCAGACCATTCATTTTAAAGGCTTGGTATAGGAAGTTTCAATTTTCGAAGGAAAAATTTTAGTTTTTGCCTCTCTTGATAAAGCTTCTTAATCTTCCCTTGGATTATTAGGATATTGATTCCCTAAGCAGGATTGGTAGTGCTTTGGGTAGACCTCTACAATTGGATGGAATTACTTCTAAGGCTATGCTTGGAATGAGGGAAATAGATTAAGGGGGAATGATTAAGGGGGAAATGATTAAGGGGATAATACTTAAGGGGGAAAATTTTTCCACCTTTCTTGTTTGGTATATAAGGGTAAATTATTCTTGGAAATATTTTTCTTATATTTGGTTTGGGAGGAATAACTTATGTTAGAATAATATTTTCTTTTACTTTATTAGCATGAAAAATTAGTAATATTTTTATTAGATATAAAATACAAATAATTATTTATCACATAAATCAAAATTTAATATATTACATTTCTTAATTTAATTTTTATAAATCAAAATAGCATATTACAATAACTAAAAAAATAATAATACACCATCCCCATTTCCTAATAACTGTGTGCCACAGTCAACCAAGCTTGCTTCTTCTCTGGCTGCAAATACAAATCAAAGCAGAGACAGCAACAACACCCACGACACAAGATGGCCACACTCTCATTCAAAGTCTTAGCATCTAATAACAATTTCGAATCAAGGTTGGCATTACCCACAATGTCCTCATCCTCTTTTCAATACGTGAGCGGCAATAGAGGAGTATTGATTCAGAAGATGAAGATCAAGTCGCAGATTCATACAGCTGCAGCTGGTGCACCCATCACCGCATAGGAAAAAGAGGCAGGAACTGTAGACCCGGCCTGGATAGAGCCAAGAGTAGAGGAAAGAAATGGATACTGGGTGTTGAAAGAGGAATTCAGGAAAGGGATAAATCCTTCGAAAAAGATAAACCGACCTTCAGAAACCAACCACCATCTACCTCAACTTTCCCTCCAAGACCCGGGTCTTCTTCCTCGACATTTCTCCTACTCATTACCTGTGAGTAATTAGAGCAGGCTAACATTCGAGGGATTAAAATAATACTACGGCGGGTGGGAGCCGTATCTTCGTCTGCGGAACATAGAACCCAACTTATTTTATTTTATTTTATGATTATTATTACAGGGGCAGGGATTGGAACTAGTCGGCGAAATCATGCTCGGGAGAGACCGTTTCATTCTCCAGCGGAAGGTATCCGAGAGATCCCCTAAATAGTACTTACAGATCGAGCAGTGTGTTGAAGACGATAGTGAAGAGATAGGCTCTGAGAGGCAAGATTCGGCTTCAAGAGCTGGGCTTTGAGAGGCAGGGCACGAGCAGGAGTAGGCGACAGCGGCTGGTTGAGGATCCGTCCGAAGCTGAGGGAGAGGAGTTAGAACACGGGAGTCGGGAGAAGGGAGAGGAGTCAGAACATGGGAGTCGGGACTCAGGAGAAGAAATTTTACCCAACAGTGTAGTCGGGAAATAATTTTCCCTCCTGTAAAGGAATAATTTTACCCCAAATAAATTTCTTCCCATACCAAACATAAAAAAAGAGGGAAATAATTTCCCTTGTAATTTTTACACCAACTTTACCCCCATACCAAACATAACCTAAAGGAGATAGGATTTCTTTTGCCGATATGCTTGTGGAAGTTGATGTTTCTAAGTAGCTAGTGGATTTTATTGAGATATTGGATCCTAATGGAAATATTCTTATTCAAAAAGTGGTTTATGAATGGAGGCCGACTTTTTGCTCTGATTGTAATGTTTCTGGACATTCAACTAAGAATTGTTTGAAAGTAGATGTTGCTAAAAAGAAGGTATCTTACCAGCATAATCAAAGTGCTTAAGTATCTGCTCCTATTATTGAGCCTAATAAAAAGCAGTGGAGAGTGGTTCATAGGGAGTCTTCTCATATTTTTACTCATAAAGATGTTCCTGGTTCAAGTAAAGGGCCACTTGATCAGCCCTCCTCTTCTTTAGCAGGGATGGATTGTTTAGGAGAATTAGTGAATAAATTTGCATGTTTAAGAGGACGTGATGATTTGCTGGATCAATGTGTTGACCAAGAGAGGTATACAGGTAAAATTTTGTCCAATGATATTATGATTCTTAACTCGATTATTGATAATATCCATGATAGGGGTATGGAAAGTTCGAGGCTTGAATAAGCCTTATAAACAAAAGGATTTGAAGTACTGGTTATCAGTGAATAAAGTCTCCCTTATGGGTTTAGTAGAGACTATATATGTGGAATATTATGTCATAATTGGCAGAGGTTAAGTAATTATGATCATCATCCTAATGGTAGGATTTGGTGTATATGGGACTAGAATGTATAGGATATATAACTTTTTGGTAATTGTGAGCAAGCAATGCATCTATTAGTGACTGATATAGGTTCTGGTGGCAAGTTTTATGTAACTTTTATTTATGCTTTTAATGCTGGTGATGATAGGAAAAGGCTTTGGAACTGGTTGTGTGGGCATATGGTGGATAGGAGGCTTGGATTATATTAGGGGATTTCAATGTTGTCCTGCATGCAGATGAGAAATTTCAAGGGAATGCTGTGAATTTGAATGATGTAAATGATGCAAGAGAGTGCTTCCATTGTAACACCCTAAAATTCACTAATTATTTTTTTAAGTGGAAGAATTTAAAACTAAAAACTTGTGAATTATGGGGATGTTACCGCCACACTTAGTACCAAACTGGTTCTCTCCTACCGTTTCAGTACCAAGTGCTAAGGCTAAATAAACTTTTTTGTTAAACTTTAATTAATACTTAAATCAAGAGTGCATAACATTTAAAAATCAAAGTACGTGTAAAATAATTATAATTCATAACCAAAAAGAGAAATAATCGTACAACTGGTAAAAGGTTCATCTCAAATACGAAACACAAAGTAATAAATCAAAAAGGGTTATCAGTACGTTATGTATTAAGTAAGGTAACCAATGCATTAAGGCCAACACATAAAATCACATAACTTATGTAGAAAAATAAAAAGAGCATATAGTCCATCATGATAACATAATATCGTATAATCATTCGGGTAGATACATAAAGGTAGGGCTATGCAAAAAATTCGGGATCCGAAAATCCGATCCGATATTTAAAAATCCGATCCCACATTTCAGATATCCGAACCGATTTTATTCTAAAAGGATATCCAACATTCGGATATTTGGTTTTTTTTTGGATTATCCGATCCGAAAAAATATCCGATATTTTGTTGATTATTTCAATAATACACCATATTATTATGTTTTTATAGTTTTAAGTTTTAAAATTTTATTTATTTTTATATTTTAAATACTTATAATAATACTTTAATACTTCTTTTGGACAAAATAAGATATTTATATGAATATTAATTGATATACGATCTTTATTTTTAAAAATATTATAGCAAAAGTTATTAAAATTGATAAAATAGTATTTTCATACGGATATTGGATATATCCGAATCTGGTATATATCTGGTCTATATTTTTCGGATATCCGCATCCTGGATATCTGGTCTAAAAAAATGTGGAGCGGATATCCAAAAAAAATATCCGAATGGATACAGATATCGGGTTTTGCACACCCCTACATAAAGGCCCATTTATAATCCCAATTAATTACTTAATTAATCTGATCGAAAATCATTTCACACCATGCTTTTTATCAAATCCATGCGATTACGGGAACCCCACTGTTATAGCCGGTGGACTAGATACATATAGGGCATATAGATCCTGAAAACTATTATTGCCGGTTGACCGGAAACATACAGGACATAAAGCTCCTGACTACTATTATTGCTGGTGGACCGGAAACATATAGGGCATAAAGCTCCTGACCACTATTATTTGCCGATAGATCGGTCTGGCCCCGACTCTCATGGTGTTTTACTGTATGTACTTAGTGTCTTTCCCATGCCTTAGCACAAATATATTCAATTTTTTTTAGCACGGAATCCCCCACTATTATAACCGGTGGACCAAAAATGCACAGGTACAAAGCTTGACCACTATTATTCACTGGTGGACTGGACATATATAGGACATCATGTCCTAACCACTATTATTCGCTAGTGGATCGGTCTGGGTCCAGCACAACAATCTTCCACTTTAAATAATTAATGTATTACGGTGTCTTATTTAGAAACTTTACCCTAGACATGCATGAATCACTCCATTTACACTTATCCTCCAATTGACCCGCATCATATCATAAGAACACTGAAACTCCTAACTTACCCAACAACCTTTCCTCTATACTCAAACTCACACTAGAACTTCAACACCAAAATATATGGGTCAAGGCCCACTACTACACACCTCCAAGTCCACTTACTTCCTTACTCTAAGGTTTTCCCTATAAACCCTAATTTAGGCCTAAGTGGCCCATCCTACTCCACCTCACACAACCAAAATCATTTTTAACACTCCATTCAACACAACCCATAGATTCCACCCTCATCATCACTTTTTAATCACCAAATACACATGTGACCATGAAACCCTGAGTAGCCACTCCAAACCCTAACTAGCCATAACAAACCCTAGTTCCTTGTGTCCACATATTACCCTTCCATTTCTCACATTCCACTTATTATTTTTCCATGCCAATCATACTCATCATTACTTGATCATTTTCATCTCCTTCTTATACTCCACTCACTCTCATTTATTTTTCCTTATTACCACCTCCTCAAATTAGGGTTTTTACCGTAAACCCTAGCTCGGTCTCCTATGTAACCTTATACGGTCCTACATACTATTTTTCATTCAAAGCATTCCAACACCCAAACAACCCTTCTATTACCTTCCATACATCCCAAATCAACTTTTCATACATAAAATTTACTCCCATGCAGACACTAACCTCTCCCTACAAACCTTCGAACTTTTCATGCATACCCTAAAACTCCCACGTGAAGCCCTAGATTCAACCGTACAAACCCTAGATCCATCCATGCAAACCCTAGATTCCACTATATAAAACCCTAGATTAGATTCATCTACACCAAACCATAGATTCAATCCATACAAAACCCTATATTAGATTCTTCCATGTAACACCATAGAATCTGCCATGCAAAACCCTAAGTCCATCCATACAAAGCCCTAGTCTAGATACTCCCATGCAACACCGTAAAATATGCCATGCAAAACCCTAAGTCTATACATACAAAACCCTAGTTGAGATTCTCCCATATGAAACCCTAGATTCTCTCATGCAAAACCATAGACTCTCATATTCCTTCATTTTACTTTCACCCCTATTCTTCTTCCACATATGGATCATTAACATTTTTAGGTCAACTCACATCCCTTGGTCAACTCATTTCTTTTTTAGTCAACTTACTCCCCTTTGGTCAACTCGTTTCCCATTTTTCATTTTCAACCTTTTTTCCCACACAATACCACTTTTATACATTCTCACTTGCATGTCTTAAGGGTCACAAACCAATCATCACATGCCATAATACTTCAGTACATATACATAATACACATGTTATATATCAACACATGAACATACTTCAATTCCACGCCATACCACTCACGAAATAATTACAATGATAAATATAGGATGCATAACATACAAAGCATATAATGTACATCAACACACAAGGCCTTAGTAACACCCTTACCTAAAACGACACCAATCTTTGAGCACGCTCCTATGCCTCCTTAGGGCTTTGACTTGTATCACCTATATGAGGAAAAAACTAAAAATTAGACTCCCTTTTACTAAAAATGCTATTATTCCTAATTTATTATAAAATTAGGTCTTTGATAAAAAAAATATAATAATAATAATAATAACAACAACAACAACAACAACAATAATAATAATAATAATAATAATAATAAACCAATTACTAAATTTGCCTAGAAATATAAGAAATAACATTAATAATATAAAAGTTGATAATATAAGGTTTGAACACTTTATCCTAATAATAGTGATACTAAACTAATAATAATGATAATAGTAAAAACAATAATAATGACAATAATAATAATACTAAAAATACTAATACTACTACTACTACTAATAATAATAATAATAATAATAATAATAATAATAATATGATTTGAAATAATAATAATAATAGCACTAATAATAATAATAAATGTTAATGATAAAAATATTAATAATATTAATAATAATAAGACATGATATTTATAATACTACTACTAAAATTTAAAATAGGAACAATAGGGTTTCAGCCCTATATAGAATAATAATACTAACATTGAAGATGATAATAATAATAATAACAACAACCACAACAACAACAACAACCACAACAACATATTAATATTAATAATAAAGATAATAGCAACAATAAGAAGAATAATAATAAAATTGAAATAAAAATATAATTGGGCTTCGACCCTCAATAGAAATAATAATAAAAACATTGATAATAGTAATAATAATAGTAATATATTTTGAATAAATAAAATAAAGCTTGTGAAACTAGGGTAAAAAGGATTGAGAGGGTTTAGGGTTCAACCTTAGGCTGGTAGTGACAGGCGGCGCCGGTGGTGGTGCATGGCGGTGGTAGCGGTGGCCAAAAAAGGAGAAGAAAAGGGGAAAAGTTGAAGGCTAGGAACAAGATAGGGAGAATGGGAGTGGAAATAAGGGTGATTATGGTTGTCTTAAAGGAGAAGAACATAATAAGGGTGGTGGGGCAGCCAATGGTGACAGCGCACAGCAGCAGCGGGGGTGGCCGAAAGAGGAAGAAGAAGAGAAAGAGGGAGAAAGAGGAAAATAAGAGTAGGAGAGATAGAGGAGAGTTTGCTGTATAGTTTGGGAGGTGATAGGAGTAGCGGCAGATGTGGAAGTGGTGGCTAAGGGTGGTGCGAAGGGTGGCAGAGGTGGAAGGGAATTCTGATTACACAGTTAGAGTGGCTTATGCACAAAGAATCGAGGGAGGTGGGTGGTTTAGTTAGTTAGAGGGTGGTACAGGGAGGACTTTGGTAGGCAAGGGAGGCAGCGTAGTTGGCCAACAGCAAAGGAAATGATGTCTGACTTGGTGGCGGTGGCAAGGTTAGGAAATTTGAGGTAGGAATCAAAAGCTCAATATCAAGCTCATTATGGGGTATTTATAGAGAAAATGAAGTGGATGAAGTCAAAGAAGTGCCAAAAAAATAGGGCAGTGGGGAGAGGGTACCGGCTAGCGACAGTTAGCCTATGAAAATTCAAACGTGGCAGTGTTGCTGGGTAGGAAAAGAAGGGATCTTGCGTGAAAAGGAAGGAAGGTGGGTTGAGTAAACATGGTCGCTAAATCAGGGGGAAGAGAAAGGGAGGAAAAAGACCGGTTAAAATGGGCATAACCGGCGGTGTTAATCTCGGAGGTGGGCGGTGGAGTTACAGGTCGTCGACGTCGGGGGAGATGGAAGGAAGAAGAAGAATGAAAGGGTTGGTCCAACGGTATGGGGAAAAAGAAAGAAAGGAAAAAAGGAAGGGAGAATCAACCAGGCAACGCAGGTTAAAAATGGTGGCCAAAAACTCAGCATTTCGGGGGAAAAAAACGAAGAAAGGACGCATTTTATCCCTGGGCGGTGCCGAAGGAAGAAAAAGGAAGAAAGGAACGGGCTGCAAAATGCATGCCCAATCATCGAAGAAGAAAAAGAAAGATGGAAAGAAGGATTAGGCCACAGATAAGCCCAAATCAGGAAGGAGAAGAAAAAGAAAAATAAAAGAAAAGGAAGAAAGAAAAGGAAAAGGGGAAAAAGAAAAATAGGTGGGTTGAGGTTAGTTAAATTAATTAGGATATTTGTGGATATTTTAAAATAAAAATATTTAAATAAAATAATATTTAAATCCATTTTTAGGCTAATTTTGGATTTTTGAAAAGTTTTTCATAAATTCCATTTTAATTAGCAAATCACTCTAATTTTTTCCAATTAAATTATTTATAAAATTCCTATAATTTTGGACCTAATTTATCCTTCGTATTTTATATAAAATAATTTATTTAATTAATTTCTAAAATAAAATTTTTAATTAGCTAAAATATCGAAATTTTCTAATAAAAATAATTTATTTAATAAATTTCTAAATAAATCTTTAATTAGCTATAATTATTAGGATTAGGTTTTGGGGTATTTCATCCATTCTCTCCTAGTTCATGATTTAGGGTTTTCAAGGTTAAAATTCATTTGGTCGAATAGAAGTATGGGTGAAAATAGAATCATGGCTAAATTAGACAGGGTTTTGCTGAATATGTTATGGTCTTCCTCTTCTCCCCATTCTAAATCTAAATTTTTGGATCCTTTCTTCCCTGATCATAGCCTTGGAATTATTCATGTGAATTCTAGGGTCTTTCAGCTTAAGAAGCAATTTAAATTTTTTGATATGTGGACTCTAGACCTAAACTTTCTTTCTTTGGTTACCTCTGTTTGGTGTAAATCTACTGGAGTATCTTTGGTTTCTAAGTTTAACAATAATTTAAGGGATTTAAAATTTAGATTGAATTAGTATTATTGGACCAAGTTTGGTGGTATTTCTTCAAAGGTGTAGGATCAGAGGGACAAGCTTAAAGTGATTCATGTGGAAATGGATCTTGATGTGGTTTTATCAAAGTAAACAGAAGGTTGGATCAAAAATTGTGTGAGAACCTATCACCGAAGAATTAATGAAAAAGAAAAGAAGTAATTTTTTGGAGTATAGGTGAAGAAATTGAGTAATCAAGTTGAAGATACTCAATAGATTTGGATAGCCTTCAAATGTGTCGAGTTTAAAGATAGATTGAGGAAGGTTAAATCCCAAATTTTCCTTCCTCAATGTCAACCCAAAAGGAAGGATAGAATTTAGCTAGCTTTTCTCAAAGTTTAATAAGAAATTCTTATTCAATTCTACATACAATTATGCGCACAAAGGGTATATATAGGGGAAGGAAGTAGTCGGTGGTTAGCTAGCCTAAACTAGCCAATTATTCCTTCTTAATTCAACCCATAATAACCTTAATATAAAGCATAATATCATTGGTTAAATGATACTAAGGATTAATATTACAAAGCTATACAATTGACTAAGATACATACATGAAATTATATCAATACCCTAACTTACATAAAATACACTTAGGGTTATGGTTTACAACAAGTTAATACAAATAATGAATATCATCACTATATCTTCTTGTTGTAATGTATCATCCCATGTATTCCATAGTCTAGCATGCTTTGAATACTTGTACACATTAAAGTGTATGAACATCTTCTTCTTGCAAATATCTAACATACCTACAAGAATAACTTGAATGTTTTTCAATGTCATGCATATAAGAATTATCAAGAATATTTAACATGATAGGCTCCAACATTAAGAAAGCTAAATATTCCTTACCTTGAGGATTAATATGAACATGACAATCATTAGGTTCATTGGATGCTCCTGCATCAGATCTTCATCTAGAGAATTCTAGATTGCAAGAGGAGGAAAAGAAGTGTTTAAAGCTTTATGATCATTATGTTTTATGTGAAGAGAGTTTTTTCAAGCAGAAATCTGGTATCAAGTGGCTTACCCTTGGTGATTCTAATTCTCATTTCTTTTTTTCCTCTATGAAAGTAATGAAAATGAAGAGGTAGGCGCATAGAATTCAATCGGTTGATGGTCAATAGTTTGATTCTACTAAGGGGATCAAACAAGACTTCTTATCTTATTATAAGAGTTTTTCGGGGTCAAAAAGTCTTGTTGCTAGTTCCATCTCAGGAGATATATTAGGTTTAGGTCTTGTTATGTCTACGGAGCATCAAAATCTGTTGTTGAGGCGTATATCTAAGCAAGATGTCAAGGAAGCTTTGTGGTTAATTGATAATTATAAAGCCTCGGTCCTAATGGTTTTATTGCAGGGTTTTTCAAGCTACTTGGGGTATTATGGGTGACGATTTTTGGAAGCTTATGAATGGTATTTTCCAATCTACAATTGTACCTTCTTTCTTGGGACACACTATGCTTGCTCTTATCCCAAAAACAACTAGAGCTCAATGTGTTTCAGAGTTTTGACCTATTATATACTGTAATGTTCTTTACAAGATTTTGGAAGAGATTATTTCTGCTCGATTACAATTCATTCTGCCGTATTTGATTCATGCTTCACAAGATGGTTTTGTTAAGGGAAGAGTCATTGAAGATAATATTTTTATAGCTCATGAGCTGATTCATATGTATAAAAGAAAGAGTATTTCTCCGAGATGCATGCTTAAAGTGGGTATTAGGAATGCCTATGATTATGTGATTTGGAGTTTCTTGGAGCAGGTACTGTTAGGGCTACATTTTTCCCTTCATGTGGCTAGATTTATTATGCCTTATGTTTCTTTTATTAATTAATTTTTAGCTCTTACTAATGGTGTTTTGGATCCTTTTATAGGGAGAAGAGGGTTAAGGCAAGGAGACCCTTTGTCTCCTTACCTCTTTATCATTGTTATGGAATATTTGAGCAAGATGATGCAATCTTTATGGCTCAAAGATGAGCTTCATGGACATCCAAAATGCAAGAGATTAAATATTATTAATTTAGTTTTTGCAGATGATCTACTAGTATTTTGCACAGCTGATCTTTCTTCTCTTCTTTTAATCAATCAAGTTTTTCAGGAGTTCAGTATTATATCAGGTCTACACATCAGTCCTAAGAAGAGTTCCATATTTTTGGGGGGTGTCAAGTAGGATTTAAAATATTTAATTTTATCTACTCTACAGTTCAATGAGGGCAGGTTTCCCTTCAAATATTTTGGGGTGCCATTAGATTCTTCTAAACTTAAATCTGCTGCTATGATCTCTTTTGTTCAAAAGATCACTAGTAGGATGCAGCATTGATCCACTCGGCTACTCTCTTATGTAGGGAGGCTTCAACTTCTGAAATCAATTATTTTTGGGATTACAATGTTCTGGAGTTATGTTTCTTTTCTACCTAAGAATTTATTGGTGCAAATTATTGCACTTTGTCAATCCTTTCTATGGATAAGTAAGCCTTTACATAGCAAAAGATCTCTTATAGCATGGAAAACCATTTGGCTGCCTAAGAAGGAAGGGGGTTTAGGCATTAGTGATCTTCATTCCTAGAACATAGCAGCAATGGGGAAACATCTTTGGAATATTAGTCTGAAGAAGGATTCTTTGTGGATTAAATGGGTTCTTACCTATTATATAAAGCAGCAAGATATAGCTACCTGTCACTTACCAAGCACAACTTCCTAGATTTCGTAGATAATTTTTACATTGAGATCTCTCCTCTTACCAGGGTTTAATTTGCAATGGGTTGATTCCTTCTTCAAAATTTTTAATCTTTAAGAGTTTGAAAGGTTAAAGGCCCCAACTGTGCCCTGGTGGAGAACTGTTTAGTGTAATCCTGCAGCACCAAAACACAACTTCATATTTTGGCTTGCTAGCCATGCTCGTCTATGCACTAAGGATATCATAGCCAAATTTATTCCATCCATAGATTTACAATGTTTCTTTTTATGATTAGAATGAAAGTATTATACATTTGATGGTGTAGTTTTCTACTATGAAGTATATCTGGAATTCAATCAGAGTTATTATGGGAGGTTGAAGATTCTATAACACTTGGATTGAAGTTGGCGTATTGTTATATCTCTAAAATTATATTATAGTATATTGGAAAAAAACAAATGATCAAAGTATTTATCTTCAAAATTATTTAACCAAAATATATTAGGTGGTTGTTTGGTAACCTAATTTTTTATATGATATAATCTGAAGTGATAATTTTTCCGAAGTAATGATATGATAAAATTAATAATACTAATATTTTCTAAACATGTTATTAATGTGTGCAAGTTTCTAAAATAATAATGATATTTAACAACTTATCTCATCTAAAAAAAATGATGTATATTGATAATTTTGTACATTCTTTATTTTAACAAGATATATTCTTATAAAAACAATTATTTGCTAATTTATTTAATTTCAATAATATGTATCCATTTATAATAATAATAATAATAATAATAATAATAATAATAATTAAGCATAATAATAAGTCATATTCATAAATAATAATAAATAAATAATCACATTATGAATAATGATATATTATTAATCATATTGTCCATACATAATATTAATTTATATTCAATATTTAGTATTTAATATGAATAATCACATTATTAATAATTAATGTTATTAATAATAACAATTAATGCTATAAATTATGAATAATTATTATATTACTAATATTATGAATTAGTATTATATAATAATTAATAAGTAAAAATTTAAAATATCTTTCTAATTATTTTTTTAGTAAGTAATAATTAATATCTTAGAATTCTTAGAAGAGGATGAGCGCTTGGACTACCAAACACTTAATTAAATGGATGATCAAATTCTTAGGAAGAAAAGAAAGAAAATGAACATATTACAAGAAAATTTCTATGTTGTTATCTATTCCACATGGCTTGATGAGTAGCTAACCTATCTTCAAATTATGGTTCATAAATTAATCATGGACCTTCAATACATACTAATGTTATAACCATAAATTGGTTTCGATGATACAAGAGCAATATTGTTTTTTTAGCAACAAATTTGATGTACGTTGACCGCCCACTTTGACCATACACACTTCGCTCATGTAAATAGAAAAAATTCAAATATAAAATGTGTTGACCTCTTTGTTACAAAAAATAGCCAAAATCAAAATAACAATGTAAGACACCAAGCACATACGGAATGGATAACATACACCAACCAAAAAGAAGGTTCAATTTTTTCAACACTTCCATTTTCTTGAAACTGTGACTCAATAACACTAATTCTGAGGAATTTGAATATGTTCTACTATGATCACGTTTTAACCCTCATCCACCTTTACCTCTGAGAACTTTATCTTACAAATGAGTTGAGTGTGTTTATTGCTATGCTTTTAAGTAGCAAAGGTAGATTCAACCTGTATGTAGAACCGAGGCAAGTATATCGGGAATTAGTGGCCTAACATAAGCCTAAACAACTTGTTGGAAAGAAAGTTGTAGTATATAAAGATCATAAAAGAGAAAAACTTATTAGATGTTTGTTGTTTGTGGTACGATGTAAGCATTGCCTTGAAGTGGAGATTCAACTTGACCTCTAGTGTAATCTCATGCCCATTCAGGTTAATATAACAATATCCTACCTTGTGCACTCAAGATTGAAGATAATGGAATTTGAAGAATAAAGCCTAAAATATCATTTTGTAAATCATGAGGTGAAAGCTTATTCGTGAGAAGGAGAGTTTGACGAAGATGATGAAAATCGAAGCCAAAAACTCCTTTAAATCAAGAAGATCAACGAGGTAAAATAGTAACAATTAAGCTAAAAAATGCTAGCCACTCCTCCCACGTTTGGCAAATAGACCACAAACCATTAAAAATCCCATGAACATAACAATTATAGAAGATGGAGCTTCTTCAATATATAAACAGTTCAAAATAAAAAGTAATGGGCTTGACTAGATTAATGACCAATACCCACACCTAACCTAACACATATTCGATGGTTGGACGTCATGCACACCTACGTGTGTGGTCCAAAGTCCAACCCAAGACCATTAACAAAACCTATCCCATTCCAAGAACTCAAACATAGATCTATATGTTGGTTTATAAAAATTGATAGCAATATATAAATCCAACCGACGTAGGATACTAGAGTAGGAAAAAATTGAATTTGTTTGTCATTGCTCCCTACAATCCCCCAACAATGGAAAAACTAAAAAGAAAACACAAGAAATCATCTAGGCGAAGAAGGATTAACACTGAAGTATCAATATCACAAAGACTAAATTGACACATAGTGAAGTGAGGCAATAATTATGTCTAAGGAGTGAACGAATCTTGACCTACCTTGACTTCGATTAAGGCCCTAACAACACATGGCCTACCTTAAAATCTACATATTTTGTAATAATAAAGTATGTGATATTAATGACCATGCACACAACTTGGGTACTATTGAGTTCTCTTGAAAGATAACCTCAGTCTTTCATAGAAAGTGACATACCTTCACAACCACCTAGGTGAATCCATCAAGTGCATCTCACAAGCACCACCAAATATGACTGTAGATTCATTAAGAGCATAAGTATGCTCAACCTTATGTGTATCAAGTGGTGAGTTCATCAAGTTCGTCTCTTTAGGACCACCAAAAAATTGGGCCACTAACTCATTAACATTTTAGGCTCAACCTATCCACTTAGCACTACCACACACCATGGGGATGGGAATGTAGTGCGATAGTGTAATTATATAGCTTTGTTTGACTACAAATGGTACCCACTATATGCTCCTCAACTTTGAGGCTTATATTCCATCCCCTTCAACCACTTGAGAACAACTCTCCTTATTAGACCCTTTGTAAGAGGATTTGTGAGATTTCTCTCTAATCTGACAAGCATTAAGGAGATTACATTGCTCCTCAATAGCTGTCTCACAAAACTATGTCTAAAACAAATGTGTATCCTCTTAACATTATATACACTATTCTTAGCAACACTTATTGATGCTTGTGAATCATAGTGTAAGGAAACTAATAAACATAGTTTCCTCCACAAAGGTACATTTGCCAACATGTTCCTCAACCACTCTACCCCTTGACTGGCAAGATCAAGGGAATTAAACTTTGACTCTAGAGTAGAGCGAGCTATAAAAGTATGCTTAGTAGAACTCCATGAAATATCTCCTCTACCTAAGGTAAACATATAACCACTAATGGAATTAACCTCATTATTATCAAAAATTCAGTTTATATCAATAAATCCTTGTAAAAACTTAAGAAATTTACTAAAATGTACACACTAACTAAGAGTCTAAATAAAGATAGAGATATTTGGATAACCATACCCTTTACCAAATCATTTAAAGCTCACTGAAGGCAAACACATCAAGCTAAAAATCATGAATCACCAGTAAAATAGGGTTAGTCTGCTCATGGGAATGAGTAGCACCCATGAAAAGGGTGGTCCATAAGCTACGTATTGAGCAAGGGAACGGTACTATCATAATAGGGATACAAATAGTACATGCTTTCACATTAGATAATAACGAAATAACCAAATAAATGAAACATCTCATAAGATAGAATATGATCCTAATTAGTTTATTAAGTATAACCCATTTTCATTCTTTTATATACATTGAGTGTAGAAACCCCACTATTCTTAAACCAATGGAACGGTATGAAATTCTTCTTGGGGAAAACACACCCGAGCCACTATTATTTCTAGTGGAATAGAGATTAAAAACGCCTTCTCAGGAAAAAATGCACCCGAGCCATAGAAAAATATATCACCATGGTTCTGACTCATGTATTCATCTACTTTAAATCATTGGTATCTTTTCCATAAGTTATAATGATAAATTTTTATTTCACAATGAGTAGGGACCCCACTATTCTTAATCTAATTGAACAAACTAAAGCACCTTCTCAGGGAAAAATGCTCTCGAGCCACTATTCTTTTTGGTGGAAAGGAGATTGAGAACATCTTCTTGGTGCAAAAAGCTTCCTGAGCCACTATTATCCATAGTAGAATAGTAATACACACACACACACACACACACACACACACATATATATATATAAATCACCTTGGCCCTACTCACATGCTATTTTACTTTAAGTGATTAGTGTCTTATTCAAGATTGATTCTCTAGCATACAACACATTAAAATAGAGATACACATAGCATAGGTCCAAGTCCTTAAGTCCTTTCAAAACCCTAGTTATACACCTTTTAGTATTCATTCTCCCATATTAATTATTCCACATGACTTATATTATATCATCTCCAAATCCCATCTTTATTATCATACCCAAAATGCATGATCTAATTCTCATACATATACTTTAATAATCTCATCCCGATATGCTAATCATAGAAATATCCTAGACCTAAATTCCATAGATTTGTCATAATACCTTCCATGAAATTTACTTGATTACCAATTCTAATAGATAACCTTATAAGGTCAAACATTAGCAACATATTTAGAAATCCATATAACCTCTAGATCTTATATGTGGAATAATGGTATTATCATTGCAAGATAGTTTGCCCTAAAGTACCAAATAAATCATTTAATGGCCCCAAAAAGCAATAATACTTTTAAGAATTCCCCATGCTGTTATTGTCATATTTTAATCCTCTTAACACATAAAATACCAAAATTTCATTGTTATTCAACAATAACCAAGTTACCCTTAAGCACAAATAAAAACCTTTATTTTTTAAAATCTTATATCTGCCACACATATTATTTTTCATGTCCACCATTAATCATCATACCTCATGAGAATTATTAGGTCCATTTATCAAAACTCATTTAACCCAAATTTCAACTATAAGATATATATATATATATATATATATATATATATATATATATATATATATATATATATATATATATATATATATATTTCCACATATATGACATTATCCAACCAAATAATAATGGTACTTCTTACCTATTCTTACTTTCTTTCAACAAAACAACATCCTTAAGCCCATATTTCATACTATAAGATATATTTCCACAATATGACATTATCATAACAAAATCATAACATAATGGTGCATCTCGGCCATTCTTACTTTCTTTTAAAATAATATTCATATCATCACAAAATATCATGATCAACACATGTTACATCATATATGAATAATATCATGAAAAACACATATAACCATACAAGAAAATAACAGTAAATCATAAACATCGAATAGTATCCTTATGACACTGGGCTCTAAGCATGCAAATCCTAGACTTCCTCCTCCAAAGCTACTAAGATACCACCTAGGAAAAATAATAAAATTCATAGTTAGGCTTAAAGAGTTAAATCGAAGGAGAAATCAAGGTAAAGAGGGTAAAAATATATATAACTGTAGTCAAATAGGAGCTTGAGATGTGTGGATGTGTAGAGGAATGTGTGGTGGATCTATGGTTAAATTTTTGTGGTATTTGGACTAGTTTTAGGGGTGAAAATAAGGGTGCACTACCAAAAAATGATGTTGTACAACTATACAGCAGGCAGTGTAGGTTCCAGTTGAGAGAAAATATACTGCACGGCCAGGTAGTGCAAAATTTGCACAAATATGTACAAGAAGAAGAAGAAGGGAAAAGAGGTGGTGGTTGGTGGTGATGGATGGTGACGGTGAGGGGGAAGGTTGGGGTGATTTTGGTGGCCGGTCTATTGGAAAAAGGGCAGCGAGCGGTGGCCAAGGTGGAAATGGTGGTACTTAGGCTAAAAATAGGGAAAGAAGAAGAAGAAGATGTGTGTGTGTGTGGTGTGAGTTGAGAAGAAAGAAAACAAGAAGGGGGTGGTGCACGATGGTGATGGTGTAGCTATAAGGTGGTGATGATGATGGTTGCAGAGGATGGTTAGGGGTAGGGTAGTAGTTGCAGGGTAAGGGTGGTGATGGTTGATGTAGGTGTTATGTGAGAAGTAAAATGGAAGTGGAACTTGAAATGTGTAGGGTTTGTAGTCAGTTATGTAGTTGGGCAAGGATAAGGGAGTAGATGGAGACAAAGAAAAAGAAGCAAGGAGGTAAGGTGATGGGTGATAGATGTAGAAAGGTGATGGTGAAAGAGGGTGGTGCGAGTTATAACAATTCAAAAGTGAAACTTTAGGCTAGAGGGAGGAGGAGTTGAAAGAAAGAAAAGAAAAGTAGAAAGAAAAGGGAAAAGAGAAGGGTTGGGGGATGAGTTTAGGGTGATTATAGATTAGCAAAAGTAATTAGGATTAGTGGATATTTTAGTGGGTTTTGATTTTGGTTTATGAATTACGGTTTATCCAAGTCAAGGTTTTAGATTTGGTTAAAATTTTGGGATTAAGAAGTTAGCTTAAGGTTAATATAGGATTTATTGATACTAGAATCAAATTAGGGCACTAATGACATAGGATTAGGCTAAGAAAATTTTTACGGCATTATATGCCTAACAACTTGCATTGTATTCCTCATTGCCCATTCACCTATTCCACACTTGCACCCTGTTGGTCTTCAATCACCGATGCACCTATACACCACGAAAACCCATGCATCCATTCCACACCTGCACCACCCTCACACCCATTATGCACCAACAACCATGCACCACCTACATTGGCATCCACTCATTTTCATATTCTCTTTTCTTGCATTCATCACAGCTCGCCCTAACACCCCAACTTCAAGATCTATCTAATTGACACCACTATCACCAGTATTCCTCACCACTAACTGCACCACCACTTCCTTTCATCCCACAAATACACTTGCACGAGCTTAGTACAAGGACACATGGGAAGACTCTCATCGGTTAGATTTTTCTTTCTCTTTCCCTCATCCTTACCCTTCCTCTTCATATTATAATCACATTTTAGAAATGTTTTTCCAATTCATATGGTATTTGCACAATTTTTTATTTCTATTGAAATTACTTCATAATATCATCTGCGGAATGCATTTTGTTTGAGCAAGATTAACAATATCTTATTTTCACCGGTAAATCTCAAATATAACACAAAAGAAGAGAAAAAAGATGAGTCAAGAGGAACACGAAGGGGAATCCTCAAGACCACAACTGTCCCAAGCTAGACACAAAGTCAAAACCCCAAACACCTAACCCTCCAAACCCTACGGCATTATGTTCACCAATCCTGATGACAAAGAACTCTATGATGGGCTCATTTCTCAAAAATATTACACCCACTCGATGCATCGACTAGGCATGTCTTGAGACACTAGGGATTAGAGAGGATGTTGAGTATTTACTTGTTAGAGGTAGTTTAGCCCATTTCTTTATGCATGCACATAACAACAGCAAAGGAATCACCCTTGAGTTCCTTAATTCATTTTCTTTTAACTAAATTAGAAACTTTGTTTCATTAAGAATCTTCTATAAGTTTAAAAAAAATGTCATTATCAAGATTCTCCTCTTTGCTTCATTTTTCAGCAATTGGTTGGAGACTTACCGAGGAACGATAGTTGTGGGATCCTTGAGAATTCTAGACTTAAATCTCCATGCCTAAGAGGAGATATGACCCTAGGCCTTATAGCGAACACCACACTAAAGCCTCATTAATCTATAACCCAAGCTTGAGATATATCTAAAGGCTATTGGTAGAAACACTTTTTGGCAAGGGGAAAGCAAAAGGAATGTACGATAACTAGATCTTTTAACTCTATGATGTATGCTCCTCAATGATGCCCTTAATGGAGGGTGTTATCTAGCTAATCACCTAAGTATTTTTAGTAATAACCTTACTGGTGATATTGTCAAAGGAGGCATCATCACGTACATTGTCAATCAGCTTTGATATAATATAGATGACATCCCTATTGAATTTCAAATGACATATTTAGGTTTGGAAACTTACACTAGCATGAAACTAATTGTGCAAGATAGGCTAAAATTCTACTTATTCTATAACCAAGAGGTGTGGTATCCATTTCCCAAAAAACCTTTCACCACTCTCATTAATAATGGAAGCATGAACTAGTTAACTTTCCCTTCCATGCCTTTCCCTAGTCAACATATTCCCCCCTCTAGAAGAGAATCCAGAATTTCCTAAAGAGTTACCCAATCTATCACTGCTTCCTCTCCCAATACCTCCATCTTTTGGCACAAACATGGGCCCTTCTTCCTCTGACACCTCTTAGGATACCTGTTTCCAACATATCAATAACCGTTTTGATATGCTTGATCCACAAAATGTGAGTCTTTGGGACATCATTGCTCCCAAAGACCAAACAAATACCATGATAAACCAAATGTATTAGTGGCATCTCAATCAAGGTTACCCACGACTACCCCCACCCCAGTGAGTGCACTTCATCATTTCCACCACTCATACACCGATCACACATTGTGGGTAATGTGTTCTTTAGGTGAGTTTGAGATATGTTTGCCATTTGCCACTTTAGTTACTTTTCTTTGTTTCCTCTTTCTTTTGGTTTGTTTCTTTCTTTCTTTCTTTCTTTCCTTCTTTTTTGAGTTTATTGATTAATGCACTTGTTTTTTAATATACTTTTTTAAAACATAATTTGGGAACTAATAGGCCTATGATGAAAATATGATATAATTCTTTATATGGCTTGATCATACACTAGTGAGAATTAATAGGCCTATGATGACAATATGATAGAATTCTCTACATGGCTTGATCAAACACTAGTGAGACCTATAGGTTGCAAGAAAGTATAATGAAAATGCTTTGAAATTGTTTTATACACGGACTTTCTAATTGATAGAATCTCAACCCACTTATTATTTTAGCACTCTAGTGATTCATCTTCGTAGATTTTCCATCTTAACAATGACATAGGAAATAATGTTAGTAGCAACGGAACTAGTGAGATCATAATCTTTATAGACTATCTATCTTTTATACAATCTTACTATTTTTAACTATGTGCTTTCTTCCCCAATATGTGTAACTAAAGCTTACATGATTTCTCTTTGAGACCAAATATGATTTATGCATACATTAATGTGATTGAGACCCATGCTTTCTTTTTATAGCTACATTAAACAATAGCCTACAAAATGACACTTGCTTCCCTTTGTTTAAACCCCTTTGAGCATGAAACTTGTTTATTTGATCATAAACCAACTTAGTAGGCATAATTTTGCGTTATTACCTTACCTTTGTACAATATTAGGGAGTGATAACTCTCTAACCTATTTGGTGTAGGTATGTCAAGAAATAAGCATGTAGGTGTGATAAGGGTGAGCGTCTACACAATCTTAAACCATCTTAAAGTGTTATGGTAATACTGATATAAGAGTCACGATAAAAGGGTATTCATGAGCTTATTTTCTTTTTCCGACTATTAATGCTGGCTATATAAGTTGATCATATAATTGTATATTTTGTTTGTGTAGGTTGTTCTTTCATCTGATGTTTTGATATCTGTTAGTTTTCTTTGTTTTATTTCAATTATATATGTCTTTGCTTGAGAACAAGTAGAGGATAAGTAAGGGGGAGTTGATAAAGTGAATATTTTCTATATTTTTGCCTTGGTTTGCCTACATTTTAAGACTTTATTTGGTCTGTAATATGTACTTTATTGTGCTTCAAGTCTATAGCTCCTACTACTGTTCTCATAGTATTTGATTTTTAGGGATTTGCACAAGAAAGCACAATTCTAAAGAAGTAGTGCATATATTCAAAGTAGAAAACCATTTATGAGAGGCATTGAAGGAAGATAAATCAGCCTAGCATGTTTAATGAGAAGTAAAGGAAGTCAAGGAGCTAAAAAAATGCAAGAACATCAAAAGAGACATGAAAATGATGTTGCATAGCTAACTACATAGCCAGCTACACAGTCGTGCAACACTGATATAGCCAGCATTTGAAGACCAAAATGCCACACTATCAGGCTATGCAGATTCTTACATAGTTGTGCAGGAGTGGAGCAAGCTAGATCAAGTCTAAGAATGGTGTATGGCCAGCCTGTGCAGACCTTGTACGGTTGTGTAGCAGTGCTTACCCACGATCGTTGATGCATGGTGTAGCCTATGTTGTGTGTAGTTATTAGGGGGTTTTGGGGGGCCTCTTTGGATGTTTTTTTGGAGGAGGATTTTAGAGGACTTCTTCCTCACTTTTCCAAAAAGAAACCTCATGTTACATATCTTGAATTTCTTAGTTTTAATTTCTAATTTTTAGTGCAAGTTTTCTATACGATCAAATCGACAATTAACTCTATTCTTCTTCAATTTACGATTAATTCAGTCTATTCTCTTCTTCGTAATTTTTTATAAAATTATTGTATTTGTTATGCAATTTATGTTTCTTATATTTCCTTACAATCATGAGTGAGTAATTCCTTTTCTAGGATTGAATGAGGTCCATTTTGTTGTTAATATGATGAATTAAAGTATATTCCATATGTTTAGTTCATTTTTTTGTTTCATAAGTTAGAATTGATCGTTTTAAGTTAGAGTTGACAGAATCTGACATATTTAAATATTATTTACTACTAGAAGGTTGAAACCATTAACAAAAATGAACATATGAACAGGTATTCAAACGATCAGGAAAGTAGATGTTTTAATATAAGGGATTATAAAATCAGTGGCACTTAATGGGTTTAATTTAATTAGTTAGTCATGAAAGTAGTCAGCAAATTAGATTAAACATATTTTTGGACCTTGAAAGAGGCTAATGAATATGTTTAGACCCATTGTTCATAGCCATTGAACTAAACTACAACATAGCGTTATTTTATTGTCGAATACAAATTTAGAGACAGAAGTTCAATCTTAGGCTTTATATTTATCATTTTAGAATTTATATTCAATTAGTCATTATATTTATTTTCACTACCTACCTGCATATTCTTCCACTCCATAATGATCTAAATAGCTAAAATAATGAAGCTTTGTATTCAATTTGAAAGTCCTTGTGGTATATGACCTTGAAGTACTATAACAAATGTGTGTGCTTGTGGATTGGCACTATCACCCATAGACCAAAAACAATATTCAATGCACTTTTTAAATGAAACTGCTAAATGATACGGTATACCAAAAAACATTGAGTATTTCCTCATTCCTGTGTAACGGTTCACTAGCGCTACTTTTGGGCTCAAACTTCACCAAACTTTAATCCTTCCTTCTTTACTCATATAAGGAGCTGTAAGATTCTCTTTCATCAATTTGATTTTGAGTGCCTAATGTGTGATTTGGTCAGGTTTAGTTTATTTGCTCTAGACATTGATTGCAGCATCAATTTTTTTATGAAGGGTAATCAATGAGTAAGGAGTATGGAGAATGGTAACAGATTAAGGATTAATTGTGGTTTTTGGGTGTATGTAAATCTTATATGATCTTAGGTGACATCCTAGGAAATTTCGGTGGTCATTGATTCCATCTATTGTTAGATATCCTAATAATTTCTAAAAGTCATTGACATCCTAATTATCTTGATTGGAGTGGTGATCAGATTTTTACTTTGGTTGTCCTTATTCTTTTTAGTGCTTTAACTTCATTGATGATAAGTGTTTTATTTTTGGGAGTGATATGAAGCAACAATGGTGTTGGGAAATTAGTTTATTGGTGATAAGTGGTTGATCTGTTTGGTGGACAATTGATATCTAGAAATTGAAACATTTTACTTCCTGCTTTGTAAAATTTGGACAATGATATCCAACCTAGTAACCCTAGATAAGAGATTGGGCTTTGAAGGTTATAGCTCTAAATAATTGATATAGAAGAGAAAATTTCTGAGGATGAATATAGTATAATGTCATATTCCCACACCAATATTTTACATCAGCATAATTAAACAACCGTAAGAAGGGAATCTTAGGGGAGGAATAATCTACGAGAGACTACAGCTTCTAATAGCAGAAAAATATTAAAACACACAAATTATCATTAAATTCACCAACTTAGGTAATTAGCTAAAAAATAGGATTGAAGGGATCTAGGCATAGAACACGAGTTCGAGCCCTAATAGTCAAATGTATGGTTCAATTAGTAGGGGTTGTATCAATAATGCCCCATCATCTAGCCTTTGTCCACAGGGGTTGAAATTAAAAAAAATCTATGATGGAGTTTATAAAAGTATTCCCAAGTGCCATCATCATTGCTACATTTGACCACTAGAAAAACACCTTTTTGGTTTCTTTATTACCTTGCTTCACAGTCTTCCTATCAAAAAATGCCTCTAGTACATATAAGAACTCGACATTAATCATTTATGGGGGATAAAGGGCTCACAATTTTTATACCATAACTCTTCTTCAACAATGACATATGGAAGATGAGATGAATTGATGTAGAAGTAGGGAGGTTAAATTTATAGGTAACAACCCCAATCTTATAAAGGATCTTATATGGTAGGACTTAATAGCCAATTTGTGCACTGATATTTGAGCTAGCAAGACCTCTCTATGAGGAAATAATTTGACATAATCCAAATATCCAATGTTAAATAACCTATCGCTTCTATGATCATTAGTTTGATTTCTCATTTATGAATGCACCTTTACAAGATAGGACTCCTGGATCATCAGAAAATTCTCTCCAGTTATCAAAGTTCAAAACACCTCTTCCACTTGAAAGTCTCTTGAGAAGTGAGGGTGATGTAAAAGAGGAGTTTGAACATGTAACACTTCATAAGGGGTTGCTTATGTAGCAGAATTTTAGGTGGTATTATACTAAAATTATCACAAAAGAAGTCATAATATTTAGTCACATCCTTAATCATACAACTTATATAAGATTCCAAAAACCTATTGATAGTAATAGATTTGTTATCAGTCTATGCGTGGTAGGCTGAGGAGAGCTATAGCTTGACTTCTTGTTGTTTGAATATTTATTTCCATAACCTACTTAAAAATATGGATTCCCTACCATTGATGTCATACTAGGGAAAGTCATGAAGCTTATACACATTCTTAATAAGCTTCATAGCTACAATCAACATTTTATAGGGGTGTTTAAGTGCAATGAAGTGAGATTACTTAATAAATCAATTGCTACCATAATAAAATCTTTTCCATGGGACTTACATAGCCCTTCAATTAAATCCATGTTAATATCCAGCTAAATAGTCTATATAATTGGTAAAAGTTGTAGTTTTCTTGAACACGTCATTGTGTCATACTTTATAAGTCAACAAACATCAGAGATTCGCACAAATTCCCTGACTCCCTTCTTTAGGCCCTTTTAAAAGAACTAACTTGATAGTTTCTTAGAGGTGTTGTGGACCATATAATATCCTCCTAATACCAAAGCATGACATATATCTAGTAACAACTACTGTAAGGGTGGATCGTTGCCAACTACTAACTTTGCTCTCATATTGAGTAGTTGGTGAATATAGGAGTATTTAGAGTTATATTATGTGTCTTATCACAAGTTTTTTATACATTATTTGAGTATTGGATTAGAATTTCATCTTCCTCTATCCTATCAGATCAATGTGTATGGATGACAGGGAAATGGTAAATAACTCGGTCCCTTAGATCCTAGACAATGCTTCTTCTACCACGTTTTCTTTTACATTCATGTATATGATTTCATTATCATATGGCATCAACTTAGCAAGCTTCATCTATTAGAACTCTATAGCACTTATCACTAGTGTAGAAAATGTTTAAATGGATGATGGCTTGTTATGATCTTAAAGTGCCTCTTCCTTAGTTAATGTTTCCATGTATCCATTACGAATAATATTGATAACATCTCCTTACCATAAATAGATATATTCAAGTTCTTTTGAAAAATAAATTTACTCATGCATGATATAGGGTGTCCCTCCTTCATAATGACATCATTCATCCCTACTATGGATGCATCACTCTTAATGATAAAATCCTTTTTTAAGTTTGGTAATGTCGAGAAGGGGTTTTGGTCAAGGTAGTTTTTAGTTTACCAAATGCATCTTTAGCTTCCATATTCCACCCAAAATATGATTTCATTAGCATATTAGTTAAAGGTTTACTAAGCATCCCATAATGCCTCACAAATCTCTTATAATACCCTACTAGGTCTAAGAAACCTCGTACCTGACTAAGATTAGCTTGTAGGGTCCAACATTGGGCTATCCTGACTTTGTCAAGATCTATAGAAACTTCCTTATTGCGATAGCATGCCTCAAATAGTCAATTTGTGAACCACCAAACACACATTTACATTCCTTAGCACACAACTAATTTAAAGATAACAACTCTAAGGTAGATTCTAAATGTAGCAAGTGTGATTCCCAATCCAAATTATAGGATAGTATATCATCAAAGAATGCTATGATAAATATCATAAAGTAAGGCCTAAAAACCTCATTCATCAATGATTAAAACGTTGAGGGACTATTTGACAGGTTAAACGACATGACTAAGTATTTGTAATGTATTTCAGGTGTTTTGAAGGTTATTTTGGAAACTTCACTAGGGTTCATTCAGATTTAGTGATAAATAGTCTTGAAATCAATTTTTGATTAATAATTTTCCACATGAATCTTTTCTAAAAACACTTTATTCATTGGAATTGGGAATGTATTTTTTATAGGTTGTTTATTTTGTTCCCCATAATCAATGCATAGCCTTAAGCTTCCATCCTTCTTCTTTACTAACACTATAAGGGAAAATATGGACTAGTGCTATGCTGAATGATGATAGAATTATGCGTGTGTTGAATTAATATTTTTATCACATCCTTATGGGAAAAAGAATACTAGTAGGGCTTTAAGTTAATTACTCCTAACTTTAACTAAAGCAGATTTTGATGGTCATGAGATCTCCTTGGAGGTAGAGCCTTAGGCATTTTAAATAATCTTGCATAATTCCTAAGAAGCTCCTTAAGTTTTTCCCACTCAACCTCGTCATCTTAGCTACGTACAGCTTCAATTTAGAGCCACCTTTTGTTTCTCCATTATACAACTCCAAAGCATACAACTGAGCCTCATTGGACTCTAAGGTTTTCGACAAAGCCTTATCTATCTCTCTCACTTTTGTGCCCCTATATCTGACCTCTTAGGCACGTCCCAATACCAAATTCCTACCATTAACCAAAAATTTCACACTCAGTTGATGGTAATCTAAAGTGATATACCCAAGAGTACTAAGCCATTGGACTCTAAAGACCATATCATGACTACCTATAGGAATCGCCATAACCTCCCCTAGATATCATGTTGTATGATCCTCTAGACCAACCCTTTACACATATAAGAACTCCGAAGAGCTCTACCATCAACCATAATTACTGTCAGGGTTGGTTTAGGTAAGAGGTGGCATACCACCTACTAAGTTATGTTCAAGTTGCAAAAGTTATAGGTACTACCTATGGTAATTAGCATCTTAACGAGCTTCTTTCTAATATACCCAGTAACATATATAGTTTGGTTAGTGGAAATCCCATTCAAGGCATGTAAAGAGATGTAGGGAGACTATTCTATGGTTTCCTCTACCATAAACTCCTCCTCTATGCTAGTTTCCTCTAACTTTTCATCCCCCAATCTCATTCAAGTTGATCATGAATATTTGATTCTTATTGTAATGGTGGCTAAGGATAAACCTCACCTTACACAAGAAACATTCGCCTTTAGGTCTCTTATCATCCATTTCTTCTTAAAATATATGACTCACCATTCTACCCATGGTATTTTCACAAATTTTAGGTTAGTGAATCAACTTTAGAGTTGATGGGTGACATTAGTTGGAGATTTCAAGTCAAAGAGTAAAATGGGTAGTAAGTATGCCTTCTTATAGCTTATTTGGCTCTAAATTTCAATCATTTACACCGTAGAAAACTTGTATGCAACCTTAAGTGTAGGGTAGTCTGAACATTCTCATGCTTTGTTGCACATTAGGTAGAAACCCCCCTAAGAAAGACCTCACCATGTATTCTTTAGGTGTGCTCAGATGAGTGAGTAAAGCATCAAACCAATTTTGATATTCCATCAAAATTGATCCTAGCTTTAGGTTAGTCATCTCAACTATAGGATTGTCAATGGGTATCAACAAAAATTAGTAGTAATTACTTCAATTGAATCTTACCAAGGGAGATATATAGGATGTGGCCTTGACTTTATGTAAACTTGATGCTATTGCAAGGAAATCCCTTCAAAGTGAATGGAATTAAGATGCACCTTGCTATTTTTAGGTTTTTTATGAATGATGAAAAATTTTCCACCTTATAGATCCATCTCTCTACATCATTGCCATACACTTGGGAAATTTAATTCAGGCTACTCTAAAGGAATCTAGTAATCAATGTGGCAGAGATTATAACATAGATGAAATGTATTATAGTTATAGATTGGGCTCAAACATGAGAATGGGTGTTAGTGTGTAGCTAAGTGGGGTATTTAAGGGTGTGGATCCATTGGTAGGAATAAGAGATGTGGTGAGTAGGGGTGGGGTTATTTCTAGATGAAGAATCTATGGATAGAGTGTAAATTTGGAAGAGAATTATTTATAACATTGATGACATTTCCTACTAAGAATCATAAAGTTATTCACAGAATGAAGATTATATATCCTCCATACATTCCTTGAGGTGGACAATGTCCCTCCCTACTTTGTAAGCTTGAGTTCCATCCACCATGGTAGGACTGTCTAGCTTTAGTACTAGTGATAGTCAACCCAGGAAACCTAAAGAAGAGAATGGGCTTTGAAGGTCACAGCTATGAATAATTGATAGTGGTAAAGAGAATTTGTGAGGAATAATATAGTGCAATATCTTATTCCCATTTCCATCTAATAACACTAGTATTCTAGATCAACTCAATCTAACATCCATGAGAATGAATCCTATGCGAGGAATTAGCTATGGGAGATTACAACTTCTAAGAGTGGAAAACATTAAAACATAGAACTTAACATTAAAGTGCACAACTTACATAAGTATTTATAAATTGGATTGAAAGGATATAGGCATAGAATGTAGTGTCAATCTCTATTAACTAGAAGCTTAGTTTAATTAGAAGGGTTTATAGGGTAGTCGGAATTATTTTTAGTCAGTAATTGGAATTGTTGTTTCCTATTTATTGATTGTTATTTCTAGTGTTATATTATAACTATGAGATGGTTGCAATTGTTGGTGCACTCTTATACAAATTTTTACTCATCTCCTCATAATTCAATTCAATTGATTGTTCCAATTGATGAATCGAGGTTGAAATCAAAGCAAATGAAAAATAAGATGAAAGTGAATAATAAGAGCATTTCTTTTCCAAAAGGATCAATTACGATTTTAAAGGGCACATTAGTATGTCAAGATGACGGGTCATGACTACAAAAAAATTAACATGTATGAATCTAAGGGTGATTTTTCCATCATTAAGTTTCAGTTTGTGGTACGGCTCAAGAATGTTAACTTCTTAGAGTGCTCAAGTATGTAAATTTTGATTTTCTAAATCCTTTTTGTTTCCTATTAGTGGTTTATGTCAATGTTCTATATTTTTACACTAGTCTATTGTGGGTATTTTATGTTGTGTTGTTATATGTTGGAATCAATGAAACTATATATGGGAACTAATGAGCAAATATTTGGGTTATAACCCTTTATATTGACAAAGACTCGAGATCTCATTTCTATAATCTTGAACTTGTGTTGAAATAAATTAGCCAACTTATAACATTATGCTCCCATGAAAACCTATGAATTGATGATTACTTGGGAACTTCTATAAGTTGTAGTGCTAAGTATGTCATTTTAATGAAATTTAACTTCCCAGTTTTCATGGTTCTAAATGTAGTAGTAGTCCTAATTGTGAGATTTTTTTTAATGTAAATACCCACATTTCATGGCTCTTGGCACTAGCTATATATGTAATTCCCACATTTCATGGCTCTTGTCACTAGTTATATATTAAAGTGAATAATAACACCTTCTATAGTCCTAGATCAATGAAACATTGGTTGAAGTCTTGCAATTCAATTTACCTTGTGAAACTACTTTACTTTAATAACTAAGGTTGTTCATGTTCATATGATATGACATTTGAAAAATAAAATAACCGAGCATATATTTTTAAGGATCAAGGTCACAAAAAAGTTAAACAAATAAAATAGTTGATCAAAAAAATCAAAAATAATATCTAATATGTAGAAATAAATTTATTTTTTAAAATTATTTTTCTATTATATATAATTATATATAAAAACTTTAAATATATGATTTTATATATTAGAAATTGCTAGTAATTTTACTAGGAATATTATATTGGCCTAAGGCGGTTCAAGCCCTTTTCTTAATTTTTGTACATGTTTGATTCTTTGGCTCACAAATCCTACCATTACACCATAATGTTGGTGATAAGTATAGTAAATAATGAAGATTGAAATATGAAATTTGTTGTATCGTAACATGATCATTGCTCAAATAGTAAATTAGGCCCTATTGTGGTACAATCATTTGAGATCATTCACTAAGGGTTTGTACAAGTTTCCTCAAACTTTTGCACTCAAGGTTGAAGGAATGGAGAATTTATTAACTAAATTATACAAGATTGTGTGGGAAAGAGATGTATGTAGCTTGTGAGGATGAAGTTTGTTGTTCCCCGAGTACAAACTACTAGAGGTATTTAAAAGCAATTTCCAAATTAATCCCACTCCTATTACTCACCCCACTCCCCTTACTCAATCTACTCCCCCATCAATATAAATTGGAGAGATGGAGAACATGTGGATAATATAGATCATTTAGTGGGTACATGGAGAGAGTGAGTGGTTATTGAGAAAATGAAGAACATAGGTACTTTTATTATAGTTACCCAACAATCCACTACTAAGTAAGAGAAAACTTAAAGTAAGCAAGAAAATAACATCCTGGGTAAAGGAAAAGCTTCACATATAAAATCAATATCTTTCGATTGAATTAATACATAGAGAAATGAGGTCATAACAAAGTCTAAGTAGTGAATTTCTCTTGAGCTACCTAAATTTGAAATGCTTCATCATAACATGTATTACACTTTTAAATGTTCCAATATATCCCTATTAAAAAATGAATGTGCACTTTAAAAAGCCTTGTGCACATATTGGGTACTCATGTGTGCTCTAGAGAGATAGTGTTTCTCTCTTATATAATTTGGCTCACATTCATTACCAAATAAAAGCCTATCCATCGCATATAGGCTTTAAGGACATTGTGGTATAACCATTGAGGTAAAGTCATGACCTAAAAGATCGAATGAAATGATACAGTGAGTTTCACAAATATTCCTCTATAGAACCATCACATATGGTTATGGAGACATTAAGAGCTTCAATATCACCCTCAAAATTCATAGTACAATCTAATAAGTTTGTCTCAAAGCACTAGCGATACCAGTTATCGATTGGAAACTCACATACAGCTTAACAATAGCACTATCACTTATGTGAATCTATTAAATATATCTCAATAGCATCACCAAAATGGATCTAGATTAAAAAGAGCATACACAACTCTATAATTCATGTTACATGGATGGGATGATAGTTCTTAAAGAGTAATCATATGGCATGATTTGACCTCATCAAATCTATTGTTTCATACTAGGTTTGACCCCATAGAATCTGACTTGATTGGTTATCCATCATACTTTCCTCTACCTTGGACTTAGGCGCCATCCCTCTTGGTTATTCAAGAACCACTTTCTTTAATAAGCTTTTCGTGAGTGGATACGCTAAATGCCTCTCAAAATGCACATACTTTAAGCAAATCACTCCTTCTTTCAACAAATTCTTGATCGCCATATGTCTAACATAAATATGGGTCATCTTCCCATTATACACACTATTCTTATATATTCTAATGACGGTCTATGAAACATAGAGAAGAAAAATCAAAACACTAGGTTCCCACAATGGTGCTTTTGATAATAACTCCCTCACTCATTTAGCTTCTTAATTTGCCAACTTAAGAGCAATAAATTCATATTCCATGGGGGAACATGCTATACATTTCTATTACGAGTACTTCCATGATATAAAACCTCTAACTAATCTGAACAGACACTAGTATAGCTAACTTCATCAGCATAAGTTATAAAGTTTGCAACATAGTAACCTTGTAACACACTAAAGAATTTGGGAAACTGCAAACAATAATCACTTATACCCTTAAGGTACATAAAAAAAAATAATGAAGAGCATTCCAATGATCATCGCTTGGGTTGTGATTGTAACAACTCAAGCGACTCACAACATAGTCTATGTCAAGTCTTGTTTAGTTCATGAGAAACATCACGTTTACTATACTCTTAGCATATATATCATGATAACCACTAGGAACCTTTTATTCTTAAGGTTTTTTCTAGGATCATAGGGAAATTTCATAGCTAACACATCATAATAACTAAAAAAATCTAGGACTTTCTCAATGTAATGAGATTGTCTTAGGGAGAAGGCATTTTCGGTCTTTCTCAATTTAATACCAAGTATCAAAATAGCCTCACATGAGTCATTCATCTCTAAATATGATGATTAGAAATTCTTAGTCTCATTAACCACCTTTATGCTTGTACCAAAGATAAGCTTATCATCAACATAGAGACATATAATAACAAAATTAGATCCAAAAATCTTAGAGAAGACGCATGTATCTGTAGCAAGCACTATGTAGCTATTATTCACTAAGGCTTCTTTAAGTTTTTCATACCACTACTTTAGGGCTTATTAAAGACCAAAAAGGGACTTTCTCAACTTATAAACCTTATCCCCATAACTAGGCACTACATCATCAATAGGTTTTCCTACATATATTTCATCCTCTAAGTCACCATTATAAAAGGTTATCTCTACATCCATCTAATCTACCACAAGACCATAGATAGCAGCTAAGGCACCAAGAGTGTTGATTGTACCCATGCTGGTCATAGGAGAATAAGTAACAGAATAGTCTATGCTATTCTTCTAAGTGTATACCACAGCTACTAGTCTGGTCTTATATTTATCCACAAACCCATCTATCTTCAATTCATTCTAAAGACCCAGCTACTCTTCATTAGCTTACAACCACTAGGTAAGTCAACTAGTCCTAAGTATGATTAAAAGTTATAAAATCAAGATCAAATTAAATATCTTCTTTCTAGAAACTAGCATCACTAGAAATAAATGTATCTTTGTATGTTTTATAATCTTCCTATATGAATAAAACTAATATTGTAACACCCCCATTTTTCACTATCAAAAAATTTTGTTAAAACATTTATACAAGTGAAAAACACCTAGGAAAAATAGAGTGTTACTTTAAACAAATGCCACCCACCCCATATTAGATACTTGGCTAAACTAACCAAAACCCTTAAAACAACAGTGTGTAGAATAACAATTTGATTAAACAAATTCAAGAGTATTTACATTAGAGGACCCTAATGGGTTGCGATCAAATTATTATAAAATATAAGTAGACAAAGTATGAGGCTATAAGAAAATGAATTAGGGTATGACACAAAATTTAAAATCTTAATCAACTACAGACCCCACCAAAACCTCCCGGATGTCCTTGCTCTCAATCCCCGACCCAACTGAGGTATGCCCTTTACTAGCCATCCCTAAATACCTATACATGGTTCTTTGCTTGTGGGAATGACCAGGTGATCGAGCAAATAGGTACATTAGTATGCTACATACTAAGTAAGCAAAATAGCTCCCTTAATGTAAACACAAGTATACAAACTCTATCGTACATAGATATAAAATACAATGTGCATTATGATCAGGCCATGTACATATATAAAAGGAAGGATTATATATGGGCATGCTATCATGCAATCTAAACAAGGTAGAACACATAATTCTTTGTTTCACTTTATCATTGCATAAGCACTTACACATATAACAGCAAGAGAGTCCCAACAACCTCTAGGGTTTATTTCCAATTATCCAATTCTTTAAGTTATACCATTTACTTATCCATATATGATACAAATGAGTCATCCACTTACTAGTTATTCATTTCAACCATTAGCTAAGTTTATAACCTATATTTCTTTCTTTTTTTAATCAGTCATAACATTATATCCATTCTTAACCAAGTATTAACCATTCTCTTAGTCATCATTCATAATTTACCAACCAATTACTTATTATCCATATTTCATTATCATCGAGTGATGGACTATGCACTACCCATGGTCTTACATACCATGGAAGCCTATCCAAATAGAGGATATAAAGTTTGGGCCAAAGCCAATCACCAAGTGGACATCAGTTGAGGCTAAAGTTAATCACCATAATGGACATAAGTTTAAGATGAAGCCAACCACCTAGGTAACTAGACCTTTTAATATTTATACCCCCTAGTACATCATTAGTATCTAGAGTAGGTAAATAACTAGGACCTCTTAGGATCTCACCTGGAGGAAAACTAACACCCAATAGATAATTAAGGATCGGGTAACATAGACCCATACTTAACTCAACTTTATTTTTCTTTACATGATTAGTATTTTACTCATAAGGATGGATGATCATACAAGGCTCAAACAAAGTAAGCATGACAATTTTCTATGTCAATCAATACTAATTATTTTATTTCCATTTTCCCATCCATGTGGGTTGTCCAATTTTCCTTGATCATTACTATTCATATCCACCATATGATTTAATCCAAGCCTATACCGATTCTTATTACTCTTTTCACAATATCATCACTTATCATAAGTGAAATATCCATTTAGCCTATATATTAATCATAGAGGATGCCATAATTTATGATCCACTTTAATCCTTTCATTAGGTCAATAATCCATGTTGAAATCTATATTTTATCCCATTAATAGCCATGTTATTGTCCTAAACATAACATCAAAGTGTAACCAAACAAAAAAGAAATAAAATACTAAAGTTTTCCTTATTAAGTCTAAATATGAGACTAAAATTATGTCCTAAAAATATAAGGTAGAAGAGGAAAATAATTGGATAGTAAGATTAAGAGACTTAGGTTTGAGAGAGGAGGCGAATATGAAACTAGCTTCCTAAAAGACTTTTTTGGTAGTCATGGAATTGTGCATAAGACCAATGCCCCTTATACCCATCAAAAAAACGGAGTAACTAAAAGGAAAAATATAACATTAATAGAAATAATAAATGTCATGTTATTAAGATCAGGTATATCTGAGTAAATGTGGGGGAAGTTGTATTGTCTGCCTGTTTTGTTTTGAACAGATTCCCTCATAAGAAGCTGGATAAAACACCTAATGAATTACAGAAAGGTTTTGAGTCCAACTTGAAATTTCTAAAAGTATTGGGGTGTCTAGCTATGGTTGGATTACCTGATTTTTTAAGAACTAATGTGGATACAAAAACTTTTGATTGTGAATTTATTGGTTATGTTTAGAATAGTGTTGCATATAGATTATTTTGTTTAAGTGATAACTAATTTTTGAATCAAAAAATTTAGAAATGTTTGAGTATGTGTTCCCTGTGAGAAAGAATGCATGTGATATTTCCAGTTCTTTGAATGCTTCATATGTTCATTTATATATGCCTTCTTCATTAGATACCATGAATGATAATATGTGTGAACCTAGGAAAATTAAAACATAAAGGTTAGAAATTAGTTTTGAGCCTAATTTTGCTACTATTTTCCTAGTGAAAAATGATGACCTTTTTAAGATTAATTAGGAATTTGTGTCTGCTTATTTAATTAAAGATTATCCTAAAACTTATAGGGAAGGTGTAACATCCATTGATGCTAGTTTGTAGAAAGAGGTAATTAATAATGAATTGGATTCTATTAAGGAAAATCACATATGGATCTTAGTGGATATACCTAGAAGATGTAAACGGATTTTATGTAAATAGGTTTTTAGGAAGAAATTTAGAACTAATAGAACTATTGATATGTTTAAGGCTCGATTCATAAGTGTAAGCTATAAACAAAAGAAAGATGTTTACTTTGTTGATACTTACTCTTCTGTGACTAAGATTGCCATTAATCATTCTTTGGTCACCTTGGTTAATATTGGATGTTAAAACTACATTTTTAAATGGTGACTTAAAACAAGAAAAGTACGTGGAACAGCTCAAGAGCTGTGTAGTTGAGGGTTAGGAGAACAAAGTGTGTAGATTGAAAAAGTCATTATATAGCCTTAATTTGCTCCTAAACAATGGTATGAAAATTTTAACCAAACTTTAATGAGTGATGGTTATGTGGTGAATGCATGTGATTTATGTGCTTACTCTAAGATTTTTGAAGAAGAGTGTATAATTATTTATCTCCATGTTGATGACATGTTGATTCATAGCCCTATTATAACTGTGATATATGTGGCCTAATCCTTTTTATCTTTTCATTTTGAGATGAAGGATTTAGGAGAAGATGATGTAATTATTGGTTTTAAAATGAGAAAAACTAAGAATGGTTTTTCCATGTGTCAATCACATTATATTTATAAAATTTTGAAAATGTTTGATTGCTTTGATGATATGCTTCTTTTCCCTATGACCCTAGCATGAATTTGAAAAAGAACGAAGGTTCTAGTGTGTCACAAGATGAATACGCTAAAATCATAGGAAGTGTGACATTTCTCATGAAATCTACTAGACCTGATATAGCTTATACTGTGAGTAAACTAAGTAGGTATACTCATAAACTAGATAGTGACCATTGGACTACACTTTATTTGTACTTAGATACCTTAAAAGAATCATGAATCAGATTACATGGTCAAAATTCCAAAAACAAGAAGAAATAAAACTTTCATAAGATAAAAGATTCATCTATAAAACTTAATACAAGTAATAAATCATAAGAGAGCAAATCTGATGCAAGGAAAATAGCAGAAGAAGATAAAATAACAAGAAGAGAGGATCCGGCCGCACTACTCTCAAACTTCGAGCCAAAACATACTCAACACTTAGCCCCGACTGATGTCTCGCCCACCTGCACAAAGTCAGAAGGGCATACTACTTGTGGGAATGAGTAGCAACCATGAAAAGAGTGATCAGTACACTACGTACTGAGTACGGTAACAAATGCATTAAGGCCAACACATAACACCACAAATAATGTAGAAGAAATGAAGAGAACATAAAGACCATAATAATAACATAATATGGTTCAAACATTCCGATAGATACATAAGGCCCAAATATAGTTCGGATTAATTATTTAATTAATCTCTTATCAGATTTCATTTCACGCCATGCTTTTTATCAAATCCACGCAAGTACAGGAATACCCCACTGCCAGTCACACATAGAGCATCATGCCCTAACTACTATTATTACCAGTAGATCGGTCACTTGCGGGACAATAGTCCACACCACTATTCCTAACCGGTGGATCGGCTAGTTCCTGCTCACATGGTGTTCCACTGTAAGTAATTAATATCTTTTAAGTATCTTAGCAAACTCTGGTTTGTATTTATTAAGCTCGAGTCACCCCATTATTATTGTCGGTGGGTCGGTAACTTGCGGGACAAAGTCCACACCACTATTTCTCACCGGTGGATCGGTCACTTGCGAGACAATAGTCCACACCACTATTCCTAACCGGTGGATCGGCTAGACCCGGCTCAATAATCTTCCACTTTAAATGATTAGTATCTTAAGTATCTTATTCAAAAGCTTTCACCCAAGACATGCATGAATCATTCCCTTTACACTTCACACATCACAAATCATAAATTTCATCCTTATAATTACACTCTAATCACCAAATACACATGATACCACAAAAACCTTAAGCAACCACACCAAACCCTAATTAACCAAAAAAAACCATAGCTAACCACTCCAAACCCTATTTAACCATAACAACCATAATTATTCATTCCAAACCTTAGTTAATCACAACAAACCACAATTAGCCACTCCAACCCCAGTTAATCACAAGAACCCATAGTTAATCACTCTAAACCCTAATTCAGTCTCCTCCATACCCTTATACTGCTTTACGTACTATTTTTCATCCTTAAGTGTTCAAACACCCAAACAACACATGCATTACCTTTCTCACATCCCAAATCAACTTTCCACACTTAAATTTCATACCCATGCAGACGTTTACCTCCCCATGCAAACCTTCAAACTTTCTCATGCAAAACCCTAAGTCCATCTATACAAAACCCTAAATTCTTTCATGCAAAACCCAAGATTCCATCATACAAAACCCTAAATTCAATCCACACAAAACCAGAGATTCATCCATACCAAAATCTAGATTCAAACCATATAAAACCAAAGATTCATCCACACCAAACCCTAAATTCAACCCATACAAAACCAAAGATTCATCCTTAGCAAACCCTAAATTCAATCCACACAAAACCCAAGGTTTCTCCATACAAAACTCTAAATTCAATTCATACAAACCATAGATTAGATTCTCCTATATTACACCATATATTAGATTATCCCATGTTACACCATAGATTAAATTCTCCCATATAAAAATACAAATTATATACTCCCATATAAAACCATAAATTAGATTCTCCCATACAAGACCATAAATTAGATTCTCTCACACAAAACCATACAAAACCATAAATTGGATTCTCCCATACAAGACCATAAATTAGATTCTCCCACACAACATCATAAATTAGATTCTCCCATGTAAGACCATAAATTAACTTCTTTCACACAAAACCCTAAATTTCCCATTTTATTCTTCCACTCAGGGATCAGTAAAATACTTAGGTCAACTCACATCCCTTGGTCAACTTATTTCCCCATTCTCCTTTTTCATCCTTTCTTCCACACAAATCACATTAACATCCTCACATGCATGTCTTATAGGGTCACAAACCATTCATCACATATACATAATACATATGTCAGGCAAATACACAAAAACATACTTCAACTCCACATTATACCACATACGAAATAATTAATAATAATAAACATAGGATGCATATCATACAAAGCATATAATGCACATCAACACACAATAGGCCTTAGTAACCCCTTACCAAAAATGACACCGGTCTTGGAGCACGCTTCTATGCCTCCTTAGGGTTTTGATAAAATAATAACACAGTAACAAATTTCTGACTTTGCTAAAGGTATAAGAAATAATAGTAATATTATAAAAGTTGATAATATAGGGTTAAAGACTTTACCCTAATAATAATAATGATACTAAAATAATAATAGCAAAGATACTAAAAATAATATCAATGAGAATATTAACAAGAATAATAATAATAACAATAACCAAAATAAAAATAATAATAATAATAAGGGAATTGTTTAAAAATAAAGTGAAATAAGGCTTCGGCCCCTTTACCAAAATAATATTAATAATAATATAAGTAAAATAAATAACCTAATTTAGTAATAATAATATTGATGAAATAATAATAATAATAATAATAATAATAATAATAACAATGGAAAAAACCATAATAATACTACAAAATAATAATAACCATAATGGTAATAATAGTAAGGATAATATTCGAAGATAAAAAGTAGGGTTTCTACCCTACATTGAATAATAATAAAATTATTAAATAATAATAATAATAAATGCTAATGATAAAAAATAATGATAATAATAATAATAATAATAATAAGACTTGATATTTATAATACTACTACTACCAAAATTCAAATAGACACAATAAGGTTCCAGCCCTATGTAAAATAATAATACTAACACTTAAAAATAATAATAATAATGGAAAAATTAATAGTAAAGTAATTGTAATATTAATAATGAAATAATAATAATAGTAATTCAAAATAGTAATAATAAAAATAATAATTATAATAATAAACACATATTAATAATAATAATAGTAATAATAGAAACAATAAGAATAATAATAATAAAATCGAAATAAAAATGCAATAGGGCTTCAGCCCTCAATAGAAATAATAATCAAAACATTAATACTAATAATAATAATACATATTAAAAATATAAATAATAATAATAATAGTATTTATATTCAAATAAAGGAAATAAAATAAAGTAAGGCTTGTAAAAATTAGGGAAAAGGGTTGAGAGGGTTTAGGGTTCAACCTTAGGCTAGTGGGGATGGGCGGCACCTGCGATGGTGCACGACGGCAGCGGCGGTGGCCAAAAAAAGGAAAGAAAAGGGTAAAAGTTGAATGCTGGGAAAAAGATAGGGAGAATTAAGGTGGGATTGGGATGTTTAAGATTGCCTAGAGGGAGAGGAGTTGAATAAGGGCGGTGGCACAACCAAAGGTGGCAGTGCACAGTGGCGGTAGTGGTGGCTAAACGGGGAAGAAGGAGAGAAAGAGAGTTGGAGAGGGAGGAAGAGGAAAAGAAAGGTAGGGGAAGGTAGAGGAGGGTCTGCAGAAGAGAATGTGAGGTGAAAGAAGCAGCAGCGGCGGCGGAAGAGGTGGTCAAAGGTGGTTCGAAGAGCGATAGAGACAGAAAATAGGGTTGATTGAGAAGAGAACTTCGCACAGCAGGGATGGCTCGTGCAGAAAGAATCGAGGGAGGGGAAGGTACAGTTAGTTAGAGGGCAGTGCAAGGATGAGTTGGGTGGCTAAAACAGGCGGTGAAGTTGGCCGGAGGCGGCGGACAAGGCGTCTTAAGGGGCGGCGGTGGCAAGGTCGGGAAATTTTGGGTAGGAGCTAAAAGCTCAATATAAGGCAGCTTACGATGGTATTTATAGATTTTATAAGGGAGTTTGAGGTTCTGTGGGTCGGCTACGGGCTAAGGCAGGTAGGGTTAGGGTTACCAAAGGCGAGGTTGGCCAGTGGGTGTCAAAACGAGGTAGGGATTGTGCAGAAAAAAGGGAGGGGATTGCGCGAGAAATGGGAGAAGTAGGTTGGGCTGATGAGGCAGTTGAATTGGAGAGGGAGAGAGGAGAAAGATTGGCCGGATCAACGGCGAAGTTGGCGGCAAAAAATCTCGGCTGGGCGGTGATGGAGTTTGCAAGTCCAACGAGGCTGGGGAAGAAGGAAGAAGAAGATGGGGGCAAACCGGCAGTTCGTGGGAGTAAAGAAGGAAAAGAAAAGAATGGGAGCCGGCCAGTCGGGTGCGATAATTAAAACGGGCAATAAAACGCAGCGTCCAGGGGGGAAAGAAGCAAAACGCGGTGCGGCGAGGGAGAAGGAAGGAGACGCTGGTCACATGAGCTGGGCCGCGCCGAAGGAAGGAGGGAGGGGGAAAAGTGGGCCACAGGAAGGGCAGGGCCAAACGGGGAAAAGGAGAGGAAAAAGAAAAAGAAGAAAAGAAAGAAAAAGAAAGGAAAAAGGAAAAAAAGAAAAAGAACAATAGTGGATTAGGTTAATTAAATTAATTAAAATATTTGAGACATTTAAAAAATAATAATATTTAAATCCCTTTTTAGGCTAAATTTAGGATTTTTAAAAGGTTTTCCATAAATTCCATTTTAATTAGCAAAATAACCTAATTTTCTCCCATTAAATTATTTATAAAATTCATATTAATTTGGAACTATTTTCTCCTCCTTATTTGAAATAAAAATAAGTTATTTAATTAATTTCCAAAATAAAATCCTTAATTAATTAAAATACCTAAATTTCTCCTGATTAAAATACTTATAATTTCTTCTTGATTTGCCCTAATTAATTTTCTTTTTTTTAATAAAAATAACTTATTTAATTAATTTTCATAATAAAACCTTATTTAGATATAATTTTTAAAATTAGAAATTTTTGGAGCATTTTACTATAGCTTTGTTCATTTCTTTGGCATTTATTCTCTCCTATAAACTCTTTCTCAATGAAGTGTATGATTTGTGTTTAGCCGAATACAAGTTTTCCACAAAGTCTTGATTAGTTAGGTCTCTGAGGATAGAAAATATGGCAATACCATTGTCCAAAATGTCAATTTGTCAAATGTTTTTATCTAATATGCTCAAAAATTACTTAATAGACCCTGTCGAGCACTAAGAGAATCCCATTAGGAAAGAAGAATCCTTTTTAAGCAATTAATAAGAATCAAATTATTCAAAAATTGCCATCAAGAGCTAGGAGGAGTGTGTTGATTCCACATTGAGTTTCCCAAACCATCTTAGCATTGCTTCTTTTAAAGTAATTGAGAATGCCTTACGAAAGGCTTCTTCTCATGCTCTAACCAACAGCATAGTGTTCCTAAAAGCATTCAAAAGGTCATCTAGATATATAAAACATTAAATGATTCTAATGTTGGAATTTTTATTCTTTGTGTTGGCATCTCAAATATATTTTTTTGTGAAGGATGTCTACCATCTATAGCCATTAGAATTATCTTTCTTTTCTCTAATAGCTTCCAAATCATCTTGTACCCTTTACTCTATCACCCTCCTAATAGAATCTTCCTTGCCTCTAGTAGTCTAATGACCATCATTTTTTGAATTTTCTTCATTATCTCTACTAGGCTGACAAGAATTATATCTTCTTCTTGGGCTCAAATATCTTTCCCTCCTAGTCCTCTTTGCTTAGGTGTCTTCCATCGACTCTATTATCTCTTCTTGGATAATGCCACTACATAATTAAATCATTGGATCCCTCTCTAGAAGATCTAGAGCCTCCGCCAAAATTTCTTATGGAGTAGGTTGCTGAGGCTTATCACAACAGTGTTGATCCATAAGGTGTGGCAATTAGCCAAGGGTATATGAAAGAGAAGCTAGCATGTTTGAGACAATTTCTTGAATGGATTGGTGTGAATTCTTCCTCAAAGAGTTGAATAATCGAAGGTTAGAAAGAATTAGGTTTGGTAGTTTGAATAAAGAGAAGAAAAATGTGAATCTTCAAACAAGATTCAAGGTCAATTTCGACAAGAAGTTTAACTTTGAATGCTTATCCAAGAATACATGAAAAATATCCTATCTAAAATTACACCAAGTAAACTTAGTTAGGCATATTTATGCACAAAAGAGGGAAATAGACAAGTGTATTAATTGTATTAGGTTTCAATATGATCGACCTTTTATGTTACAATGTGTCAACTTATACCTTATATAGGTAATCACACTTTACTAAGTAGTACACTAAGATATCCAAGTAATATAAATCAAATAACATATAAAATACATGAATCGAACAAAAACTTATACAGACAAACGTAGCTAATTATTACATAAAAATAATTAACAAGAGTCCTAATTTACATTAAAATGATAATCAAGTCTCCTTGACTTATACTTACATGCATAATAGCTTCCTTTGAATTGTAATGACTTCTAACATATGAAATCTTAGATATGTTGACATCTTGAAGTGCATTAATCTTCTCCTTACAAATATGTTATATTCTTGCTAAAAAAATTATTTAAATTACACTTGTTAAGGTTAGTTATATTATTAATATTATCATCAAAGATAAATATTTTAATAGGTTCCAAACATTCATTGTCTTGAAAATACATGGATGCTCCTACATCATGGATGTTCAGAGCTCAACATTAATAACTTAAAGCTAAGATATAGTTACTATATTTTCCTTCCTAGAAGGATCACTAATACCAAGATTGAATCAATCAGAAGATCACAGGGGAGACATAGCATTTATAAGGATCCTCATAGATGATGACTCTTATTGTTAGAGATTTTTCAATTAATATGTCCTTAAAGAATTAAGAGGATGTTAAATAATTAAAGAGTGTTGAGGGCTAAATTCAATGGAGAAATGAGAGAATTGTATTATAAATTTTAGATTTCCAAAAAGGTTATAAGACCCCATATATAAAGGAGTAGAATGTAGGAGAGAAAAAGAGGGAAATACTAAGTACTCAAGCATAGTGAACAATTACTATGGCACGTAGGAGGCTGGCCTAATATTGATCTAAAAAATAAATAATGGTATCTGAAAGCTTTTTTTATTTTTGGATTATTATTTCAAGAGCCCAATAATACAATTTTGAAAAGAAAAAAAAACTCATATCAATAATCAATCTTAATACTTACATACTATCGTGAAATCCAAACCACTCAACAATCAACAAAGGAGGAGCTACTTCCTCAAAGGAAGATTGAAATCTAATCCATAAAATTTGTAAAAAAGAATTCTCCTATCAAATTCTTATTTTTTATAAAGAAAAAACAAACAAATAATTTCTTTCATCAAGATTTTACATTATGATTAGTTATAAGATAAAGCTATTTCTTTAGTGTCTTTTTGGTTTATGGAAAAAATTGGATGGAAAATATTTTTAGTATGTTTGGTTACCTAGAAAGTAGAAAGAAAGAAAGAAAGTAGGGAGAAAAATAAAAGAAAAAGATATACTAATCTATTTTTCTATTCTTAATCAGAGGAAATAAAGGAAATTCGGAGATATTTGTTTTCGGCCAAACTTGCACCTCCTCCATCGATCGACGAACCCGAACTTCTGCACCTCCTCTATCAATCGACTAATGAGTTTATATTTTAACATATTTTATACTTTTTTAATCTTAGTTTTAGTATTTTATTAGGGTAATATATATGAATAATTATAAATTTATACTTAAGTAATAATAATTATATAAATTTTATTATTTGAACTAAAATGACATAAATTAAATAAATTTAAAGTATAAAATTATTTATTAATTTTTTAAAATTTTATTTTATGGATAAAATAAAAAAATTTATTTGGCCTTTAAATCGACGGCCCAAAGATTGAAGGCCTAGAAAACAAAAGAAGAGAGCATTGCAAAAGAAGGAACATAGCTGAGGCACAAAAAGCGAGTAGCATCATATAAGTGCCGCATAAGAAAAAAAAATTGGGGCGGTTATAGAGCGAACGGAAATATAGGAGAGCCAGCGACGCAGGAAAGTCAGTCGTGCATAAGCTACAGACGCTGAAGTAATCAAGTAGGGAACTAAGTACAAAAAGAAAGAAGAGGAAAAAAAAGGAAAAATTTTTTGTAGTCTATTTAGATAAAATTAATTGGATAAAAATTAAAGCAGCCCCAAAGTATTTAGTTACAAATACAAAGTATTATGTACATATAATTATACTAATATGTACACCTAATTATACATAAATGTACAGGTAATATTCTCTATATGTACATATATATTAGGATACAAAAAATGAACTAAATACTAAATAGATTGACCAACTTTAATTATTTTGATCCAAACAAACCACCAACTATTTTTCCCAAAAAAAAGGCAGAAAGGTTGCAGCAAACAGTTTGGTCGAAAGAGTCGATGACACAAAAAATGAGATAGAGATGCGAAGAAGAAGGGAAAAAAATTAAAGGGGCTACACAAAAATCAACCCCATCCACCGAGAGAAAAAAAGGGAAAAAGGATATCAAAAAAATTGATTTCAAATAAAATTTAATAATTTTTTATTTAAATGAATTATTGAACTTTTATTTATAATTAATTTTTTTTATTTATTTCTCTATTTTTGATTTATATTTTTGATATATATTTTTGGATAATTAATTCAATCATTATAACTAATTGATTATTTATTGTTAGAAAATAGACTGAAATGCTATATTATGGTTTGAAATATGATATTATTATTTTTCATGAGATTGTTCTTTAATTCCATTTTAGCTATTATCGTTTATATATATATAATTCTATCAAGTATAATTTATATAATGTACGCCTTGTTTTAGTTTTCTTATAATGCTAGTGTGTAGGATTATTTGTCTGCTAGATGACCATATTAATATGCTAGAATTTATATGTATAAATTATAGCTATATTAGATAACACTTCGCCTAATAAATTTTGTGATTCTAACTGAAATAGTGAAACGTGTAGATATGTGTGGGTTAAAGGAAAGAAACATAGCTAGACATGCTTATTGTATTAGTTTAAGTACTAAGATTAACACCATTCCAAGTGTGTGTAATCATTAAATCTAGTTAAATATAAGATTCGCTTATTGCTACTATATTGCAAGTATTTTATAGAATTAATATTAGTGCTTTGTCTTATTAATTAATTTAGGAAAGCAATATAAGATATATAGACCTACTTTTGGCTGACAATTTGGTCAATCTCTTTTTCATAATTAAAGTTTGACTTAGAAATTATTATTATATTTTAACCTAATCTAATGGTAGATTTCGATTTTTCTAGCATATTTACCATTTTTTTATCTGTTATTTTTATTATTTTATTTTACTTATTCTTTTTCTACTTTCTATTTTTAAAACCCCCATTAGTATTTATTTATTTATTTATTTTGTGTGATTTTGAGTTTTTATTTATTTTTATTATTTTTGAACTAGTTAAATAGAGATAAACCCTCTCAATACCTGGTATAGAATGATACCATTATTTACCAATACTACAATTATCAATAAGATAGTCTAAATTATGTGCTAGCTATAACCACACCACCAACCAACCTCAACTTCTTTCTCCTCCATCAACAACTTCCTTCTCAAAAATCTTCCTCCATCAACTTCGCCTCAGAAAAATGTAATTGTTTGGAATGCTTTTGCTCTAATTTTAGACACTCTCAAAGTCCTCTTTGTATTTTTACCAAACCATTTCTCCACTCATTGTTCTCTCATCTTTAATAGGCAACCACAACGATGACAATCGATGTTCCACTAAGTAAAGAGAGGACGTAGAGATAAGAAAGTCCTTTTTTCCTTTTTTTTATTTATTTGGTTTTTGTTTATGTTTTTACAAAATCATATGTTATGTCACCTTAACCCTTTGCTTCATAAAACAAAACCCCTGTTGTGATTCCATTATTTTTCTTTTTACCCTCAATAACTTTTCCTTTGAATCTTATCAATAATGTTGGCGGTTGGGATGGCTAGCCATTTATCTAGGTATTTCTTGGGTGATCTCATAAATGATTACGATCATTTTGTTTACACTTTAATTTTGAAGGTAAAATGAATCATTAATTTTCTTGAGTACTATTTTTAGTTCTAAATGTCCAATTGTTGCTTAATGTTTGCTATTTTTTGAAATTTTGCACTTTCATTATTCTTTATATTGTTTTAAAATGATGTTTCTTCATATGGGTTGAGGGTTTTTATTTTAAAAATCTTATAGTTGAGTCAAGATTGTTAGTTTCACTAAGATGGAGGAAATTGAGGAGTCTAATAGAGCAACTATTTAGAGCAGCCATAAACTTCTCAACCTCTTGTGTCAGCAACAACAATCTTAGCAGCAAGAGAACATGATTATATCATTTCAAAATGGAAGGAGGTAAACTGGGGATGTTGTTTCTAAATTCAAGGGAGTCATCCCTCTCCTAAGTGATCATTTCTTCGATGCTAGAGTAAAAAGGCTAAGCAAATTCCCATCTTCACTGCCTCAAAAAATATTCCTTGAAACCCCTCTCATGTGCAAAAAGCTTGTTGATCTCCCACCATCCACGTCTCTTCAATTATTCCCTGTAAAATCTCTTCAAAGCCCCTCAAGAACAGAACTAAAAGCTAAGGATTATTTTGTTACCTAGATCAAAAATTCTGCTCAAAATCCAACCCTTGGTAACAACTTATGGGTTCCTTCTCCTATTTTTTCCAAGAAACCATCACCTTTTGAAAACTTGCAGCTTCTTTATCGTCAATAGAGCCAACAAAAGAAGTTGTAGGATATTTGCAATTTCATCGGTTTATGCCTTAGCAGCGTAATAATAGTACTATAATGTCCTCTAGAGGGGTTAGTAATGGCATAAGGTTGAAATTTGGCAGGTCGAGCAATACTACTCATACATTCTCATCGTTTAAATCCTCCTTGAGCATGGAGTGCAGTGTACCTGATTTGGATAGGAATTTATTTCAATCGATTGGCGTTTCAAAGTCGCCGAATTAGGATCCTCAACAACAGCGCATAAGAAAGTTGTTATGGAAATGGTGAAGCTAGGATTGTCGGATGTAGTATTAAGTTATTTTATAGGCTATTGATATTTTATAATTTTTAAAAAAAGTCAATATAAGTTATTTATATAATATTTTAGAATGTTTCTAAAAAGTTTAGAATTAATATTGAATTTATGGAGTTTTTATAATTTTTTAGACACTTTATGGAAATTGTCATGTATCAACATAATATTTTAAATTTTATTAAATATATAAAATTATTTAAATAATAATAATAATAATAATAATAATAATAATAATCAACTTTTCTTATAATTTTTTTTATAAATCAAATAACAAAAACACTATCTAAAAATCATATTTTCCTCAATTTTTCCAACAACCAAACAAGGTAAACAAAATTAATTTATCCTATTTTTTTTATTTTTTTTTTTATTTTTTTCCTTCTCATTTTCCTTTTTTTTATATATAATTTTCTCAAATCAAACGGATCCTTACTGTCACTGCAGGGAGAGGAGCGGGGAGAAGCAAACCCACACTATGGTCATCGATCAAGATATTGAACAATCAGCAAAATGCCGTAAACTGCAGGATCTACTAGTTAATTTTTTGGTGAAGATGCACTGCTATGATACTATCCCATATGTTTACGCATCTGACCCTGGTCCTTTTTGTATTGATATTATGAGCCAAAAGGTTTGTAGTCTAATAGTTCAAGACAAGGGGTTTCAAAAATATTCTGCTACTAGCACAAAGGTTAGTAGAAGCGATATTGTGTACGATTGTACGTCCCTAAACCCTGTCATAGACAGATTCATATTGTTTTGTAACTTTAATCTTTTTACATCTTCATCCTCCGCCACCAAGCCCTGCCGAAGACGGAATTTATACAAGAGAGTTGTATCCTGATTATCTCCGCGGTTGATAATAAAAGAACTCTTTTCACTGACTCATCAGACCTAGTAATCATTAGCGTGAGTAATAGTTGTATGAAAGAATAAAGAGATTATTTATCGACGAAGACCTGAAAGCTCATTTAGAAAGTATTAACAGTAAGCCTAATCGACGAAGTCAAATTGTTTCAATTTATAGTTTATTGTCACTAAAAAAGGATCACCGATATTGCTATCATAAAGAAATACAATCATGGTCTCTCAAGTCATAACTCTGCAACATAGTTTTGTTATATTAGGTACACTTGACTCCACAAAAACACTAGACACACATGACTCTGCAACAGAACACAGCAGCCCAAATCAACAACTTACCATATCAAGTGTGACCAATTTTCTGGAGAAAACTTCCCAAAGCTTCTGCATTGTCACGTTGACAAGTGGGACATATACACCTCTTCTGCAGCTCCTCACCGAAGGAAGCATGTATCTCCTCTAATTTTGAAGTCTGCTTGTTTCCAGTCAAAGAAACATTCTAGAAGCCAGTTTGCTTTTGATTTGCATGGAATGACATTTATGTACAAGATTAAGCCTGTCATTAAGTGCAAATGTGTTTTGGTTGCAGCATCACATATTGAAAAGGAAAATTGAAATACATTCACATTATAGATATATCCCCTGATATTAAGGCATTACCTGGGAACCTCATACAAAGGGTGACAGATAATAGTGCAAGTTCATAACTAATAAGGATATCTTGTTAATTCCTGCAAGCCATTCATGAGTTTCATAATTCCCTTCATAAGGTCTGCTTTACTCTCCAGATCACATAGCTCTTGCTGAAGCTGCAGGAATTCACAACTTAGTTGTATCGCCATCCAGCGAGCTAAGACAACTTACCAATTAATCAGACATGATCATAACCATGATAAACATTCAAGATTAGAAAAATGAAGAGGGTTAGCAAAACTGAAGGAGTCAACTTAGCAATAAGACAAAATCTTAAACATGATGGATAATAACATTTTTCGGTAGGTAATTTAATATTTTCTGTTTGCAAACACATTATAGAGAATTGTGATATGATGTGATGAAAGTTTCGAAAATAATGGACCACAAAAAGAAAGTAATTGTTTGAAAATAATATGGTTCCCAAGCTCAACCTAAATAATACCTGGAACCCATGATGTTTCTGTGTTTCACAGTCATGTTCTTCCCTCTTTATCTGGGAAAGAATGACAGTAACCTCATTCTCTAGCAAGGAAGCTTCTGCCTTCTCCTGAGCAACAGTGTTGCTGCCTGCTATGGAAAAGAATTTGAGCTTACCCCAATGCTAAAGAAACACTGAAGATATACATAAATCATTAAACTGATAAGGACAAAAATCAAAATCAAGCTTTTTGTAGTCTTTCCCTATTTGGGAGTGTATTGATGCAGGAGCAATAAAGTTTGATTTATGAATCACATTGGAAAGAATCAACAGTTGATTTCTAAGGGGAAAAAAAATAACTAACAGGAATGTCATTGGAAAGCTTATTTAATCAGGAATCCAATGCATTTTCTTATCTCAAATCTAAAATTATATTTGTTTTACCGTACATGAATGGATAAATTGTAGCATGATTAGCATGATATGGATATCATTATCTTTTCAGATTTATTAATTAGAGTGTTCTTGACTTAGTTAATAATTTTGCTACGATATTTGTTAGTTTGTTTTGTCAATCATTAAGAAATTAGGTAGGGTTTATTTTATTAAGATTTTGTTAGGATTTAATTGTTATTATCTTAAGATTTAGTAGGGGACTATTCACAAGTTACTATTCACGCAGATAGTGATTTATTCATTAAAATTTTATATCTTGTTTAGATTAAGTTTATCTTATTAGTAAGGAGCTTATATGAGGAGGTGGATGTTAGCATATAAATATCTTATATAAACTCAACATGTTTTTTATGTGAGTTCTTTTTTATTTTGTCAATTTTGTTTAAGTAACAATTTAGAAACCTTCTATACCTTTCCTATATGAAAATATCTAGTAAGTTTAATGTGTGTTTCTTTATTACATATGAGTTATCAGTGAAGCTTCCAAAACTAGTATGAAAAATTACTTTGTGTGATCCTCTATCAATATCCAATTTCTTTAATTCACTTTTAGTTCTTATAGTTTGTTTTTGTTCATTCATCCTTGAATCTACATCAATCATGAATGGGCCATTTTAATCCACATCAAGTATAGAAGGCAGGTCGTCCTTGCTGGCCCAGCTTCTTGCAGCCCACGTCACTTCTTAAACCTCCTCCAAATATTCTATTGCCATTAAATTTTAGCGGTCTTACATCACAAATATGGGAAGTTTTTCTTTGTAACAACCAAATCTACACATCTCAAATATCCTTGTTACCTTAAGCATGCATGAGGCAGATCCATTGTCCTAGAAAGAAACACCCTCCCCTATCTCCCAAAAAAAAAACACACACACACACATTACCCCCATAGATGATTCGCTGACAAGGCATCCTTACTAGTATCAACCAATTCGAAAGCGCAATCTCTTTAAGCACATCCGCCTATACTACAGCAGGCACACTTCCTAATTTGCCTAAACCTACCACCTGATCCTCACCATCTCTAAGGTTGTTTACATGCCTCTACAATTTAGGACTCATAGTCTTAACCCAATTTATAAAAGAGGATGTTCAGGTCCACATTGTACACCTCGTTCAATAGGATCCATAAGATCAAAAGAGTTAAGAAGTTGATAATCCCTTTATTCCGAAAAGGAAGTCATTTTAGCAATTTACAGGGACAAATAAAACAAACCTTAAAATTAAACTTATATCTTCCATTGGAAAATAGCTGAGCAATTAATGCATAGATAATGATAGAAAAAAAAGGGTAAAAGTAAAATTTAGATATTAACTTTTTTAAAATAACTTTCCTTTTGGAACAAAAATTGAATCCTCAAATGACTTTCCTTTTGAAATAGAGAGTATTATATTTCTATGACATTATATTTTATTTTTATTTTTATTATTTGTATAAACGGTTTATTACGATTTAATATGATTCTTCATTTGGGTGATAGTTTGGCCTTAGGTCATATATTGAATTTTAGATTTGAATTGAATAAATTTGACTGGGTATGGTGTGAAAACCCAAGGCTATGAATTTAGCCTACATCAATTTGGTATCAAATCCAAATTGATGCACCATCAATTTGAAGAAGAAAATATTGTTCACATCAAAAAAAATATTCATCTACCAAACCCTAACCCTAACCACCACTGTTTCAGTACTGCCTGCCAACGACGACCAGACTGCCACCAGTCCATCACCGGAACCCTAATTCACTGATAGTTGACAAGTTCATCAGCACACCACCATTGATGGCTACTACTTGCTTCACAGTCTATGCTAGCGTGTAGTGGATTAATCTCAACTACCAGCATAGTGCCAATTTCTTCTACTTGATCCAATGGTTAGTGGGATCAGCTAAGTTAACTGATAGTTGACAAGTTCATGCCCAGATTTATAGTCTCAATTTTGCAAGTTATCAATGCTAGTTGTACTCAAGAATTTCAAACCTAGCTACAAGATGTGTTTTCAAAGAAAACCAGCTGTTATCCAACATATTTTTAGTCTTTGTGAAGACCTCTGGTATAAGCTCAAGGGTTGAAGTTTCTAATCTATTGATGACAGCAGTTCTTTTGTACACGACGTGGAGTAGAAGACTCACTTTTGGCAGAAATCGTTCCGGAAGGCTTATAGCAGACCAGCTAGTGCCCCTAGTGTTTTTCCATGGCTGAAGGTTCTATGAAATGATTCAACCATGACCAAACTGGTCATGGAACTGCCCAGGACTCAAGGCCCATGCACAAGTAGGTTTGGTTCAGCCTTCTGATGGATCTTTTAAGCAAAGTATCAATAGAGTCTAATGTCTGCATTTTGATAGACCTGAAGAATGGAGATTATGAAACCATGTGAGTATTGAGGAGATGAAAATCATGATTCGGATCATCATTGTTGGTTAGGTTAAACTTTTCTAATAGGGGAGAACAATGTGGTCTATGTGCTTCTGAACTGTAGGGCTCATAGATAAAAGAGGAAGTCCTGGTCCAGATAGACACAAATCCTTATGCAGAGATCTCTTAGGACTAAAATTGCTGAAGTGTTATTTAGAATCAATCTTAATTGATATTACATTTGGATATTATTATATTTTAAAATTTTATTATGTATGGTTTGTTAGGATTTGATATGAATATTAGGTTTGATAATAGTTTGACTAAATATAAGGGCTTAGATTGTATTTAGAATTTCAAAGTTGAATTGAATAAAGTGGAAACTCAAGGCTAAAAGTCTCGTCTACATCAATTTCTGAGCCAATGAAAAAACTTTCCCCCTTCATATTTTCTAACAGAAACTAATGAGTGGGTTTTGGTTCTCAGTTCAATAACGATAGAATTAGTAAACCAAAAGCTTCAAAAGACAGTCAGACTCAATACTTCTAGGAGCAAAGTGAAGCTTCTAATAATTTTTAGTTTTCACAATGCACAAAAAGAAATCACTCAAGAAACTTGCTCTTATTATACACTAGCAGTTTAATACGTATAGAGACAGAATCAGGTTAAGAGGATAGAGGATATAACCTGATGAAGCTTCTGCAGAGCTTTGTTTGGGAGAAGTTGGAGCCTTTGACTGCTGAAATTTCCTGCAGCAAATTTTCCCTTCACTATCAATGCCAAAATGAGCAGGTTGCAGGACAACAAATACAGAACATATGCTGAACACCCAATCTAAAATAAACAAACTAGAAAGAGAATATGTTAATGGAAATAAAGCAATTATATGCAGTCCTTCGGCACATATAAGTCTCAGGATTTTACCAATGTAGTCCATAAAATGACTGGAAAGGCCTATTCAAGCAACTTTTAAAAAATATTTAGCTAATATTTTTCGTTAGTTCTTAACTTCTTATCCAGCTTATATTAAGTTTATATCTTATCTGATCCATATTGTTAGTTGATCTGGTTATGATTTAATTGGTAGATATTTATCTAAGATTTAGAATATGGTAAATATCCTTTTGGTGTGTAAGGATATTTATCTTGTCTGGCCATTGAGATTATGATCTTCATACTGCTAGCCTAGGCTGTAAAATAAATAAAGCATTAAGCCACAATATAAAACAAGTAGGAAGAATTAACAAAGTTGTTAATTCCCTCTCTCTCTCTCCCCATCACTAGCCGGTGGCACTGTTGAGCACTACATTGGTGAAGCCGGCATCCCTTCTACATCCAATTAGTCGAACCCCTCTGAAATCATAAATCCTAATCTCTCGTCTCTATGCGAAAAATTCTGTGGGTTACAAAAGATGGATGCACAACAAGGACCCATCAAATTACTCCACCACACCGTCATCTCCACCAACAACTCCTAATACCACCATTAACCCTTAGTTTCTTACTCGCCCACCCTCAACAACCCTTGGGAACCCCTCAAACCACCCTAGCCAACAACACGAAACCACCACTGCTACTTGGCGTGTTCATAACCGGATATCCGTATCCACAGTATTGTATATCTATTCCGCATCTCTTAGACAAGATATCTGAATTCCTGATATCCAAAATTACATATCCAATATCCATATAAAAACACTATTTTAACAATTTTAATAACACTTATATGAAATTTTTAAGAATAAATAATGTATAACCATTAATATTCATTTAAGTGTCTTATTTTACTTAAAAAGAGTATTGAATATCATTTTTAATGTTTAAATTAAAAACTTATCCCTATAAAATCATCATATTATATATTTCTGAAATAATCAACAAAATATGAAGCATTTTCCCGGATCAGATAATCTAGTCAAAACCAGATACCTTAAAGGCAGGATATCCTTTAGAAAAAGAAAAAAAAAACAAATTAGACATCGTAAATGTTAGATCAGAATTTTAGAATACCGGATTGAATTTTCAGATCCTAAATTTTTTGCACAGCTCTAGCTGTCGCTGCCCCAACCACCTCCATCACTGCCACCCAGAACACCCCTGCCACAACTGAACCTCCACTATTGTTGCACGTCCGTCCACCTTCACAACCCCACCAAAATCAATGTTTTAAAACCAAGATTGGAAATCGACAAGAAACGTCCGAGTATCTTGTATAACTAATTTAACCACAGTTCGACAAGGTTCAACATTTTTTTATCTCGTAATGAATTATTTTGTGGGACCTTTAGATAATAAAGAAATTTGCTCAAGAAAAGAAATGGAAGATACAAGGGTATCGGCGCACTACAGTATGGAGGCCACATGACTTTGAGGTTACTTTTATTTTGTCATACAACCACAAAAAACTAGAGAGCTAAATGAATATTTTATTTTATTTTATTTTTTATTCTACAAGGACAAATAGTATGTAGACTACAAGCTGCTATTACTACTACAAGCAAGTTGCTTTTTGAATTTCGTCCATAGATAAAGATAAAGAATAAATTTTCTTCAATTAGAGAAGCCTTCAACACTTCAAACAATCTCACATTTTCTCTCTACTTCATTTCTTTGTTAATAGAAGCATATAGTTTCTAGATTCTTAGTTTTTCAAGAATCAGAAATGGAGAAGGTCCAGCAACCATATTGACCATTTGATAGCATAACATAAAGCAAATGATCAAAAAATTAAGAAACTGCATACATGAAAGAGTTCTGACAACTAGAGGAAACGAAAGAGAATTAAAGAAGGTAGAAGATGAAGCCATAAAGGAAGATAGGAATGAAATGAGGATGAAGAAAATGTTGCCAACAAATAGAGATAGTTGGAGATGGAATTACATGAAAATCAAAACAAAAAGGAACACTTGGCTACTGCACGATTAGGGGCGAGGAGTACAATTGGTACTCCTAATTTTACTTTTTTAGTTTATTGCATTGTTTAAGATTTATTACAGTATTCAAAACAATGATAGAATATATATCAAGGCTATGTTTCAAGAAAATCAAGTATTACAGGTCTGACCGATTTTGATCGTATCATTCAGTAGTAATGGTTTGATCCATGCAGTTTATATCTTATATTTTAAGCATGTATCGTACCAAGGATTTTGGCAGTTTCCAGTTGGGCTAAACAGGTCCATTATTTTCATCGACCAAAACACACTCTAACAACATGGACAACCCCTCACAATGCCACAGCCCACTCGCCCAATCCCCACAACACCACCAACACTCCATTAAACACCATCTTGTTTGACACTCCCCCACCACTTTCAACCATAATGCTAATCTAAGTTCCCTTTCTTATGCCCATTCCCTTTCTAATCCTTACTACAGCTTTTTATTAGTTACCCCCTATCACCACTATTTGCAAGGTCAAGGCATAGTCGTTATCATTGGGTGCCATCACAATGTTAAAGTCCGTTATATATTTACAACACCTATTCCAATTGGTCTGGCAACTCCAATCAAACCTAGTAGCTAGAAAGACAAATTCAGTCACACAATTGAAATAGATAGGTGCTAGTGATTGTTGGGCCCATGAGGCGAACAGCTTGAACTATCCCAAGTGATTCACCTAAACCATCCTGTGATCCTTTTGCAGATTTGGAAAACTTGAACAACACAATTTCATTTATTAACTTGTTTAGTTGTCCTAAGCACTCAAATGAGATGGTCAATATTGAGATAATGAACTTGAAAGAAAATCATTTTGCAGAAGAGTCGGTACCTCAGAACCAACCACCATCCTTCACTATCTTAGCTTTTATTACCATATGGTGCAAATTAAGTTGGCTAACCCAATTTGTTATATTAGCTCAATTGCAACCAAGGCTTTTTTATCGTAAGTCACGCCTTAGGTGAATCTGCTAGAGTCCCTAGGTGACAATGAGTGGATAGATTGCCCAAGAACTCGTAAGGAGCATGCAATTAAATATCGATCCCGATATGCTACTAGCCGATATTTATCGGATTTTGGGTATCCAATACTTGAAATTGGCGATATATAACCGTTTTAAAATTTCACATATTTATTGGCAATATATCGTTAGCCGATATTTGCCAACATTTGTCAATATTTGTTACAAAAAAATTAAATAAATCATGCTATAACAACTGTGAAATATAAAATATTATTCGCAACATCCTAATACCATAACATCACGACCACAATCGCAACTGCAGTTTTATTACCTTATAAGGAGATCCTCATAGAGGTTTATGAATGAAAACAATGGTTGATATCTAGGGTTTTCTTGGGAGGCACCGAAGTATTTGGATGCCCAATGGCTAGCCACAAAGAGTGCACCTTACTTTAGCAACATTAGCACATGACCACAGAGTTTACAATGGTACGATTGAGCTGCCATCTGCTGATAGAGTGAAAGGGTCATCTGAATTCCTTTGTGTGAGCTTCATGAGTTGAACAAGCACCCACCCAACTTCAATATTGAAGAGAAGCTTGAACGCCTAAAAGGTAGTAACGTTATGGATGTGATCCGTAAAAGGGCTAGAAAGGTAGCTACTTCTTGAAGATATTTAGCTAACATTCGCCATTAGTTATTATTTGGCTAATATTTAGTTGATACATCTTGTGATTTAGTTTGTTAGCCAATTTGGTTAATATATAGTTAATAGATATTTAGCTAAGATTTAGTCGATAGCAAGTACCATTTTTGGTGTACGAGAATATTTATCTATTTTGGTAATTATAAATACAGGCTTAGCTTGCTAGCCTAGATTGTACTTTTAGTGAGTAAGGCATTAAACCATGAAAATAAACAATTTTGGAGAATTAACAAAGTTGTTAATTTCCAAATTATTCACATCAACCCTAGCTGTCAATCACTGCATCAATGCTGCCAACCTCCCTCTAAATACGCATACATTCAATTGGTCCTACACTTAATACTTAATCTCTCATCTCCATCCAACTAGTTCTATGGGTACAAAAGACACATCTGAAACAAAGCCAATATGAGGATTAATCCTCCCAAATTATCCCAAAATCCTATTGTGACTAAATCCTCTAATCGGGAGCATACCAAAATCTAGCCTAATAGGCCTCAATTTCCCTGAGATGTGAAATTGCTAATCCATTGAATCATGAGCACTGAGGTAAGAGCTTCTGAATGTAGAAAGAACATGTAAAACAGATAATCTCTTTTAGCTGCTTAGTATCTTGTCTGGTTAGTCAAAATCTTACACTTAAACAAAACATCTATGCACATCCATCTCAACAACTAGGACTGCGTAGCAAGACCAACCTTATCTTATGGTTGAATTCGAGCATTTTATCAATAAATTCATCCCTGCCCAGTTGAAGTGATGAAAATTATCAAGCGTCAGCATAAACCTTCAAATTCTCCAACAAGACAATTACAATGTACGAAGAATGATTATGAACAAAAATAATGAAATTGATTGTTCATGTTGAACGAAATGTTCAATAGAAACGAGAAGAAGCGTACCGTAAGGCCCACAGTGTCGTCTTCAGAATGTTCCAGACCACAATTAAGCATGCATTGAATTTCGAATTATCACTATAAAGCTTGTTTTCTGCTCTAATTTCATCCACTAGAAATGGCAAATCAAATATTTAAATCACCTTTAGATCCTCAACATCACATCCAACAGTGGATATCTCATTTTGAATAGAAGCATTCCTTGCCTGCAATCATGGACAAAGAGAATACATCGGCATTCAGATCAAAGATCAACCGAATCCAGTCAGAAAGGAGAAATCCAAACCTCTACGATTATAACAGAAGCATCTTTCATCGCTAGTTCGAACTCGTGGCCTTTGAGTTCGTGTTCTGATGTTTCTTTGAGCCGCTTCACATCCTCGATCTCCAAAGTTACTGCATCTATTTCAGATCTAAGCTCCGGAATTCGTTTCCTCAAGTCGATCACTCTTCGCTCTACAAACATTGGGAAATCCTTCAGTTCTTCCGACGAATAACCTAGGTATCAAGTCCAACCGGAGGAAGAGAAAAAACCTAAAGCGGAATAAAACAAAATAAAAAAGGCGATAGAGAAGAAGGGTTGCCTCCTTGTAACTTTTCAGCAGCGTAACTGCGAATCAAAGACAGGAGTGGCTTCTGAGCAGCAGCTGCAGCCATGTCGTCTCGGACATTCTCCATCCGCGCGCCCTTCATTTGGTTTTGACAAAATGTATAGCAACCGTAGGTAGTTATTAGCGCCAGTCAATGCCTATACTAAAAAATTCACGTGATCATCGCCGAGTCAGTCATCATGTGGTGCGTCGAGAACGAATTAAATAGAGGATACATTTTGTAGCGCCATAAAAACGCGTCGAGATCGATCACCAAGTTCACCCCACTCTTAGGGTCCGTTTGATTTAGGAAAAATAAGAAAGAAAGAAAAATGAGAATGAAAGAATAATGAGGGAAAAAAATAAGAGAAATTAATTTTTTTTACCTTATTTGGTTGTTAGAAAAATTTTGTGGAAAATATAATTCTTGAAAAGTATATTCAGTGTTTGGTTTATAGAAGAAAATTTTAAAAAAGTTAATTAATATTATTTTAAAGAAAGTAGGGCCATGTGATGGGACAAACCCAGATAAATCCTCAGCTAATCCATAGAAGTTATGCGTGTTGCAACAAGTAGAAGAAGTGAAATGCTTAGTTTGAGTCCTTCCCATATGGGCATCGGCCCACGTAGCGATAGTCCAACAACAAACCTATGCGGTATTCCAAGCGCTTCAATCCAATAGGCACTTTGGCAGCGCCGAATTCCAAATCCCAGCTACCTCCTACACCGTCTTCCTCATGCTCAGCCTCACGATCTGGCTTCCAATCTACGACTGAATCATCGCCCCGCTACTCCGACAGATCACGAAGACCCCCGACGGGATCACCATTCTTCAGAGGATGGGGATTGGCATACTGCTTTCCATCGTAAACATGATTGTATCCGCTTTTTTTGAGAGGAAAAGGAGGCATCTAGCCCTTACGGGACCGACATTAGGCGTCGTCCCAAGGAAAGGTGAGATTTTTCCCATGTCGGGCTTATGGTTGGCTCCTCAGTTAATATTAGCGGGATTGGCTGAGGCTTTTATGGCGGTCGGACGAGTTGAGTTGTACTACAAGCAGTTTTCTGAAAACATGAGGAGCATCGGCGGTTCTTTGTTCTATTGTGGGATGGCAATTTCGAGTTATTTGAGTAGTTTTTTGGTGTCGGTCATTCATCGGACAACGGGGAAGAAGGGTTTAAGGAATTGGTTGGATGAAGATTTGAATAAGGCAAGATTAGATCTGTTTTACTTCGTGGTTGCCGGCTTAGGGTGCTTGAATTTGGGTTATTTCCTTGTCTGCAGCTAGTGGTACAAGTATAAAGGGAGCGGGAGGGATAATAATAATGGAAGTAGTAATGGTGTTGCTGGAGTCGAGACAGAATTGAAGAAGGCTATAGATTTTCTCTTGGGTTATTTCAAAACGTGATGACCCTGTATCCGATCGTCGGAAACATGCTTATCATCCTTACCTAACCTCGCGTACCTTGGAGATGAACTACATTCCTTATTCCTCTTAATTCTGATCATATTTATCAGTCCGTCCTAATCTCTGCCTCTCTCTCTCTCTCTCTATGTGTGTGTGTGTGTGTGTCTCTGTCTCTCTCTTTATATATATATATATATCTATATATATTTGTTGGAGTGAGCACGAGATTGAAAGGAAAGCAATGATCGCTCTGCGCCACTTTGAAATGCCCCAAAATTATTTACTTAGATATACTACTAAATAAGGATTTATTAAGAAATTAATTTATTTTATTACTTTATTTGGAATAAGAGGGATTTATTTAGGGCAAATTAATAGGAATTTATAAATATTTTTTTAGAGGAAAAATTGGACTTTTTGTTAATTAAAAAGGAATTTAGGAGAAATATTTTAAAAACCCTAAATTAGCCTAAAAAGAAAATTTAATATTATTTTAAATAAATATTTTATTTTAGATACCTAAATTATTCAAATTAGTTTATTAAACCCAAAACCTTAAATCTTCCTTTTCCTTTTTTTTTTCCTTTTTTCTTTTTCCTTCTTTCTTTCTTTCTTTTCTTTCTTTCTTTTTTTTCTCTCCCGCCGGTTGGGCCTAGCGCGGCCCAACACACTTCTTCTTCTCCTTTCTCCGCGGCCCAGCATCGTGCCTCCTTCATGCGACATTTCAACGCCGCGTTTCGACTCGTTTCCAGATGAGACGATGCGTCTCATTTAATGGCCAATGTAACCGGCGCGACCGGCCCGGTTCTCTCCCTTTTCCTTCTTTCCCAGCCAACCGGTTCGCCCCTCCCTCCTTCCTTCTTCCTCCCTTCTCCTCCGTCGACGCAGCCTGCAACTCCCAGCCCGAAAATGGCGGCGCCGGGCACGACGAATTTGACCGGCCGATTCACCCCTCTTTTTCTCCCTCTTGACTCGCACATTGATTTGGAATAATTGATTATCCTCAACTCTCACTCGTTCCCTCTATTTTGCTTCTAGAAGCTTCGACCCCAACCCAAACAATCGCCGGCCAATTTCTGCCACCGGCCACCAAAACCCTAGCATTAAATACCATCCAGGCGACCCCCAAAACCCTAATAACCCATCTAAACTCTATATATAGCCTGGTTGTGGATGTTTTTGAAGCTTCTTCCTTCTCGAAACCCTAAGTGAGAACCGCCCGCCACCGTGACTTCAGACGCATCTTCTGACGCCAATAGCCAACCTCAGCGCCACCACCACATTCCAAATTCTTTGTTGCAATTCCCTCTAGCTAACTAAATCATTTTCAACCTTCGATTCTTCTTGCACGGGCATCCATAACCGTGCAAAGTTTGCTTCTCATCTCGCCAAAATGTTTACCCCGAAACCTTAAACCACAGTCCGCCGCCACATACGCCGCTTCTGCCACCCTATAAACCACCCAAAATCTCCTTCTAAGTATCCTCCACCGAACCATAAGCTTATTTTATTTTTCTCCTTTCCCCTTCCCTCTTTTCTTCATTTTTACCTCTCTTAGATCCATTTTCCGGCCACCTTCGGAAACCACCGCCGGTTCCACCTACATCCTCCGACTCAAGGTGAAACCCTAGACCTTTTAAACACTTAGTTTTTAATTATTGATAATTATTCTATTTTTAGCATAAATTGTAGTGCTAATTCAACTTTAATTATTATTATTATTATTATTATTATTATTATTATTATTATTATTATTATTATTAATATCGACTGTATTCTAAATTATAAATTTTGTTGACAGGTCTGGGAGTATTATTTAGTAAGATATATTATTCATCTCGCGCAGCCTTTACTTATTTAATTAAATTTTTACATGTTTAATGTTATTATTAATAATAATATTAATAATATTATTATTAGTGTAATTATTTCAGGAGGGGAAGAGACCTAAAATTTTAATTAGGTCTCGCACTTTTACTTTTCATTAATATTATTAACATTTTTAACATTATTTCTAATTATATTATTATTATCTTTATTAACTTTATATTATAAGTATATACAATGCTAATATCATTATTACAATTTCTAATGGTATTATTATTATTAAATTAGGGTGGTTCGAAATCCACCTTTTAATTTTAAGAATTTTGGTATTAATAATATGAATATTCTACTAATAAAAGTATCATTAATAATATTATACCTTATTATTATTATTATTATTATTATTATTGTTATTATTATTATTATCATTATCATTATTATACTATCATTATATTTTGGTGAAGGATAGAAACCCTTAGATCACCACCCTCTTCTAATGAAAATAATAATTCATTTGTATTTTTAAGTAATAGTTTCTATAGTTAAATTATTAAGTAGTAATATGTTAATTAAAAACCAAATCTTGGAATAAGTTAGAGGATAATAAAATTTTATAAGGGAGCGTAATTCTAGTATAATTTTATGTAATAGGTGAACCTATTCAAACCCCTCAAGTGGAATAGGAGCGTGCACCAAGACCGGTGTCGTATTAGGTAAGGGTGCTAAGGCCTTTTTGTGTGCTTATATGCATTTTGTGATTTGCATGCTATGTATCATATGTCTATCATTATTATTTATGTTATATACGATATGATGTGGAGTCCATGTATGATCTTGGTTTGTTATATGGCATGTGTTTTATTTATATGTGATAATATGTGATTTGGCCTTAAGACATGCATGTTAGGGTTTGCACGGTGTTATTAATATTGCATGGTGTTAGGGTTTCACGTGATGATATTAATGTTGCATGACAATATTAGGGTTGCATGGAAAGGTGGTACGTTGCATGGCAATATTAGGGTTGTGATGAGTTCATATTTTGACACATTTTATACCCTTATAATCTTAGTTTTTAGTAGTTTATTTATCTAATATAGGGGAATAATTATTGTTTTATGCTTAAGTGGTAAAAATTGCATAAAAATTATTATTTGAGCTAAAATGATATAAATTAAGCAAATTTAGAATAAAATATTATTTATTAATATTTATTGAATTTTATTTTGCAGGTTTTATTTTTAAATAAAAGAAAAAAAAAGAAATTTGACCTTTGGACCAACGGCCAAAGGCCGAAGGCCCAAAGGCCAGGAAACGAAGCAAACCAACGGAACGCAGCGTCGAGGGGTAGCCGCCAGGAACAAGGTTCGCACGGAATAAAAGAAAAGTCAGCAAGGCTGACGTGGCATGGGGCAGTGACGAAAATAAAAGGAGCAGGAGAGGCTCGACGCAGAAAAGAGGAGACGAGAGAGCCTTCGCAGGCTCGAGAGGGCGCGCGGCAGAGCCGCAGAGAATTAGGCGAGAAGAGGAGAGCCTTTACAGGCTCGACCGAACAGAGAGGAGGCTCGGCCAAGCAGGCCCTGACGCAGAAGCACGGGAATCGAGACAGTGCGGCAACACAGGCAGAGCAATCTGTCAGCGTCAGCCGGGGAAGAAAGAGAAAAAGAATTTACGCACGGAAATAAAGGCCGAGAAGGAAGAAAAATTAAAGGAAGAATTTAATACCCGGTAGAATTTATTTCAGATAAAATTAATTTTTTTTATCTGAATAAATTCATGATCTTTATTCAAAATTAATTCCGGTTATTTCTTTCTCTTATTTTTAATTTATATTTTAGATATATATTTCTGTGTAATTAATTCTTTAATTATGGTTGGCTGAATATTTATTGTTAGGGAATAATTTGAAACCCTGGATTAGGATTTAAATTATAATTTTATTTTCTTTGTTTCGTGAGATTGTTTCTTGACTCTATATTAATTGCTATCGTTTATATATATAATTCTGTCAAGTATAGTTTATTTGGTGCATGCCTTGTTCTGGTTCCTCATAAGTGACAGTATGTAGGATTATTTGCCTGCGAGGTGGCCATCTAAATATACTAGAATTTATATGTATAAATTGCAGCTAGGTTAGATAACAATTCACCTAATCGTTTTGTGATTCTAACCGAAGTGGTAAAACGTTTTGATACGTGTGGGTCAAGGTTAGGAAATACAGTTAGACATACGTTTTGTACTAGTCTGGGTACTTAGATTGACAGCCTTCCACTTACACTTAATGCATTAAATCTAGTTAAATATAGGAGCCGCTTGTTGCTGCTATACTGCTAGTATTTAATAGGGTTAATATAGGCACGTGGTCGTATTAATTAATTAAGAGAAGTAATATAAGGTGTATGGACCTGCGTTTGGTGTGCAACTTGGTCGATCTCCTTCTCACAATTAAAAGATGACTTAGAAATAAATATTATATTTTGACCTAATCTAGTGGTGGATTTTTATTTTCCTAACATATTTCTCATATCTGTGGTTTCCCTTTATTTTCCATTATTTTTATTATTAGTTTATTTGATTTTATTTATTCCTTTTATTATTTTATTATTTTGTTAAACCCCCATTTATATTTTTCTTATTTATTTATTTAGTGTTATTAAGGATTTTTTATTTTTATTTTTATTTTTAGTTTAATTATTTTTAAGCTAGTTAGATAGAGGTGAGCCCTCTCAATCCCCGGCTAGAACGATACCCTATTTACTAGTGCTACAATTGACAACAAGAGAGTTTAAATTGCGTGTCGGCTACAGTCACACCAGGTTGCATGGAAAGGTGGTATGTTGCATGGCAATATTAGGGTTGCATGGAAGTGTGGTACGTTGCATGGTAGTATTAGGGTTGCATGGAAAGGTGGTACGTTGCATGGTAGTATTAGGGTTGCATGGAAGTGTGGTATGTTGCATGGGAGTTAGAGTTTGCATGGAAGGGTGGCTTAAGTAGAGCTAGGGTTTGCATGCGAGTCGGGGTTGCATAGAAGTGTAGTTTACGTGGAGCTAGGGTTTGCATGGGAGCTAGGGTTTGCATTAGAGCTAGGGTTTTGCATAGAGTTAGTCATGCATATTTGGGCAAAAGTTTTGAATAAAATACTTAAGACATTAATCATTTGAAGTGGAAGATTGTTGAGCCGGGTCCAGACCGATCTACCGGTCAGAAATAGTGGTTAGGACATGATGTCCTATGTGTAACCGATCCACCGGTAATAATAGTGGTGTGGACTTTGTCCCGCAAGTGACCGGCCCACCGGCAATAATAGTGGGGTGACTTGAGCTTAACAAATATAAACCAGAGTTTGCCAACGTTTAAAAGATACTAATTACTTATAGTGGAACACCATGTGATCAGGAACCAGACCGATCCACCGGTCAGAAATAGTGGTGTGGACTTTGTCCCACAAGTGACCGATCCACCGGCGAATAATAATGGTGTAGACTTTGTCCCACAAGTGACCGACCCACCGGCTAAAATAGTGGGGTATTCTTGTATTTACATGGATTTGATAAAAGGCATGGTGCGTATTGACTTATGATAAAAAATTAATTAAATAATTAATCCAGATTATGATTGGGCCTTTATATATCTATCCGAATGATTGTTCGTTACTATGTGATTGTAACACCCCCAAATTCACTACTGAAAAATTTCGTTAATTAAAGGAAATTAGCGGAAGAAAATTAAGTAAAAGGTGAACTTTGGGAGTATTACCGCCACACTTAGTACCAGACCGGTTCACTCATACCGTTCCAATACCAAGTGCTAAGGCTAAGAAAAATGAAATACAATTTGAAAGACATTCAACATGCATAAATCAGAGTAAATTGCAAGAAATTCAACATACTTAAATCAAAGTAGCTCATCAAATCTTTTACAGGAATAAAACCCACCAATGGTGGTTAAAGTAACAACATAACATCGAAAACCAAGAAATTAAATGAAGAAGGAGGAAAACCTAACGATACCAGATCACTCCTTACTCTCTTTCCCGTATCCCACTTGAGTAGCACCTGAAAAGACCTGCAAGGTCACTGCCCATTGAATAGGCAGGGGCTCTATAAAGGGAATCCCTTCAGTACTACGGTACTGAGTAATCCTTTAAAGTCCCACTTAAAAGCAGGCCCGCAATGTAACACATGAAACAAGCTACATACATATATATATAATTCACGCCATCAACATTCACATAGCATATCAATGTATCGTTACGAACAATCGGTACTTACGGTCTTAAGCCATGTCATAATGTAACTCAAAACAATCAAGCCTTAAGCCACTGTTCCACTATAAGTAATTAGTACTTGCCCATAATTTTGTTCACATACATAACTGGTTTTATTGAGCTCGGGACCCCCACTATTATTGCCGGTGGACCGGAATATATATAAAATCATCATCCAGGGCACAACGCTCCTGGCCACTATTATAACCGGTGGACCGGGATTTATAAAGGATCATCACCCAGGGCACAACGCTCCTCGCCACTATTATAACCGGTGGACTGGTACTCAAAATCATAAATCACTGGGTCCGGCTCATTAATATTCCACTTTCAAATATAGTATCTTTCCTTTCTTTAATCATCACATCAATCATATTTATTTGCCTCGAACGGGAGATCGATAACCCGGGACACAAAGGTACACCGGTCGTACCGATGCATATCCGCTACACAGTACCCTTCAACCACGAACCCAAGGACGCAAAGGTACCCTGGTCGTACTGGTGCATAAAGCTAACTCAGTACCCTACCGACAAGGACACCTAATCCATAAGTATGCATACCCCCTAACTAGGTCCGTAGAGCTAGAAAGAGTAAGATATAGGGCCTGGCTGGGGCACAAAGGCACACTAGCAAATACCAGAATAATCGTGGACTAAACCATGTCCTTAGGGTAGCGACCCCTACGGAGTCACCATTCCCGATCTCGAGGTCTTTCACTTTAAGTAATAGTGTCTTAATTAAAGGTGATCACAAAGGCACGACAAATCAGATATTTATTTACCCTCAACCGTTCTGATATTATTAGTCGTTTCTTATTCAGATGGTTATCCAAGCTATCACAGAGAAACCATCAAGGCCATACTAATCATCAGGTACTCTTACTCGGCTAATCAGCCTAATTTAAATCACATTATCAGGTTCCACAATCACAACAACAAGTTAGGTACAAATCACTTATTTACCCCCTTACTTATGTAATCGCCAAGTCATCCATTCCTCATTAACAAATTACCCTATTACCCTTTAGGTTACATAATTCTCGAATTACCCCTTATCCAGTTTAGGTTATCAAATTACCTCCTACGCTTTTTAGATCACCATTCATTCCTCATTATTGCTACACTTATCATATTTCTCATTTGGTTGGTTAAATTACCAAATCGCCCTTCTCCTTTGTTATAATTACTATATTGCCCTTGAGTTGGATAAATTACTCACTTACCCCTCTTCCTTATCATGATTACTAATTTGCCCCTTTAGTTGGTTAAGTAATTATCACTTTATCCTTTAATTGGCTAAGTCACCAAGTTGTCCCTTTAGTTGGATAATTTACCAAATTACCCTTCGCTAGCATCATACTTATCCAATTATCCTTCTACAATCATAATTTAATTACTAAATTATCTTTTGTCGTTATCATAATTACCAAGTTACCCCCTTACTCCCAAGTTTACCATAATATCCTTTTATTTACAAAATTACCCTTCTACCCCTTACTTTCAAATTACCATAATACCATTTTATTTATGAAAATTACCACCATACCCCTTTTACTTGTAAAATTACCATAACACCCCTTTTTCTTTCCAAATTACTATCTTACCCTTTTACATCCAAAATTAGCATTTTTATCTTTCTTTACCAAATTACCATTTTGCCCTTCCTGTCCAAAATTACCATATTAACCTTTTACTCACAAAATTACCATAATACCCCTCACTTACAAAATTACCGTGTCGCCATTCACTTATAAAATTTACCATATTACCACTTACTTATGAAATTACTATTTTGCCCCCTTTACTTCCAAAATTACCATATTGCCCTTTCACTTGAAATATTACCATTCTTACCCTTTTCTCTAGAAATTACCGTAATACCCTTCTTTCTCGCAACTTACAATTGTATCCTTTTACTTATGAATTATCCTTTAACCCCTTTCTTTTTAAATTACTAAATTACCCTTTTACTTATAAAATTACCAAAACGCCCCTTTCACTTATAAAATTTCCATTTAACCCTTTGTTGCACCATTTTTACGAATTTACCACCACTACATAAAATAATGATATTATTCTTATCATCTAAGTCCACCAACTTGTTATTAATCAACATAATACCCATTAGCAACTACATACATTAGATCACATACTTCATAACCATAATTACTAGAATACCCTTAGACAATAATATCATTCAAGCCTTAGCAACATAATACATCATAAACAAGCATTTAACATTTCCATCAATAATCAACCTTTTCCTTAATTATCATACCTACACATGGCACAAAGCTATCATGCATTTCCCTTTTTCTTTCAATAAATGTAAACAACCATTTATATATCATGCTTGGCTCACAAAACATACATAAAATCATAATCAAATTCCTAATGTGCTAGCATACGTTTCCATGCATTTAAGGGAGGTTTAACGATTACCTCGATTCCCGCCAAAACAGACCTCACCAGTATTCCGGTTTAAGGTTTAAGATTCAATTATCTAAACCAACACCTAAAAAAAATATCAAGGTTTATTATGTTAGAACTCATAAAAATATCAAGACATAAGGCTTTATAACAATTAATAGAATAATTAACTTAAAATATAATTATACCTTAAAATTAATAAACAAATAGATTAAGAATTCTAGAAACTCATGCTGCTAATGCAGCATGAGCTGCATGAAAATTTATGGGGAGGAGGGCTCGAAGGAGGGTAATAGAAAGAAATAAATACAATTTCGGGTTAGGATTTTTGGGCTAGGAAAAGAGGCATGTGGGGGTGGATTCAAGGCAAGGGAAGGATGCAGAGGTGGATAGGGGGTGTAAGAGGTGGTCGGGGACGTGTTGATGGTGGCTAATGGTGGCGGAGGTGGCGGCAGCAAGGCTGCGAAGGTGGCGGTCGAATGGGGTGTCGAGGTGCAGGCTGGCGAGGAAGGAAAAGAAAAAGGAAAAGGGAAGGGGTGAAGGGGATGGTTTCAAGAAAGTAAAGTATGGGGGTGGTAGAGGATGTTGCAGGGAGGAGATTGGTGGTCTAGGTGGCGGCAGAGACGGCCGGACGGCGGAGAACGGCGGCGTTAGAGGCGGCTGCCGAGAAGGTGAAAATAGGGAGGAAAAAAAGGAAGAAGGGAGAAAGAGGGCTGCGGGATGGGTCGGAAGGTGTTGGGGCAGTGCAGGGCGGTAGTAGAAGGGTGAAGGAGGCGGTGTAGGGGCTGGGTAAGGCGGCCGTAGCAGCGGAGGGTGGCAGCGTGCAGAACGAAGGGGAGAAAGTGGAGGGGAGAAAATGGAGGGAAGAGGGTCGGGGAAGAAGGGTTTTGAAATAATGGGGCAGGGAAAGGTGAAGAAAAAGAAGAGGGAGAAGAGAGAGAGAGGGAGAGGCAGGGTTGCAGGGCAGCAGCTGCAGGTGGTCGGGCGGCTGTCGACGCCTGGGAAGAAGAAGAAAGACGAAAGGAGGGCTATGGCGGCCGGTCGGGGGAAGGGAAAGAAAAGGCTGGCCGGTCGGTTCAGGGGGAAAAGGAAGAAGAAAGAAAGGGGAGGGCCGGTCAGGTCAGGCACACGGGAGAGAGGGGGGCTGAGTGTGTTGGGCGGTGCGCGAGGGAGAGAAGGGAGGGGAGCAGGCCGGTGCGGGCGGCCCAACGTGCAAGAAGGGCTGGCTTGGCGAGGCAGCCCGAGGGAAAAGGGGAAAAAAAGAAAAAGGAAAAGAAGAAAGAGGAAAAAGGGAAAAAGGGAAATGGAGGAATAGGAAAAGTAATTTAATTAAATTTATAAAATCATAAAATATAATATTCTTGGTAAATTATTTAATTTAATAATTTAATTTATTATAATCTAATATTTTAGTTTAAAAAGGATAAAGTTGGTAAAATATTAGTTTGGAAAATTATTTAAATAAAACAATATGATAAATAGCAAAATATTTATTTTTAATTTATTAAATACTCGTATCCAAATTTACATACTCTAAAATCCATAGAATAATTAAAATAATAATTTCACAAGCTAAATTTTATTTCAAATAAAGTTATTTATTAAAATATAGGTTTTCGAAATTTTTGGGGGATTACAGTGATCATGTTGATCTTTATGCTCTTTTATTCCTATACATGGTTTATGTGATTGTATGTGTTGGCCTTAGTGCTCGGTTACCTTACTCAGTACGTAGCGTACTGATCACCCGTTTCATGGGTGCTGCTCATTCCCACGAGTAGAAGACCCATCTGACTTACTGCATGTAGGAGATGTTTACTTTGATGCGATTGATATCCATAGGACATCAGGTTGGGTCGAGTGATGATTGGGCCGAATCCATTTCAGAGTGGCGTGGCCGGACTTCCATTGAGATTTTTCTTCCTATTTTCAATAATTTATGTTAAGCACTTCAAATGATTTTATGTTCGAAGTTATCTCTCTTCCCTAAAAAACTAACTCTCGTAGTTTGAATTGAATAAGGACTTGTACGTGTCTAATTTTTGTATTTATGAATTTGAACTATTATTAATTTTATGAGTTGTTTTCTTAGCCTTAGCACTTAGTATTAGAACGGTAGGAGTAAACCGGTCTGTTACTAAGTGTGGCGGTAACATCCCCAGAATTCACACGTTTTAAGTATTTCTATTTTAATTACTTCTGTTAAAAAAAGTAGTGAATTTTGGGGTGTTACACACTTTTCTCAAGTGAAGCTCAAGGAGAAGGAATCGAATGGGAACAGAGGATTCAATAGCCACGAAGAAAGAGAAGGAGAGAAAATGGACGAACGCTCTGGAAGAAGGAGGAATCCTTAGTTTTTTCAACAAGTTAGACGAAGTGTGGAGGAAGGTGACTTATAGGTTGAGTTGAAAAATGGTGTTGAAAATTGTCGGGGAAAATTTTCCTCCGTTTTTTGTTACTTTCCTCAGGTTTAGTTGAGAAAAGTTACGAGGTATAACTTTTTCTGACTCTTTCCTTGTTATTTTCTTTCCTTATAATTTTCTTAGTAACCAAAAAAAGAAATAAATATTTTCCTTCTAATTTTTTTTCTTTCCTCATTATTTTTCCAAAATCAAATAGACCCTTAAGCAAATGCGCTTGATACTATAATATGTAAGTACCAAAAATATTTTTCTCTCTAAGATTGCTGCCGGAGCAATTGTCAAAATAATGATTTTTCTATGTTTTATAATTTTAAAGTGGACGGAGTTGGCAAAAATTAACCTGATCCATCTGATCCGACTGAACCTATACAAAATTCAATCCAACATAATTTAATATATTCATAAACTTAATCCGATTTAAATTCAATCCAAAACTGATCTGACTCAATGTTGATCCAAATATAACAAACCAGATCCGATCTAAATCTGATCCTATTCCAACTCTTAATTTGATATCAATTCAGTCCTTTATCAATCCGACAGGCTACTAATCCAACCTACTATTAATCCGACCCAATTCGATAAAATTAAATTTAATATTAATCGGTTATAATAATAAAAAATACATATATTTTTTATTTATTTAAATATTTTAAAAATATTATTATTTAAATTTGATTTATTTTTCTTACTTTTATTGTGAATTTACTTATTCACCAATAATATTCTAATTTATTATTTTTTCACATAAAAACACAACATTATAATATTATAATAATAAATGAATAATAATTAATAGTACATTATTAATCACATGCCTAAATGAAGTTAAACTTAATTCTTGTTTACAAGGTTAATGATTTAGATTAATTTTGGTGGTCGAGGTACGATTTAACCTAAATCTATAGTGATTCGATCTAGGACTAGCTCAACCCGAATCCAACTTGACCCATTAAAATCTAAAAGATCTGATCCGTCAAGTTAACCTAAACCTGACCCTTCAAATTAACTTGAACATAAAATCACCAGAATAGGAGATTTTTCGTCTCAATCCCTACGTGATAATGATATAAAGAAGACGCATATGCCCATACCTATATCTATATCCGTAACTGTACTAAAATTCATACCATACCGGAACGGACATCTACTTAAACGTTCAGATATGTATCTGTTGAATATCTGTTGCCCAACAAATAATTCGTTTATCCATTAGTAAATACATTTTCTATGGGATAAATCCATTTAGAGTAAAGCCAAGTAATAATTTTAACCATGATTTATACTATATTTAATTTAAAATTATGGGTAAAAATATAATTATATATCAGGTAAACAGATATTGATATGGATACGGATATGGGTATGAGTAAAGATATGGATGAACCATACCCGTATCTTATGGATATTTTTTCTGTCATCCATAACCATCTATCTATATATGTTTAAGTATCTAACGGATAAAACCCATCGTATTTCGGATAAAATCTACCCCATTTACATTCATAAATCCAATCTGACCCGACAAACTAACCCGAAATAATATAAATCCGAACCCAAAATGACCCAAACCTATCCAACCTGATACAACCAGAACTCAAAATGACCTGAACAGGAACCCGATTAGACCCTAATAATAAGGCGACCCGAAATGCCTCGAACCTAAAATAGCTTGACTTGACCCACAACCAACAAAGTATAACGATCCACAAATAACGTGATCTAAAAACAACCCAACTCGTTATAATCCAACCCGCCCAATCCGATTGCCACATATAAACATGGCTCTCTTTATATATATATATATATATATATATATATAGAAAAGAGATAATGGATATATTTAATTTAAGAAAACATTTCTTTATTTTCCAATTTTTATTTTTTACGAACACAAAAATAATTTTTTTCCGTATAAAATTACAAAAATATTTTTATTTGTCAAGATAATAAAACTATCTTTTATTTTTAAAATTGTAAAATATGCCTTATCTTATTCTATATTAAATAATGATGATGTTGATGATAAGGATGATAATAATAATTACCAATATTATTTATAAAAAATAATATTATTAGCACGAATAATATTCATATTTTTATTATTAATATTGTAACACCCCCAAAATACACTACCACAAAAAAATATTAAAATAATTAGAGAAAGCGAAATAACAAAACCATAAATTCTGATGATATTACCGACACATAGTACCGGGCTGGTTCACCCTTACTGTTCTAGTACCAAGTGCTAAGGCTAAAAGAGAAGAAAACAACTTATGTGAAACTCAAACATATTTAAATTAGAGTAGCATAGTAAACAATTTACGAGAATAAAATCTACTAGTTGTGGTTACAAAACAATGAATACATTGAAACAAAAATTTAAAAGAGAAAAAGGAAAACCCTAGGACTTTTTCGGATAGTTCCTTACGCTCTTTTCCGGTAGCCCACTTGAATAGCACCTGAAAACGACCTACAAGGGGCACTACCAATTGAATAGGCAGGGGCCTCATAAATGAAACTCTTTAGTACTATGGTACTGAGTAACCGTTTAAAACACACTTAAAAGTAGGCCCGCAATATAACACATGATATACCACTATACCCATACATAATGACAAGTGTAAACATAATATTCAGATCCATACATTCACATATTTAACAATTTAATTTGATATTAATGATGCATACACAATATTCATTTTCATACATTCACATACTTAACAAGTCGATCAAATATTAATAGGTCATAACGAGCAATCGATACTTTTAGGGCCTTAAAGCCATTAGTCCATCATTAATCAATCATCTCGGATTATAAATATCCATGTGAGTGCGAGAACCCCACTATTATTGCCGGTGGACTGGAATACATACAGGGCAGAATGCTCTTGACCACTATTATTCGCCGGTGGACCGGTCTAGCCTCGACTCACATAATATTTCACTGTAAGTAATTAGTGCATTTCCCATGTCTTAAATTTATTACATTTGATTTGTTGAGCATGGAATCCCCTACTATTATAGCTAGTGGACCGAAAATCATGCAGGACAAAATGGTTTTGGCTGCTATTATTCGCCAATGGATTGGTCTCCGGGGCACCCTGGCTCTTGACCACAATTATTCGCCGGTGGACCGGTCTGGGTCTGGCTCAATAATTTTTCTCTTTAAGTGATTAGTGTCCTATTCATATCTTATTCGAAAGTATTTCACCCTTGACATGCATATCACCGACCTCTACTTCTATCCTCTAGAGAGGGCTCATCCTATATCTTGAGACCTTTGCACCTCTTATCACACCCCGGCATCCATTCCTCCTTATGTCTACCCATAACAAAGACCCAACTCCTAAGGGTGTGGGTTGAGACCCATTACCTTATGACATTCAAATTCTCTCACTACCACTCTCTAGGGTTTTCCTTTGAAACCCTAATCGGACCTATGTAGCCCAACCTTTCTTTTATCGCCCCCACCTCATCTCATTTAGATTCGACCCAAATCCTATCACTCTACTCACCAATTATACATGTAACCGTAAAACCCTAGTTGGCCGCTCAAACCCTAGCATCTTTATTTCGTAAGGATCATCCCATGCAGCCCTAGAAATCTCCTGTGCAAGAGTTGCATCACTCATTTATTTTATTTAAGTCCCTTTTTATTCATCCACTCATAGATCATAGGTCATTTAAGTCATTCCTACCTACATTAGTCAACTTACTTCTCCTTTGTTATCTAACTTTCCCATTTTTCCCTTTTCATGCTCCCATCCCCACATTGCCACATTAAATATCCTAGCATGCATGTCATCGAGGGTCACATCACATAAAATCGTACACGCAACAAATATAATCATCATCCACATGCCATAAAGAAGTCACATAAGCATATATTCACTCCAAGTTATGCTATAAATGATTAATCATTAAGCATAAAGTATACAATATGGCATAACACATGGCATACAAAGCATGTAAGCCACACATGGGTGTTCTTCGCCACACCCTTACTCGGTTTAGGTTACCAAGGTATCTCTCACACTTTTTAGGTCACCACTCACCATTCATAATTATTACACTTATCATAATTCCCATTTGGTTGGTTAGATTACCAAATTGCCCTTCTCCATTGTTATAATTACTAAATCGCCCCTTTAGTTGGATAAATTACCAAATTACCCTTCTACATTATCATAATTACTAATTTGCCCCTCTCTATTATCATAATTAAAAAATTACCCTTTAGTTGGTTAAATTACCAAATTACCTTTTTCCATTTTTAAAATTACCAAATTACCCTTTTTATTTACCAATTTATCGTTCTACCCTTTACTCCCAAAATTACCATTTTCTCCTTCTCTTCCGAATCTACCATAATACCCTTTTACTTACAAATCACTATTTTTCTTTTTTACTTACAAAATTACCATTTTACCTATTTACTTCCAAAGTTACCATAATACCCTTTTACTTATAAATTACTACTTTACCCTTGCCTCCAAAATTACCGTTTTACCCTTTACTTACAAAATTACCATTTTACCTTTACATACAAAATTACCATTTTACCCTTTACTTCCAAAATTACCAATTTACCCTTTTTTCTTACAAATTACAATTTTTCCCTTACCTCCAAAATTACCATTTTACCCCTTACTTCCAAAATTACCATTTTACCCTTTTCACTTACAAATTACCATCTTTCCCTTTATTATACCACTTATATTAAATTATCATCACTACATGAAATATTAATATTAATGCCCCATTCTCATTATTCAACTCCACAACTATTATACTTAATATAATGCTCATTAACACCCATACATATTAGGCCACATTCTTACACAAGACATCTTACTAAAATACCCCTAGGGCTCGCAATAATATTATTCATGCATTAAAGATCACAATAGCATAATACAACATGGATAAATATTTAACATTTTCATTAATAACCAAACTCTTACCTTAAGCAATATTTCCATACATAGCATATAATCTAACATGCTTCCTTTTTATCAATCAACACAAGAAACTACATATATTATATTAAACAATATATATCAAGCATAATAATATATTAAAAGCCTAATGTGTTAACATACATTTATCTATGTGTTTAAGTGGGGTTTAACGATTGCCTTAATTTCCGCAAAAATGAACCTTACAAGTATTTCGGTTAAAGATTCAAGAATTGATTAGCAAAACCAATACCTAAAAATATTATCAATGTTTATTATATTAGAAATAAGAAAAACCAAAGCATAATACTTTATAACACTTAATTAATGAAATACTTAACTTAAAATATTATTATACCTTAAAATTTATTAAACAAAACATACCAAAACATGCAACAACTCATACTTCTCATGTAGCATGAGCTACGTGCAAAACAAAAGGAGAAAGTCTCAAAGGTGGGTGAAAGGAAGGAAAACATATGCTATTTTCGGATTGGTGTTTTGGGGCTAGGAAAGAGGGCATGTAGGGGAGGATTTAAGGCAAAGGAAGGGTGTAGAGATGGAGAGGGGGTGTAGGTGGTGGTCGGGGATGGGTTAAAAATGGCTAAGGGTGGTGGCGGCAGTGAGGCTACAAAGATGAGTGTCGAGGTGGATGGGGCTAAGAAGGAAGAAAAAGGGAGGGAGAAAATAAAGGTCTACAAGTGGTGGTTTCGACCAAAGGGGGTGTGGGGGTGGTAGGGGAGGTTGTAGGGAGTGGTTTGGTGGCTCAGGTGGCGCCAAAGGCAGTGGAACAGTGGCGAAAGAAGGAGGTGTAGGGTAGTTGCCGAGAAGGGATGGAAAGAAGAGAAAAAGAAGAGGGGAGGAAGAAGGAGGTTGTAGGGTGGCTCGAGGGGTGGTGTGATGGTGTAGGGGTGAGGTAGAGGGTGGCAGGGGTGGTGCAGGTGGCTAGTGCGGAGTTGGCAGTGGTGGAATGGGGGCGGTGGAGCAAAACAGGGAGGGAGATGGGAGGAGAAGAAAGGAAGGGAAAGAAGGTCAGGGAAGGGCACGGGAGGCTCGAAAATGGCAGGATGAGGTAGGAAGGGAAGATGAAAAAGAAGAGGAAGAGAAAGGAGAGGATATAAGGCTCGATAGGGCTGCGGCAGGGTGTTAGGAGCATGGGAATGGTAGGGAGAGGGAGGGGAAAAGAGGGGCATGGGTAAGGAGAGTGAGAGGTGGTGGGGTTGAGATGGGACAGGAAAAATGGCAAGAGAGAGAGAGATAAGGAGATCAGTAGGGAAGGGTTGCAAGTAGGGCATCTAGAGATGGCGGAGGTGGTTGGGTATGGCGTTGGGGAAAAGGAAGAAGAAGAAAAAAGAAGAAGGGGGTATTGTTGCGTGCAGGCGGGGCGAAGGGAAGAGGGGAGTGGGCCAGCCTAGTTGGGGGAGAAAGGAAAGAAAGAAAGGAAGGTAGGGAGTTAGGTCAGGCTCACGCGAGGGAGGAAGAAAAGAAAAGGGAGCCAGGCTGAGGGAAAGAAAGGAGAAGGAGGGGAGAAATGGAGAGATAGGCCAGCAGCCCAATGCGAGGAGGGAGGGAGGTAGGCCAAGGCTTGGCAGCCTGAAGGAAGAAAAAGGAAAAAAGAAAGAAAGGAGGAAAATGAGAAGGAAAAGGAAAAAAAGGAAAAGGAAAGGGAAAATGGGACAAAGTAAAATAATTTAATTTATAAAATAATAAAATGTAATATTTTTGGGTAATAAATCTATTTAATAATTTAATTTAATATAATTAAATATATGGGTTTAAAAAGGATAATTTTACTAAATTTTGGTTTAAAAAATTATTTAAATAAAAAGGGCATGGCAAAATAATAAAATATTTATTTTAATTTATTAAATATTTATATCCAATTTTATGTACTAAAACATTCATAAAATAATTAAATTAAATATATTTAAAGGCTAATTTATCCCAAATAAAAGTTATTTATTAAATTATAGGCTTTTAAAATTTTGGGGGATTACAAATATTAGCAATGATAATGATGATGATGATAATAATAATAATAATAATAATAATAATAATAATTATTATTATTATTATTATCACCACTAACAATGATTATAGTAACAATAAAAAATTATTAATATGTTAATATTAATAGTTATTATGATAATAATAAGATTAATAAAAATAAGTATAATACTATCAATTCTAATAATAATTTTTATTTTATTATTAATATTAATTACTAAATTTATTATTATCATAATATTATTAATACATACATACATACATATATTATACACACACACACACACACACATAATATTATTATTATTTACATAAGTGATAGTAATATTAATACTAATATTATTATTATAGTTAATAATAATAATAATAACAATAACAATACTAATACTAATAATAATAATAATAATAATAATAATAATAATAATAATAATAATAATAATAAATGTATCAATGAATATAAAATATTAACATTAATAGTAAAGATATTATTAATATTAATATAATTAATAATATTAATAATATTGATATTTCTATTATTACTAAAAATAATAGTAACATTCATAATAATAGTAATAATAATAATAACTTTACTAGTAATATTTTTACTATTTCATATTAATAATCATGTGATCATTAATTTTAATATTAATACTTAGCTTGTTATTATTTTATGAATATTAATATTAATATAAATTAATAAAAACATTAATTTTAAAATTAATAATGATAATAATATTGATATTATTATCACTATTAATCTTAGTATTGATATCACTACTTATATTAACAATAATAATATCATTGTTATTATTTTATTAATATTAATATTGATAAATATTATTATTATAGTAATCATATTATTGTTGTTATTAATAATAATAATAGTGAGGGTGAGGATGAACAACGTCGGCGGCGGCGACGATGACAATAACAAAATTAATAATAATAATAATAATAATAATAATAATAATAATAAGTTTTTCACTAGAAAACATATATAAAATAATGACATATATTTATATAAAAACTCATAAAATATAGTCTAGGTTGTTTTCCAACATTTTTCACAATGTTTGAAATTTATGTTTTCCAATTTTTCAAATTAAAAAATAAAAAGTAGAAGTTGTAAATATGTTTTCTAAATTTTTAGAAAAAGGAAAAAAATTCTAAAAATAACCTTATTTTTTTAAATTAAATGATTTAGTATTAGATAGTTATAATGGGTTTGAACTAGATTATACATCTTGGTCTAATTATATTAAATCTAGGCCGTTTTATTGTGCATCCCTGTATGTTCAAGCCCTAAAATCTTTTTTTCCCTACAAGTTATAAGAAATCCTCTAACAAGATATTATAAATATTCAAGTTGTATGAATGTCGTATACAGTCTTATGATTAGTTCCTATGATATCCCTAATAATATCCCACTTGTACTAGAACCAATTTATATAGTCCTTTAGCCACATAATTTTGCAACCAAACATAAGGTAGGAATTTTGTATATAACATCCCAAATTTTACTATTGAAAAAAATGTGTTTTAAAGTATAAGCATATTACCAAAATAGCTAGGTGTTGTCATCGTAATTGATATAACCATAATTTACCAAACCATCCTTATGCCGATCGCAAGATAAAATAGTTAGAATATAAAATATGATAAATAGAAAATGAGATATTGACCTCGTAGGTTAAATAATGTCATTGTTCTTGTTTTTATGAGAACAAATAGATACTAATAACTAATATATTTACTTAAGAGTGCATCTACTATAATTCACATACAAAGAAATCTAAACACACTACTCAAAGCATTCTCCAAATGTGCAAATATTAGAGAGCAATCAAGTTTCTTAGTACAAGAGAATAATGCATGAAAGATAACTAAGATTTAAATGTTAAGGATCATATTTCTTAAGTCTAAGATTCCATGTAAAGGGTTAAGTTGAGCAAGTTAGTATTTTGATCCAAATTCCTTAAAACATTTTTAAACCACTTGATTTAAATTCATTTCATAATTCAAAAGTTTAAAACTAAATGGTTGGTTCTAGTTAGAATCAATTAATTGGTCTCAAGACCAATTGACTAGCTTAGTATAATAAAAGGTATGGAATGAGTTAAACTCAGATAGATCAATTTGTGCAACAAAATGATCTACTAGTTATGCCAAACCAATCAGCTAATTTGGAAATTGATTAAATAGTTTTACTAACCAATCCATGGATTTCACTCCTATAGAAACCCATATGCTTGTGTTTATACTCATTGACTAATTTTATCAAACCGAACTATTAATTTGAGGAAATTGATGGACTAGTGTGACCAACCAGTCTATGGATTTCACTTTTATAGAAACCCATCCTCTTTTGTTTAAACTCATCAACTTGTTAAACCAACTAGTCCATGGGTTTTATTCTTATAGAAACATGTTCTTCTATGTTTAAACTCATTGTTTCACCAACTAGATTGATTAGTCTAAGAAAATTGATCAACTTGTTTGACCAACCAGTCAATACTCTTCATTCCTGTAGAAACCCATCTGTCTTTGTTTAAACTCATCAACTAGTTTCACCAAACCTATAACAATCTAATTTTTCACTACTAAAAACTTTTGTTTTAAAAATATTATGGAATTAGAAAAATACTAAACACACCTAGGAGAAACGGGGTGCTACTGCTACACCTAACACAAGATAGGCTTCAACAGCCCGTCCCATGTTAGATATAAGGTTGAGGAACTAAACCAAAAAAACCAAAACTAGAGCCAAACCATTTAAAATGAATAGAGCATGTAACCTTCAAAATTAAAGAAGTATAGAACTTAAGGGTTTACAACCGAGACACATCAAATCCCAACACATCCGAAGTAGAATAGAATAAGACAAGCTAGAAATAATAAAATACAAACAAGAAGAAACCATAATAGGATAAACCCCAAGACCCTAGTCCATTACGGACTAAACAACATTCTCCGGATGTCCATGCTTTTAAGTTCCAAATCCAAAATAAGGTAGGCCCACTATTGGTCATCTAAAAAAAACTACACATTAGTATGCTACTTAAGGATTTTATTTTTGAAACTAATTAAATAAATTATTTTATTTAAAATAAGAAGGAGAAAATAGTTTCAAATTAATAGGAATTTTATAAATAATTTAATTGGAGAAAATTTGGGTGATTTGCTAATTAAAATGGAATTTATAAAAATCTTTTAAAAATCCTAAATTAGCATAAAAAGGATTTAAATATTATTTTATTTAAATATTATTATTTTTAAATATCACAAATATCCTAATTAATTAAATTAACCCAACCCTCTTATTTTTTTCCCTTTTTCCTTTTCTTTCTTCCTTTTTGTTTCCTTTTCTTTTCCTTTTTCCCCCTGATTGGGCCTGCCTTCCTACGACCCAATCCTTTCTTTTCTCATTTCCTTTAGCCAGCCCAGCCCACGCAACCGCCTCCTTCCTTCTCCTTAGTAGGGATGGCAACGGGGCGGGTCGGGGACGGGGACCCCATCCCCAGCCCCTAACCCGATAAGGAAAATTATCCCCGAAACCGACCCGATTTCCGTTATTTTTTTATCGGGGATTCCCCGATCCGATCCCCGCGGGGATCAAATCCCCATACCCGACCCGATCCCTGATCTATTTTTCATCCCCGATTTATTCCCGTTCTTAAAACCTGACCCGATCCCTGAAACCCGACTTTATACCCGATCTCATCCCCGATCCTCAAACTATTTTTTTATATTATATTTTTAATTTATATTCTATAAAAAAATTATATATATATATTATATATATAAAAAAAATTTCGGGGCGGGTTCGGGGATGGGGACCCCAAACCCGTCCCAGCCCCGTCCCCGAAAAAATCTCCGTTAAGAATCCCCGAACCCGAACCCGATCCCCAAAATTCTCTCCCCGAACCCGAACCCGAACGGGGAATCCCTGATGGGGCCCCGAACCCGCGGGGAAAATTGCCATCCCTACTCCTTAGCCGAGCTATGTTTCTTTTCTTTTTCCCCCAAAGCGCGATGTTTAATTTAAATGCCATTACCTTGCGTCGTCCGCCCTGGTCTGCCTTCCCTTTCTTTTCTTCTCTTTTTCCTGAACCACCGGTTTGCCCTCTTTCTTTCTTCTTCTTCTTCTTCATTCCTCCTTCCCCTACCGTCGAGTACCTGCAACTTCACCGCCCACCTTGGTTTTTCAACACCGATCGTGACGTTGACCGGCTGATACTCTTTTCCCTCTCCCCTTGTGACTTGCAACCCATTGACCCAACCAACTCTCCCCTTTTCCTTGCATGATTTTTCCTCTCTCCTTGGCCTGCTCAACCATCTCTGTAGTTGAATTTTGTAGGTCAAAATGACGGTGTCGGTGAGCCCTAACTTATCTGCCTCGATTCCCCCGTATTTCCTTCGACCTTATCTCCTCTTTAAGCCTATAAATTCCCCTTACCAACCCTGGATTTGAGTTATGTTTTCAAACCCAGGAGAATCATTCCTTTTTGCTACCGCCTTTTTAGATGACCTTTATGCCGCCGTTGGCTAACCAAGCCAGCCAATCCACCCATATAAGCCTTCCTTGCATCGTCCTTTACCTAACCAAACCCCTCATTCCCCTTGATTTTTCCTACATAAGTTACCCTGGCTGTGCGAACTTCCCTTCTTGATCAACCCTCTCTTGAACCTCCGCTGCCCTTTGAACCACCATTAGCCACCTCTTCCGCTGCTAGCGCAGCTTCTTTCACCTCCCATTCTCTTTTGTAGATCACCTTCTACCTTCCCCTACCTTTCTTTTCCTCTTCCTCCCTCTCCTCCTCTCTTTCTCTCTTTCTTCCCCATTCGGCCACCACCACTGCCACCGTGAGCTGCCACCTTTGGATGTGCCACCACCCTTATTATGTCCCTCTCCACCTAGGCAACCCTAAACACCCCAACTCCCACCTCCATTCTTCTTATTTTGTACCCAGCCTTCAACCTTTTCCCTTTTCTTCTCTTTTTTCGGTCACCACTGCTGGTGCCGCCTATCACCACCAGCCTAAGGATGAACCCTAGACCCTCTCAACCTTTTTCCCTATTTTTATAAGCCTTAATTTATTTTATTTCATATATTTGAATATAAATATTATTATTATTATTAATATTTCCATTATTAATATGCATTATTATTATTATTATTATTAGTATTAATAATAATATTATTATTATTTCTATTGAGGGCTGAGGCCCTATTATAATTTTTATTTTGATTATTATTATTATTATTCTTATTAGTGCTATTATCTTTATTATTAATATTAATATTCTATTATTATAATTATAATTATTATTATTACTAGTTAAAAATTATTATTATTATTATTATTATTATTATTATTACTATTATTCCATTATTAGTATTAAAACTATTTTACCATTAGTGTTTATATTTTTATTATTATTGTTATTTTTATATTGTTATTTTTATATTATTATTATTATTTTCAAGTATAATTATTATTATTCTATATAGGGCTGAAACCCTATTGTGCTTATTTTGAATTATAGTAGTAGTATTATAAATATCAATTCTTATTATTATTAATATTATTAATATTTTATCAATAGCAGTTATTATTATTATTAGTGTTGTTAATAATAATAATATTATTTAATAAGTTTATTATTTTTCAATGTAGGGTTGAAGCTCTACTTCATTTTATCTTGAAATATTATCCTTACTATTATTAATATTATGATTATTATCATTTTTGCAATATTATTATGGTTTTATCAATTATTACTATTTCATTATTAATATTATTACCAAATTTTGTTACTTATTTTGCTAATATTATTATTAGTATTATTTCTATTTGCATTATTATTATTATTATTATTATTATTATTATTGGTATTAAATCTTTCAGCCCCTATATTATCAACTTTTATAATAGTTCTATTTTTTCTTATATCTCTAGCAAAGTTAGAAATTAGTTAATATTATTTTTATTAATATGTTAACATTCTATTAAAATGCACCTGGAATGTGTGCCATCCTTTAGGGGAATAATACAGTCCCGTACCTTCGTAGGTGATCCGAACGTACCCGGAGACAAATAAAATAAATAAATAAATACATCATGATTATCAAAACCGATCGTAAGGGCAACGCCTTAGCCCATAAAAGGCAAAATTTAATAGATACTATATTCAAATTGTCAAATATGAGGTATGGAATTGTAAGATATTATAGTAAGACTCTCATTAATGAGTTTTGGGATGATTTATACAGGGATATAAAAGCTAAAAGCATAGAGAAAGAAGATCCTTCAAGGTTTAATATACAAGTTATTAAATTATTGAATGAGTACAAGATGGATAAAAAACTAAATAATACTATGGATTTATCGGAAAAGGAATTATATGAGTTACAGAAGAGGATTGAAGATATAACTATTCGTTTCGATGAATATAGTATATTTAATGAGACTCCAAACTTAATAAAACTATTAGTAGGAAAGAATCTTATAAGCGCTAAATCTTATTTATATAAATACCTACCTAAAGATATTTATAATAGTATTATAGATCGGTTTGGTTAATATACGCTGGAGGCTATCATTATATGTGTCCTAGGGTTGTTGTACAACAGTATTCAAGAGTCCTCGGTTGTGAGGGTATCTACATTGGTGGACCGACTAGATAACACTGTTCGAACACAGGCTAATATAATCAATAATAAAAACATGGTTAGTAGTACATCAACAAGTAGTCGAGTTGATAGTAGTAAGGAAGGTTATATCAAGCATAAAAAGGTACAAAATATGAAATAGGTAAAAGATTGCTCGAGTTCATGATTGATAGAAAGTTGATCCATATTGAGACCTTTGCAGCTGATGATAAGAAAGCAGTAGTGAAAAAGAAAGGAAAGGGTTATTTAGAATCTAATTTATTTGCTGTATGTAATTTTGACTTAAGTCTTATCCCGTTGAAACTCAATCTTCCAATGGTTTGCAAGCCATTAAATTGGGAACACATATCGGAAAAAAAATTCCTTTTTGACTTTGAGATAAGGAAGCCTTTTGTGTTATCGGATATGATAGGCGGTTACTTAAGCTGTCCTACCTTAGATATATATAATAGTTTTTGTCTTAATTCTTCCTTAAATAATAGGTGTAGTCTTATATCATCCCATAACCTAAGCAATTTCAATATTGAATTAGAAGATGATAGGTATAAGGAAATGTGCAACATATTGAATGGGCTTCAGAAACAAGGATTTAAGATAAATAATAAAATATTGGAGTTCATTAAGAATAATCGTGCTACTTTAGAAAAAGTAGGTCTTCTTATGCCTGGAATACTAGCACACGTAAATCTGAAAGATGCCTATGATCTTCTGAGGATCAAATATTACCTGAATAAGGATATAAAGAAAGTTTGTAGCCTTAGTGTTCTCTTAAAGGAATTAGCTAATAGGGTGCAGACTGCTAGGTATCAAGATTTAATAATCATGCTAGCGTCCGCATACGAGGATTATGTCTTTTATCTGCCTGCCTTTATGGACTTCCATGGTAGAATCTGCCGCTCAGGTATCTTGCATTTTCATGAGCGTGATTTAGCTAGAAGTTTTATAGTATTTGCCAATAATCATCAAGAAGGAAGCAACAAGTCGACTAAGGACATAGTAGCCTCTTGAGCTGCCTTTAAGTATAAGAAATTCTATCTTTATGATGATGCTCTTCAATGGTATAAGGAAAAACATAGTTTGATCTATGCTTCTGATGAGAGTTTAATAAGCTTCGTAAAGGGTGCTAGTGATCCATTTCAGTTCATAGCCAAGGTCCTGTGTTACGATAGAGTTCAAGAATATAATAGGATACCAATAACTCAAGATGCTGCTGCCAGTGCTTATCAGATCATGAGTTATTTATTGCTTAACGAAGAAATGGCTAGGAGAACGAATCTTATTCCCCACCCTGATGGGAAAATACAAGATGTATACATGTACTTGCTCTATGATTTTAAGGAATTTTTGCATCATCGAATAAATGATAAGTTACAGATGGAAATCATTGAATCTAAGTTAGATAGAAAGCTCATCAAAAGTCTATTCATGCCATTGATCTATGGGAAGACATTGATCAGCATGGAAAAGGATATTAGGCTAAAATATGGTGAATTGCTTAGTCGAAAGGATAGCTATAACCTCGCTAAACTTAGCAATGAATTTTGGATCCATAAATATCTAGATATAGTCAATTTTATGAAGTTGATTACCATCATTAGTTGGTTTTGTTCAGTAATGGATAGAGCGGTTGTCTATAGTATACCATATTTCACTACAAAATAGGATTATATGTCTTTCATAAAAGAAGAGATAATGGTTTATGAAAGGACTAGCAAAAAGAGATGACGAGTTACTCTAAGTGTACCTACTATGAAGAGGGATAAGCGAAAGACTCAATCCTCAGCATGCGCTAACTTTATTCATCAGAAGGATGCATACATTACCATGAAAGTAGTAGAATCATTATTGAGAGAAGGAGTCCCTATATATACTGTACATGATAATTTTATAACTACTCCGCCTTACGTAAGAATTGTACCTGATATATATACCAAGGTCTTTATTAATATGGGTCCTCCACTTAAAATTATTAATGAATTTATTAGGATAAATCTGATTAAATCATACACTCGAGATATTAATAACTCATCACCCTTATCCTATGCCATCTGATTATCTTACTGAGATATTGAATTCACTTTTACCCGATAATTCACCAACTAAAGATAAAATGAAATGAAAAAAAAAGGTATCAGACTTTGTTCAGTATTACCCAATTCAATGGAAGAGATAAATCGTCAGGAAGAAGACTTCCTAGAACTATTGAGTCAGTATTAGTATAGTAATAGTCAGGTCTGGAAATGTATGGGTACATATGAATACGAGCACATGCAGTGATAGCAACAGCCAATTGAACAGCCGACATCTTAGGAGATTTCTAGTCATCGTCGTCAGCAAAGCTACTATTGCTAATGTAATTGACCATATAGTAATGATCACTAAGCTTCTCTGCAGATTGAAAACTATCCATCTTCATCAATTCTTCATATTTCTTTTGATTGCAGATCTCTGTTACTGTACTTTCAGGATTCATACCAAATCTACCATATAGGGAGTTCATTAGAATCTTATAAATATATGTCATAGCTTCATCACCAGCTTTCTTGGCTTCTAGTCTGCTTTCATAAAGGTTTGAGATGAAGCCTTCGAAAGGACTTGATTTCTTCTCAAACAAATAACCCCTAAGAGGAATTACATGGTAACCTAAATCTTGTGCAAACTTCAACTCTTCGCTATAAAAGACTTGACACGTTCCTACCCGCAAGTGCACGGGGTCAGAGTAGTAGTCAAGGTCGATCCCACAAGGATTGGTGAATGACCACTAGGACAATGATAGAACATAACTATGTCTAAACTACGAGATGATATGAAATAATAAATTGTAAGCTAAAATAACTAAATAAGCTAAAAAGAAAGGAAAATAGCACTCAAGTCACTCAAATAAATAGAAGAGCTAAGGTTCCGGTTCATCGCCCCCGATCCTCACATGTAATTGAAGATCACATCACAAAATAATTCAACAATCATAATCAATCATGCCAACAAGGATAGAAAGTGTTGTGCTTTCTCAAGCCACAACCACCCTATTACATATCTATGGCCCTAACTATCTCTAGCTTAGAGTCTAATAGAATGTAATGCATTAAAGTCTATAAAGTTTCCTCCTTTATTGTTGAAGAGGTCAAATCGATCGTCTCTCGACCTACAATTTAATCTCCCGTTGTGCTATTGGGTCTAATACTGGATTATCTCTCGATCTCACCGGTATTTCCCACACCGAAAATCAGAACCCGGCCGTGGTTCAAAAATTCGACAATCAATCAATAACACAACACATACATTATGAATTGAATAAAAAAGGATGCAATAATTCAACACATTAGGATCGGGGAAAATTCCCCTTCACCTTAGCACAAGATCTAGCCCATCAAATTCATAGCAAGAATATTAAAAACAATAAGAGATTCCATAGATAAAGAAAATATCATTAGATAATACCCTTGATGTTCACAAATTCTTGCAAAAATTAACTTCTTGAATCTCCGTCTCTAATTTACAAGAGAGATCTTGATGAATTGGGGAAGAGGATAGAGAAGAGAGAAAAGAGAGGGAGTGGAGGCTGCCTCGAGCTATTAGAATAAGAGTTTTTTACACTACCGCCTCGTGGATCGCTAGGGTTTCCGTAACGATGGGCTTCCCGTGTCAGCTTTGACCATAATTCGTATTTTGACCATAACTTTTTCATCTTAACTCCGATTAAGCTGATTTTGGATGCGTTGGAAAGCTATTAAAAATATCTAAAACTTTGATGTTGAAAGCTTCTCCAAATTCAGACCTTTTCTTGGTCTAAATTTCACTTCTTTCAGGCCCATATACTTTAAATATGCATTCTTTCTTTTTCCACTTTAACTTTTGCTCCTCTTTGCTCCTTTTTTTCTCCTTTCTTCTCCCTTTAAGGTTATTCTTGTTCTTCATCCTTCATGATTATTTTTGTTGCTTGAGACCCTGCAATTTTCACAACACAAAGGCAGTAACAAGAACAAAAAGGGAGAATTCTGACTGAAATTAAAGGTAAAAACTCTTATAAACCTTAGGAATAAGATGTAAAAGTCACACTTATCAAGACTCCAATGAATTTACCTGTAGGAAAGAGTAAAGTACCAGATTGATCCTTATAGGGCAAGAATGGATGTGATATATTAGTAGGACATACACCATAGGCCTCAATAAAGCCAAACAAGCTATCCAATCCAACACACTCCAAATTATTCTTCCAGACTGGTATACCACAAGGAGTAGGATAGAATTTCATAATATAAGGATATAATGAGTTCACATCATAACAATATATATTCTCACCATAGGGCTTATAGACATCAACATGACCCCCATAATAGCCATGCCTAATAAAAGTGTCTTGGTTTCTTGTAGGTATATTGATATGAAAGGTCTCATCATCAAAATAATTCTGACGAAAGATTTTAAGGGCAAGCAATGATAATGTCATCACATCCTCGACATCAATATGGTATTTAGACCAATTAATCTCTTGAGCCTTCAACATCACACCACCTAAGGATATTTTAGCGAAGATAGTTTATCGAATCCACACTATTCAACAGAAGATTAGACACAGACAAATCCGCATGTGGGATTGAACCTTTGGATCTTAATTCAGGGCATAATGTCTTTCCCAATGTTTCAAGAGAGCTAGGCAGTAATGTGCAAGAATCTTTGAAAAGTAATAATAACTTATCGCCAAGATAAACTTTCAACTCGTAAATTTTATGATTCCTCAACAATGTTTTGATTTTATACTTATTACCACGATCAACATAATACCTAAGAATTAAAATACCATCAAATCGGGAAAAATTATGGAAATAAACTGTTCGAAGATGAAGACTACTATATTGTTTCACAGATTCTTCCAAATGGGATAAAAATTCAAATAACATTCTTTCACTCCTATCTTCAAAGGTAGGATAAAAAGTAATGTTGTTTTCATTGAAAAAGGTTTGAATAGAATAGGAAGGTAGGGATGTTAGATCATCACCTGGCTTCACCACTAAGTAACCTGCAGCATAAGGAACATGAACATTATTCACTACTATAGTCTCTAGATCGGCTACAATGAAAGGGCGACATTCTTTTTTATGACCTTTGATAGCGCTTATTTGAGAGGGATTACGAGTCTTTTTATATATAAGTGATTTGACTTCGGGTAGATTACCACTTACGATTTCAGAATCCATAACATTCCATATTATTCCAATCATATTTGATATATTAGGAAAGTCTAATGATTTAAGGGATTCCTTAGATTCATAATAGATACGAATAAAGACACCTCTAATCACTGCATCATTATATTTCTCACCATTTAACCTAACAAGTTGTTCAATCATACCATATATCCTCTTTTTGTGAAGTCTATTACCTATAGGATCACACAATGGAATAACATTACCTAAAGTAAAGGATATATCATAGGATGTAGGTACTTGCATAGTATATCCAATTTTCAATTTCACATACTAAGAATCAATATTATAAGCGTACTGTTCAACCAACTGTATGAAGGCTAATGTTATAACTTCAAAATCAATAGTTCTAGGGTATGGATCTAAAAAACTAATAGAAGCATAGATAGATCCAGGATAAAGAAGTTTCCATCTAACATAATCAATATGACTTTTTAAACATTGCCAATAACCATATAAAGAAGAAGAGGTAAAAGATGAATAAAACCTCTGAGTAGCATAGGTCTTTTCATACAAAATCATACCAGGCGCACGATTCAATAACCTAATATTAGCGAATATAGTATCTATTAAATTTTGCCTTTTATGGGCTAAGGCGTTGCCCTTACGATCGGTTTTGATAATCATGATGTATTTATTTATTTATTTTATTTGTCTCCGGGCACGTTCGGATCACCTACGAAGGTACGAGACTGTATTATTCCCCTAAAGGGTGGCACACATTCCAGGTGCATTTTAATAGATACTATATTGTGTGTTGATGTGCATTAAATGCCTTGTATGTTATGCATCCTATGTTTATTATTGTAATTATTCTGTATGTAGTATGGTGTGGAGTTCAAGCATGTTCTTGTGTTGTTATATGGCATGTGTATTATGTATATGTGATGATATGTGTTGTAACCTTGTAAGACATGCATGTGAGGATGTTATATGGTTTGTGTGGGGGAAAGGATGACAAAGGAGAATGGGGAAATAAGTTGACCAAGGGATGTGAGTTGACTTAAGTATTTTAATGATCCATGAGTAGAAGGGTAAAATATAATTTATGGTTTTATATGGGAGAATCTAATTTATGGTTTGTATGGGAGAATCTAATTTTAGGGTTTTGTATGGATGAATCTTTGGTTTTATATGGTTTTAATTTAGGTTTGGTAAGGATGAATCTTTGGTTTTGTATGGGTTGGATTTAGGATTTGGTATGGATGAATCTTTGGTTTTATATGGTTTGAATTTAGGGTTTGGTAAGGATGAATCTTTGGTTTTGTATGGATTGAATTTAGGGTTTGGTATAGATGAATCTTTTGTTTTATATGGTTTGAATCTAGGGTTTGGTATGGATGAATTTTTGGTTTTGTGTGGATTGAATTTAAGGTTTTGTATGGAGGAATCTTGGGTTTTACATGAAAGAATTTAGGGTTTTGCATGGTTGATTCTAAGGTTTTTACATGGGAGCTTAAGGTTTACACAAAAAGTTTGAAAGGTTGTATGGGGTGTGTAAAGTATGCATGGGAATGAAATTTACGTATGGAATGTTGATTTGAGATATGAGGAAGGTAATGTAAGCATTATTGGGTGTTTGAACACTTTGGATGGAAAAGAGTATGTGAAGCAATATAAGGGTATGTAGGAGACCGAGCTACGGTTTTGTGGATAGTTAGGGTTTGGTGTGGCTACTTAGAGTTTTTGTGGTATCATGTGATTGTGGTGATTAAGTGTAATTATGAGGATGGTATTTTATGATTTGTAATGTGTGAAGTGTAAAGGGAGTGATTCATGCATGTCTAGGGTGAAAGCCTTTGAATAAGATACTCAAGACATTAATAATGTAAAGTGAAAGATTGTTGAGTCGGGCCCAGACTGGTCCACCGGTGAATAATAGTGGTTAGGACATAATGTCCTATGTGTTTCCGGACCACCGGCTATGATATTGGTTAGGCTTTGTACCTGTGCATTTTCGGTCCACCGGCTATAATAGTGGGAGATTCCGTGCTCCAAAAAACCAAAAATATTTGTGCCAAGACATGGGAAATACACTAATTACTTACGGTGGAACATCGTGCTAGAAGGGGTCAGATCGATCCCTCGGCGAATAATAATGGTCAAGAGCTTTATGCCCTTTGCGTTTCTAGTCCACTTGCTATAATAGTGGTCAGGAGCTCTATACCCTACGTGTTTTTGGTCCACTAGCTATAATAGTGAGGTTCCCATACTCGTATGGATTTGATAAAAAACATGGTGTGAAATGAGTTCTAATTAGAGATTAATTAAATAATTAATCCGGACTATAAATGAACATTTATGTCTCTATCAGAATAATTGTTCGTTGTTATGTTATCATGATGATCTTTATGTTCTTTTATTTTTATGCATGGTTTATGTGATTTTATATGTTGGCTTTAGTGCTCGGTTACCTTGCTCAGTACGTAGCATACTAATCACCCTTTTTATGGGTGCTACTCATTTCCACGAGTAGTTGGCCCTTTTGACTTTGTGCAGGCGGGCATGAAAACAGTTGGGGATAAGTGTTGAGCATGTTTTGGTTCGAAGTTCGAGAGTAGTGTGGTTGGATCCAATCTTCTTGTTATCTTATTTATTTCTGTTATTCTTTTTGTATCAGATTCTTCCCTTTATGAGTGAACATTTTGTATTAAGTTTTCTAGATGAACCTTTTATCTTATGAAAGTGTTATTTCTTCTTTTTTTGGAATTTTGACCGTGTACTCTGATTCATAATTCTTTTACGCGTACTCTAATTTTTGATGTATGATTCTTTCTAGTTCTTTTATGAACTCTTGGTTTGAATTTAATGTCAATTTTTTCTTTAGCCTTAGCACTTGGTACTGGAACTGTCGGAGTGAACCGGTCTGGTATTATGTGTGTCGGTAACATCCCCAAAATTCACGGGTTTTAATTTAACTATTTCTATTTTAATTACTTCCGCTTTAAAAAAAATATATAAGGTGAATTTTGGAGTGTTACATCATTACTCTAGCTACACAAATTTACCTGCCCACTTTTGGTCTACCTTGATATGGACTTTGACATTTATATTTGGTTTAGATTAGTCATAGCTTACTTCTTTGGCTTGTACAGCTTGTATGCAATTTATCTCATGTATTACTAAATTTTTATCTTTAATGAGATATTAACTTTTCACTATCCCTCATATATATCATTTCTTGGTGCAAGTTATCCTTATTCATTGGCTCAAGGGGAGTATTCTATATTTTTCCCTCACATATACTTATGCCCAATCATTTTTGGAGTACTCTTTACACTTAATGGCTATTGGTGAATTATCTAATCTTTAGAACTATAAATAAGACTTGTTAGACTTTAATAAAATTTAATTAATCTAGCCTAACACTTCTAAAATCATCATTATAACATCTTAGAAATAATTAAGGGTATTTTTGATTTTACACTTTCAAATAGAAATCAAAATCCTCTCGAGCTCAAATTGTTCTTCATATTTAGCTATAATACTCATACACTTATAACTATTTTTTCTTTAGCTATATTTAAATCTTCACTAGTAATTAATCAGTTTCATATGTGATGTATTCAAACTCATCATTTCAAACATAAAGTGAACATGAGTGTGTTGTTTAGAATTTCTAAGAAAGGTTATTGTGATTATAGTCTCATAAACCAAGAAAGTATAACTAGAAAAAGTGTAAATTATATCTTAAAGGTTTATTGAGATTGTAGGTTCATAAAACAAGATTTGAGTGATTATCATCAAACATCCGCTATATATACATAGAGATTTAAATCCAAAAGGTAATATCTTTTGGGATTGAATATAGAGAAACTTTATATATTTTCTTAAACCACTATATGTCACATGTATGTTATTTTCCATCATTCTATGTATTTTTCACAAATTTTAATTTGTCAGTTCTATTAAAAAAAAATACTCTTTTCACCCACTATAGAGTTTCTATACGATCTTTAAAATATAAAGTTTTAAACAAGAGGACTATTATATAGAAAGATAAATAACATGTCACCTGTCATAAGCACCATATGACCGCACATTTAGGCATGTGTAGGATCAAAATTGAATGAAAAACCATTTTTTAATGCCCATAGGTTGTATATATACCTACCACCCATGGTCCTTGGAAAAAACCAAAATCAATTTAATACCTTGATTAGTGGTTAGGGCTTGTTCTTGTGAACTAATCTTACAAGTGGCTAGGTCTCATGAACAAGGCTTATAAGTAGTGTAAGCATAGACTTTTAGCCATATACCCTGAAATGGATGTGGAGTCTATTTTCCTATAAGAGTAAACCCCTTATACTAATGGTATAGAGCATATGAAACATCTTACTACCATATGTCTCATTATGTTATGGATCTACTGAAACCATAATCACACTCATATTTCATGCGATTGATTTGGAACACGTGCTCAGTAGCTTATAAGGTTTTAGAATGTGATAACCAAACGTGTCTAGAGTGATTTTCACTATAACACAAATAAAAAAAAATTCAAAATCATTTTGTGTGCCTAAAAATAACAAAAACTTTGAACACATAACATAAAACACCTAAGAGCTTAGAACTAACACAAAATTTGTTAAAACTATTGAAGTTTTTTTTCTTCATAAAATCCTTTTAAATGTTTATTTTGATCTCAAAATGATAATTAGAGTTCAATTGAGTGAAAAAGAAAGCATATTTGAGTTTAAAATTGCAAAACAAGGTTAAACATCATTTTCGATAATTTCACTATTTATAGAGAAAAAGATAAAAAAAAATCATATTCAAAGTACATGTCCAATATCATAAATCAAGGTAAAGTTCAATGGTTAACTTCAAACTCAAGGTAAATGTTCGACTATCACAATATATGTATTCCATATTTCACCAATTAAAATTTAATTTAGTCATTTTATGTCTAATCATGATTAATATTTCTCAATACTAATTACATTAATATTTAGGTGATTTAGATGATATTGACATGTCAAGAATTTTATCATGAAGGACATTGACGAACAACACCATGCACATCTTCAATTAATGGAAACATTCAAGTTGAATGTGTTCTTTGCTTTTTACTAATCTTTGATGATTCACAACTTGATCAATAATAAAAGAAGTGATACAATATCATATATCATTTTGCACCTAAAATAACAATAAACAACTTACAATCCTTACATCACATGAACACACAAATCAAGGCTCAACACATGGCTTACCTTCATAACTTAGAAAAAATCTGGTTTGTGCACTTATGGATTTTCGATCATAATATTCTACATAGAAAACCAAATCATAAAAAAGTTATAAATTAGACTCATATAGATTTAATTTCATACAAAATTGGACTCTTAATTTATATCTTCATATGACATATTTAGCTCACTATTTATCCCAAATGCGCAAATCTATAACCACCATGTTTTATGACTTCTTTAATCAACCATGTATCAAATCTATCTATAATAATTTCAGAATAATTCTTAAAATAATAATAAGTTATAATAATGCTATATACAAATTTTCCAGCATATATAATTCCATTTGCTCCATGTTATAAAAATAACAAGATTACTATGCCATATAAGCTCAAAACTAGATCTTTCAATTATACCCATGAAATTATAGTATGAATCATATTTTAATGATATAATGATAGATTTTTATCTTAGAATAAAAATTATATAATCCAACCTAATGAAGGTAGAGGTTCACATAAGCTTGAAGGGCACATATCATATTAAAAAAGCATTATACAAAATAAACCATGGTATGAAAATACACACTATCATATATTATAAGTTGAAAGGGATTTGAATGAAATAAAAAGGAGATTAAATGATAACCTAAAAGAACATGAATGCTTGAAAAGGGAAATGTGGTAAGTTAAGGAAAAAGTCACACCATTAATTCACAAAAATGGTTAAGGGTTGAAGATCTTATATGATTGTGCATTAGCTTGCTTTGTGGATAAGTTTTAGCTCAATAATGGATATTATTAATGATTATTATGCATTTAAAGGGGTGTAATATTTTTTTTTATTACAAATTCAAGGGAATAATGAATGAATGAAGCATGTTGAATGGAAATCGGTGGATAATGGTATATGAAATATTAAGGGAATGTGTTGCTGATGATGTGTAACTAAATATTGTGTGATTAGGGGAAGTTATAAATGCATAAGTAGGGGTATAAGGGTATTATAGGTGAAACATGGAGAGAAAGGAAACAAAGGGTAAACATAAGGTGAGGCATACCACATGATAATAAGGTTTGATAGTTAGTTAATAATATTCATAGAATTCTCCTTAAGATATTTTTAACCTCGACACATGTTATTCATAGGGTTCACATAGGCTAGATAAATTTCTAGTATTATATCTTAATGATATTCGAAGGCTTAGATTAGGTTTCAAAAATATCGGATAAGATTAGAATGAAGAAAATTAAGTTTAAATAGCCTATTATTCTAGAAAATAGTGTATATTAATAAAATTAATCAATATAGAGGTCAAGGGTTTCTAATTCATTTTATGTTAGAAACATGAAAATATGACGATCCTTGAAGTTTTGTAATTTTTTGATAGATAGAAAGTTGAGACAGAATTAAAATGTGAAAAAAAGAGATGTGAATAGTGTTTTTTTCATCTTAATCTCCATTTATTGTTTTAGACATGAATATGGTACTAAAAAAAAGACAATAAAGTCGAATATAGATACATTAGAATGATTGAAGATAATTTAGATAAATAAAAGTGGCTTAGAAGTCTCAATGAATTCCAAATTGCATCAAAGGCCAAAGAACATGAATGAAACATTTTCTAAATGTAACATTAATGATCCTAAAGAATGTAACAAAAACTAGAGCTTCTAGTCTTTAAAGAATGTAACCAAACCTATAAAAAAACATTTCTTCTTAAATCATAAATATCCTAAAGAAGTGAAGGCTTGAAAATACAAGTTAATACACATAATATATGGTTGTGGTATGTAATAAAATTCCTAAACCTCCCTATAACTTGATTAATGAGCTTGGTAAGGTCAAGCTCACGTCATGGTTCAATTTGTGCTCCTATTGGACACCTTGAGTAGTATATTAGGCACACGTAACTAGCTTAATTGATTATCTTTTAAGTCTCCTTTGAATGTAAATAATTTGGAAAAGAGAAAGCATATGTATCATAACAAAAAAACAACACTAATATGTCATAAAAACATAACCTTTGAGCATCTTCATCATCTTCTACTTACTTGAGTTTAAATAATTAGGCCACTCTCAATTACTTTATGCTCATAATACCATATAAATATTTGGAAAAAAACCTCTTAAACAAATAATCAAAGAGGATGAAGATTGGTGTGAAATGAATTAAATAGTAAGATTATTTGGCTTATCTTCAAAAGTCAAATTAAGAAATTCAACAAAGAACTCAACAAGAAATCAAAGAATTCAAAAAGTATCAATGAAACCAATTTAAATATCACTAATATAAAATTATTGTAAATAGTCTTAGAATGGGAATTTAGTAACAAAGAAAGAATTAATCAAGTATTTACTTGTGTTATATTTCATTATCAAAAAATTGACCAATATGATATAAGGGGTGTTGATACCTATGCCTTATATAGGCCTATAACATTGCTAACTAGTATACTATTTTAGCCAAATGACACACAAATGACAAACAAGCACATTACTAGTATTATAATGTATTGGTTTCCTATATAACACATGGATCAACAAGACTGTTACAAAAAAAGTCAGCTAAGATTACATGAAAATATTTTAAAAGAATCTTAATCAAGATAATGGTGTTTTATTTGGAAGGTTAACTAGGGCTTCTTCACTCCTAATTTTATACATAACATAGATTCTTTTGAAATAGCTTGTAACATGTGAAAATCTTAATTATCTTGACTTCTTTTATGATTTAATCATCTTGTTGCAAATATGTTATATATCTAAAAGAATTACTTAAGATAATATCATTAAAATTAGTCAAAGAATTATAAAAAATAAAATAAAATAATTAGCTCCAAAAAAAGTGTGCTAAATCAATACCTTGAGGATTATATTTGGATGCACATACATCATTCTCCCTAAAATAAGAAGATTTTTTCCTCAAATTGACATCATTAAAATAAGGAGACAAATTACCATTATTAAATTTCCTTGAAACATTAAGTAACAAACCATCTTAGATATAATAATTTCTATCACTTTTGTTTGCTTTACATAATTGATATTCTTTGTGAAAGTATTCATCATTAGGATACATATATTTTAACATTTCAAATCCTAATAATTTCACATCTAGCATGAAAAGTAAGACATAACTCCTAGGAGGAGCATTAGCCACTATATATATATATATATACCATAAAAGTATTTGACAAACAACATGAAGGATTGTATGAATCTTACCCACTTTTTATGCCTAGGACTCACTTACTTTTAACCATGCAAATATTTTAAATTCTCATGATTAGAATATAGCATAGAGGGTTTGGGCCTCAGCTAATGACTCTATGTCATTCTAAAATTGAATCCAACATTAGATTAAGTATTTTGTTAACATTAAATAGTAAATAAAGAATAACATTTTGATAATCAAAATTTCTCTCTGAATCTCTCCCTCACTAAAGATCTCTACCTCATCAGAGTTCCTGATTGGTGATTACCCTATTATATAAGCTAATTTCCATTGCTAGGAAGAAATTGGTGAGAAGTAAACAATTGAAATCAAAGAATTTATAGATCTCTAATAAACTTGTGGATAAAATTGATAATCAATCACCAATTTCAATTTCAAAGTCTAAGGATTCAAAGATGATAGATAAGATAAAAGCAATTTTAAATACAACTATTTCCCTAATAGATCAAGACAGGGATATGGTATGTGATTTTGACAAATTTCAAAAGAATGATGTACTTTCGATTATGATTTCTACCTCGATGAATAAAGGAGTTAAGGAATTCCAAAATTACCAATATATGGTGAATGAATCAAGAGCTGTTCCATCACCACTTACTTGTGACCCAAATACTGAGAATGAACCAGTAATTTTGTGGAGAGATCGGGTTGCTTTAAATAGATGCCTTAAATAATGCTTGAATCACTCCTATATTCCACCATGTATTGAAAAGGGTTAGGTTGTAATTAAACTGGAACAGAATAAAATAGATAAAGAGGTAGATGAATGGAAGTGGGCACTGATTGGATATGTGTATGGGGATTTCCTTTCATACAATCAGATGTAGGAATTTTTTAGATCCCATTAGAGTAATGTCATTATGCCAAATATTATATGTCATGGTAATGGGTATTATGTCTTCAAATTTACAAGTGAAGAGGATTGCAATAGCGTACTTTCCAGTCGATGGACTCATTACAACAAACCACTTATGCTTAAGGGATGGTAGGGGAAGATGACGTTTTCACAAGAGGAACTTCAATTTGTTCCTTTATGGATCAAACTTCCCAATCTCCCTCTTGAATACTGGTCTCCACGATCTCTAAGTATGATAGCTACTTCTATGGGAAGGCTAATTTGTGACGATTCAATCATTACAAGGAAAGATTAAATAACCTTCCCTAGAATGTTAGTGGAAGTAGACGACAAAAGACCTCTATGTGAAAGTGTTACTGTAACACCCCCAAATTTACTACTGAAAAATTTCGTTTAAGACAAAGGTTTTAGCGGAAGCGAAAGAATTAAAACCATAAACTTGGGGGTATTACCGCCACACTTAGTACCAGACCGTTTCACTCCTACCGTTCCGATACTAAGTGCTAAGGCTAAACTAAACAATCATTAAGTAAGAGTCATCAAAACATAGGTCCATAGTTAACATAAACCATTCACGAAAACCACGAGTCAACAACAGTTAAAATATCGTGGAGGAATACAACTTAGAGTACGGTTTCAAAACAAGAAGCGTAGTACAAAATATAGCCAAATAAAATAGATCCCAAGGGACCAATATCCGGATCGCCTACTCACTCAAGCCAAGCCTTCCACCCCAATTCAATAACCGATCGGTGGATCATCACAGGACCCATTCAATCAAGGTAGTATTAGTACGGGTCCAATATTGAGTAAGGGCGCTGGTGCGCTAAGGCCAAGCATACAATCATACCACATAACATACATAGCACAAACATATAGGCAACATGCGATAACCCGCAAGATAAGGCTTGAGTACTTTCTGGTGACTTATTCTTATTTCTCGTTAAGAATAATACATTCATTCCACACATATTCTTTAATAGTCCGTGTGAGTGCGGGAACCCCACTATTATAGCCGGTGAAACGGTCACGAGGGCCATGCCCTGCCACTATTATAGCCGGTGGACCGGTCACGAGGGTAACATACCCTGCCACTATTATTTGCCGGTGGACTGGTCTGGCCCCGACTCACAAGGTGTTCCACTGTAAATATTAGTATCTTTCCCATGTCTTATCCTCATTTTAATTATTTTGTTGAGCACGGAATCCCCCACTATTATAGCCGGTGGAACGGTCACGAGGGCCATGCCCTGCCACTATTATAGCCGGTGGACCGGTCACGAGGGTAACATACCCTGCCACTATTATTTTCCGGTGGACCGGTCTGGGTCCGGCTCAACATCTTTCTCTGTAAGTAGTTAATGTCTTAACATATCTTATTAAAAAGTTTTTCACCAAGGATACGCATAAATCATTCTCTTTATGCTTTACACATCACAACCAATAAAATTCCGCGTTCATAACCACCCCTTAATCGATAATACACATGATAACGCCAAACAACTCTAAGCAGTCATAACCAACCCTAATTGTCCACACCAACCCGTGGTTAACCACTCTCATCCCTATTTTACCATAACCACCTTACTTAGCCATCCCAAACCTTAATTATCCTCAACAGTCACAATTGGTTACTCCATCCCTACTTAATCACAACGCCCCAGAGTTAATCACTCCAAACCCTGATTCCATACGATCATTAACTCCCATGCAAAACCCTAATACCGCCATACCAACATTAATACCACTATACAACCCATAACACCACCATGTAAACCCTAATACCACCATAAGTCATTAATACCACTATACAATCATTAATACCGTCATACGAATATTAATACCACCATACAAACCCTAATACCACCATGCAAACCCTAATACCACCATACAAACCCTAATACCACCATCCAACATCATTACCTCCATAAAATCACAAATACCACCATACAACATTAATACCTCCATAAAATCACAAATACCACCATACAACATTAATACCTCCATAAAATCACAATACCACCATACGAACCCGAATACCACCATAAGTCATTAATACCACTATGAAATCATTAGTACCACCATGCGAACATTTATGCCACCATACAAACCCTAATACCACCATGCAACCCTAATACCACCATACAACCCTAATACCACCATACAACATTAATACCTCCATAAATTACAAATACCACCATACAACAGTAATACCTCCCTAAAAACACAAATACCACCATACAACATTAATGCCTCCATAAAATCACAATTCCACCATACAAACCCGAATACCACCATAAGCCATTAATACCACTATGAAATCATTAGTACCACCATACGAACAATTATGCCACCATAAAAACCCTAATCCCACCATACAAACGTCAAGACTCCCATGATGGTTCCCAACTCATATTACCATTTATCTTAACATGCATGTCCTAGTGGGCCATAACATATTACATCATAAACATCATACATATAAATGTCATGCTCATGTCACGGAAGCACATACAACATACCTCAATCTCCAAGTTGCGCTACACATAAGACAAGTTATACACAAATCATATAATACATGGCATAGCATGACATACATAACATTCAACACATCCATGTCACACATAGCACAAGGCCATTAGCTTCGTCCTTACCTAAGGCGACGCCGGGCTTGGAGCACGCTCCTCTAACTCCTTAGGGCTTTGGTCGGGGTTACCTATAAAAGGGAAAAATGCTAAGTATTAGTTTCCCTTATAATTACTATCAATCCTCGTTCTAGTTTAAGGTTAGGGTTTTTATTACTAAAAAGGGTTTTATACAAAAACTAGGGTTTTTACCTTAGAATTAGTATACTAAATATTAGTAGTCAAAATATGTTTATTTTTAATACCTATTGTTACACTTATATTATTAGACCCGTTAGCCCTATTCTTATAATAATAATGTTCATGCTAACTATAGAAAAATAGTGATAATAATAATAATAATAAAACTAATACTAGTGACACTAATGTTTATAGTGAGAGAAACCTTAGCATTTTTAAGGCTAAGTCTACTAATGGTGTCATATTCGAAATAATATTATTATAAGGTCACAATATTACAAGTAACTATTCCTAAGGGTGACAATGATAATAGTTATATATTCTTGAATAATAAAAGGGTTCAAATGCTTTTGATTACAACAATAAGGTAGTGATAGTAGTAATAATAGTAATAGTTAATAATAGTGTCATAGTAATGAGGTTAGGGTTAATGTTAAATGGTATGGTAATAAGGTTCAAGTACTCTTCTTAGTTAACAACCAAATGATATTTACTAGCTTGAGTTAAGTAACATGGGTAAGACAAGGTAGTATTATTATTAACAATAGTGATAAATGTGTTAAGTATAATAATAATAATAATAATAATAATAATAATAATAATAATAATAACAACAATAGTACAACCAAGTAAGGTTAAGCAATAATAATAATAACCATAGTAAGGATAATAGAAGTAATAATAGTAATATTATTAATAATGTTAATACTAACAATTATAAGAATTAAGATTAAAGTTAAGTATAATAAAAGTTAGGGTTCAAAAGGGGTGTTAGTATTAGTAAGAAAATAAGACATTAATAATAGAGACAATAATAATGATGATAATGATAATAATAATAATAGTAATAGTAATGAAAGAAATAATAATAATAATAATAATAATAATAATAATAATAATAATAATAATAATAATAATAATAGTATTAATATTGGTAGAAAATAGTAGTAGTTATACAAAAGGGATATTAGGGTTTGGATGAGTGGAGAACCACCTAGGGTCGGTGGTGGTCCGGCGGCGGCGCGTGGCGGCGATAGCGGCGGCTGTGGAGGAGGAGAAGAGGGGGAAAGATGGAGGTGGCAGTTAGATGGGAGGGGAAAAGGAGGAGTTTGAGGTGGGGAAAGAAAGAGCAGGTGAAGGGGAGTGGAGTGAGGGTGGTGGCGTGGCAAGGGGAGGCGGCGCGCGGCGGCGACGGCAGCTGCCGGGGGTGGTGGAGAGAGGTGGAAGATGAGGGAGGAAGGAGGAGAGGGAGGCAGGGGAAATTGAAGGCAGGGAGAGGTAGAGGGAGGCAGGGGAAGTTGAAGGCAGGGAGAGGTAGAGGGAGGTCTGCTGGGCATTTTGGAGGATGGAAGAGTGGCTGGTAGCGGCGGAGGAGGCGGCAGAAGGTGGCGCAAGGCGGCGACAGGCTGAAAGTGGTGGTTTTCGGGATAGGAACTTTGCACGGCGAAGGCGGCACGTGCAGGGCTAGGCGGAGGGTGGTGGTGGCTTGGTTTTGTCGAGGGAGGTGCAGGGATGGTAACGGTGGCTAGAGGTGGCGGCGGCTGTCTCCAGTGACGGCGAAAAGCCCGTCTTTTTGAGGCGGCGGAGATGCAGGGTTTCGGGGCAAAAAAAATGAAAAGGGAGCTGATCGGGGCTGCCAATGGGGGGTATTTATAGGCAATTGGAAGGGGAAGACGACAAGGGGAGAAGGAGGCGTGCGAGGCAGGTGTGCAGGTGGCCGGCCGGTGGCAGGTGGTGCAGGTCCTGCCATGGCAGGCTGGGTCGGGGAAGGGGAGAGGAAAAGGGAAAGAGGTGGGCACGCGGGAAAGGGAGAGAGGGACTTGGTCGGGGTCGAAAAGAGAAAGAAAACGACGGGAGAGAGGCAGGGAAGGACGGTCGGCGCTGAGCTGGTGGCTGCCGGCGAGATTCGGGGCTGCAAGTCGAGTTGCAGGTCGGCGTGCAGGTCGGGGAAGAAGACAGGGCGGGGTGGACCGGTCGGTCCAGGGAAAAGAAAGAAAGGAGAGAGGGGGCGGTTCGGCCGGCGTTATAAAGTTTTAAAACAAAACGCGGCATTTTGAGGATTGTTTGGAAAGAAACGCTGCGTCCTCGTCGGTCTGGAAACAGTTACTTTTTTTCTTATTGTGACGCGGCGTTTCGGCGACTATAGCGTCGAAACACAGCGTTTGGTTTCACGGGCGGCTGGCTCGCTGGGCCGCGGGCGAGAAGAAGGAAGGAGAGGCGGGGAGGGGGGTCTGGGCTGCGCAGGCCGGGCGCGCGAGACGGGGGGGGGGGGAGAAAGGAGATTTGGGCCGACGGGCTGGCCCAAACCGGGGGAAGAAGAAGAAAAAAAATAAAGGAGGAAGAAAGAAAAAGAAAAGAAAGGAGAAAAGGAAAAAGGAAAATGGAAAATGATAAAATGGTTGGGGATATTTGTTCTTTATTTATTTATATAATTAATTTAGTTATTTAATTTTAATAATAATTATTTTAATTATAATAATTAAATCCATTTTTAAATTAGTTAGGCTATTTTGGGTAAATTTCCTTAACCTCCATGCTAATTAGAAAAATACCCAAATTTTCTTCCAATTAAATTCTTTATTATTTTCCTCTTAATCTATCTCAATTAACTCTCTACATTTTAAGTAAATAAATTTTAATAATTAATTTTCCTAATAATTCCTTATTTGGCCATAATTTCGGAAATTAGGATTTTGGGATATTACAGTTACCATTTAAGTTCCTAATGGCTCAAATTTCTAGCAAAAAAGTTAAATTGGATTAGAGGCCAAAGTATTATCCAATCTGTTTAAATTCTACTCATGATGGAGCTTTTTGTCCTAAAAATAGGAAGGCCATAAATTTCAAGCAGAAGAAATAAGAAAGGATAATGTTTATGGATAAAAGACACACTACACCTTCTAAAATCCTTACTGGATAACAAATAGAAGAGCCACACATTCTAGGCCCTAACACATTATTTAGATAGGTAAAATCCTTTATCTATATCTAAAAGTGACAAAACAAATGATAATACTTCTGCTAGGAGGAAACATGACTTAATGATGATCTAGAACTTGAAGCTTCCTAGTGAATATTAAGCTCTAAGATCTAGAATGAGAAATGGCCAAGCTTTAACTATTGCTAATACTTTTCAAATGTTGTAATAGGAAAATAAGGACAGGGAGGAGTGTGAGGAGGAGGAGAGGCAAATTACCTTTGATCTTGGTGAAACATGTTACTCCTATGGAATGTCATAGGAATGAATGATCAGTCCAACTAATACTCAATAAAGGACTAGATCACTAGAGGTAGGCATAAATGTATAAGATTATTGGAAACTAGAGTGAAGCAAGGTGAAGATGATCAAATAAGACGTAATATTGCTCCACATTATCATATCTTGAATAACTACACTTACCATCACAATGGTTGAATATGGATTCCATGGGATTCTCTCCATTGGAAGATTTAACTTCTAAAAGCTTGTGATCAATTTATTCTCTATAATGCGTAATGCCTAATATAAGAAAAGAACTTATTTTAGGTTTCATAAATTCTTTTAACACTACAAAAGCTAGGAAATCCTTATAGTTTGAGCTAATAAGAGAACCTATGTAGGTCACTATCCCATTTGTTCTCATGGGGGATTATAATGTAGTTATGACGTTGACATAGAAGATTGGAGGCAACACCCCTACCCAAAAAGAAATTAATTAATGTTCTTAGATGGTGAGCTCCTTAGACCTTTTGGATCTCAAAGGATATAGATCCATCCTAACATGGTGTAATTCTCTTTTGGTAGTAAATAATACTTCGTTAGTTACCAAAAAACACTGCCTCTATATCTCTAAACTTCGTATAATGGTAAAGAATTCCTTATCATAGGTAGAATAACTTAATCTAGCACCATTTTATTTTTCGCTAAAATTTGTTATAGGTTTATTTTCTTGTGAAAGAACTCCTTTAATACCTACTCCACCCACATTACAAGTTACCTTAAGAAGTAGGTTAAAATTAGGAGTACATAATATAGGAGTATAACATAGCTTACACTTGAGAGTATCAAAAGCTTTTCCCAAAATAAAGTCTCCTTTATTTATAAGTTGAGTAATAGGTGCTTCTATAATAGAGAAATATTTAGTGAATCTCTTATAAAAACTAGCTAAGCTATGAAAACTTCTTAGTTAATGTATGTCCTTTGGTATAGGCCACTCTTTAATAGCTTCTATTTTTGTAGGATCAAATTTAATACCCTCATCACTAATAATATAACCAAGGAAAATAAAACATGAGAGCATAATATCACACTTTTCCCATATTCCATATAGCTTAGTTTCCCTAAGTTTACAAAATAATTTCCTCAAATGTAGAAGATGATCATGTTCACTTTTGTTATATACAAGTATATCATCTAAATAAAATACAATGAAGTTACCTAGGAAAGGATGAATAATTTCATTTGTTAGTCTCATAAAAGAACTAGGTGCATTATATAACACAAAATGCATAACAACCCATTCATAGAGATTGTTTTAGTTTTAAATGTTGTTTTCCATTCATCTCCTTCCCTAATAAATGTCTGATGGTAACCACTTTGTAAGTTTATCTTAGAAAATATACTTGCACCGCATAACTAATCAAGCTTTTCATCCAATATTTGTAGGAAAACAATGTTTGATAGTTATATTATTCATTGCTCTTGAATCTATGCACATATGCCAAGTGCCATCCTTGTTATGAACTAATAACACAGGTACACAAAAAAGACTCATAATCTCTATCACAAAACACTTGTTTACTAGCTCTTCAATTTGCCTTTGTAATTCCTTAACCTCCTGTGCATTATATCTATAGCCCAGTCAATCAGGTAAATGCATCCCCAGTATCAAATCAATGGTATTCTCTATACCCTAAATATGTGGTAGTTTAAGAGGTAAATATTTTAGAAATACACCATTATATTCATCAAGGAAATTAGTAAGATTTCAATTGTTAGAATTTTCTCCCCAAAACTAAGATGACTTAGCTACTAAGGCATAACAAACACCCACTTCCTCAATGTAATTAATCATTTCCTTCTTATGTAAAAATAAACTCTTTTTAAGCTTAGGTAATGATATATAATCACATTGGAAAGGTTTCAAATTATATTTATTTTTATCCTTTAATGCCATATATTAATTAGTGAAATCATCATGAGTTGCATTACTATCATATTGCCATGTTCTACTAAGTAAAATATCATAAGCATCCATAGGCAAAAAATCACACAACACCTCATCATGATGATCACAAATGCAAAAAGAAATGGTTGTTTATTTAGTCACTTTAGCTTCATTATCCTCTTTTATCCATTGTAAGGAATATGGTTTAGCTTGTATAGCAGTTACTAGTCCTAGTAGATTGACAATTTTTAGACTAGAAATATTTGTTCAAGAACCATTATTTATGATCACCAATTCTATAATTTCTTTTAAAAAATTTATCCCTTTCTATATATTGATATTTAGGTTGTATTTCTGATGCCCTTTGTAGTATAAAAAGGATATCCATATTCTTCATACATATTTAAGACATTATCATTAGATTCAATTTCTAAGTCATCATCATCAACACATGGTTTCATGTTTTCAAATTCACTTAAGGTTAATTATCTAGGAATAGGAAATTCCCTAGCAAAATGACCATACTATTTACATTTGAAGCATTGCTTATTGTACTTTTCATTAACTTTAGTTTTACATTTATCTTCTCAGTTGGGGTTAATTTTATTATCCTTTGTTCAATAGTTATGTGCCCCAAATTTTGATTTAAATACATTAGAATTATTTTTATTAGATGTAGATGCTGAAGAACTTGTCTTTTGATAGGATTTTCAAAATTTGAAGCTAACTAAATCAAATCCTCAAGAGACTTATGGGCAAATATTTCAACATTTTTCCTAATAAAGTTGTTAAGGTTAACACATCTTTTTTTATATCACATAAGAGTGCTAGTTTTTCAAATTCCCTAGTGTATTATTCTACACTAGAATCCCTTGCCTAAGATTAGTTAATGTGATATACACCTCTTACTCATTTTCTTTAGGTATAAACTTATTTTTGTAAGTGTTTCTTTAACTTTTCCCAAGACTTGATTTTATTTATATCTAACTTACGATGGGTCCTCTTAATATTATCATACCAAACCCTAGCAACGTTTTTGAATTTAGGAGTTGGTAATTTACATTCGTGCTCATCATCATACTCCCTAAATTTAAATACTAATTTAATTTCATACAACCCTCAAAAAATAAATCAACATCTAATTAACCATAAAAATGAGGAGGGCCAAGCTTTATACCTCTGTCTTTGAATTGATTCTACCTTTTTTTATGGTTTCCATAGCCTCTTTGATTGTGGCTTTAATCAATTGATCAATTCTCTTGTGCTCTCTCTTAACACTCCATCCTAGAATTTAGATGACCACCACTTACTTTGGTTGCCCTCGTAACCAAGCCCTCTAATCAATCATTTGTAGCCTTCATGGTATTATGCATATTTTATAAAGTCTCTTGGTTGACTAATCTTTATTCCAATATTTGTGGTTGCCTTTGAATGAAAGGAAGTTTATGTAATTGTGAATTTATTGCATGGACACTTGCTGCTAGTTATTAAGAGTGTTATACATTATCTTCATTGAAACCTCCTCACCTATTTCTGAATACTACTCCAAGATACACGTGACACACTCTAAAAGTTTTGCTGAAATTTACTTTTTGAAGTCTTCTTGAAGTTATGCCTATGTTCTTGAAATAATCTTGCACTCATAGATGTGAAATAAAAAAAATAGAAATATTGAATGTTGTTACTAAGAAATCTTGATTAACTTCAATACAATGTTGATAAAATTTCAGAAAATCTTGATAAAGAACAAGAAGCGTCTTGTTTGAAGGAATAATTCAAAAGAAAGCTGAATTGTTGGATGATAATGGAACACAAGTGAGGATAGATTCTTTTATATTGTGATCAAGGATAAAGAAATAATATAAGAAGAATAAAACCATGTTGAATTTTACACCAAGATGAAAAATATAACTTATAAATCATGAAAGAAGAAAGGAGAAAACACACGATTCTTACACTTAAAAACTAATTAGCACTTTTGAAAACAAGAATTGTAAGATTCAAAGCTAACTAAAAGAATTTAATAATCAACGTTGTAAGAATCTAAAGAAGAAGAAGAGATGGATTAACACTTACCTTCAAGTGTCGAAGGTATTCACATAAGATAGGTAATCTCCAACCTCATGTTGAAGACTAAGGAGAACAGCTTGAAGATGTGAAGACTTGGTTGAATATCTATTACACTTTGGTTGAATATATACTAGAGCCCTTCGAGTATCTTCAAAATTTGAAGTTGAAGATTTGAAGACCAAGTTGAAGATTTAAAGATCAAGTTGAAGATACTCTATCCTATTAGTTTTTCTTGAAATTTATGATTAACGATATACTAACCTATGCAAATACATGTTAAAACAATCATTCATGGGCAAGAATGGGAGGAAAATTTTCTAGAAGAAAACACAAACACTTGAAAGAAGAAGAAAATAAGGGAGCTTTGAATGGAAGAAAATAAGAGAAGGAAAATTAATTTTGATGGACTAAAGCCAAAACGTGGCTTTGATACCAGAATATGGACTAATAAATTCAACCAAGAACTCAAAAAAAAATAAAATAATTCAAAAATCTTCAGAGAAACCAATTTAAATATCACTAATCTAAGATTATTCTAAATTTTCTTAGAATAGGTATTCAATCACAAAGAGAGAATTAACCAATTATTTACTTGTGATATATTTCATTATCAAAAAAATTATTTAACATGATACAAAGGGTGTTGACAACCATGTCTTACATAGGCTTATAACATTGCTAACTGGTATACTAGTTTAGCCATATGACACACAAATGACTAACTAGCACATGACTAACATTATAATATATTTATTTCCAGTATAATACATGCATCAAAAAGACCATTACAAACAAAGTTATCTAAGATTACATGAAAATGGTTTATAAGAATCCTAATCAAGACTTTGGTGTTGACTTTGAAAGGTTGAAATGGGCTTATTCAATTTTGCTTTTATGCACAACATAGCTTCTTTCACAATAGCTTGTAATATGTGAAAATCTTAAGTATCTTGACTTCTTATATGATTTTACCATCTTTCTGCAAACATGTTACATACCTGCAAGAATGGATTAAGCTAATATCATTAAAGTTGTTCAAGGAATTATCATCAAAGACCAATAATGTAATTGACTCAAAAAATAAGTATGCCAAATCAATACCTTGTGGATCATCCAAAAGGATGCACCTGCATGATCTTCCGATGAGCTTTTAAACTTTTATGCACATATTTTTTTTTGTTTCTAGATGCAATCAAATTTATGTAATATAAGAATGTCGATGATAGTGAATTTTTGGTAAAGTGAGTTACGTGAATCTATTAGTCGATGACATGAAGTGGATTTTTTTCTATTATTTTTATGTTGTCTTTTAAAGATAGAGTATGCTTTTTCCTTGAATAATTTAGAGATTTAATCATGTGTTGAGAAGATTTAATTAAAACATGCCCAAAACCATGTTTTCTAGAATTATTGAGCATCATATATGTTTTTTTAGTAAAGTGATGAGAAGTGAAAATATTTTTTATGTTTGATATGTTAGTCCCTAACATTTAAAAGAAAAAAATATTCATAACATAACATATATGTTACTAATGAGTTGCTATACACAGAAACATGCTTGATTCAAAAATTGCCAGTTTTGAATGATTGAGGTTAATGGTGCATGAACTCTGTTTTTAATTGATTTCAAGGCCTAAATTACATGATAAACATGTTAAATATTGATTTCATAAAGCTTAAAAGCTAGATAAGATGATGTTATTTGTTAAATATTCTTTTGAGTGCATCATAAGTTTCAATTAAGTGATTAGAATGTGAAATATGTATGGTGATATTAAAATTGGACTAAATTGATGAATCCATTGATACAAAGATCTGAATGAGCAACTTAAGGGCCAGATCAGTCGACTGATAGTTGCTAACAAGAATCTTGAATAAGGAAGATGAGTGTTAATGGAGTTATATTTAGGATCATTTTTGCTTGGTTTTGAGACAAAGAAGTAGGAAATTCAAGCAAGAACTCGAAAATAAAGAAGTAAGATTTCAATGAATTCAATATGAATCAAAGAAATCCAATTTAAATATCACTAATCTAAGATTATTCTAAATAGCCTCAACATGGGCATTCAATTACAAATATAGAATTAACTAAATAAATTATTTGTGTCATATTTGGATATAATAGTTTGAGACATTTCTAACTAGCACACTAATTTAGAAAAATGACACACAAATGTCTAACTAGCACATAACTAGTATTATAATGTATTTATATCTAATTTAATACACAGCTTGGCCTGACTATTACAAAAAAATTAAGCTAATATTACATGTAAATAGTTTATAAGAAACTTAATCAAAATAATGATATTGACTTTGAAAGGTTGACTAGGTCTTCTTGAATTTTGCTTTCATGCACAATTGCTTCCTTTGTAATGTCTTGTAACATGTGCAAATCTTAAGTATATTTACTTCTTATATAAATTGTCTTCTTCCCGCAAATATGATTCATACCTGTAAGAATGATTTAAAGCAATATGATTAAGGTTGGTTAAAGTATTATCATGAAAATTAAATAATGTGATCAACTCTTAATGTATAAATTGCTAAATAAATTGGGTCTTGCTAACATTTGATGATGGAACTTGGTTTGATCTCCAACAAAAGAGAAATTATAATAGAGGATGAGATGGGAGAAGAAATTTGATCTTGATGTAACCATTGAGATCAAATACTTATAATCACCACTTATGGTATTAACTCTAAAGATAAAGAAAGTAAGATTTTAGAGATATCAACAAACCATGAACTAAGTTAGTTGGATGAAGGCTATCAAAATTCCCCGTAGAATACCAATGAGTTCCTTCCATTTAAAATCAGCTCTACACTCATATAAAGAGTTTAAGAAGTTGAGAAAATTACAAACAACCCTTAGGTAACCATAAGCGTACAAACTTTACTAAACAATACTCTAATGTAAGAAAATTATGGTAGGAATAAACCACTAAAACAATAAGCATGGGAGCTAATTTTTCATACCTCCCACAGCCCATTCCTAATGAATTACTTGATAAATTATTCTTACATGATAAAAATAAGACTTAGGAAACATAAATTAAAAGAAAAGAACTATTAGTACACTACTTTAACTTATGCTTAACTAAATGGAGAAAGCAACCCTTCCCCATGGATTCTTCTTAGCCGGATACCATTTCAAATCACTAGGATATTAGGTCTACTTAATTCATGCAAATTAAGGTCTTGAAAACCACAAATCTTAACCTAAAAATCTACTACACAAAAGATAGGCCTACATATTATGAATTTTGAAAGTTGGTGCTCCCTATGGGTTCTTACACGATGGTTTGGATGAGTGGCTTTTCTAAGCCATATTTCTAAGCCATATTTCTAAGCCATACTGAAGCTAACAAAAGTTGGTGAGTTAATGGCTTTTAGTTTTTTGTTGCATGGCTTACATGACTCCTCATAATCTATCTCATATAATAATGCAAGTGAGGAGATTTTGGATTCTCCTAACTTAGAAAAATTTTATGAATAGATTATTATTTTTCATATGAGGGGGATGTTCTTCCATCATCCTCCCCCTTTTCAGAAGGACCATCCTTATATTCATAAGGCTCATCATGTAAGTAGGGATGTAAATATTCCACGTTAAATGTAGTTGATAGGTCCCCTAGTTCTGGTGGAAGCTCCAGCTTATATGCATTTTTTCCAATTAATTAAAGTACTTTGAATGGTCCATCACTCTGTGGTAATTATTTTTTCTTCCTCCTCAAAGGAAATCTCTCCTTTATAATGTGAAGCTAAAATTGATCTTCTAGCTCAAATATTTTTTATTTTCAATGCTTGTTGGCTTTCTTTTTATTCTTTTCATTAACCTTCTCAATTCTATATCTCATTTTCTCATGTAACTTCTTAAATTCATTGGCCTTATCGATTGCTTCAATGGGGAGAGGAATGAGATCAATGGAGGTGGTGTGGATCAAAGTGGAGAGAAGCACATGATTGAATTACTTCATTGTTTTAGTCATCAATAGGTTGAAGTTTGAAGAAGAAAGCTCAGTTTAAGGAAGATTAAACTCGAAATGGTGCAGGCTTCGGTGATAATATATCCTTTGAATGTTAAATGAACATTCGAAGGACTCTAAAGAGGAAGAATACCCTGGGAACTTCTCCTATCTAGATGGGACTCCAAAGGGAAGAAAACGTAAGTCTCAACTTGTGAATTTTGTGTTCAAATGATTTTTATTATTCAACTTATGCATATGCGTGTACAAGGAGGTATATATATAGGAAGAGTAGCCAACTAAAATGACTTAACACTAGCCAGTTATCCTTCTTAATTCAAGCTAGATTTAACTCACTTGAATTAAGCCTATACAATTCTTATTCTCAATCATAATATCATCATTTAAATGATATTAATGACTAACATTACAAATCCATACAATCAACTATGGTACATACATGAAATTACAACAAAACCCTAAGTTATATGAAATATACTTTAGGGTTTACAATAGGCTAAATATAACTAATGATATCATGAACTATATCTTGTTGTAGTGTTATCCCATGTATGTCATAGCCTTGCATACTTTGAATGCTTGTACACTTTAAGTCTCTTCTTGTGTTTTAACTTCTTCACTTTGCAAATATGTAATATACTTGAAAGAATATCTTGAAGTTTTTTCAATACCAAGTATAGAAATATCATCAAAAAAATTTAAAATGATTGGCTCCATTATTAAGAATGCTCATTCTTCCTTTCCTTGAGAGTCACTAGAAACATAAGATACATTAGATGCACCTGCATCAAGAGGTGGTGGGATTCACTCCATAAACCACTTCAAAAGGGGAACAACTAGTTGCATAAGTAGGAGACCGATTGTAAGCAAACTCTATGTGACTAAGTTTGATGTCCTAATCCCTCAAGGATTTGTGAAAGAAACTCCTCAAAAGCACAATGATGGTATAGTTAGTGACTTCTATTTGAGCATCTATTTGTGCTTAATAGGTGGTGCTAAAAATAATCTTAGTACCAACCAATCTTGACAATTTCTTCCTGAAGTAGCTAAGAAACTTGGAATCCCAATAAGAAACAATCAATTTAGGTTATACCATATAACCTAACTATCTCCTGGAAGTACAAATCAGTAATGTAAGAGGCATCAATTATCTTGTGACAAGGGACAAAATATGACATCTTAGAAAACTAATCTGCCACCACAACAATGTCATTGTTTTTCCTTTGTGTCTTAGGGAATGCCGCTATGAAGTCCATACTCACATGATCCCAAGGATGATATGGGATAAGCAAAGGAGTATAGAGTCCTTGGTGGAAGTGACTCTTGGACTTTTGGCAAGTAGAGCACCTTTCCACAATTAATTTTACATCCCTTACCATTCTAAGCCAAAGTAAATGTTTTACTAGAGTACATCACATGTTTTAATAATTCAAAAATGTCCTACTCATTCTTCTCCATGCACTGCTAAAATAACAACTATCCGATGGAACTCTTAGGAATGTACAACTTGTTACCCTTTAAAAGGAAACCATTTTGAATTAGTTAGGGACCTTGAACCTTGTTTTGATCTTCAAAGAAGCTTGTAGAGTCTTCATCATACTTGTAGAGCTCCTTCAAGCATCCAAATCCTAAGACTCTTACTTCAAGTAATAACAAAATGCGATACCTTCTAGAGAGGGCATTTGCTATAACATTGGTTTTTCCACTTTTATGTTTTTCTATAGATAAGAAGGATTGTAAAAGCTTTACCCACCTTGCATGCTAAGGTTTGAGCTTATGTTATCCATTTATGTATTTTAGGGAATCATGATTAGTATGTAATACAAATAGTGATGGCCTAAGGTAATGAGACTAATGATCTAAAGCCATAACAATAACATGAAATTCTTTATCATAGGTGCTATAAATGGATCTTGAGCCATTGAGATTTTCACACTTGATTTCCAAAACCTTATCAAATTCGGGAAACCTTAACACTAGTGCTTCACTAAACATACCCTTTTTCACTTCAAAGGTTTCTTCCACATGTTTGGTCCATTTGAGTTCACCCTTTTTGAGACACTCTATTATAGGTGCTAGAAGTGTACTAAATCCTTGTATGAACTTCGTATAGAAGGAGGAAAGCCCATGAAAGGATCTAAAATTAGTGATGATTTGGGTGTAGGCCATGCTCTTATCACCTCCACCTTTGACTCGTCCATATACATACCATCTCTAGATACAAAATATCTAAGAAAGGTGACTTTTGGCACAAAGAAGTCAAACTTTTCTATTTTACCATACAACTTGGTGTTCCTAAGGGCTAGGAATACAATCTCTAAGTGCCTTAAAAGATCATCACTAGTAGAGCAGTATACAAAAATATCATCAAAGTAGATAACTAAAATTTTTGAAATGAAGTGTCTAAGTACTTCATCTATAAGCCTCTTGAACATGGTTGGTGCGTTGGATAATCTAAATGGCATGACCATCCATTTGTATAATCTTCCTTTGGTCTTGATAATGGTCTCCCATTTGTCTCCTTCCTTCATCCTAATTTGATATTAGCCACTCCTCAAGTTAATTTTGGAGATTACACTTGGCCAATGTCAACAATCCAACATGTCATTAAGCCTAGATATGAGATACCTGTCCTTGAGAGTAATGTTGTTGATAACTATACTTTCAACACACATCCTCATTGAGACATCCTTCTTGGGTACCGAAAGGGAAGGTACTGTACATGGGCTAAGTGATCCCCTAATATAACCTTTTTACAACAATTTTTCAACTTGTAGTTGTAACTCCAAGGCCTCTTTATGGTTACACCTATATGTCAATTTGTTAGGGAGAGTAGCACTAGGGATAAAGTTAATTTGGTGATCTATGACTCTTATGGGAAGCAACTCACTAGGTAGTTCATTTGGGAAGACATCCCCAAACTTAACTAGAAAGGTCTTGACCCTTGGTCAAATGGACTTCCATTCTCATTATTTTAGAACATCAATAGAAAATACATGGTTTTCCCCTTGCCTATGGCTTTGTTTAACCCCTTCCTATCCATGAACATAGCCTTTTTACAATTTAGATCCTCCTTAAGAAGTGAGAATCAAATGCTAAGGGATGCAAGTAAAATATTTTTGATGTCATATTTCAAGATATAAGTGTTCTTCCTCCTATTATGCTTGACATTCCTATAATATTTCTAAGGCATACCTAACAACAAATGACATGAATCTATAGGAATTAAATCATAAATAAATTTATCTTGATAAATGTTCCTTATGGAAAATGGAACAATAACTAGCTTAGTGACCTCAACCATAGAGCCATCTTTAAGCCATTGAAGCTTATATGGCTTAGCATGTGCAATAGTGGAAAGATTAAGGTTCCTTACAAAAGTGCAAGAAGCCATATTTTGTAAACTCCCCCCATCAACAATAAGGGAACATATTTTACCAAGTATTGTGCACTTAGTATAAAATATGCTTTCGTTTTTGAGACTCCTCATCTAAGACTTCTTTTTTCATGAAAAACCCTCCTCACCATCAAAGCCTCTCCAACATTCGATGAGGCTTTCTCAAACTTGCCCTCCCCATCTATGACCAAATGCTCCCCTTCTTCTTCGTCCTCCAATGGTACCTCCTATTCGTTAAAAAGGTCATCACCATTATTTTTGGACATTCATTTCAATAATGCCTAATTCATTGACACTTAAAACACCTCACTCCTTTGCTCCTGATTGTCTCACCTATTTCGTGCCTTCCCTTACCTTCACCATCGATATTTTTGGGTATAGGAGGTGGCTTAGGTGACTCCCTTTGAGGGTTTTGGTTCAACCTTACCATGTAAAATTTTTAATCCCCTTTTTTCTTTTTTATGCCTTTCCACCTTAATGGTGAGATGAAACAATTCATCTATTGGGTAATATTTGTAAAGATACACCTTCCTAGAAATCTCACTTCTTAAATCTCTTAAGAATCATGATATTTTATGCTCCTCCACCTCCTCCAAACCAAGTTTCATAATGAGCTTTTCGAACTCCCTAATATAATCTTCTACACTCATAGACCCTTATATTTAATAATATATTTTATTATAAAGGTCTTGGGGTGTAAAAAGGTAGTAAGAACCTCTCCTTAATCAATTTTTTTCATTTTTATCCAACTTTTTATCTTGAAATTTCCTTTTATTCCCCTCTTATGCCTTTTTAGTTTAAGGACCACAACTTTGAAATATTCTCATCATTATAATATTTTTCCTCGAACATCCTATTACAACTTAACTCCAAATCTAAAAATTCTTCTAGCTTATGTCACCCATCAAACTTTGGGATCTCTATTCTGATATCATGAGAAGATTCCCTTCTAAAATGTCTCCTCATCCCTTGGAACCTAGGAGAATCACTAAAAGAAGAACTAAAATTACTAGAATTTTCCTCTAGGTTTGATTCCTTCCTATAAGGGGATGGAACTCTTTGTGGGTAAGGAATGTGAGCATTTGGTGTAAGTGAGTCCAAAATTCCTAGCAATTTCATAATGTCTTCTTTTTGGTCCTTTATAGCCCCATATCTTCCCAAATTGTATGCTTCTTGAAGACTCAAACCTCTAGTAACTTATTGATTTTCTATGATGGTTTGGGATTGAAGAAGTAAAACAAGGGAATCAAATGTGGGTTATAGTTGAGTGGTGGGGTCTTTTTGGTGGTGTTTGGTTTGAATAGGCTGTGGTAGGGTAAGTAAGGGTTAAATGGGAAGTAGGTGGTGGATGGTGGTAGGGATTGTTGAAGGTGACCAAAAAAGGTGGAAAGAAAAAATTGTGGTGTGGTTTGTAGTTGGTTTTGGTGGGGAAATGGGGTACTTGAAGGTAGTTTGAGTGGTGGTAGTGTGGCCAAATGATGGTAATATGGTAGGTTTCAAAATGGGATGGAAAATGGTGAAAATAATGTGTAGAAAATTGAGAGAAAAGACCTTGAGATTTAATACCAATTAGATGCATAAATTGCTAAAAAAATAAGGTCTTGCTAAGAGTTGATGATGGAACTTGGGTTGAGCTCCAAAAAAAAAGAAGGGAGGATTAGATGGGAGAAAATATTTGATCTAAAAGTAACACTTTTGAACAAATATTATCAATCACCACTTAAGGTATTAACTCTTAAGATAAAGAAATTAAGATTTTGGAGAAAATAACAAACCATGCACTAAGTTTGTAGGATAAAGGTTGTCGAAATGCCCATCATAATACCAATGGGTTGATAGCTTTTACAATCACCTATACACTCATATAAAGAGGGTAAGAGTTTGAAAAAATTACAACAAACCATTAGGTAACCATAAGGGTACAAACTTAATTAAACACTACTCTAATGTATGCTAACTATGGTAGGAATAAACGTACTCAAACAATTAGCATGGGAGATAATTTTTGAGCCTCGCACAGCCCATTCCCCATGAATTAGTTTATATATTAGTTTTACAAGGTAATAATCAGACTTAGAAAACATAAATTACAAGAAAGGAAATACTATTACATTACTTTAACTTTTATTTAACTAAATGGAGAAACTAACCCTTTCTCACGCCTTCTTCTAAGCTGGATGCCATGGCTAATCACTAGGATATCATGTTTCCTTACTTCATGGTAATTAAGGTCTTGGGAAAAAAAATCTTAACCCAAAAATATACTACACAAAAGATAGACCTACATGTCTTAAATTTTCAAAAATTAGTCTCCATGTGGCTGCTTGTAAGCTAGTTTGGCACAGTGAATTTGTGGCTTTTCCAAGCTATATTTTTGAGCCATAATGAAGATAAGAAAAGGTAATGAGTTGATGGAATTTTTTTTTGCATAGCTTGCATATATCTTCCTAATCTAGCTCAAATATTAGTTCAAGTGAGGAGAGTTTTAGTTTCTCCTAACTTAGAAAAATATATAAATAGATTATTATTATCATATGAGGGGGAAGCTCCTACATCTTATCAAATACTAAGTATGAAAAATTATCATATTGAGGATAATTTATGGATTCTCCCACACCATTCTCATCAAACAATGAATATTTAATTGATAAAAGTACCATAGAAGGCATCTATCAATCTGAATACAAATTCTATTTACGTAGACTATGAATTTTTTAGTGACCCAGAAATCTTAAGATATAATTTGATATCTTATTTGAATCATTCCAATCTACCCATAGAGATAATTTCATCACACATATTGAAATAATTTTGGTGGTCTATATATCCCCTTTTTTCATGCTTATTTACCATAGTTTATTATATAAGAACATCAAAATAACAACATATTTATAATGATCATACACTTAAGAACCATAAAATCATTCTTTACAATTTTGACATATGTGTGTGTGTCTTTGTAAAAATCTATAAAAGTACCTATATCATGCCACCATGAAACAAAATTAAGGTGAAATAGGAAAATATTTCTTAATTAACAAGGAAATGAAATAGATTACTATTTCAGGCTCCACAAAACCAAGCTTAATTATAGATGAATGCTTGCAAGCTTTTGAGTGGCATTAAAGGAGGAATTGATGATACATTAATTGAAAGAAAAATACAAAATTGTTAAAGTGTGTTTAAGGGAAAATGAAATGGAAAACACATAAGGAGAAAAAGGAAGGTGAAATGAACGTAAGGTTGATGATTAGGCTTATAATGATGAAATTTCATTAAGATTGTAGGGGCCCCATGGATAAATGTGGCATTGAAAAGACAAGGGTGTTGCATCAAGTGGAGAACATGTAGTATAGAGAGGAGAAATGGTATGAATCATAGGAAATGAATATTAAAGGTGAGGGACAAGCCATATGCCTTGGCTAATGAAATTAATGATTAAGGGGAATAAAATCAATTGCTACCACATGGAAGTACAATGTTAAAAATAAGAGGAAAACATTGTACCAAAAATTCCTTAGTGGAGCATTATGATCTAATGTTATAAAATTTTGAAAGTTTGGAATGGAATCTCAAAATATTAGTTAATATTTAATTATAGAAAATTAGGCTATAATATCTACTTATGCCAAAAGATAGCAAGTTTATCTGAAAATAAAAATAATAAAAGGTTAAATATTTTTTTTAATTCTTTTTATAGTCATATAAAATGAAAATATAATAATCTTTAATTTTTCTTATATTTTGTACCATTTAAAATATTATTTTGACATGCAAAATATGATAAAAACTAATGTAAACTCAAATAATATTCTATATTCAAAACCACCATTTACCATTTTAAAAATTTCTACTAAACTCATTAAAATCTAGGACATTAAAATTAAAATAATTTTGGATTATCTACAAGGATTTACCTAACAAAAATTGGTTCTTAAATCCTTTAAAAAATAAAGTTGTGAGCAAAGATACAAATAATGGAATAAGATGTTTCTTAATTACAACTAGGGTTTTAGTTTATTTCAAGATATATTATAAATATTTAAATAACATGATTTTCCCTTAAATAATGCTTTAAAGATATTATTGAAAATTGGGGCATTACTATATAATCCCCTTTAAAGAATACTTCAGTCCAAAAATCAACACATACTATAATATTTTAAAATATTTAGTGATAAAGGTTTAGCATATAAACAGAACCCTACTTAAATGAGGAACCATATACTATCCCCTTGAAAGAAAATTAGTAGGAATCTAAAACAAGAACTTTCGAATTTTGTGATGTGACCACATAACTTCCACCATAAGAGTAACCTTTAAATAGGTCTTGTATGTCTTTATATCAAGGATCATAAAAAATCATTCCTTTTATGTTATTTTCTCATTGAGCTCAACTATCTTAGGTTGAAGAAAGTGATAAGGATTTACTATGTACTTTTATATTTAAGTGATGTGGGAAACGTTATACACTCACACTAGCTCCACTAGTAAAGAAAGATAATAAATCACTTCACCAATTTCTCTAAAATCTTATATAGGAGAATATACTTTAGCTTGACCTTGTCTTATCTTCGATCAAACCTCATCACACCTTTTGTGGGAGAAAACTTCAAAATTACCTTATAACCTACCTCATTACCTTTAGTAATTATTAGGTATGAATACATTTTCTACTTATCTTGATCATCTCTCATCTAATCTTAGATCAATTTTACCATCTTACTAGTTTCTTTAATCATCTTTGGCCTTAAAATAATTGATTCACTAATTTTTCTTCATTATAAGGGACTTTGACACTCTCTTCCATATAAATATTTAAATTGTATCATCCTTGTGATCACGTGATATCTTTTGTTTTATAAAGTTTGATTAATCACAAATGATCCCCTAACTACCTTAAAAGTCCATAACACAAGACCGCTACATATCCTCTAATATATGAATAATTTGCTCTATATTTATATAAAAACACACATGAAACATCCTACCCTCAAGTCCTCTAAACCTTATAATTCTAATATCCATCTTATGAAGATCCTAATGTATCCTTTACACCATTCATATATCACATAAGGAATAGTAATTTTTTTTTTATTGAAGGCATCTATAACCATGTTATCCTTACCATTGTGGTAAGTTAATTCAAGGATGTCACACTTAACTAATTCAAACCATCTTTGTTGCCTTATGTTCAAAATTATTTCTATAAAGATTTGTGGCTCTTGTGGTCCATTTAGAACTTGTAGTGAGTGTCATAAAGATATTGCCCCAAATATTCTATGTAAACACTAAATTAAGAGCTATAAGGTAAGACCTTTCCATTATTCATCAACACACATCCAATGTTTTGTTTCAAAGCATCGTTGTATACTCTAAAGACTTCAAACCTCGATGGTAGTGTGAGAAGCAGAATAAAAGTTAATTTCTTCTTAAACTCTTCAAATAGTTCTTCATATTTCTCATCCCACTAGAAATTAGTAGTAGTCTTGATGCAGGAGCATCTAATGATTATCACTCAAGGTAAGGAAGAATTAGCTTTCTTAATATTAGAGCCTATCATATAAAATATTCTTGATAATTTGTCTATGCTTGGTGTTGAAAACAAATCAAGTTGTTCTTGTAGGTATGGACTTTATCCTAGGATTACCAAGAACGTAATGTGGTAAAGATTCTATTCTTGTGGTAGTAGATAGATTTTCTAAAATGACTCATTTTATTGCATGTAATAAAACCGATGATGCCATGCATGTTGCTGACTTGTATTTTAGAGAGGATGTTAAACTTCATGGAATACCTAAAAGCATAGTTTCTGATTGGGATGCCAAGTTTATGAGTTATTTTTGGAAAAATTTATGGCATATGCTTGGTACTAAATTGTTATTTAGCACTTCACATCATCCACAAACTGACGGTCAAACTAAAGTAACTAATATAACTCTTGGTACATTATTAAGAGGTTTAGTTAATAAGAGTACTAAAGATTGGGATGTTCAGTTAGCTCATGCAAAGTTTGCTTATAATCATAGTCCTTCTAGCACTACTCAAACTAGTCCATTTGAGGTGGTGTATGGAGTGAATCCTCACATGCCTATTAATATGATTCCTTTGAAAAAAGGTGAATTACAAAATTATGAAGCCAAAGATAGAGTATAATTTTTTCAACAGCTTTATGAGAAAATAAAAAATAACATTGAAAAATCTAATGCCAAGTATAAAGCTCAAGAAAATAAGCATAGAAACTCTTATGTGTTTTCCCCTGGTGATTTAGTTTGGTTACATTTGTGTAAAGAAAGATTTCCTAATTTACGTAAAAATAAAATAATGCCAAGAGCTGATGGAACATTTAAAATACTAAGAAATTTTGGGGATAATGCTTATGAACTTCAACTTCTAGATCATTATGGTGGAATTTTAAGAACTTTTAATGTTGGTGATTTGTCTCCTTATTATTCTGATGAAAATATGAGGGCAAATTCTTCTCAACTTGGGGAGAATGATGCAGGAGCATCTAATGATTATCATATTCTTCTTGATTCTCAAGGTAAGGAAGAATTAGCTTTCTTAATATTGGAGCCTATCATATTAAATATTCTTGATAATTTGTCTATGCTTGGTGTTGGAAATAATTCAAGTTGTTCTTGTAGGTATGCTACATATTTGCAAGAAGGAGATGTTAATACACATTAAAGTGTACAAGTATTCAAAGCATGCAAGACTATGACATACATGGGTAGGTACTTTACAACAAAAAGATATGGTGATGATTATCATTAGTTGTATTAACTTAATGTAAACCCTAACCCTAAGTGTATTTTATGTAAGATAGAGTTTGATGTAATTTCATGTATATATCATAGTTAATTGTATGGCTTTGTATTGTCAATCATTAATATCATTTAGACCATGATATTGTGATTAGGATTAAGTATTATATGGGCTTAATTCAAGTGGAATAATGGGCTTGAATTAAGGTGGCAATCTCGGCTAGATGAGCTTGTGTATGCCGGTTGCTACTTCCTCCTATATATATCTTGTACACATAGGAATTGAGTATTGAACAGACAGAATTTTTGAACACAAAATTACCACAGCAAGGTCTGCATTTATTCTCCCTTTTGAGTCTCTTTCATCAAGGAATGCCCAGGTCAACATTCCTTCCTCCATTGATCTCATTCATTAGGCACTTGAAACTTGTTTCAACCATTTGAATTCAACCTGAGTTCTTTGAGTTTAATCAACATTCAACCATTGTTTCTTCTACTTAATTTCGTGATTAACATCACCAATCAACAACAACCGATCCAAAACTTCTCTCCACTTTGATTACATATCAAGTTTTTAACAAACTCTTTTATGAAGGTATGATCTTGGAAAACTTTTTCAAGAACCGATGGTAATAACAATATAACCATAGAAAACTACAGATTACTTTAACACTCATTAAAGAAAGCCGCTCTCATACAACTTCAATCTTTGAAAGAGCAATTGAGACACTATCCCTAGTGATCATAAAGCCTAAAAATGCCACTTTATTCAACCTAATTTTACAGTTGGAAATCTTAGCATGTAATTATTGTTCCCTTAACCTTGATAATGCTAATCTTAAGTTATTATCATGATCCTCCATATTCTTTGAATACATGAGAATATAATCAATAAAAAAAAGCCATAAGATGATTCTAGTAAGGCTAAAGTACCAGCTTTTAAGAGCCTTAAAAATTCCTAGCACATTATTAAGTCAAATTAGCGTAAAAGTGTACTCATAATGCCCATAACTTGTCTAAAAAACCATCTTTGTGATGTATTGATTAACAATAATTAGTTGAGGGTAGGCATACAAAAAATCAATATTTGAAATGTCTTCATTATGTTTGTTAAAAAGTTTACTTGTGTGAGATAGAGGATAATAACTTTTTGCATTCATATGATTTAGTTATCAATAATAGATGTACAACTTAAGCTTCCATATTTTTCTATCACTAGCAATCCCCAAGGTGATCCACTTAGTAGAACACATCCTTTTCCTAGTATTTTTTTTTCAAGTTACACCTTCAACTCTACCATCTTCATTAGCACTGTATGGTATATAACCTTTAAAATAAGATTTAACACTACTACAAAAATGGAAAATAATAATGGGACATCAATAACGGTAGTTCAGAAACCATTGTCAAATGCATGAAAATTAATGTGTGGGATAGTTTTGACAACAATATTAGTTTAAAACCGTTATTAAAAGCCCAACGTAAAAATTTACAGGGAAGTTTTAATAACGATTCAAGAAAAACCGTTATTAAAAGAGGTTTTAATAATGGTTTCTACAAGAATCGTTGTCAAAAGTCTCTCATAGTTTTAATAACAGTTCCTACATTAACCATTATTAAAAGTTTTTTTAATAACGGTTCATGTAGGAACTAATAATGGTTCTTGTAGGAATCACTATTAAAACCCCAAATCTACCTTTTATTTCATTCAATTCTGTTTCGTGCCAAAAATTTCAAACTCTGCACCTTTCCTCTCTTACTCTCCTTCTCTTTCAAACCCTTGCACCACCACACCGTGCACCACCACTCCACCTCTTCTCAAGTAAGGGAAACCCTCGCACCGCCAACTCTCCTTTTCTTTGCAGCACCACATCTCGAGCTCTACCATTCTTGGCTTTGTATGTGTGTGCTATCATTTTTCCAAACCTAGGCAGCACTTGTACCTTCTTCCTCCTCCGTGATTGTAGGTGGTCGCCGCTCTCTTCTTGCTTGCTACCGATTTTCTTACTCGCCGTCACTCCTTTTACGTATGTTTTTGTTCTTCCACTCGTAGTTATATATACATATATAAATGCATGCATGTTGCTACAGGGTTGTGGTGTTTGTTATTGAAAAATTGCGGTTTGTCATTTGAAAATGTGTTGTTGAAGGTGTTGGTGAAAAATGTTGCTGTTCTTTGTTGACTTTGTTGTGGTACTATTATATATTAACAAATGCATGTGTTGGTCGAGACCTTTACATATATATATAACATGCATGAGTGTAGAATTATATACGAAGCTAGAGAAATAAAATACTTCAAGTTATTTATAATGTCACTCATAAAAACTATATATACACATCTTCATTAATAAGTATAGGAAACTAGCTATAAGATATAGGAAATGTCATATAATGAAATGAAAATATATTTTACATATGCACATCATTAAATAAAAATTTCAATTAGAGAAGCATATGTTAATGATTTTTATTTGATGAGGATTAAATAGATATAGAAAATAAAGAATATATAAAAGTGAATAATTAAATAGAGAGAAATAATTGTGTATAGTAATAATAATAATAATAATAATAATAATACTAATAATAATAATAATAATAATAATAATATAGGATTTATATATTACGGTTAAATTATAATTACCTAGGTTTAGGATTAAAGTTTTATAAGTTTTAGGGTTAGGTTTTATTACAATTTATTAGGGTTAATTAAGGTTAGGGTTAAGGTCAGGGTTTATCATTTATTATACTAAATATAAAAGTGAAATATTAAATAAAGAGGAATAATTGTGTATAATAATAATAATAATAATAATAATAATAATAATAATAATAATAATAATAATAATAATAATAATAATAATAATAATAATAATAATATAGGATTTAGTAGGGTTTAATTATAGTTAGCTCGGTTTAGGATCATTATCTTATGAGGTATAGGGTTAGTTTTTATTATAATTTATTAGGGTTAATTAGGGTTAGGGTTAGGGTTAGGGTTTATCATTTATTATACTAAATATAAAAGTAAAAAATTAAATAGAGAGGAATAATTGTGTATAATAATAATAACAATAACAACTAAACCTATACTAAATAACAAGTAAAAAAAGTAATAGATTACTAATGCTCTATAATCACAAAAATATTTAGTTGGATGAGATCATGAGGTAATAAGAGTTCATTCTCATATTACAGACGACGAAAAAATTGTGAAAGAAAAATAAAAATGATTGAAGTAACACTTATAAGTAGGCCTGTATATAGAAGCTCCATAATAACATTGAAAATTACAAAATCAGAAGTTTTTGAAAGAAAGGAGAACATACCAGGCAAGAAAGGAGACATTAGAACCAACAACGAAGACAAATAAAAATTTGTTACATGAAATGTTAGAAAAGTAAAAAAATCAACATGATTCACATAATTTATAGATAAAGCACCCAACGAACCATAATTATTTAACTAAGAGATGCCTTCAAATAAGTAAGTGAATGATAAAACATTGTACCTAAGCAACCTCAATCAACAAAATCAAAACCATTACATAACTTTTCATTAAAGTGAGAATGATAAGGAATCCTGAAAAAAATTGTCTTTAAAGAGCTAATAAATTAACGCAGAGACCTATCAGGTGCTACATATATAAAAGTGAAGGAAGGTGATGATGTTGCAAGTTTTCCATTATTATAATAGTTCCAATAATTGAAGTTTGTACACAGTAAAGCACTGGTGCTATTTCAGTGGTATTTCTATAGTACTTGACATCTATGATTTTTAGTAAAGTCAACAATACTGTGCTTCTTGGACATGTGAATGTACCCCTATGATCCAATAGGAATCACTAGCCAAGCCTATCGACCACTCAAAGAAAAGATTAAGGTTAGGTGTAGGGTTAGGCTCACTACAACAAACTAGTACATTAATGACCAATTTAGTGACCACTTATTTTTTGTCCTTATTGATATACTATTAACGACCATTGTCAAAAGTCATCGTTGATGGTATATCTATTGCGACTAATATAATTTTTGGTTGTTAATCATTAATTTATTGGTCATTAAAAATATTTAAGTTCTATATATATATGTTTTATAATAAATTTTTTTTCAAATATCTAAAATTCCAAAAAAAAACACTTAATTGCCCCAATACTTAAAAAAATCACCTCCCACGCGCCCTATACCCGTTGCTATGTTTTGGCAAAAAAACCCCAAAATTTCACTCCCACGCACCTCTACCCATTCTTATATTTCTAAATGGTGTAATGGCTTTATCCCAGACTGCAGCACCACGCAAGCAGCCGTTGGTCGAGCAGACAACACACAGTTGTTGTTCCTCCTCATCCTCATCGTCCGATACAGTAGCAGCAGTAGCCACTAGCAACTCACGAGGGCAGTCGTGGCGCGCCACCGCTCGTCCCCCTCCAGCGCCGTTTGTCACCGGTGAGTGGTCCTTGACCACCGGTGAAGCTCCAACACCCCTCACTCCCTCCAATTTTGTTGCAATATGTTTGGTATAAATACTCAAACCCTAACTAATGTTTTGATTAATTTTAAATGAATTAGCTTATGATAAGATAATTTAGTTGTTTAATTGTATATATGTGTGTGTGTGTTGTGTGAATGATTTAGTATGGTTAATTGTATTGGTTATGGTTGATTTGTGAAAATTTGATTTGTGACCTGGCTATATACGAATTTATCGGTTTTATCCGATTTAGATAAATTGAATTTACAATATCCTTTAAAATGTATCTAATTTCATGTTAGAACTATCTATTTGAAATTTTTGTGCGAAATTAATCGGAATTGGATTCTTAGGTCAAAATTCTTGTGGTTTTAAATTGAATTGTTTGTTCAATTGATTATATAATTTGCATTAGATTATGTTTAATTTCATTTTTGACATGTCAATTTAAATATTTTAGCAAGATTTGACCAGATTTACAGTCCAAACTAAAAAACCCTAATTATGTTAAATTGGATGTTTCATTTATTGTTTTAATCAATTTAGTATATGATTAGATGCTATCTTGAAAGTAAAATATTAGGAAGGGTTTTGATGGATGGTGGTGCTGAAGTTTTTCTTCATTACTTTATATTGTTATATAATCTCTTTTTTATGTCCTTAGATTATTTTCTATGTTAATTCATTTAAGAAATCTTTAATCATTCAAGTTGATAAAATTAGATAAAGAATATGATGATGACCAACATTGACATTTTTTTTTAAAAGAAATAAAATATCATATAATTGGTATAAATATTCAAACCATAACTTATGTTTTGATTAATTTTAAATGAATTAGCTTATGATATGATAATTTAGTTGTTTTATTGTATATATATGTGTTGTATGAATGGTTTAGAATGGTTAATCGTATTGGTTATGGTTGATTTGTGAAAATTGGATTTGTGACCCGGCTATATCCGGATATGTCGGTTTTATCTATTTTAGATATTTTAGATAAATTGAATTTACAATATCCTTTAAAATGTATCTAATTGCATGTTAGATACTTTATTAATGATTTTTGGTATTATATTTTATAATCCTTGTCATGTATTATTCAAAATTATAGTATGCATATTTTATCTAATTGGAAATTGTTTTCTAATTGTTATGTTTATGCCTCTCTTTTTTTCCTTTAGAAAATGGCACCCAATAAGGAATGGATTGGCCTTGTTGATGATCATTTTCATGATCCAACATATTTTACCGGGGATGAAGAATTCTTGAACTATGCTTTTCAAAAAATTAATACAAATTTAATTAGATGCCCGTGTATCAATTGTGTTAACACCGATTGTAGAACTCGTGATACTGTGAAAGCACACTCGATGACCTTTGGAATAATGAGAGGTTATACTTTATGGTTTCATCATGGTGAAGAAGTACATGAGGAACATTCTGAAATCAATATGGATCCTCAAAATAATGAGAATGAAGATGACTATGATGATAGTGATAACGAGATAGCGGAACTTTTAGAAGATATGTATCCTCATTATCGGAATGTTGAGCCTAATTTGGAAAATATGGGATCCCTAAACCATGAAGAAGAACCCAACTTTGAAGCGGTAAAAAAATAAAGGTTGTTAAATGACTTCCAACAACCTCTTTATGAGGGTTCTAAAGGATCTAAATTGTTTGCTTTAATTCAATTGCTTCATGTGAAGAGTACTGGAAAATGGAGTAATCAATCTTTCACAATGTTACTTAAATTGTTATTAAAATAAGATTTTATTATTGTGAACTTAATTGTTATTTATTATTAAATAATTTTATTAAATACCCGGAAAATAAGATTTTATTATTAAATTGTAATTTTTATTGTGAAATACCCCGAAAATTCTAATTTTTATTATTTATTATTAAATAAGATTTTATTTTGAAAATTAATTAAATAAATTATTTTTATTAAAATAAAAGGAATTTAATTAGGGAAAATTATAACTTTATAAGTATTTTAATTAGGAGGTATTTGGTTATTTTAGCTAATTAAGGATTTTATTTTGATAATTAATTGAATAAATTATTTTATTTAAAATAAGAAGGAAAAAATAGTTTAAATTAATATTAATTTTATAAATAATTTAATTGGATAAAGTTATGGTGTTTTGCTAATTAAAATGGAATTTATGGAAAATCTTTTAAAAATAATAATTTAACCTAAAAAGTGATTTAAATATGATTATTTTTAAACAACCCAAATATCCTAATTAAATTGATTAAGCCAACCCACTAATTTCTTTCATTTTCCCTTTTTCCTTTTCTTTCTTTCTTTTTCTTCCTTTTCTTCTTTTTCTTTTTCCTCTCCTTTTTTTCCCCGTTTGGGCTGCCCTCTTCCACCGCCCAATCCTCCCTCCTTCCTTTGGCGTGGCCCAGCCCAGCCGCGCGGCCTCCTCCCTTCTTCCCTCCAACGCCGCGTTTTGTAGTTTCTTTTCTTTGGGCGCTGCGTTTCAGCCTGACGTTTTAATGAGCGCCCGGTTTGACCGTTTCCTTTTCTTTTCTTTCTTTTCCTTCACAAACCGCCCGACCCAGCCCCTTTCTTCTCCCCTAGCCTTCAACCTGCTAGCCCTTACGCCGCCCTGCGCCATTACCACCGCCCCTGTGCCCTGGTTTTTCGCCGCCGTTGACCGGCCATTTTTCTCCTCTCTCTCCCTTGATGACCGTCAAACTTTTCACCCAACCAAATCTCCCCTATTCTCGCGCTTTTTCCTTCTTTTTCTACGCCGCCAATCCATACCCGAAACTCACTCCCACCGGCCACCCTCGCCGCCGGTAAGCTCGAACCCTACTGCATTAATTATCTCCTCACCGACCCACATAACCCTAAACTATCCTCTAACTCTATAAATACCCCCATCATCCACCCTGTTTCGAGTTTTTGACTTCCTAACCCAGAAAACCTATCTTGTCGCCGCCACTCCTTTAGACGTATCGTCCACGGCCTCCGGCCAACTTTGCCGCCATCCATGGCCACCAAAATCTTCCTTGCACCTCCCTCTAGCTAACCAAACCATTCATCACCCTCGATTCTTTCTGCACAATCATCCTTGAATGTGCGAACTTCCCTTCTCGACCAACTTGTTTTCTGCCACCGCCGCCCTTCGAACCACCATTAGCCACCTCTTCTGCCGCTTCTTTCTCCTCCCATTCCCTTCTATAGAACCTCCTCTATCTCCCCATACCTTTATTTTCCTCTTTCTCCCTCTCCTCCTCTCTCTTTCTCCTTCTCCTCCATTCGGCCACCACCACCGCCGTCGTGCGCTGCCACCTTTTGCTGCGCCACCACCCTCATTCTGTCCCTCTCCTTATGGGCAACTCAAAACACCCTAGCTCCCACCTTAATTCTCTCTATCTTTTTCCCATCATGCAACTTTTCCTCTTTTCTTTTCTTTTTCTGGCCACCGCCGCCGCCACCGTGCATCGACGCTGGTGCTGCCTATTCCCTCCAGCCTAAGGTTGAACCCTAGACCCTCTCAGCCATTTTCCCTACTTTTATAACCCTTAAATTATTTTATTTCAATTATTTGCATATAAATACTATTATTATTATTCTTAATATTTATATTTTTAATATGCATTATTATTATTATTATTATTATTAGTATTAATGTTTTTATTATTATTTATGTTGAGGAGTGAAGCCTATTGTATTTTAATTCAATATTATTATTAATTCTTCTTATTATTTCTATATTTACTATTATTAATATTAAAATATTATAAGTATAATTATTATTATTATTATTATTCCTATTTCAAATTTCCATTATTCTTATTCCATTATTATTAATACAAATATTTTAACATTAGTTTTTCTAATAATTTATTATTATTATTATTATTATTATTATTATTTCATCACTATTATTATTACTAAATTTGGTTATTTAATTTACTAATAATATTATTAGTATTATTATTTTAGTAAAAGGGATGAATCCCTTATTTTACTATGTTTTGAGTAATGTCCTTCTTATTATTATTGTTACTGTTTTTATTAACCTTATTATTATTAATATCGATATTATTTTTGGTATTTTTGCTATTATTATTGTAATATTTTATCAAATCCTAGTCTTATATTAAGTTAGTTTTTAATAGCTTTTTTGATAGGAGGAAGTCTAACTTTAGTTTTTCCCTCGTAATAGGTGAGACCAGTCAAAGCCCTATGGAGGGGTAGGAGCGTGCTCCAAGATCGGTGTCATTTTAGGTAAGGGTGTTACTAAGGCCATTATGTGATTATTTGCATTATGTGGTTCATATGCTATGTATTCTATGTTTATGATTATTAATTATGTCGTATATGGTATGACGTGGAGTTGAAGTATGTTTTTGCATGGCATGTGTATTATTTATGTATGACGATATGTGTTGTGATCCTGTAAGACATGCATATGAGGATGTTGATATGGTTTGTGCGAGAGAAAAGGATGAAAACATAGGATGGGGAAAGAAGTTGACTAAGGGAAGTGAGTTGACCTAATTTTATGGTTTTATAAGGAATAATCTAATGTATGGTTTATGTGGAAGAATACAATTTATGGTTTTATGCAGATAATATAATATATGGTTTTATTTGGGAGAATGTAATTTATGACGTTATATGGGAAAATCAAATTTATAGTGTGTTTGGGAGAATCTAATCTATGATGTTAATTGGGAGAATCTAATTTATGATGTTATATGGGAGAATCAACATTATGGTTTGTTGGGAGAATCTACTTTATGATGTTATTTGGGAGAATGTAATTTATGATACTATATGGGAGAATCTAATTTATGATTTGATTGGGAGAATCTAATTTATGATTTGTTTGGGGTGACTCGAGGTCAATAAAAACAAACCAGAGTTACAAACTCTTAAAAGATACTAATTACTTACAGTGGAACACCATGTGAGTAGGAACCAGATCAATCCACCGGTTAGGAATAGTGGTGTGGACTTTGTCCCATAAGTGACCGATCCACCGACGAATAATAGTGGTGTGGACTTTGTCCGGCAAGTGACCGGCCCACCGGCAATAATAGTGGGTGTTCCTGTACTTACATGGATTTGATAAAAGGTATGGTGTGAATCGACTTTCGATAAAAGATTAATTAAATAATTAATCCACACTATATTTGGGCCTTTGTACTTTTACTTAAATTGTTCATATGCCTTTATGTTGTTATGTTGGATTATTCCCTTTTATTATTCTGCATGAATTATATGGTTATGTGTTGGCCTTAGTGCTCGGTTACCTTACTCAGTACGTACTGATTACCCTTTTTATGGGTTCTACTTATTCCCACGAGTAGTGTGCCCCTCTGACTTTGTGCAGGTGGGTGAAACATCAGTCGGGGCTGTGTGTTGAGCATGTTTGGCTCAAGTTCGAGAGTGTCGTGGCTGTATTTTAGTCTTTATGCAATTCTATTTCCTTTTATTACTCCTTTTGTATTGGAGTTATTCTCTTTGATTTATTACCTTGTATTAAGTATTTATCCTCTTTGATTTCGCACTCTAATTTCTATTTTATTATGGTTCATAAACATTTATGCGTACTCTGATTTTTAACGTATGATCTTTCGAGTTCTTTTATGAACTGTTGATTAAGTTCAATATAAATCTTTTCTTATCCTTAGCACTTGGTAATAAAACGGTCGGAGAGAACCGGTTTGGTACTAAGTGTGGTGGTAAAATCCCTTGAATTTACGAGTTTTAAATTAAGTATTTTAAATACTTCCGCTTTCAGGAAAAAAAATTTAGTGAATTTTAGGTTGTTACATATTGCTCAAAGATTCAACCTTTCCCGACTCTTATTACAAGGAAAAAAAGACAATTAAAGATCTTGGCTTTTCATATGAGAAGATTGATGCATGTGTGAATGATTGAATGCTATTTTGGAAAGAAGATAGTCATTTGAAGAAATGTAAAATTTCCAAAGCTTTAAGATGGCAACAAAGCAAGCATAGTGGGGAAGATAAGATAAAAGAAAATGGGAAAAAATACCTGTTAATTTGATACCGGTATCAGTTAAGGGTAGGGTTAGGGATATGGTTAGGGTTAGGGTTAGGGATAGGGTTAATGGTTAAGGTTAGCGTTAGGGTTAGGGTTAGGGTTAGGGTTAATGGTTAAGGTTAGGGTTATGGTTTATCTTTTAATATACTAAATATAAAAGTGAAAAATTAAATAGACATGAATAATTGTGTATAATAATAATAATAATAATCATAATGGATTTATTAGGGTTTAATTATAGGTAGCTAGGCTTAGGATCATTATCTTATGAGGTTTAGGGTTAGTTTTTATTATAATTTATTAGGGTTAGGGTTAGGTGTAAGGTGAGGGTATGGGTTAGGGTTTAGCATTTATTATACTAAATATAAAAGTGAAAAATTAAATAGACAAGAATAATTGTGTATAATAGTAATAATAGTAATAGTAATAATAATAATAATAATAATAATAATAATAATAATAATAACAACAACAACAACAACAACAACAATAATATAGGATTTATTAGGGTTAAAATATAGGTTGCTAGGTTTTACTAAATATATATATGATCTTATTAATATCTACTTGATTTTATTATGCATAGCTTGAATGATTGGATGGTAGTTTGATTTTCAACCGGTTTGTTAAATATATAACTAAAGATTACGTTCTTATTTTAAATAGTTTGATGTTATTAGCTTTACATAGTTGGTTAAGATCTGGTAGAATATATTTATGATTTATCTAGCTAGTTGATGATCAATTTACATATTCGGTAATTTAGATCCTTTCGAGAACAACCTTGATGATAAGATTTAGTGGTTCTCATTTGTAGGTAGTGAGACGACATATCCTCCACCATATTTTCATATGGCGCCATATATAGATATGCGGACTCATGAGATATGGTTATACGACAAGCTAAGTCAGTTGTATGTGAGTGGCTCATCTTATCACCCCTTCCATTTCAGATCGCATGACCTTCTGTTAACCCTGCCTCAGATAGAGCCATAGGCATTGGCTACATCTACTTTTTTTTGTAGTGGTTAGTCTACCACAATGATGCACCACACCCGAGATTTATTGAGGGTGAGGTGTTTTCTAGAGAGTATTATAAGATATCTAGAGAGTTGATGGTCATCGATGATGAGTGGAGGTTTCGTCATAACTTGCCTCCAAATATCCACCCTAGTTACACTAGAATATCCGTGAGTAGAATCTCTTGCAATGATGTTAGGGATTAGATGATATATCGTGATGAGTAGACTTTCAGAGTTATAGCTTTTAGTAGGGCTCGACGAGGCTATCGGGGGATTTAGTTTTAGGGATATGAGTTTTTGTTTTTTAGGTGTTTGGGCTGTAGCAACCTTTTGATGTATATAGTGCTGCTATTGCTTAAATCCTACAGTATGTATATCTTTTGTAATTTGAACCATTATACAATGTTTGTCTACGTATGTATGTGTGTGTGTGTATATATATATATATGAACTCTTTCTAAGTATGAGCAGTTTCATTGAGTATTAATATCTTTTTAGAAACGTGTTAGCATGATTCATATATATATATACAGGATAACATGATAAATTTGATATTAATTCTTTCTAAGCATGAATTATTAAACTTATAATTCAATTGATTTTAATAATTACTTTTGCATGGGATACATCTGATTGAAAAACTATGTATCGAAAATGGTTGTCTACAAATCGTTTATCTAGAGAATATAACAAAGGAGTCAAGTTTTTCATCACGTTTTCAGTTGAACATGCTTGGGACTCTAGTAGAATAGTCTGCCCTTATTTGAATTGTACTTATATTAAGCATGTCAATGCTAATGATTTGAGAGATCATTTATTTGTATATGGAATTTATACAAGTTACACTTGTTGGATATGGTATGGGAAAAGAAAGTCTAAATATGTTAATGATGATGTTAGGACGGATAGTAGTGGATCATCATTTGATAACTATGAGGAACATTTGTTAGAGGAGATGACTCAAAAGGTTGAGGAAAGTGTTCGAGATTGTCCAAAACTGTTCGAGAAGTTATTGAATGACTCAGAGAAACCTTTGTAAGGTAATTGAAAGACATTTACTCGTTATCCGCTACTTTAAGGTTGTATAACTTAAATCATGTAACGGATAGAGTGATAAGAGTTTCACGAAATTATTGTCACTTGTAAAGGATATGCTTCTTAATGACAACATTCTACCCGATCGTACTTATGAAGCAAAGAAGATTCTATCCTCTATGGGCATGAGTTATGAGAAGATATATGCATGCCGTAATGATTGTATTTTATATCGTAATGATAATGAATCTTTGGATAGTTGTCCTAATCCTCAATGCAAAACACCACGATACAATAAGAACAAGGTGTGTGCTAAGGTGTTATGGTATTTTCCTATAATACTAAGATTAAGAAGGATTTTTAATGATGTTGAAGATGCCAAGAACCTAAGATGGCATGCTGATGAGAAGATAGATGACAGGCTTCTTAGACATCCATCTGTCAAGCGGAGTGGCAATAGACCCTGCCAAGGTTTTAGCCATCACGGATTGGAAGCACCCTCCGAACATATCCGAGGTTAGAAGTTTTTTGGGATTGGATAGGTATTATAGAAGGTTTGTACAGAATTTCTGACGGATTGCTCGACCGTTAACCAACTTATTGAAGAAGACTACCAGATTCCAGTGGGACGAGACATGTGAAGAAGCCTTCCAGAAGTTGAAGAGGAGGTTGACCACCACACTGGTGTTGACCCTACCCAAGGGGTCCGAGGATTTCAAGGTATTCAGTGATGCCTCTAAGAATAGCTGGGGTGTGTATTAATGCAGAAGGGTAAGGTGGTCGCGTATGCCTCTCATCAGCTAAAGAAGCATGAGCAGAACTATCCTACCAATGACCTAGAGTTAGCTGCTGTGGTTTTTGCCCTAAAGATTTGGAGGCACTACGTGTACGGGGTGAAGTGCAAATTCTTCACAGATCATAAGAGCCTCAAGTACATTTTCACCTAGAAAGAGCTTAACATGAGACAAAGGAGGTGGCTAGAGCTTGTCAAAGACTACGACATTGAGTTGACCTACCATGAGGGTAAGGCCAACGTAGTGGCGGATGCTCTGAGCAGGAAGACATCTCATTCTACATTATGTTGTGTGGTTGCTGATAGGGTCATAGGTGGGCTGTCAGGATTGGAGGTTGAGTTGATTCCACAAGGGGACCTTGAGGCTTGCATGAGTGCCTTGACACTCACCCCCACCATTTTTGAAGAGATTCAGGCTAGTCAGAGCGGAGATGGTAAGCTTGATGGGATCTGACGAAAGATGCAGGAAGGCTGTGCAAAAGGGTTCATCATTCATGAGGATGGCAGCCTTCAGTTCAAGGGTCGATGGTGTTTACCGCGGAAATGTTCAGATCTGAAATGTCGTATCATGGAGGAAGGACATTAAACCCCTTATTCAGTCCATCTTGGGGGAGATAAATTGTACAAGGATCTGAGGGAGATCTATTGGTGGCCCCGCATGAGGTGGGAAGTTGTCGAGTTTTTGTCTTGATGTCTAGTGTGTCAAAAGGTTAAGATCGAAGACCAGAGGCTTGTAGGACTACTTCAGCCCTTAGAGGTACCAAGATGGAAGTGGGACTCCATCTCTATGGATTTCATCAGTGGGTTGCCAAGGACTAGGAGCGGTTGTGACACCATTTGGGTTGTCATGGATAGATTGACTAAGTCAGCTGTGTTCATTCCGATGAAATCCACATGGAGTATGGATCAGCTAGGAAGGGCCTATATGAAATTTGTGGTTAGCCGTCACGGGGTCCTAATGGACATTGTGTCAGACAGGGATTCGAGGTTCGTCTCCTATTTATGGGGGAAGCTACAGGAGGTCCTAGGGTCAAGGTTGAAGATGAGCACAGCTTTCCATCCTGCCACTGATGGGTAGACAGAGCAGACTATATAGACCCTAGAGGATATGCTAAGGGCTTATGTGTTGGATTTTCAGGGTAGTTGGGAGGAACGCCTGCATCTGATAGAGTTCTCGTACAACAACAGCTACCGCGCCATATTGGGATGACTCCCTTTGAAGCTTTGTATGGGCAGAAGTGTCGGACCCCCTTGTGTTGGAATGACATCAGCTAGTCCATAATGTTGGGATCTGAGATGATCGAGGAGATGACTAAGCAGGTTCGGTAGATTCAGGACTAGATGAGGATAGCACAAAGCAGACAGAAGAGTTATGTAGATCAGAAACACCGAGAGGGTGACTTTGAACCTGGGGAAAAGGTATTGTTGAGGGTCTCCCCCACAAAGGGCATTAGGCGAGGTTGCCTATTGATTAGCTCTCCCTCTAGAGTTGGCAAAAGTTCATAATGTGTTCCATGTCTCACAGTTGCGGAAGTAAATCGCCGACCTGCCCCATGTGATCCTTCCAGATGAGATAGAATTGGACAAATCCTTAACCTATGAAGAGCGACCAGTGCGGATCCTCGATACCAAACTACGGAGGACCTACACAAGTGGAGTTCCTCTTGTCAAGATCTTGTGGAGTCGACATAGAGCAGAAGAAGCCACCTGGGAATCTGACAAAGACATGCGTGAAGCGTACCCGAAACTTGTCGCTGTAGGTACGACCATCCATAACAAATTTTCTTTAAGGGGGTAGTTGTATAGTTACTTAGAATAGTTGTGTCCCTATCCACTTAGAGAATCATATCCTTAACCCTAGGAAAGTTGCGAGTGACTTCAGGGACGAAGTCTTTCTTTAAGGGAGGTAGTGATGAAATACCCCCAAACCCTAATTTAGGAATTTGGAAAAATAGGGATTTATTAGGGGAATTAAGTAAATAACTTATTTTATTAAAAACTGAGTGGAATTAATAAAGGAAAAACAAGGAGAAAATAATAAAGAAATTATTTAGGGAAAATTTGGACATTTTACTAACTAACATGGAAGTTAATGAAAACTTACCCAAAACAGCCTAATTAATCTAAAAATGGATTTAATTAATTTTATTGAAATAATTATTATTAAATTTAAATATATAACTTAATTATATAAATAAATAAAGACCAAATACCCCAACCCAAACATTTTATCTTTTTATTTTTCCTTTTCCCTTTCCTCCTTTCTTTTCCTTTTTCCTTTTTCTCCTCACCTTATTTTCCCACTCTCCTCCCCGATTGGGCCAGCCGTGACCCAAACTCCCCCAGGCCGCATGGTCCACCTCCCCCTCACCCGTTTCACCTGGCCGGACCGCCTTTTTCCCTCTTTTCTTTCTTTCCCTGGATCGCTTGGTCCACTCTGCCCTGTCTTCTTCTTCTTCACGCGGACTGCAACCCTTGACCTGCAGTCCTGCACCTACCGACAACCACCTGCTCCATCCGGCTGTCCTCCCCTGCCACCCCCATCGTTTTCCTTTTCATTTTGACCCAGCCTACTCGTCCTCCCTCCTCACTCGTGCTACCATCCTTTCCTTTTCCCCACACCGAGCCAAACATACCTTGTAATTCGCAGGGAATGTGCTACCTGCCACCGCTGGTCGGCGACCTACCTCACCTACCCTCGATTTTCTTCTTCTCCCTTTTTCATTTCCCCCCTTCAATTAGCCTATTAATACACTCCTAAGGTAGCCATAATCAAGCTCCCTTTTTCACAAGCCTAAAAACTTTGCTTCTTGCTGCTGCCCAAATAGATTCTTACCCCGCCGCCGTCGACGACCGCTGCCGCAAACGCCACCCACCAAAACCTTCCCCGCACCTCCCTCTACAAAACCGAGCCACCATCATCCCCTATCCCACCCTGCATGCGCTGCCCCTACCGTGCAAAGTTGCCACCTCGAGCAGCCCACTCCAGCCCCTCGTCGCCCCTCACGCCGCCTTCTGTCGCCAATCCTGCCACTACCAGCACCTCCTCCACCCTCCAAAGCACCCATGGAACCTTCCCCTACCTTCCGATACCTTCATCTCCCCCTGCCTCCCTCTCCTTCTATTTCCTCCATCTTCCACCACCTTCGGCCGCAGCAAAAACCACTGTGCGCTGCCACTCCCCGCTACACCACCACCTTCATTTCACCCCTCTCCACCTGATGCACCTTCCTCCACCTCAAACACCCCTCCACTTCCTCTCCTTTAGCCTACATAGTAATCTTTCCACCTCTCTTCCTCCTCCACTGCCGCCATGTGCTGCCGCCGGTTCCACCACTAACCTTAGGTGGTGCTCCAAAGTCCCCAGCCCCTAAACTATTTTCTATAAATGTTAATAATTTCATTTAATATTACTAGTATTATCCTTAATATTACTATTATTATTATTAGTGTTGTATTATCATGGTTATTATTATTATTATTACCATTACTAATATTATTATTATGTACCCCCCTTATTTCCTAACCTAATTTCAGAAAATACTTATAAATAGGGTAAACTATTTAAAAGGCTACAACTTTAACATTAAAATGGTTATTATTATTATTATTATTATTATTATTATTATTATTATTATTACAACTACTAATACTACTATCATTATTATTATTATTTACAACTTTAGTATTAATATAGTTATCTCTATTATTATTATTATTATTAATGTTATTTAAACTGAAGTTGGAGTATTATCATTTTACTATTTATTATTAGAATATCATTAATATATTATTCCTAATGCCTTTAGCACTAACATTGTTACTATGGTATCATTATTAGTTATTACTATTATTATTGTGACAAAAACATTTGAATCCTTTTATTATCATTATTCAAAATATAACTTTTATCATTATTATCTTTAGGAATATTTGTACTTTGTTGGTATCGCAATTATTATACTATTATTTTAACCCTAATACTATTATTAGACTTAGCCTTTAAAACGCTAGGGTTTCTATCACTATAAGCATTAGCATTACTACTATTATTATTATTGTCACTATTTTTCTATAACTAGTATTAGTGCTATTATTAGAAGAATAAATCTATTAGGTTTAATAATGTAAATATATTAATAAATATTAATATAAACATATTTTGACTAGTAATATCTAGTAGGCTAACTTGAAGATAAAAACTCTAGTTTTCACGTATAATACACCCTTTAATAATAATAATAATAATCCTAATCTTAGACTAAAATAAGGATTAATGGTACTTTTGGTAGGAGGGAAACTAATCCTTAGTATTTTTCCTCTTATAGGTGAATCGAGCCAAAACCCTAAGGAGTCATAGGAGCGTGCTTCAAGCCCGGCGTTGCTTTAAGTAAGGATGTAGCTAAGGCCTATGTGTGTTATGTGACTTGTATGCCTTGGATGCTATATATATCATGTTATGTTATCTTATGATTGTCATTAACTTGTCTTATGTGTAGCGTAGCTTGGAGTTGAGGCATGTTTGTGTATGTTTTCTCATGACATGTCTTTTATATGTATATATGGTGATTATGATGTGATATGTTATGACCCTCTAGGACATGCATGATAGGACCATTGATAATATAATATGGAAATGAAAGGATAAAAAGAAAGAAAATGGGAAGTGAGTTCACTAAGGAGGGATATGAGGTTGACCAAAATACCTCAGGATCCATGAGAGGAAATTAAAGAGGAAGGAATGACCCAAATTGAATAAGAGATGGGAACCATGCATAAAAGTCTTAAAATTTGCATGGGGACTTTGAGAGTTTGCATAGGGTGGATAAATCTTGTATGGGGATGAACTTTGCATGAGAAAAGTTGTATTAGGGTGTAAATAAGCTAAGGGGAGAGTTGTGGAGTGATTGGAGACTTGGGATGAGAAATAGTACGTAGGTTGGTGTAAGGGTGTATAAGGGACCCAATTAGGGTTTTGGGGATAAAGCACTAATCTAGAAAATGTGGAAGTAAAAATGATTAAGGGAGAGTGGAGTACAGGTTAAGAGTGGGAATTTATTTGTAAGGGGTGAGTATGGGTGCCATGGGAGAGAAGAAATATTGAGTGAGAAATAGAGAGGTTACTTGTGGGAGAAGAAAGGTACTAGGGTTTGAAGTGGCCAACTAGGTTTTTTTCCGGTCACATGTGGAATCAAGTGGTAAAGCGATATGATTTGGGATTGGATCTGATGAGTTAAGGTATGGGGCGATAAACGAGGTAATGGTAGTGTAAGTAAGAGAGAGGGTTGGGCCACATCGATCCAATTAGGATTTTCAAGGGAAAACCCTAGGGGGTGATAGTAGGTGGAGTTGATGTCATAAGGTGTTGGGCCTAACCCACACCCGTAGGAGTTGGGTTTTTCATTAAAGGGTAAGTGTAAAGAGAAATGGATGTCGGGGTGTGATAAGGGGCACAGGAGTCTCAAGATATGGGACAGGCCCCCTTAGGAGAATAGAAGTAGAAGGTAGTTGACATGCATGTCAAGGGTGAAAAGCTTTATCTAATAAGACACGAATAAGATACTAATCACTTAAAGAGTAATATTGTTGAGCTAAACCCAGATCGATCCACCGGCATAATAGTGGCTAGGTGCCGGGGTGCCCTGGAGACCGATCCACCGGCATATAATAGTGGTTAGGTGTATTATGCCCTATAAGTGACCGATCTATCGGCTATAATAGTGGGGGATCCCAAGCTCAACAAACCAAAAATTATGTTGCCAATGAATCATGGGAAAGCTACTATGTACTTACAGTGAAACACCATGCGAGTCAGGGCCAGACCGATCCACTGACATAATAGTGGCCAAGAGCATTCTGCCTTAGAGACCGATCCACCGGCATAAAATAGTGGTTAGGTGCATTCTATCGTATAAGTGACCGATCCAACGACTATAATAGTGGGGTTCCCGCACTCACATGGATTGATAAGGATTATGTTGTGAAATGACTATATTTAATAAAGATCCAAAAGAAAAATAAGCCTAATTGGACCATAGGCAGCCTTCATTATTTGTATTACTAAATCTGGCTTATGTGATTATGCCATGTATGCTATGTTGTATGTTTTAGTGTGTTTGGCCTTAGCGCATTTATTACCTTACTCAGTATGTAGCGTACTGATCACCCATTTCATGGGTGCTACTCATTCCCACTAGCAGAAGACCCATCTAAGCTTGTGCTGGTCAGGGATGACATCTTTGATGCCTACGACACTTACGAAGCATTGGGTGGGGCTAAGCGTTGAGCCTAGACCTGACTAGGGGATCGAGAGCTACTCAGCCAAAATCTGTTTCTTTTATTGGACCATGTATTATCATATTTTAGTTGTGATTTCGTACTATGCTTTATGTTTTGAAAAAACTCTAGTGACGTACTCTTTGGATTGTAATCCTAAACCGCACTCTAATTTCTTTATGACTTGTGCTTACTAACGACTTGTGTTTTCATTAATGACTCGTGTTTAATGTTAACCTTATCTAGTCTCAGCACTTAGTACTGGAACAGTAGGAGTGAACCAATCTGGTACTAAGTGTGGCGGTAATGCCCCCGAGTTTACGGTTTTATCTTTTTGCTTCATTTAAACCCTTTTAATTTTTTTTTCAGTAGTAAATTTGGGGGTTTTACAAGTCTCATGATTGTCATATTTTGATGCAGCACTTGTTGCCGATAGCTATATGTGGAATTTTGCCAAAGCGTGTTCAAATTACTATCATGAAGCTTTGTTGGTTCGTTAAGGCCGTCTGCTCTAAAGTCATACATCCTAATAGTTTGGATGCATTGCAAAGAAGGATTGTAATTACTTTGTGTCAGCTTGAAATGCATTTTCCACCCTCATTCTTTGACATTATGGTACATCTTACTGCTCATTTAGTTGGGATGAAATACTTATAATCTTCCCAGTGACCTTTATGCAGACATGTTCTTGACGTACATTTCACTCGTGACCCGTAATTGTGTTCTTATCTCCTATAATAATTAGAATCAGGTTCCAAATGGTCATAAGGAGCATATTTGTTAGGAAATCAAAGTAAATATGCTATCTTATGTAATCATTTTTGTATGTCAAATGTTATTAATTTTAATACATTAACATCGGTATACATCTATATGTCTTATTTTGTAGAGAGTGTTTAATGTCCTAGAGAGTAAAAAGAAATGGCTTCTTAGATATTGTAGGGAGCGTCTAAGACCATTTAGGTCATATTTAGCTCGTAGAAAAATATACAGAAAGAGGGATGATTTTCTATGGCAGAACCCACCCAAACGATATGTTTCATCGATCAGGATAGTTGGAACCAATTTGTTACATATCATCTTATGGGGTTTTTTTAGGTATTTTTTAGATAACAATTAAACTTTTTGTAACCTAATATTATGTTTAATATTGAAATAACCATGTGACTATGTTTTGGCTTGTAACATAGGGAAATAGTGCCAAAAATAAAGAGATTGCGAAGTAGAATAAATACTAGCATAATATGGCTCACAAAGGCTATACAGGCTTTGAAGAGGAGTTGGTATGCGATTATGATTTATCTATTTACATGTAAATGTTGAATTTTATAATAATATTCTTAATTAAGAATATTTTTTGATTTATAGCTCTTAGCCCAAGACTTGGATCCATGTACCTTGTCAATCAATATTTGTACATTATGGAAGAAGGCTAGAGCAACAAAAGATGGATATATTAATGAAGATGTAGATGTTGCAGCCAAATAAATTATAACTTTGTATATATCTAGAACCCTACTTACTTTTCTTTTAGAAAACTATTATATTATACTTATTCCTATAAGCTTAATTTACATATATTGTATACATTATAGGATGAGCTTCAAACGTCAGATGGTGAGGAGGGGGTGGACCAATACGACATTGTGCCCCAATCTATAGGAATTGTAGAACACCCTGGAAGACATAGGGGTCTTAGATTAGGTGTTACAAGAACGAACGTATATGGTCGATCTCGTGGTTCTCGTAGAACTAATGAGCAAGTGACCATCCTCACCCAGAAATTGAATATGGCATTTGAACAGATGGCAACAATGGAGCAAGAGTTGTTATTTATTAAATCGACCATGATCAGCTTCACATACCCAATGTAAATAGCGTTAGAGATAGTTGTGAAGCTGATGGACGTCTTTCCTCTCTTCCCAAGGTAAGCATTACAAACTATCTTTTGTTATTAAATGTATTCGGTGTAATAAATAATTAATAATGTGTAATATTTTTGCTTAGGGCTTGCATAAATGTGACTTGTTAGCGAATGACATTTCAACTCTTTTAACGAAAGGAAGGGTACGCATTAGTCACAGTACCCAAACACAAACAATCCATGGGTATAACTTAGCCCTAAATATAAGGCCGATGAGTATTAACTCTCCTATCATTGGTAGTGAGCCCTTTTTTTGTTATAAAGAGGACCATGAGGCAACCACAGTGCTAGAAGCTCATGGAAGCTTCGTGCCTTGGCCTACGGATTAGATACGTCTCACAACTGAAGAGGTAATGGCATTCGAAATCTTCATTAGACATTGTTTAGTAGTTACACTGTTTATACCTTTTTTATATTTATATGCTCAATACATATTTTGTTTATTATTATCAATTAACGAATCTAAAATGGAATAAAAAAAGAAGACTGCTCCTACTTGTAAAATAAAGAGAGGTACTAGTAGATTGAGCAACACAAAAGAGGACACTGCTAAAGGAAAGAGAGCTAAATTTGAAAAATCATTTGCCCACAAAAGATTCCTTCTTCGTAGAAGAGCCAACCTCCACTAGCAATAGCTTTATTGTATTTCTATGCCAAAAACTATCTCAGGGACAATTATATTTTCATTAATTGTCGTCCTGAGAATGTTGGGAGGGACGATGCTACTTACATGGTATCGATAGTTGACATAAGCGACATTTATAATCAGGAATGGATGTCAACTATGAGTGTCATCATCTATGTCACGTAAGTATTATTTTATATTTGAGATTTTAGTACATATTGTACTATTGAAATTTTTATGACCTTTTATATGAGTTATGAGTTACTAACAAATATGCATTGTTATTATCACCCATAGGTTGGTATCTAGTCACCCTGTAATGAAGGGAATGTTGTCCTCTATTGTGTTTGTGTGCCTATACTACATAGTTGATGATACTACAATAAGAGAGGGTAGGCACATAAACTATTTAGCGGATCACATTTTGATTGAGGAACACAACAAGCTCTATCTCGTTCCTCACATTGCAAGTGAAAATTGGGTTTTGTATGCCATACCACTTGATCTTAATAAATTCTATGTGTTTGATTCCCTGTGAACCTATGACGTGCCTTTTGAAGTTGTTCATCGTGGTGGGAAGAAATTTATCGATATGTTAGTATACTTGTCACTTCTTACTTTATTAGCTTATTTATACATATATTCTACTTTCATTATTTGAGGTATATATACTTACAATATTGTGTATCCAACTATATTTGTTAGGGCACTACGGACAACATATCAAAGGAGAGGTGGGAATGGTGTCTCAGACCCAAAGAGTCTTCAATATGAGCTTATTATAGTAAGTAGGAAGACAACTATTTTGTATTTTATTTTAATTCAAATTAATATCTAATAGTTAGAGAGATAAATAAATTCATTTGATAGTGTCCACAACAGAAAAAAAATGTTGATTGTGGATACTATGTATATAGAGCAATGGATATGATAGTCTAGAATAGATCAGTCAACATAGATCTAAGCAATGTAAGTTTGCTTTTCCATATTTTTCCATAATGAATCATGACATATATAATTGCTACTTGACCTAAGTACTAACTGTATATTAATCGAAACTTGGGCATTGTAGCTTTTCACCAATGACTATACATGAGGCTAGCAATGCAATGTTGATGAAATTGATGAAGTTAGAGACCAATAGGGAAAGCATGTGCACACATTCATTTGGTATTAGATAGGGATCTATATTCTACATGCATATTCAGGTTTGTATTTCTTCTACATCTTTCGGTCTTCTAGGCTATGATCTATGAACTTTTTAGTTTTGGGTGTAGAGCTACCAAGTTGTGGTATGCCTACTTATTTTGATTCTTGAGTATGCTAATTGTATTGAGACATACCAGTTAGAGATTGATTGAAATTATGGTGTGATTGTAGATTTGGTATGATTTGATGTTGCTTTACATTGTAGATTTGGTAATTATTTGAACATACAATTGTGTATGTGGGCAGGAATAAAAAAAATATTAAAAAAAATATATATAGTTTTAATAACAGTTCTTATTATGAACCATTATTAAAACCACGTATTTATTATCAAATTTATATGCATTTAATACGTATTAGGGTTTAATAAATGCATAATTAATCACATAAACCCTAATTAGATAATAGAGTTTTAATAATGGTTCTTAGGAAAACTATTATTAAAATAGTGCATTCAGTATCAAATTTATACTTATTTAATAGGTATTAGGGTTTAATAAATGAATAATCATTGACTGAAACCCTAATTGGATAATATTTTAACAACGATTTTTGTAATAATTGTTATTAAAATGTCATTTTCCATAACGGTTGACTTTTTAATAGTTATTGAAACCTTGTTTTTAACAATAGTTTTACTTAAAAACTGTTATTAAAACCTTATTTTTAACAATGATTTTTACTTGAAAACTGTTATCAAATATGTAGTTTACCCACATATTTGTGGGTTTTTGGATATTTTTTATGACGGTTATAAATCGTTATTATAGGTTGAATAACAGGCAGGCGGTTAAATAAGGGTTCAAAACCGTTGTTAAAACCCCTTCGTGGGGTATTCCGCTTAATAAGGTTGAGGTATACTAGGTGTCTCATTTAGAAAAACATCAATAAACTCTCAAACTAATAGAATGTCCTTAATAATTTATTATGAAAAGTTTGAATGATATATAAGTATAATAGGTAAGCTTTTAGTATAAGTTTGTTGATCTTCATAGTTGAAATGATCTTTTCCTATGGTTTTAACTTATCCCTTTCCTAATAAACCTTTATAACTTTTCATCCTTTATAAATCCGTTGCTCTCAAAAGCAATCAATGACCATCTGATATTTCACTAGAATGTCCATATCTAATATTATATCAAACTTTTTCAGTTTAATGTCTTTCAAGTTTGTGGAAAGTTCATACACATTTATGACTAAGGTTAAACTTTTTTATAGTCTCATACATTTAGTAGTATCACCAAATTACATCTATACTACAACATCATAAAATCCCTCAAAATATGTTTAAAATTATTTTAATATAAAATAAATTAGTTTTGATTTTGGAAAAGGGGTTGAAAACCTAATAAAAATAAGAATTATAAGTGCACCAATCGATTAGTTTACCTAACCGACCAACTAGTATTCTCAGAGATTGATAATTTTATTCTTAAAGAACCAATCAACTGGTTTTCTTAAACTGACCAATTGGTCATCTAATGATTTTGGATCCTTTTCTAATTTTGATTTGAATATCTTTCTATTGGTTTTGGAAACTTCAAATTATAGCATATTTGTATGAATGAGTATATTTTAGTTCTTTGGGATTATTTTTACATTATTTATATCATTTTATGATTTTATTTAGTTAAAGTTTCCTAGAAAGTACTTTTAAAGGTATATCTCACCTTCCTTATTCTCCTTCAATTTCCTCTCTCTCTTGTGCTAGCCGAGCTCCATGTTTAACTTCTTAGCCATCCTTTTTAACTTACCGGCCTTCTACAATTACTACCATCTTGGCTACACTCAATGTCCCTTACCTCATCAAGTGTTTCTCTCACACTCGGTTGCCCACACTCTACCATACAAATCTTATATATCTCTCACTTATAGACGTCTACCATCTCTTATATCTATGCCCTCTATTTATAATTAATTTTCATTTCTTACCTATTATTATTGTTTTCTTCTTCCCTTCCCATATTTAAAATTGCTACATGACGAGTATTCCCCATTCTTCTCCTTTTTTCCCCACTACTAAGTAAAAACTAAGACTTGCACTTATTTTCTTCTCTTCTTGGTCAAGTTTTCATCCATTATTTCTTCTTCAAATCTTGGTATTAGTTCTCCCTTTTTCTCTTAATAAAGGAAGAATTAAGTTTTGAGAACGATTAAATATTCCATCTTCTTTTTCCTTGGAATTCTATTTCTAAGAAAAGGTTAAGTTGCATTTTTTTTCGTTTTTTTTCTTATTACTATTATTATATTTGTTTTTAACAAAGTTTTAAAAAGGAGTTTTCATGGTTTTGACTTTTGATTACATTAGGAATCGAGGTCCTAATAGATTGCCATCAAGTATAAGTTTTGTGCTAGAACACTCATTGTTGTTCCATGTTCTTAGTGTGATTTATGTTAAACATGGGCTTATTATATTCTAGCATATGAGCCTATGGTAGAAATTTTTTCTAAAATTAAGCACCGTTAGTTTCTTCATTTTTGTAAATGAGTATAATTTTGTTTAAATGCTTGTATTACCATGTATTTATGTGATTTTATGTGTGCATCATGTCTCTTTATGTGTCTAATGACATAGTTGCATGCTTGGATTAATATCATAAATTTTGATGAATTTTAGTTTATCTATCACAAGTTTGGGTTTTGTTTTACCCAAACCAATTGATCTGTTTGTTAAACCCATTGATTAGTTTCATGAATAGTCGCATGGTTTGGAAATTTTGGTCGACTAGTTATGAAATCGATCGATTGGTTTAATGAATAAGTTGAATGATTTCATTGAAGAGTTGATCAATTTTCTAAATGTATTATCTAGTGACCTAGTAACCAAAGTGGTATGATCTCTACTTAGACCCATCAACTTTTTAAACAAAACTGATCCACTAATTTCCTATGAATAGTTGGTTAGTGAGACCAATGCATCCACTTTCCATTGGTGTTATTTTTTGCTCACGTATGGTAGGACAAAACAATCCAGTTGGCCTTAGAGACCGATCAACTAGTTTTGTTGTATGTTACCTTATTTGTTTGTTAATTATTTTCATCAATTGGACCTTTTATGTTTATACCTCCATGTAATTATAATATTTAACATAAGATTTCAACAATATTTTCCCTAGCTTTAATAAGAATCATAATGATGATATTTGAGACTTGAATTAGTTAAATTTTATGTCATTTCTAAACACCCAATTAGTGGCTTTTATGCTTTGTGATGTGTTTAGTGTTATCGCTTTGAAACACCCAAATTGGATAATAATGGAATTTAATTTTTCTTTGTGTTATCACCTAGAAATACGCAATTGGTTATTTGTGAAATTAACTTATGATTTGTGGTATCACTTGATAATTATTAATAATGGAATAAGATTTAGTTTGAGATTTTTCTTTCTAACTCTTGAAGTAGCTAATCGGGAATTAGTGGGTGTGTTGTCTAGTGTTTTAAATTTTCACTCAATACCTATTTCATTATTTACCGAGCTGTGGTTGGTAGGGAGTATGCACATATGTTTGAGGTATAGGAGTATACTATAATAGGATGACATAACATCACTGTCCAGTTTGGCCGGGTAAGTACTACCCCGGGAAGAGGTTTTAATAACAGTTATTTTATGGTTTTGAACCTTTGTTGAACCACCCGTAATTAAATCTTTAATATCATTCCATAATTACCATAAAAAATATACAAAAACCAGTGAATATTTGCGTAAACTTCATATTTAATAACGGTTTTAAAGTAAAAACCGTTGTTAAAAACCAGGTTTTAATAACAATTTTCAAGCAAAATCGTTGTTAAAAATAAGGTTTCAATAATGTATACAAAGTCAAAACCATTGTGGAAAATGAGGTTTTAATAACAGTTATTACAAAAATTGTTGTTAAAATATGATCTAGTTAGGGTTTCAGTCAATTCTTATGCATTTATTAAACCCTAATATGTATTAAAAGAGCATAAATTTGAGATTAAATACATAGTTTTAATAACGGTTCTTACTCAAAATCTTTATTAAAACTATATGTTCTAATTAGGGTTTAAGTGATTGATTATGCATTTATTAAACCCTAATACGTATTAAATGAGTATAAATTTGGGATTAAATAAATGGTTTTAATAACGATTCTTAATAATAACCGTTATTAAAACTATATGTTTTTTAATGTTTTTGATGTTTTGTTCCTATCCACATACACAGTTGTATGTTCAAATATTTATCAAATTTGCAATGTAAAAGAACATCAATTCATATACAGATTCATGTCTTCCTCCCAAATGATACTCCATATTTTCAATCAAGCTCTAATTCATATGTCTGAATACACTATGCATACCGAGGAATGAAAATTAGTAGGCGTACAACAATGAGGTAGCTCTACACTCTAAAGTCAAAAGTTCATACATCATAGCCTAGAAGACCGAAAGACATAGACAAAATACAAACCTAAACCTGCATGTAGAATATAGATCCCTACCTAATACCGAATGAATAAGTGTACATGTTTGGCCCATTGGTCTCTAACTTCATCAATTTCATCAACATTACATTGCTAACCTCGTGCATAGTCATTGGTGAAAAACTAAAATGCCCAAGTTTCGATTAATATACAGTTAGTACTTAGGTCAAGTAGCAATTATATATGTCATGATTCATTATGGAAAAATATGGAAAAGCAAACTTACATTGCTTAGATCTATGTTGACTCATCTGTTCTAGACTATCATATCCATTGCTCTATATACATAGTATCCACAATCAACATTGTTTTTCTGTTGTGGACACTATCAAATGAATTTATTTATCTCTGTAACTATTAGATATTAATTTGAATTAAAATAAAATACAAAATAGTTGTCTTCCTACTTACTATAATAAGCTCATATTGAAGACTCTTTGGGTCTGAGACACCATTCCCACCTCTCCTTTGATATGTTGTCCGTAGTGCCCTAATAAATAGAGTTGGATTCACAATATTATAAGTATGTATACCTCAAATAATGAAATTAGAATATATCTATAGATAAGCTAATGAAGTAAGAAGTTAAAAGTATACTAACATGTTGATAAATTCCTTCCCACCACGATGAACAACTTCAAAAGGCACGTCATAGGTTCATAGGGAATCAAACACATAGAATTTATTAAGATCAAGTTTTATGGCATACAAAACTCAATGTTCAGTTGTGAGGTGAGGAATGAGATAGAGCTTGTTGTGTCCCTCAATCAAAATGCGATTCGCTAAATAGTTTATGTGCCTACCCTCTCTTATTGTAATACCGTCAGCTCTATAGTATGGGCATACAAACACAATAGAGCACAACATTTCCTCCATCGTAGCGCAACTAGCTACCAACCTATGGACGACAATAACAATGCATATTTGTTAATAACTAATAACTCATATAAGAGGTCATAAAAATTTCAATAGTATAAGAAATACTAAAATCTCAAATATGAAATAATACTTACGTGACATAGACGACTCACACGTGGTGGAAATCCATTCTTGATTATAAATGTCGCTTATGACAACCTTTGATACCATGTAAGTAGCATCATCCCTCCCAACATACTCAGGACAACAATTAATGAAAATATAATTGTCCTTGAGGTAGATTTGGGCATAGAAATATAATAAAGCTAGTGATGATGGAGGTTAGATCTTCTTCAAAGAAGGAATCTTTTATGGGGAAACTGATTTTTTAGATTTAGCTCTTTTGACTTTAGCAGCGCCATCTTTTGTGTTGCACATTCTATTAGTACCTCTCTTGGTTTTACAAGTAGGAGCAGTCTTCATTTTTTATTCCTTAATTGATAATAATAAACAAAATATGTATTGAGCATATATATATTGATATATATATATATATATGAAAAAGGTATAAATAATGTAACTAATAAATAAGGTCTAATGAAGATGTTGTATGTCATTACCTCTTCAGTAGTGAGACATAGTAGATCCACATGCTAAGGCACAAAGCTTCCATAAGCATCTAGCACTATGACTTCCTCATCACCCTCTTTATAACAAGGTAAAGGCGTATTACCAATGATTGGAGTGTCAATACTCACCGAGCTTGTATTTAGGGCTAAGTTATATCCTTGGACTATTTGCTTTTGGGTACTATGACTAATGTGTATCCTTCCTTTATCCAAAAGAGTTGAAAGATTATACGCTAACAAGTCACATTATGCAAACCCTAAAATAAAGTATTACACATTATTAATTATTTATTACATCGAATACATTTAATAACAATTCATAGTTTTTAATGCTTACCTTAGGAAGAGAAGAAAGACGTGCATCAGCTTTGCAACTATCTTTGATGCTATTTACATTAGGTATGTGAAGCTGATCATGGTCAACTGAATTGGATGGCTTATACCCTTGAGATTTAATAAATGACAACTCTTGCACCATTGTTGCCATCCATTCAAATGGCACATTCAATTTTTGGGTGAGGATGACCACTTGCTCATTAGTGCTATAAGAACCATGAGATCGACCACATACGCTCGTTCTCATAACACTTAATCCAAGACCTTTGTGTCTTCTAGGGTGTTCTACAATTCCTGTGTCCTGGGACATAATATTATATTGGTCCATCCCTCCTCAGCATCTGACTTATGTATACAATATATATAAATTTAGCTTATAGAAATAAGCATAATATAATAGTTTTCTAAAAGAAAACTAAGTTGGGTTCTAGATATCTACAAAATTACAATTTTTTTGGCTATAACATCTATATCTTCATTAATATATCCATATTTTATTGCTCTAACCTTCTTCTATTATGTACCAACTAGTTACATTTTCCCGTTCAATGCACGGGTAGCTGTATATTATTATATAAGAGATGAATAGTTTAACAATTTAATTAATGTGGAGGAAATGAATAGTTAGCTGTATATGTTCAAGTAATTAATTAATAATATATTTAATTAATACTTGATTAATATATATTGTTTGACATATGTGCAGCAGATGAATAGTTATATGCATTTATTACATGTAAGATATGAATAATTGTGCCGTATTAATGACAAAAGATGAATAGTTATATGAATTTGCTGTTCACATCAGATGAATAGTTGCATTCATATATTCATTAGTTTGACAATTCAATTAATATGTAGGCGATGAATAGTTAGCTGCATATGTTCAAGTAATTAATTAAGAAAATACATGATTAATATGTGTTGTTCGACATATGTGCAGTAGATGAATAGTTACATTCATATATTTAGTAGTTTTACAACTCAATTAATACGTAGGAGATGAATAGTTAGCTGCATATTTTTAGATAAGGAATTAAGAATTTTTTTGATTAATATGTATTGTTCGACATATGTGCAATAGATGAATATCTCAATTAATACGTAGGAGATGAATATCATTTTATTGTTATGCAGCATACGAGATGAATAGTTTGACAAATCAATTAATATGCAGAAGTATTTTATCCTTTATTTGACCTTATTATTTAGCAATAATATATGACAGTGATAATATATGATTAGTAATAATAGGTATAGTTTAGGCGGAAAAATTTGTCTGTATATTGTCTGTCAAACAACTCTATTTTTATATAATAACCAATGTTGTTGGTTCTGTAATTATGTTTTTAATAATAATTATATTATCAATCATGATAATATTCATAATAGTAATAATCAATTATATTTATATTCATTATTATCATAATAATAATTATCATTATTATATTATAAATTATGATAATAGTAATTATCAAAATTATATGAATAATTATATTAGTATTAGTTATATTAATAGTTATAATTATTATAGCTATATTAAGAATAATAGTCATATTATTAATAATAAATAATAAAATTATTATTATAAATAATAATAATAATAATTATTTTATTATTATTATTATTATTATCATCATCATCATATTTCATTGATGTTGATCTAAACTTAAAAAAAAAGAAAAAAAATAATACTTCATTAAAATTAGTTATATGTATTTGCTAGTTGCATTGTATTAATGGCATAAGATGCATATGTGTTAGTCGACTGGTTTATACACTTTATTTGGTATATTAATTATTTATCAATTATTTATATATTAATATGTAGGATATGAATAGTTTGACAATTCAATTAATACACAGGAAATTAATAGTTGACCGCATACGTTCAGGTAATTAATTAAAAAAATATTTGATTAATATTTTATTAAAGCAAATGAATGCGCACTTTGGTGTATTAATTATTTATATATTAATATACAAAAGATGAATAGTCCGACAATTCAATTAATACACAGGAAATGAATAGTTTTCTGTATATGTTCGGATAATTAATTAAGAAAATATTTGATTAAAAAATATATACTTAATACTTTATTAAAATTAATTGTTTGACATATATGTAGTAAATAAATAGTTATATACATTTAATGCACATAGAAGATGAATAGTCACATTATATTAATAAATAGTTATATTAATTATTCCATCTTATTAATTAGCAATAACAATAATTAGCAATAATATATGACAACAGTAATTAATGATTAGTAATAATGGATATAGTTTAGGCGGGAAAATTTGTCTGTATATTGTTTGTTAGACAATTCTGTTTTTATATATATATAGATATTGATGGACGAGGTACATAGATTCAAGCCTTGGGCTAGGGGCTATAAATTAAAAATATTCTTAATTAAGAATATTATTATAAAATTTGACATTTACATGTAAATAGATAAATTAAAATTGCATACCAACTCCTCTTCAAGGCCTGCATATCCTTTGTGAGCCATATTATGCCGATATTTATCCTGCTTCACAATCTATTTATTTTTGGCACTTTTTTTCCTATGTTACAAGCCAAAATATAGTCATATGGTTATTTCAGTATTAAGAATATTATTGGGATACAAAAATTTTAATTGTTATCTAACAAATACCTTAAAATCCTCTAAAAGACAATATGCAATAAATTAGTTCCAACTAAATGTTGGTTATGCCATAGAGAAATATTCCTCTTTCTATAAATTTTCCTACAAGTTAAGTATGACCTCAATGTTCTTAGACTCTCCCCACAATGTCTAAAAAGCTATTTCTTTCGAGTCTCTAGGATATTGAAGACTCTCTACAAAATAAGACATATAGATGTATACTGATGTTAGTGTACTAAAACTAATAAAATTTGACATAAAAAAATGATTACATAAAATAGCATATTTACTGTGATTTCCTACCAAATATGGTCCTTATGACCCTTCGGAACCTTTTTCCAATTATTATAGGAAATAGGAATACGGTTACGGGTCACGAGTGAAATATACATCAAGAATATGTCAACGTAAGGGCCAATGGGAAGTTTGTAAGTATTCAATCTCAAATCGACTGGTTCTCCTTTATTCCTCATATCCGTGATGATTCTCATAATGGTAGGTCATCTTTTCCCTTCTTCATCACTATTGTCACTATCAATGTTTTTGTTGGCCATATCTCTACAAAAGATCAATAATAAATTATGTTAGAATGTTATGTATTGACCATAATGTACCACTATATTATCACTACAATAAATATCCTATCAGGAAGGTTGAAAAATGCATTTAAAAAAACCAGCACACATATCATATGTTACAATATTATTATGCTCATTGCCTTATTTTCCTTCTTTTTTTCCTTTTGTTTTAGGATTGGTTTCAGGATCTGATATATATATATATATATATATATATATATATTACTTTAGGATGATCATCCTTGACATATATTTCCTCCTTATTAATTTTATTGTTATCATCGTTCAATAACTGAGTTGCTTGCATAGTTGAGACACACTCTTTATTCCAATTGAAACCATTTTCATCATCACATTCGTTGACATTTCTTTTCTTCGTAGATAGTATCACAAACTATCTATTATCATTAGGATCAGTAGCATAGAATACTTGTGTCACTTGTGATGCTAAGATAAATGAGTCTTGTTTATGCCCTGCCCTATTGAGATCTACTAATGTGAATCCATCTTCATATCTAACCCTATAGCTATTATCAACCCATCTGCAGCCGAATACATGAACTTTAAATATAGTGTAATATAACTCCCATATATGTCTAATCACACCATAATAATGCATTTATGCATAGGTTGGATTCTTGTATTTTTCACTAGCAACATGCATTGCCTCAGCCACTAAAGTCACCCCATTGATTTACATTATGCTCTTCTCATCTTGCTCTTTTGTATACAAAGTGTATCTATTGATCACATAACTTGTATATGAAAAAACTTCAAAACGAGGTTTCTGAGACAACCAATGCAGGGTTTTGGAAATTGAAGTTGGGGAATGTCTGATAAGTGGAATGATGTGATCTCTTATCCAATTGATAAAGGAAAGATTATATTTATCGATAATCCATTTCTTAGTCTTTTATAGATTTTCAATCCGTAAAGAAAGCATATGTTCTTCAATGTACGGCTGAACATTATCACTATTATGTAATATATATATAGATGTGCTTTACAGAACATGTAAGGGTCTACATGCCCAAACTATTTTCCCCTATTACCCTATCTTTTGATTTTTCTTGCATGTCGGGACTTAGGAATACCAAGAGTTTCAGCATTTGATAAGTACTTTGTGCAAAAATCAATTGCCTCTTCCACAAGGTAACTCTCAACAATACATCCTTCTGGCCAATATCAGTTCTTTACATAACCTTTTATCAACTTCATAAACCATTCAAAGAGGTACATATAGTGCCCATGAATAGGTCCTAGCATTTTTATATCATAAACTAAATGAATAGTTAGTTGTAACGTAATGTCAAAAAATGAGGATGGAAAATACATTTCAAGTTGGCACATAGTAATCCCAATCCCTCTTTACAAGGCATCCAAACTACCAAGATGTATGACTTTGGAACATATGATATGAAAGAACAAACAAAGCCTCCTGATAATAATTCAAACAAGCTTTGGAAAAATTCCACATATAGCTATCGGTAACAAGTGCTACATCAAAATATGACAATCATCAGACTTCATGTTAATTAATAATCAACTCTTTCATTGATACAAGCCTTCTAACATTTGAAGAATACCCTTCTGGAAACTTGACACTATTAAAGAATTCATAAAATAAATTTTTCTCTTTTCTAGAAAGAATATGATACGCTGGTGGTAACTATGTTCTTCTTCCCTTGTCTCGTAGTGCCAATTCCTGTCTAATGCCCATTTCTTCCATATCCATTCAAGAGTTTATGCCATCTTTAATCTTACATGGAACATTAAGTAATGTAACAACAAGAATATCACATCAAGAGTATGTCTCATGTACAGAGATTCCCAATAATGAAGGTCAAAGAATATTAACATCTTCTTCCACCCAATTGATAGAGGCTTATCTTTATTCTTCTTCCCAAACTTGACACTCAAATGTTTCATCTTCAACCATACTTTTGGACTCGTCAATCGGATTAGTGCCTTCTTTTCTTCTCGGAAGTCATTGAGTGCTTTTCTTTGCCTATGATAATGATGATTCTTTGGTAGAAACCTACGATGCCCAAGAAAGATAGTTTTCGGGCCATGTGTTAACTGAATAAATGAATTATTCTCCTCACATATTGGACATGCAGAATGGCCTTTCATATAATAACCTGACAAATTGCCATACGCCGAAAAATCATTTATTGTATAGAATAACATTGCTCTTGAAGTGAAATTTTTTTCACTATATGCATCAAATACTTTAACACCTATGCCTCACAAGAACTTTAAATCATTAATCAAAGGTACCAAATAAACATCAATATCATTTACAGGTTGGTTTAGCCCCGAAATGAGTAAAGACAACATCATATACTTACATTTTATATAGAGCCATGGAGGTATATTATATATAACCAAAATCACCGGCCATAAAACTGTAGGTGCCTTGATTGTGTGGTTTCATTCCATTCACAGAAAGCGCAAGGAACACATTTCTTGCTTCTTTACCGAATTTATGGAACAAGCCATCAACCATCATCCATTGTAGAGAGTCACATGAATGTCTAAGAAGTCCGTCATCTATCTTCTCATCTGCATGCCATATCATGTTCTTAACATCTTCAACATCATTAAACATCCATCTTAATCTTGGCATTATAGGAAAATACCATAACATCTTAGCGGGAAACTTGTTCTTCTTATATCGTGGTGCTTTGCATTCAAGATTAGGACAACTATCCAAAGATGCATTGTCATTACAATATAAAATATAATCATTAGGGCATGCATGTATCTTCTCATAACTTATGCCCATAGAGGATATAATCTTCTTTGCTTCATAGGTATGATTGGGTAGAATGTTGTAATTAGGAAGCATATCCTTTACAAGTGATAATAATTCCATGAAACTCTTATCACTCCATTCATTACATGCTTTTAAGTTGTACAACCTTAAAATAGCGGATAATCGAGTAAATGTCTTACAATCACCGTATAAAGGATTCTCTGAGTCATTCAATAACTTCTCTAACATTTTTTGACAATCCCGAACACTTTCCTCAACCTTTTAAGTTATCTAGTCTAACGAATGTTCCTCATAGTTATCAAATGATGATCCACTACTATCTCTCCTAACATCACCATTATCATATTTAGGCTCTGTTTCCCCATGCCATATCCAACAAGTGAAATTGTATCAATTCCACACACAAAAAAATGGTCTCTTAAATCATTAGTGTTGACACACTGAATATAAGCATATTTTAAACAAGGACAGCCTATTCTACTAGCGTCCCGAGCATGTTCAACTACATACTTGATGAAAAACTCCACTCCTTTGGTATATTCTCTACATAGACGATTTGCCGACAACCATTTCTAATCCATAGTTTTTCAATCTAGATGTATCCAACACGAAAGTAATTTTTACAAATTAATTGAATTATAAGTTTAGTAATTCATGAATCGCTCATGCTTAGAAATAATTAATCTTAAATGTATCATGTTATTCTGTATATGTATATATATACGAATCATACTAACACGTTTCCAAAAATATATTCATACTCAAAATGCTCATACTTAGAGAGAGTTCATATACACACACACACACACACACACACACACACACACACACACACACACACATACATATACATACATACATAGCAAAACATTGTATAATGGTTCAAATTACAAAAAATATATATACTATGGGATTAAAGCAATGGCAGCACTATATACATCAAAAGGTTGCTACAACCCAAACACCCAAAAAACAAAAACTCATAACCATAAAACTAAATCCCTTGGTAGCCTCATCGAGCCTAACTAATAACTATAACTTTGAAAGTCCACTCATTATGATATATTATTTGATCCCTGGTATCATTGCTAGAGAGTCTACTCATGGATACTCTAGGGTAAATGGGGTGGATACTCGAAGGCAAGCTATGATGAAACCTCCACTCATTATCAATGACCATTAGCTCTCGCAATATCTTATAATACTCTCTAGCAAACACCTCAACCTCAATAAATCAAGGGTGTGGTGCATCAATGTGGTAGACAAACCAATGTAAAAAAATTAGACATAGCCAACGCCCATGGCTCTATCTGAGGTAGGGTCAACAGAAGGTGATACGATTTCAAATGGAAGGGGTGATAGGATGATCCACTCGCATAAAACCGACCTAGCTCGTTGTATAACCATATGACATGAGTCCGTAGATTTGTATGTGGTACCATGCATAGACATATATATATATATATATATATATATATATATATATGTTAAGTATAATAATATGATACTATTAAAAGTAGAGTTGAGAATAATATATATAATAGCTTGTTATAAGAGCACATATTAATTATTATATTTATTATAATAAACACTAAACCCAAACCCTAACCTTTAACCTAATAAATTACAATAGGAAACAACCTTAAACATAATTAAACCATAATCCTAATAAATCCTATATTATTATTATTATTATTAAAACACCATTATTATTATTATTATTATTATTATACACAATTATTCCTCTCTATTTAATTATTCACTTTTATATTTAGTATAATAAATGCTAAACCCTAAACCTAACCCTAATATATTATAATAAACACTAACCCTAAAACTAATAAACCCTAATCCTAAACTTAGCTAACTATAACTAAACCATAATGAATCCTATATTAATATTGTTATTATTATTAAAAAATATTATTATCATTATTATTATACACAATTATTTCTCTCTATTTAATTATTCACTTTTATATATTCTTCATTTTATATATCTATTTAATCCTCATCAAATAAAAAATCATTAATAAATATATATTAGTGATGTGCATATGTAAAATATATTTTCATTTTATTATATGACATTTCCTATATCTTATAGTGTCCGATACTTATATCTGAAAAATGTATATACTGATATATATATATATATATATATATATATATATAGTTTTATGAGTGACATGACTAATAATTTAAAGTATTTTATTTCTCTAGATTTATATATTATTCTACACTCATGCATGTTATATATATATATATATATATATATATATATATATATATATATATATATATATATGTAATGGTCTCGGCCAACACATACATTTGTTAATATATAATAATACCGTACAAATTCAACAACGAACAACAACATTTTTCACCAAAACATTTAAAAACAAATTCAACAACACATTTTTGAATGACAAACTATAATTTTTCAATAATAAATAATGCAACCCTGTATCAAGTGGAAGAACAAAAACTATCCCTTGCATTAAATTATACACAAAGGGAGTGGCGGCGAGTAAGAAAACCGGTGGTGAGTAAGAGGAGAGCAGTGACCACCTACAAACACAATGGAGAAAGAAGGAAGAAGTGCTGGCTACGTGTGGAAGAATGATAGCACATGCAAAGCTAAGAATGGAAGAGGTGTGGTGTTGCAAGGAAGAGGAGAGTTGGTAGTGCGAAAGAGAACAAGTGGTGGTTTCCCTGACTTGAGAGGAGCTGGAGTGGTGCATGGTGTGGTGGTGTGAGGGTTTGCAAGAGAAGGAGAGTAAGAGAGGGAAAGTGCAGAGTCTGAAATTTTTGGCACAAAATAGAATAAACAAAATATAAGGCTGAACTTGGTTTTAATAATGATTCCTACAAGAATTGTTATTAAAACATCTTTTAATAATGATTCATGTAGGAACCGTTATTAAAACTAGTGTGGCTTTTGACAACGGTTCTTGTTGGAGCCATTATTAAAACATATTTTGATAACAGTTTTCCTTTTACCATTATGAAAAATACCATGTAAATTTTAGCGTTGGGTTTTTAATAACAATTTTAAACTATAACCGTGATTAAAACAAAATATAAGGCTGAACTTGGTTTTAATAATGATTCCTACAAGAATTGTTATTAAAACATCTTTTAATAACGATTCATGTAGGAACCGTTATTAAAACTAGTGTGGCTTTTGACAACGGTTCTTGTTGGAGCCATTATTAAAACATATTTTGATAACAGTTTTCCTTTTACCATTATGAAAAATACCATGTAAATTTTAGCGTTGGGTTTTTAATAACAATTTAAAACTATAACCGTGATTAAAACTATCCCGTGCATTAATTTTTACCCGTTTCGCAACGGTTTTCAAACCACGTTATTAATGTCCCGTTATTATTTCCCATTTTTGTAGTAGTGATGGTGTACTTGTATAAGCCCCTAGCAATTTGTATTGTCTATTACTTAGGTGGGTGTGGTATCCTAAGTTTTTAGCCCTTGCAGTGGAGGCATTAAAGGTATGGTGGGTGAGGTATCCTAATACATGCCTCTTTGCAATAATCCAACCACTTGTAGTGGGTATGGTATCCCAATTTGTGGTATCCCTTAGGGTAGGTGCACTTAATGTGTGGTGGTTTGGTATCCCGGAAGAAAAACCCCTTCGATGTATCATGTCCTAATATGATGGATGTGGTATCATATTATGTTTATTTGCTACTGTGAATTTTATTCATTATCGAGTACTGGGTGTAGTCGAACAAACTATCTTAGTAACTAGAAATTATGTGATTATTAATGGAATGTCCATATTATGGTTTACATGGGTTGATTATGATGCATTATCATATTATTATTCTTCCATTATTTCTATGCAAGCATCCCTGATTGTATTATTGCCACAATCCTAAGTGTTAAATTTATATTGGTATGCTTATCACCATTCTACTATGTAACTTCATTGTGCTAATTGTGCTTTACCATATTTTAGGTAGTTTTTTTTGTTAGTACTTCAGTGTACTAATACTGCACTTGTGTGGTCATTATAACGATTCAGCTTATGTTCTAACAAGTAGAGGATGATTTCTAGGGATATGATTCTTAGTTTAGTATATTGTGGGTAATGACGTGGGCTTGTAGATGGCCATTACTTGGGGTTGGAGATTTGTAATTATACTTAAGAGTTAGGTTAACCGTCTAAAGGAGTTTTACCACCTACGTTGGAAAGTTTTATTCTTCTATTTATTCAAACTCTTGCCTTTAATATCCTGTATTTGGATTTTGTAAACACTCATACTCTTCCTATATAAATTATTCTTCTCATCTTTGTTATCAGTAGTACTGTTGTATTATTAATATGAGCACACATCTTTTCATTTGGTTGTCTATTTAGCTTGTATTCGACATGATTTAGTTGATGCTCACACCTCTCTCATTGTTGATGTTGTAGTAACATCCCTCTATTTTTCTTTTCAAATGCTTTCGTATTATCTTAAAAATGAAATTTTTTGGTTCATAAAATGGGAGTGTTACTAGTTAGTATTAGAGCCTATGGTTTTAAATTGTAATATTATTTTACAAAAATAAATTTCTTTAGCTTTATCCGAACATATATAATTTGGTTTAATCTATGAGTGAGAGTTGGTTGGGTTGGGGGTGGCCTTAAATTTATAAGATAGGACTAACTAGTTAGTAATTAGTTAGCCTGTTCTAATGTGATTTAATATTCCATGTCTTCGATGTATGCAAACAAATGTCTAGAGAATTTTATGGAGACAATTAGCGCTTTCATGTAGTAATAGATTCAGTGTGAGAGGGCTTCTCTATGGCACCACCACCTCCTTTTCTAGTACTGCCACTAGGAGGATTAGTTTTATAGGGTTGATCTTCATTTCCCATTATTCTTTGAAGGTCAAGAGTACCTAGATGTGGTTGAGCCTTAGTTGAGTTCAAGAAGATTTTTGCGGCTAGTAGTTGCTAAGAGAGTTAGTTGGTGAACATTAGAGTTTTCTATTTGCAAGGTCTGGCTAACAAATAATGGAGGGGTCAAGAGCTAAGAAGAGCCACTATAGATCAGTGGGAGGCTTTTGTAGAGATTCTTAGCGCTTGGTTCTACTCTACTCACTTAAGGATGGTGAAGTATAACCTAGTCTGCTATGCTCTAGAGGTTGACGTTGATGAGAGGAAAAAGGTTCAATAATTTCAATTGTAGCTAAGTTTGAGACTTTAAGAGTTGCTGATGGGGACTCATCCACATGACTTGTAGGCCATGTATAACTATGCCTTGGAAGCATCAACAATTACACATACCTATAGTGCATATTAATGGTCCAAGAGAAGGTGTGAGGGTAGTCAATGCAAAAGGGAGAGAAGAGGTTCTAGGCCTCAAGGAATCATCATTTAAGGATAGTATGCCACGAAGGAGGGAAGTTGATTCAGCTAGATACGAGGTACCTCATATTTTAGTGGTGTGGTAAAAAACACCTAGGGAAGGATTGTATTAGGAAGCTAGTTTAGTTCCATGGTTAGCATTAACCGAGACACCATTGGTTTGATTGTTGTACCATTAGGGGTATTGCCTTATGAGGGAAGGCTAATTTATAGGGCATAGTGGTGTTGAATCTACTAGTTCAAAGAGCTTAGCTAAAAGATAGTGGAGATAGTCAAACTACTCTACAATAGAGGATTTATAGTCCCTATGCTTTTCATCAAGGGTAAGGTTTAGGTAATGTTATAGTACCACCTCCAAGCAGTTGCTTGAATGTGTTAGTCATTTGGTTGACATGTAGCTAGATGTCGTCACACCTATGTTCATGGTCCCTTACCTTCCTACTTTAATGTTATTTGATTCGACCAATTCACACTCCTTCATGTGTACTCCTTTCATAGCTATGATAACTATGATTCTTTCTAATATGATAGAGACTTCTATTGTGCTCCCATATAGTGATAGACTTCCACGTACTAGGCTAGATAGAGACGTGGCCTTATTCATTAGTGGATTCGAGCTTCTGGTAGAACTTATAGAACTTAAAATTTGTGAATTTAATGTAATACTTGGTAAGATATTGAGATATGATCGATTATGTACAGGATCTTTTGGGTCATAAGGGACCAAAGGTTGTTACGGTCTTATACCAGATATGCAATCCTAGGCCCTCATAAGGATGGTGTCAGCGGCTATGCATAGCACATTGTTATGAAAATGGTACCAGTTTACTTATGTAGTTTTTAGGATTTGAGTGTTATGGAGACATTGATTGAGGGTATCTCTGTGGTATGAGAGTTTATAGATGTATACCACAACGAGATCACGGGTGCTCTACCAGTACATGAGATAGAATTCACAATAGAACTTCTACTAAGGATAAAGCTTGTGTCAAAGGTTCCCTATTGGTCATCCCTGATGGCAAAGTTGCACACTTAGTTAGAGGATTTATTGGAAGGGATACATTTGAATGAGTGTATCACCTTTGGGAGAATCGGTCCTTTTTATGAGGAAGAAGGATGGTGGGTTGAGACTCTACATTGATCACGTTGAGACTAAACCATGTTATGGTGAAGAACAGTTATCCATTACCTCAGATCAACAATATTGTTGATTAGTTATGCTGAGTCATAGTGTTTTTACAGATAAAACTAAAAAAAAAGGTATTATATGCTAAGGATTTCTAGGAAAGACATACTAAAGATAACTTTTATTATGTGCTATTGACATTATGAGTTCACTGTAATGTCATTTGGACTCACAAACACGCTAGTAGTATTCATAGCTCTCATGAACTTCATCTTCCTACAATAACTTGATTAGTTTTCTATGGTCTTCATCGATGATGTCTTGATTTACTCTAGGACTTCTAAGGAACACAAGTAACACCTCAGGTAGGCTTAGCATTGTTGAGAACCTATCCATTATATACCAAGTCCTCAAAGTGTCTGTTTTAACTCGATGAGGTAGCTTTCCTTGTTCATGTGATTCCTTAAAAGATGTGAGTTATATTAGAATGGCCAACATGAACAAATGTTAAGGATATGCACAATTTTCTATATCTTGCAGGCTACTATAGACAATTCATCCAGTATTTTTCTAGAATTGCTTATCTATTGACTACCTTCTAAAAGAAGAAACCACACTTTCATGGGGATGAGAAGTGCAATAAGGCTTTTTAGGGCCTCAAGAGGATGTTAATTTCATCTCTAATTCTTAATTTAACATCAATTAAGGAGGATTTTGAGGTTTATAGTGATGCATCTAAGTTTGGTATTAGGTTTGTGTTGATGCAGCATGAAAGGGTAGTGGCATATTCTTCTTCCAAGTTAAAGAAGCATGAGTATAACTATCTTGTAGATAACCTTAAGCTAGCTGTGGTGGTTTTCGTGCTAAAGATATGAATGCATTATTTATGTGGTGTGTAGTGTAAGTGCTACACAAACCACAAAAGCCTCAAGTACATCTTCATTCAACATGAACTAAAAATGAGATAGAGTAGATGGCTAGAAGAGGTTAAGGACTACAATTTGGATTTGACCTGCCATGAAGATAAGACTAATGTTATAGTAGATGATCTTATTAGCATTAATTCATAGTCCTTGGGTTTTGTGGTTATTTTAGACTAGATTTGGTAAGATCATCTATACTTGGGCATAAAGATAGTTAGATTGGGGGATGTCGAGGGAAGGATGAGTGCTCTCTTAATCACACCCACCAACTTTAATGAGATTCAAGCTAGTCAGTCAGGAGATTTCAAGCTTGAATGGATTAAGTGGCTATATCATGGGGTAAATGTAATACCCCAAAATTTTCGAAAACTTATATTTTAATAAATTACTTTTATTTGGAATAAAATTGCTTTAAGATTATTTATTTTAATTATTTTATGGATTTTAGAGTATGTAAATTTGGATAAGAGTATTTAACAAATTAAAAATAAATATTTTGCTATGTATCATATTATTTTATTTGAATAATTTTCCAAATTAATATTTTACCAACTTTATCCTTTTTAAACCAATATATTAGATTATAAAGAATGAAATTATTAAATTAAATAATTTATCAAGAATATTACATGTTATGATTTTATAAATTAATTTATTTCATTTTCCCCATTTTCCATTCCTTTTTTCCCTTTTTTTTCCTTTTCTTCTCTTCTTTTTCCCTTTTCCCCCTCCCTTGGGCCACCCGGCCAGGCCAGTCCTCCCTGCGCATTGGGCCTTCGGCCCGCTTCTGCCCTCCTTTCCCTCTCCTGTGCCTGACACACGTCCAGCCCGTCCCTCCTTCTTTTTCCCCTAGACCGGCCGACTCATCTTTTTTTTTTCTTTCTTTCCCTACGCCGGTCCAGTCGCCCGCCTAGTCTCCTTCTTCCCTTCTTCTTCTCCCACGCCTCGACCTGCTCCCGTCCTCCATGCACGCCTGACCACTGCCGCCGCTTGCCACCACGCCTGCCCCTGCTACTCTCTCTCTCTTCCCCCGTCATTTTCTTCCCTTTTCGAGCCAAACCGGCTCTTGGACCACACCCCGCGTGCCCCTGTTTTTTTCCTTCTTCTTCCCTGTCTTCCCCTGCCAACCGACAGCCTTGCCACCACACCGCAGCACCGATCGGCCGCCTGCTCCCCCTGCCTCACCCTCTTCTTTTTCTTACCCTCACCAGCCCTTCATTCCCACATTTTTCGAGCGTATCATCCCTCCCCCGAGCTCCCTCCTCTCTCCTTCCTTCTTCCCCATTTTTCTTCCTCGGTTTTTGATCGCCACCGCCCGCCGCCGCTTGAACCACCAATACCAAGCCCTGCGCCGCCTTCTTCCACCACCTACTACCACCCTACACCACCACGCGGCCCCTCGAGCCCTACACTACCTCCCTTCTCGACTCCTTTTCTTTTCTCCCCAGTTTTCTCCCCTTACCGCCGAGCCACCTGCAACCGCCGCTTCCTCTGCCGTCTGGCCACCTCTACCGCCACCCAACCCACCGTTCGACACCCTGCAACCCCCTCTACAACTGCCATGCCTTAGTTGGCCGAAACCAACTCTTACACCCCTCCATTTTTACCTCTCCTTTTCCTTCCTTCACAACCCCTTCTCCTCGACTCTTCTTGGCAGCCAACTTCGCCGCCTTTCCTCCGCCGTCTCCGCCGCCCTACGCTGCCGTGAAACCACCCTTAGCCTCCACCTACACCCCCTCTTCACTTCTGCACCATTCCCTTGCCTTAGAACCTCCCCTAACCACCTTCTTTTCTAGCCCAAAGACCCAAACCCGAAAATGGTTTATTTTTCTCCCTTCACCCCTCTTCGAGCCTTTTCCCCTCTCTTTTCTGCATGAAACTCACGCTGCTTATGCAGCGTGAGCTCCCCTTTATATTGAAAATTTCTTAGCTAATTTTTAAGGTATAATGGTATTTTATGTTAAGTATTTATTGATTAAAATTTATAAAGTTTTATGCTTGGATTCTTATTTCTAACATAAATAATGATGGATGTTATTTTTAGGTGTTGAGTTGCTAATTATGCTTGGTAAGATTTGATATTTTGTGGGATTAAGGTAACCGTTAATCCTCCCTTAAATATATGGAAAAACGTATGCTAGCACATTAAGGGTTTAGTATGATTTTATGCATGTTTTGTGTGCTTAGCATGATATGTATATGATTTCTTATATTGTTTGATAAAAAGAAAAAGCATGATAACTTTTGTGCCATATGTAGGTATGTTAATTAAGAAAGGAGTTTGATTATGGATGGAAATGTTAAATGCTTGTTTATGATGTATCATGTTGCTATTGCATGAATGATGTTATTGTTTAAGGGTATTTTAGTAATTATGCTCATGAGGTGTGTGAATTAATGTATGTAGTTGCTAATGAGTATTATGTTGAATAATGACAAGTTGGTGGACTTAGAGGATAAAAATGAAGTATTAATATCATTATTTTATGTAGTGTTAGTAAATTCATAAAAATGGTGAATAAAGGGGTTGAATGGAAATTTTATAAGTGAAAAGGGTATTTCGGTAATTTTGGAGATAAAAGAATAATATGGTAATTTTATGACTAAATGGCCAAATGATAATTTTATAAGTAAGTGGTAAGAATGGTAATTTTGGAAGTAGGGGTAAAATAGTAATTTTGGATGAAGGAGGGCATTATGGTAATTTTTCAAGTAAAAGGGCATTATGGTAATTTGGAGGTAGAGGGGCAAAATCGTAATTTCATAATTAAAGGGTAATATGGTAAATTTTATAAGTGAATGGTGAAGTGGTAATTTATAAGTAAAGGGGTAATAGGGTAATTTGGTAAAATTAACCAATTAAAGGGCATTATGGTAATTTTAATAATGGAGAAGGGTAATATAGTAATTATGATTATGAAGAAGGGTAAATTAATATTTTTAATTATGAAGAAGGGTAATTTGGGATTTATGATAATTAAAAAGAGTAAATGGCAATTAAAATAATTGAGAGGGGTAAAATAGTAATTATGATAAAGGAGAAGGGCAATTTGGTAATTATCCAACTAAAGGGGCAATTTGGTGGTTTAGCCAATTAAAGGATAAAGCGATAATTATTTAACCAACTAAAGGGGCAAAATAGTAATCATGATAAGGAAGGAGGGTAATTTAGTAATTTATCCAACTCAAGGGCAATTTAGTAATTATAAAAAGGAGAAGGGCGATTTGGTAATATAACCAACCAAAGGGGAAATATGATAAGCGTAGTAATTATGAGGGGTGAATGGTGATCTAAAAAGTGTAGGAGACAATTTGGTAATCTAAAGTGGACAAGGGGTAATTGGGTAATCATGCAACCATTAGGGTAATGTGGTAATTTATCAAGTAAGGAATGGATACTTCACAATTATATAAGTAAAGGGAAAATGAGTAATTTGTACCTAACATGTCTTTGAGATTGTGGAGCATTATAATATGATTCAAATAATACTGATTAACCCGGTGAGAGTATTTGATAATTAGTATGGCCTTAATGGTTTCTCTTTGATATCCTGGATAATCATCTGAATAAGAAACGATTAATGATATCAGAACAATTGAAAGTGAATAAGTATCGGATTATCATGCTTTTCGTGATCACCTTAATTAAGACACTATTACTTAAAGTGAAAGACCTCGAGATCGGGAATGGTGACTCCTTAGGGGTCACTACCCTAAGGACGTGGTTTAGTCCACGATTATTCTGGTATTTGCTGGTGTGCCTTTGTGCCCCACCCAGGCCCTATATCTTACTCTTTCTAGCTCTACAGACCTAGTTATGGGGTATGCATACTTATGGATTAGGTGTTCTTGTCGGTAGGGTACTGAGTTAGCTTTATGCACTAGTACGACCAAGGTACCTTTGCGTCCTTGGGTTCATGGTTGAAGGGTACTAAGTAGCTGGTATGCACCGGTACGACCGGTGTACCTTTGTGTCCCGGGTTATCCATCTCCCATTCGAGGCAAATAAATATGATTGATGTTCTGATTAAAGAAAAGGAAAGATACTATTACTGAAAGTGGAATATTAATGAGCCGGGCCCAGATGATTATGATATTGAGTACCGGTCCACCGGTTATAATAGTGGTCCAGGAGCGTGTTGCCCTGATATGTGATATTGAGTACCGGTCCACCGGATATAATAGTGGTCCAGGAGCGTGTTGCCCTGGTATGTGATTATGAGTACCGGTCCACCGGTTATAATAGTGGCCAGGAGCGTTGTGCCCTGGATGATGATTTTATATATATTCCGGTCCACCGGCTAAAATAGTGGGGGTCCCGAGCTCAATAAAACCAGTATTGTATGTGAATAAGATTATGGAAAAATACTAATCATTTATAGTGGAACACCATGTGAGTCGGGGCCAGATCGGTCCACCGGCAAATAATAGTGGTCAGGTGCGTTCTGCCCTGTGTGTTTACCTTCCGGTCCACTGGCAATAATAGTGGTCAGAGGCGTTTTGCCCTGTGTGTTGACTTCCGGTCCACCGACTATAATAGTGGGGTTCTCGCACTCACATGGATATAAAATATGATATTGATTGAATGATGATGGAATAATGGCTTAAGGCCAGAATGTATTGATCTTACACTATGACATGGCTTAAGGCCCAAAGATATCGATCATGAATTATAACTTGTGTTACGTGTTATTGTTATGTATGCACCTCTCATTATTTATGTGCGTAACTTGCATTATGTGCCGTATGCGGGCTTGTCTTTAAGTGTGGTATTAAAGGGTTACTCAGTACTGTAGTACTGAAGGGATTCCCTTTATGGGGCCCCTGCCTATTCAATGGGCAGTGCCCTTGTAGGTATTTTCAGGTGCTACTCAAGTGGGCTATGGGAAAGAGAGTAAGGAATTATCCGGTATCGTTAGGGTTTTCTCTTTCTCTTTAAATTCCTGGTTTTAATGTTATGTGTTACTGTAACCACCGTTGGTGGATTTTATTCTTGTAAACGATTTGACGCGCTACTCTGATTTGTGTGTGTTGAATTTCTTTCAAGTTGTATTTCATTTTCTTAGCCTTAGCACTTGGTACTGGAACGATATGAGTGAACAGGTCTGGTACTAAGTGTGGCGGTAATACTCCCAAAGTTCACGTTTTATTTATTTGCTTCCGCAATTATCTTTTAATAAAATGAAATTTTTCAGTAGTGAATTTTGGGGGTGTTACAGTAAAGTATTGGGGTTTCTGGTTTTTAAGGATGGTAGTATATTTTTTTGAGGAAGATGATGTGTTGAGTAGATCTGTGGGGAGCTAAGAGGAAGATTATGGAGGAGGGTCATTATGTGCCTTATTTCATCCATCATAAAGGAGATAAGTTGTACAAGGACTTGAAGCGGATATGTTGGTGGCCTTATATGAAGTAGGATATTGTCAACTTTGTAAACAAGTGCTTGATAAGTGAGAAGATCAAGGTCAAACGGGGTTGGTTTATTCGTTGGAGGTTTCTTAGTTGAAATGGCATAGCATGTTGATGGGATTTGTGGTTAGATTACTTAAGACTTGTATTGGTTTAGATTTGATCTAGGTAGTAGTTAACCGGTCGATTAAGTCGGTGGCATTTATACCGATGAAGTCGAACTAGAATAGATAATAGATGGCCAATGCTTATAGGATGCATGTGGTGAGGTACCATGGGGTGCCCTAGGACATTGTGCCATACCAAGATTTTAGAATAAGATTTTATATTCTAATCATACTTCTAGAACAATTTACAAGTAGCTTTTGGGACACATCTAAAGTTGAGTATTGTTTTCCATCCTACTACAAATAGTTAGATTGATTATACTATTCATACTTTGGAGGATATACCTCGATCATGCATGCTTATGTTTCAAGGGAGTTGGAACGGTCATTTGGACTTTGTAGAATTGTTCTACAACAATATTCATCATGAGAGCATAGGGAAGGCCCCTTTCAAAGCACTTTATGGATGAAAGTGTTGTATTCCCTTGTGATGGAGCAACTCCAGTGAGATAATTGTGTTAGTATAAGAAATAGTAGAGAACACCATGTGACTGATTTATATTAGATGATGGTAGTTAAAAATAAACCAAAGAGCTATGAAGATCTATAAAGAAGGGAAAATGGGTTTAAGGTGTGTAATATAGTTTGTTTGAAGGTTTCGCCGACCAAGGGAATGAAGCCTTTTTATTTGAATGGAAAACTTAACCTGAGGTATATTGGGTCATACAATATTTTAGATTTGGTTGTAGAGGTTGCTTACCATCTTGCCTACCTAATGAGTATGTGTATAACCTTTTCCATATATTTCACTAGAGGAGGTATGTGGCAGATCCATCGCACAACATTTCACTGAAGGTCATTCAACTAGTGAAGGTACTTATCATCTTACCTTACCTATTAAGCTTGATGAGTCATTTTCTTATGAAGAGTGAACACTAAGCATCCTTGATACCTAGACTTGAGAGGTGCGTTTGAAGGTCGTTCCACTAGTGAAGGTATTGTAGTCACGCCATGTAACAGAGAAGGCTACTTGGGATTCTAAGGAGTTGATCAAGATGAATTATACCTAGTTTTTTATGTAGGCACTTTTTGCATGTAAATCATCTTTTTTAAAAAGGTTAGTACCCATCTCTTATGTACTTACCCTAAGTTTTTATTTTCCTTTTTGTTTATGGCTTAGGTTTTTCATATGATTTGGGCTCAGAGAAATATATTTCTTCTATGGATTTCAGGGACAAAGTCTCTTTCAAGAAGGTAATGTTGTAATACCCATCCTAAAATGATTCAAAATGTATTTAAAATTATGTTTATATAAAATACATTAGTATTTATTTTTAAAGGGGCATCACATTATACTAATAAGGTAAATTTTAGGTGTACCAATCGACTAGTACGCTCAAAGATTGATAGTTTTATTCTCGATGAACCAATTGATTGGTTTACTCGAACAAAAAGACTGGTCAACCTATGATTTCACATCCTTTTCTAATTTTTATTTGAATATCTTTCTAATTTTTATGCAAACTTTTAATAAAAATATATCTGTGCTAACAAATATATTTTGATTCATTGGGATTATGTTTACATTATTTAGACCATTATATGATCTTAGTTAGTTAAATATCACCAAAAGCCCCTTTTGTTTCAAATACGACCTTCTCTCTTCTCCCTCATTTTCCACTCTCTTTTTTAGCTACACTTAACCATCTATGATTTTCCCCCCTCTAACTACACTCAACCTCCCTTACCTCATCAATTGTTTCTCATACACTTGGTTGTCCACACTCAACCATACTAGTCTTCTATCTCTTTTTCTTATAGATTTCAACCAAATATCACTTCTATACCCTCAATTCCTAATTCATTTTCATTTATTACTCTTCATCTTACCCTTATTTTCCATTCCCTAAGTGCAATTTTCTAAGTGTTGAGTTTAGCCATTCTTCTCCTTTTTCCCCTCTATTGAGAAAAAAGTAAAGACTTATTCTTATTTTCTTCCCTTCCTTGGTCAAATTCTTGTAAGTTCTTTCTTCCTCAAATCTTGGATGTAATTATCCCTAGTTTCTTGTAATCAAGAAAGGATTAAGGTTTAAAAAGGGTTGAATATTTTACTTCTTCTTCTTCTTCTTCTTCTTCTTCTTCTAAACATGTTAGATTTTAATGGAATTTAAAATGAAGCTTTAATGATTTTATTTTTTGAATCTCTTAGGAATCAAGGTTCTACTAGATAACCTTCAAGTAGAAGTTTTATGCTAGAACAATTGTATCAAGGTAAGTCATTATTATCTTTAATATGAATGAGGTTATTGTTGCTCATTGTGGTTCTATGTTCTTGGTGTGTTTTGTGTTGAAAATAGGCTAACTATATTCTAAAATTTGAGCGGTGGTAGAATTTCTTTGTAAAACTTGTCATTATTGGTTTCTCTAATTTTATACATGTTCTAGTAGTTTGATTATGATTTCATTTAAATTCCTACATTACTGTGTATCCATGTGATTTTGTGTGCAAAATGTCACTTCATGTGTCAAATGACATAGAAGTATGCTAAGATTAATATCATAAAGTTTGATGAATTTTTGTGTGTGCATCGCATGCCTGGTTGAACTTTTACCCAGCTTATTCAATCGGTTTGTTGAACCCATTGACTTTTTGTGTGAAACATTGCATGGTTTGGAAACTTTTTTCGGCTGGTTTTGAGATTATTTAATTTATTCGATGAACCAATTGACTTGTTTCTATGAATTGTTGATCGATTTGTAAAATCCATTGACTAGTGGCACTATGACCAAAGTGGTATGGTCTCTTCTTAGACCCACCAATTGTTTGAACCAAATCGATCTTGTTTCCTATGAAAAGTTAATTGGTGAGATGAACTAGTAGACTACTATATTGCTGTTATTCTTTGTTCAGATCTAGTATAACTAGACCATGGCCCTAAGTGTCGATTGACTAGTCTAGTTGTATGTTGTTGGGTTTGTTTCTTAATTATTTTTCTTCTTTTAGGCCTTTTATGTTGATACCTCCAAATAATTACAATATATAAATTATGATTTCATCCATAGAGTCCTTGGATTTTATAAGAATAGTAATGGTGATATTCGGGACTTGAATTGGTTAAGTTTTATGTTCTCTCTAAAAACCCAATTTATGGCTTTTATGTAAGGTGATGTGTTTGGTGTTATAACTTGGAAACACCCTATCGGTTATTTGTGAAATTAATAATTGATTTGTTGTATCACTTGATAATTATTAATAATGGAATAAGATTTTGTTCAAGCATTTATCTCCAACTCTCAGGGAAGTTGACTAGGAGTTAGTGGGTAGGTAATCCTATGCTTTATATTTCACTTAGTACCTATTTTCTTCTTTATTGGGTTGGGGTTGGTGGGGAGTATGTATATATCTTTGAGGTATAAAATTATACTTTAGCAAGCCAACATGCTAGTAGTGTCCAGTTCAGGTGGCTGAGGTAATCCAATACAAGTTCCCTAACACTTCATATTATCCATTGGTTAGGTGGGTGTGGTATCCCAACTTTATAGCCCTTGCAACAGAGGCATTCAAGGTGTGGTGGATAAAGTTTATCAGTACAAGCTCCCTTAATATACTCTAACTACTTGTGTTTGGTATGATATCCCAATTTGTATTAAACCTGAAGGCAGGTGCACTTAATATGTTGTGGGCATGGTATCCCCAAAGAAAGATCGTTTAATGTATCCAAACCACGTGGGGTGTGTGTGGTATCCTTTGTGTTTATTTTCTACCATGATGTTTGTTCATGGTGTAAAATTGGGAGTGGTCAAACAAAATATCTTAATAATTTAAAATTATGTGATTACTATAGGAAGGTCTTTAATATGGTTTACATTTGATGGATTGTGATGGGTTTATCGTATTATTATTCTTCTAAGATTTCCTTACGAGCACACTTGACTGTATTTCTACCACAAGCCTGAGTGTTAATTTATATTATATGCTTATCACTATACTACTATGTAACTTTAATGTGCAGCATAAGCTTTAACATATCTTATGTAGTTTTTTTTTACCAGTAGTTTACTGCACTGATACTACATTTGTGGGGTCACTATGATAATCTGGCTTATCATCTGGGGATTTTTTGACATTTTGCAAGGGTATGATTCTCACTAGATGGGTTTTGCTTGGGGTTGAAGATTTATATATATACTTAAAGGTTAAACTAACCGGCCAAAGGAGTTTGCTCACTATATTGGGGAGTTTTGTTCCTCCGTTTATTTATACTCTTGGTTTTAATTTTCTGTATGTAAATTTTGTTAACTTTTATACTCTTCCTATCTATATTATTGTTCACATCTTTGTTATCATTAGTATTGTTATATTATTATTATGAGGATGCATCTTTTTAATTTTTTTTCCTTTTAACCTTACATGTCACATAGTTTAGGTAATGATCACACATCTCTCATGGATGATGCACTAGTAACATCCTTTAGTTTTAATTTTCAAATACTTTCACATTATCTTTAAAACATGTTTTTCTAATCTTAAATTAGGGCTTATATAATAAGGTCAATGAAGTAGAGATGGTGATAAAGGGTATCAAAGTAGTTAACAACGAGTATAGTAGAAACAAAGGAATGTGTAACACTAGAGACTTAAAAAGTGCTTGAGCTAGAATTATAGAAGTATTAAATGCATTAATAACTACATCATCTTAGTGATCAACTTCAGCTTGGGTAATCACATTTAGGTAGCTGCTTGATGGATCTTCTCTTCCATTTTCTTAACCTTGATTAGGTTGAAACATTCAAGCCATTGAAGCCCTCAACTATTGAGCACGACTAGACACATTAGTAATAGATGGTAGAGCCCTTGAAACCCGTTGTACCTATATCACTTTGAAATATGGGAAGCACTTGTGCTATGATAGTCTTATTGATGATGTTCACTCAAAAGTGATACTCAAGCCATCTATGCCCCATATTACCACAATTATGACACTAAACAACTTGTTTAAAATAATCAACACTTAGGTGCTTCTTATCACAATAATCATAATTGAAACACCTCTTAAATTGCGACCGCAAGCTATTAATGACCAAAAAGTAATAAAAAAAAAGTTCATATAAATATGAATAGGGTATAAATGAGACCAAATTAGCTGTATGAACATTCCAAAAAAACAATAGGTACAACTTCCCCTGCTTTTGGCCCTTCCACCAGAGATAAAGCAACTGGTACCAATGAAGACCGACAAACCCTACATAGCCAACACTCTAGGGGAAATATAAATAAAGAAGGTGGGGAAGGTGGCAGGTATGTTGTTTGTAGGGTAATCTCATCTCACTAGAACTATCAATCAATGTAGTCTTCTAAATTAGCCATAACTATCCAATACATCATTTTTTCCATCAATATATTAGATTTTTAAGATCCCAAGGGGCTTGTACTAAGATACTACACCTACCCAACTAGATTAATAGATGTCGTGAATTCCTACCACAACATTATTCTTAACCAAAAAGTATGGGCATTTCTAAGAAAGATATTAAATCAAAAGAAGTTACAAGGCAAACTTGGTGCCAAACCCAAATTTTTTAAAATTCTGATTCTTATAGGAAATTTATAATTTTAAAATAACTTATTATTTTTACAAGTTACTCACATTCAATAGAGAAGTTAAAACCCTTGACACATTCTAAAATATTTTCTTCTTGTTTCCTTGACCTTTGTTACTATTTTATATCTTGTAAGACTTCTAAGCTACTTTCAGAAGCCCAACTTCTTCGAAATTCTCCTAATACATTTAAATTTGATCTCTTTATTTTATTTTCCATTTTCTTATTCATTTGAAAAATAATAAACAAAGATTATGATAAAAATGTACCATTTATGCATTATTTTACAATTATTAGCCTTTTTAGCCTCATTTTGGTCCTTTCGCTCATCAAATAATTATTAGACCTTGATGATTAACATAATTTCATATTTTAGGGTTAAAAATATTTCAAAATATTTTACTTTTATTTTTACTATGTTTAGATAAATTTTCATTTTATAGGCACCCACTAAAACCTAGTTTTTGTACTTAGATATTATCCTTACATCTTAAGATTTGATCCCAACTCTCCATATCACTCAAGAACTAATTTTAACCCTCTATTCTTGCCAAAATTGTAACTACAACATATTAACACCCAGAAGTGGACTAATAGCAAGTGAAAATATTGTCATTATATTCTCCTAATCATTTACCTACCTCCTCTAAACCAATCATTCCCTTAAATTTATGATTCACCTCCCTCTCTTCCTACCCATCACCTATGCCACCCTATAGATCTCCCTTAATCTCATGAGCTTTCAACCGCCCTTATATATCAATTCCTAAAATGATCCTCCCCAATTACATCCTCCATTGGTTTATTTTTAATCATCAGAAATATTCTCCATGATTAGCTTATCACCATGTCACAATAATAATCTTCCACCAATAATTCTTTCCCCTTTGATCTAAGAATCCAAGCCATGCCACATTAACCTTATTCTCTCCTCATGATCATGCATTACCACCTCAAAACACACCTCACTTTTTAACTTATCCCCTGCCTAAATATTCCCTCCATGATTATAATATCACCTCCCCTCTAATGACAACCATCAATCTAATGTTCAAAATATTCATCCCCTAATTATTACATTATTTCCACAAAATTTCTTAAGAAATTAAATTCAGCCCCTTAAGCTTAAAAATTTTCCTCATTAACTCATCCACACAATCCCCCATAACTAGGCTCACCAAAATGATGATTACGTTGGTGTTCAAATAATCTACACACTTAGTCATTTTGTGTGTCTGTGTGCACAAGTTTGTTTGCCTTTAGTCGATTATTTCTCTTCTCTATTCATTTTTAGGAAATACTAATATTCCAACACTAATTTTTCTTCTATATTCATGGCATTCCTCCATTTTTGCGCATCTTGAAAGTTTCATAGAACTCTCACAAAACTTTATTTTAGCTCTTTTGTCCTTTTAATTAAGCAGAGGAGAGTTAAGATATGGTGTGGATAAGATTCAACCAATCACAAGACCACATTATTAAAGATATTACATTCATATCAATACTTTAAAAGGTTATGTTAATCCTCACTTTTCATTTTTTTTCTTTCCTTTTAGTTAAAGTTTTATTATAATGTTATCCTTATGTAATTTTATTTTATTTTCATGGTTTCCTTATAAAATTTTGATAGGTTGATAGTGCTGTTAGCCTCTCATATTTGTAATCCCCTTCTCTTTACTTATAAAGAAATGTAAATTTTAGCTTTGTTACACTAAAACACATTTTTTACTATTATCACATGTGTTACAATCAATCTTGGTGTTTTATGCTTATTTAGAAAGTTAAAACTATTATTTTTATAATATCAATCATATAAGATTGTTTGGGGTTTTTATTATGTATAAATTATTATTAAATATTAATTTAATTATTAAAATTATCATAATTTTGTTCCTATAAGATTTGGTATATGATTGATTAAGATTATCAAGATAATAAGCAAGAAAAGAGTTATAAAAATAGGGTACCTTTGGATGAATAACTATATAGATTGGTTGACTAGATTTGTGCAAATAAGGTGCAATATGAAATATGTATGAGTATAACTTCCAAAGAAACTATTTTTTTTTTGACATTTTGAGTGTGGAAATGTATAAAAACAATCTACTTGGGTAATGAGGCTTGTGTTTGGTTTTATAGTTGTTGGAGTAAATAGATTTTGGGTAATCTAATGATTCTTTGATATTTATTAGCATTTTGGAGATAAATTTAAGCCATAATATATTGTAGTTTAGGTTCATATAACCTAATTCATGATTTTCTAAGCCTGAGGAAATTTAAGGAAAATAAAATGAATGTTCTTCATGAACATTCAAAGTATTCTTTAATAATTACACACTAATAAAAAAAAGTAGGGTTGGTGATGAATGAATCATGCTTAATTAGATTAGTGAGGATTTAATCATGGTCAGTGAATTTAAGTAGAAAGTAAACATAATTAGGTATAAAAAGACCAACATTCCCCTAAAACGTTAAAATATGGAATATGTGAGCAATGAAATCAAACATTAACCATGACTCTGACTATTGATATTAGCTTTTATTGTTGCCTTTAAAAAAATTTACTTTTCATCCTTTTCCCAATAAATAGTGAACTTTTTATAAAAATTACATACTATCATATTTTAGAACTCCATATTCAAATACAACTACCATTTTGGCCTACTAAACACCAAAATATGGAGGTAATTATGTGGATGATACAATGATGATGATTCGATTTTGATAGGATGAATGATGAAGGTGATTCGATAATGGTGAGGTGAAGGTGACGACGATTTGGCAATTAGGGTTTGAAAATAGAAAGTTTTGTGGGTTAGGGTTAGGGTTAGGGTTTAGTTTCAATTTTGATGAAATAGAGATGATGATTATGGATGGGAATAGTGTGATTTATGGAGGCTAGAAAGATGTCACTTAATCTCTAATTCACACAGGCGAAGAGATTAAGGGTTTCAACATTAATCATTCGCCGAGATTTGATTAAAATTGAGAAGAACTCACACAGAATTCAATAAGCAATACTTGTAATTTTCATTCAAGTTCAATCCCTCTTCAACGTGTATTCTATGGCCTATATAACCAAGGCCACTAATTACGTTTTATAAGATATTTCCATATACTAGCTAAAAGACATTAGAGAATATAATTCTTCAAAAGATAACTAGTTAAAGACATTAGAAAATATAATTATTGAAAAGATAGATTATGATACTTTATTCTCTAGCTAATCTTTAACTCAATTAATTAGTTAAACCAAAAAAATATGCATGTGCAAGATGTCTTTCCCCCCCTTACGTGGCCATGCCCTCCATGCATGCCATACACACACCAAATATGGCGAGAAGCTTGAATGGTACATTTCATCTACAACTAGTAACATAGCCATTCATTTGTCTTCAATTTTGTGGGATATCCCTTATAAATGAAGAACATTTGGTTCCGTAATGAATAATTCTAAGTCAAACCTTTTTTACTTGAATTTGCCCTTAAATTTGCATTGCCATGGTAAGGGGTAATGTCTCCAACATTAAATGTCCTTGATACCCCACCATTTGAATCTAGCAAATCTATCTCATAACCATTTTCCCCATACATTCTAAGTACTTTTAAAGGACCATCCGCCCTTGGCATAGGCTTGTTTTCCTTAGATTAGGAAATCTCTCCTTCCTCAGGTGCAACCATACTAAATCTTCCATTTGAAAACATGTTGACTCCTATGCTTGTTTGTTCTTATCTTGTATAAATTCACCTTCTTAATATTGTGCTTGATTTGTTGATGAAGTTTTTGAAAGAAATCCACTTTCTATTGTGTATTATAACTCTTCACTTCACCTTTCTTCAATACTACCATATTAATCAGTATATATGGATTAATACCATAAACTATCTTGAATGGACTAGATATTGTTGCAGTGGAAGGACTTTGGTTGTAACCAAACTCTACATGTGCTAACTTAACATCCCAATCCTTAGAATTACTCACCAATCCCCTTAGCAAAGTGCATAAATTCCTATTAGTAACTTTGGTTTGTCCATCCATTTGAGGATGATGTGATGTGCTAAAAAGGAGCTTCGTTCCTAGCTTGTGGCATAATGTCTTAAAAAAAAACTTAGGAACTTCATATATCTATCCAAAACTAGACTCCTTGGAATGCCATGAAATCTCATATTCTCCTTGACATACAAATCTGCAACATGAGTAGCTTCATTGGTCTTGTGACATGGAATAAAATGAACTATCTTAGAAAATCCATCCACCACAATTATAATGGAATCCTTTCCTCTTTGTGTCCTAGGAAATTCCAAAATAAAATCCATACTAACATATTCTCATTGTTGAGTAGGCATAGGTAAAGGCATATATATCCCTTTATGGAAGAAACTCTTGCTTCTTTTGCATGTAGCACACCTAGCAACCATAGCTTATACTCCCTTTTGCATTCTCGTCTAACTTGCAACAACTCTAAAGTTTCTTGTAATTCCTCCTTCATGCACCTCTTTGATTACTAAGTCTCAAACTAAGGTCTTGGGCACACACAATTTGTTGTGTTTGAATAAAAATCCATCTTTAAGAACATAGGCTCCATAACTTCCTTGTTTCTTGCAATATTCAAAAATCATAGTAAAATCATCATCCACTGCATATTTACTCTTCAACATTTAGAATCCCAAAAGATTTATATTCATCATGGTAAGTACCATGGTCCTCCTAGATAATGCATTCGTCATAACATTCTATTTGAAATCCACATGTCTTATAGAGAACACAAATGTTTGCACATGTAGATACTTTAAACTCTCATGATTCTAGTGAAGTACAAAAGGCTTGGGTCTCAAGTAATGGCTCCATGTCTCCAAAAAAATGCACAATAGCATAGAACTCTTTATCCTAGGTTGAATAGTTGAGTTTTAAACCATTCAACTTTTTGGGTATCCTTTCTTATGAGAGCACACCACCAATGCTTACATCACTAGCATCACAAGTAAATTTGAATAATTTATCAAAACAAGGTAAAGATAATACCTACATAATTGAGGGCTTTGTCCTCAAGTATTTAAAAGTCTTTGTCCCTTAATCATTTAATTAGACCTCTCTTTTTGTCATCAATTGTGTGATAAGAACTACAATGGTAGAGAAGTCTTTGATGAACCACCTATAGAAGGAGGCTAACCTATGAAAACTTTTAACTTTATAGATATTAGTACAAATAGGACATGTTTGGATAGCTTCCACCTTTGAAGAATAAACTCTAATAACATCTCCACTCACACTATAATAAAGGAAAAATATCCTATCCATCATAAAATTACATTTATCCATCTTACCTTAGAGCTTCACCTCTCTAAGCTTATCAAATAACCTCTTTAAGTGTTGTATGTGCTCGAACTCACTCTTGCTATATATGAAGATATCATCATTGTAAACAACAACAAAGACTCTAAGTAAGGGTCTAAGTACCTCATTCATCAATCTCATAAAGGAACTTGGTGCATTAAATAGCCCAAATGGAATCCAACCAATACTTAGTATTGAAGGCAGTCTTCCACTCATTCCCTTCCCTTATTCTCATTTGATGATAGACGCTCCTAAGATCAACCTTCGAGAACACCTTTACACTATACAAATCACCTATCATGTCATCTAATCTTGGCATTAAAAATCTATACCTTATTGAGATGTTGTTGATTGCTGTTGAATCAATACACATCTTCCACGTACCATCCTTCTTAGGCAACAACGAAGGTGGAACACCACATGGACTCATACTCTCCCGAATATAGCCTTAGTCCAATAACTCTTACACTTGTCTCTATAGCTCCTTGGACTCCTCTAGATTGTGCCTATATGCTAGCTTGTTAGGTAATGGGAATCCTGGCATAAGAATAATGGCATGCTCAATACCTCTCAAAGGAGGTAGCCCAATTGGCAACTCATCCGAACAAACATTAGCATACTCTCTTAGCACTTGTTGTAATTTTGGATCCATATTAGAATTCTCCCCTTATTATATGTAACACCCCCAAATTCACTACTGAAAAATTTCGTTAATTAAAAGGCAATTAGCCGAAGCAAATTAATAAAACGTGAACTTTGGGAGTATTACCGCCACACTTAGTACCAGACCGGTTCACTCATACCGTTCCAGTACCAAGTGCTAAGGCTAAGAAAAGTAAAATACATTCTGAAAGAAATTCAACACATATAAATCAGAGTAGCGCATCAAATCGTTTACAGGAATAAAATCTACTAATGATGGTTACTTAAATAGCATTAGCATTAAAACAAGAAGTTTAAATGAGAAAGAGAAAAAGCCTAACGGTACCGAATAATTTCTTACTCTCTTTCCCGTAGCCCACTTGAGATGCACCTGAAAAGACCTCCAAGGGCACTGCCCATTGAAGAGGAAGGGGCCCCATAAAGGGAATCCCTTCAGTACTACGGTACTGAGTAACCCTTTAATACCATACTTAAAGACAGGCCCGCATACGGCACATAATGCAAGCTACACACATAAATAATGAGAAGTGCATACATAGCAATAACATACATAATAATTTATAAGTCACGATCGATACCTTTGGGCCTTAAGCCATGTCATAGTGTAAAATCGATATATTTAGGCCTTAAGCCATTATTCCATCATCATTCAATCAATCTCATATTTTATATCCATGTGAGTACGAGAACACCAATATTATAGCCGGTGGACCGGAAGTAACATACAGGGCAGAATGCCTCTGACCACTATTATTGCCGGTGGACCGGAAGGTAAACACACAGGGCAGAATGCCTTTGACCACTATTATTTGCCGGTGGACTAGTCTGGTCCTGACTCACATGGTGCTCCACTATAAGTGATTAGTATTTTTCCATAACTTTATTCACATACAATACTGGTTTTATTGAGCTCGGGACCCCCACTATTATTGCCTGTGGACCGGAATATATATAAAATCATCATCTAGGGTACAACGCTCATGGCCACTATTATAATCGGTGGACCGGGATATATAAAGAATCATCATCCAGGGTACAACGCTCCTGGCCACTATTATAACCGGTGGATCGGGATATATAAAGAATCATCATCTAGGGCACAATGCTCGTGGCCACTATTATAACCGGTGGACCGGTACTCAATATCATAATCATCTGGGCCCGGCTCATTAATATTCCACTTTCAATAATAGTATCTTTCCTTTCTTTAATCAGCACATCAATCATATTTATTTGCTGCGGACAGGAGATCAATAACCCGGGACACAAAGGTACACCGGTCGTACCGGTGCATATCAGCTACTCAGTACCCTTCAACCACAAACCCAAGGACACAAAGGTACCCTGGTCGTACTGATGCATAAAGCTAATCAGTACCCTACCGTCAAGGACACCTAATCCATAAGTATGCATACCCCCTAACTAGGTCCATAGAGGTAGAAAGAGTAAGATATAGGGCCTGGCTCGGGCACAAAGGCACACCAGCAAATACCAGAATAATCGTGGACTAAACCACGTCCTTAGGGTAGCGACCCCTAAGGAGTCACCATTCCCGATCTCGAGGTCTTTCACTTTAAGTAATAGTGTCTTAATTAAAGTGATCATAAAAAGCACAACAATCGGATACTTATTCACTTTTAATCATTCCGATATCATTAATTGTTTCTTATTCAGATGATTACCCAAGATATCACAGAGAAACCATTAAGGCTATACTACTTATCAAATACTCTTACTTGGCTAATCAGCATCATTTAAATCATATTATAATGGTCCATAATCACAACGACATGTTAGGTACAAATTACTCATTTACCCCTTACTTATATAATTGCTAAGTCATCCCTTCCTTACTTGACAAATTACCACATTACCCTTTAGATTGCATAATTACCAAATTACCCCTTATCCAATTTAGGTTATCAATTTGTCTCCTACGCTTTTTAGATCACCATTCACCCCTCATAATTATTAACCTTAACACATTTCCCTTTTTGGTTGGTTACATTACTAAATTTCCCTTCTCCTTTGTTACAATTACTAAATTGCCCTTGAGTTGGATAAATTACCAAATTACCCTCCTTCATTATCATGATTACTATTTTGCCCCTTTAGCCCAAGCAAGTCCATGATGATCAACTCAAGCTTCAAGCCGAATTCAAAAGCATGAGGGAGGAGATAAATAAGACCTCAAAACCCAACATGGAAGGCCAGAATAAACCACTACCTAACTTTTTCGCCCGAAAAAGGGACATCTCTTATGACTTCTCCGCTAAGTTACCCATCTATATGCTCATGCGTAAAGAATGTTATCATAGTGATTTCACCCTGCTTGATTATGTGCCTGATAATGTGCGCTCCCTACTCAATGAGTACTCTGAGATCTTTCCCGAAGAAATTCCAAAAGGGTTACCTCCAATTAGAGGAATCGAGCATCAGATTGATTTCATACCTAGAGCCTCCATTCCCAATAGACCTGCATATCAAGCTAATCCTAAGGAAGTGGTAAATCACACTCTTGGTAACATGATTCGAGCTATCCTGGATAATAAAATTAAGCATTGGGAATCCCACCTACCACATGTGGAGTTCGCATACAATCGGACCATCCACTCCACCACTAAGAAGACTCCCTTTGAAATTGTCTACGGGTTTAATCCTCTTTCACCACTTGATCTTATTCCTTTACCCATAACCGATTACACTAACTTTGATGCAGAAAAAAGGGCACAATCCATAAGATCATTACATGAGTCAGTGGAGAAACAAATAAACCAACACAATCATCAGATAGCAAGTGCAACAAACAAACACTGCAAGAAGATTATATTCGCTCCAGGATATCTTGTGTGGGTCCATTTACGAAAAGAAAGGTTTCCTACCCAAAGGAAATCCAAACTCGCACAAAGAGGCGACAATCCCTTTACCATCTTGGAACGCATTAATGATAATGCTTACAAGATAGATCTTCCAGGAAAATATGGCAATATCAATGATATTTTAATGTTTCTGACCTATCCCCCTTTTATGATGCAGGTTCAGTTTCGGTGATGAAACCTTTCCAAGAAGGGGAGGATGATGAAAGCCCAAATACCCTTAGTACCCTTACTAAGAAAAGCACTAATTATCCTTTAAAAATAATTAATTATATTTGTATTATTGTCTTGCAGGATAATCAAGAAAATTGACAATCTAGCTAAGCAAGCAAGGAAAAGGATTCAAGACGGTGCTATCAAAAACGAGATTCTATTGCTGAGAAGAAATATTCAAGTTTTAAATTATTAGCAAAAATAATGGCATTATCGCCCAATTAGCAAAATTCTACTATTATTATTTTTTTGTTTTGTTTATTTAGTTTTATCTTATAATAAGGGTATTAAGCAGCTAGCTAAGTTGGGATTTGCCTAATCCATCATTAAACCACCTTTAAATCCCCCACATCAACCTTAATCCAACCACACCCAAGCCCACCATTTCTCAACTTAAAAAGCCCAAACTAAAAACTCACGCACATCCTTCTCGTCTCCCCCGTCTCCCCGGTTAACACAGCCTTAAAACCGTTCTTCAGCATTGAACGGTCAAACCAAATGCGGCATCAAGGTCGCTCCCTCAGCTTGACCGAACTCCTCCACCTGCGATTACCTTCCTCTAACTCCGCCTTCTTTGACGCTCGCCATTAATGGTGATTACCCACCATTAATCCACTCTGGCCGCTCCTCCTTCTCGACCGTTGCCCAACGTTCGGCTCCCATCAACCTTGGCTAGTTGCTGCCCTATATAAAGCTTCTATCTCGATGTAAAAGGGACAACTTGCTCACCTCAATTTCCGTATATGAAATAAAGCTATCTGCTTAATTCTTACTATTTTGCATCGTTTATTGTTGGTTTCCGACAACCTTGTTATTCTCTACTTTGAGGATTTAGATCGGGCAGTCCCGATCACTCTATCCCTATTCCTGTTTGGCTATTTTTTTGTGATTATTGTGTAATTTTTATTAAACTCCATTTCGGGTTCGTTTCAAAACCTATCATGGAGAAGATTTTGAAAAGTGCATTATTGCAATACTTGATGCAAAATGAAGATAATGTGGATGATGATGTAGATGACATGCTTTCTTCTCCATCTACATTAGAAGATTCTAGATGCATATGAAAATGAGGTTAGTTAAAATTATTAAATGTGTTAATAATTATGATTATGATTCTAACTAGTTATCTAATAAGCTTAACTAGATAGCTTAGATCTAACTAAATTCAAATCAACCACATATGGTTCCTAGGGATGACTTTTTGAAATTAACAAGCATAGGGATTTTCCCAAGATAGCTATATCTAACTTTTGAGAGATCATACGTAATACGATGATAATAGTGGATAGGAAATTATAATTATAAATAGTAGTAACAAGGCTTCAAAGTGGCCTATAAATTATAAATATGGTTAGAAGGGTCATACTAGCATGCCTCTAAATAAGTAGATTTGGGACATATATTTGTTGCTCATAAGGGTTACACGTAGATGCTTCCATTAATGTTTTTCTTCTTCACTAGAATCATTGCTCATAAGGGTTGCATGTTTAGTTTTTTACATTACTCTCTTTTATATTGAGTTATTCTATAAAACAAAAGTTTTGTTTCATATTTTAATTTATCTCTAACAGTTGAAATAAAAAATTTACATCCAGTAACATCCAATTGGATATATTTTTGAACTTGTTGTTGACCTTGAAAAGCTAACTAGTGGTGATAATATTCATTATGTAGAGGTGAGGCTTCTTCTCATAATAATGTGCATGTAATTATGATTAAATTATTAAAACATGCATCCAGTAGCATCCATGAGAACGGACTTGTATGGTCTGGGTTGTATCTTGGTATCCTTAATGTCATAGAATATATATTCTCATAAACTTTACTATTTTCTTTGCAGCTCCTGATTATCTTTAATTTACAATAAACGCCATAGAGTTCCAAATGGATATATTTTTGTAAAGGCCATTTATTTTGAAAAGATATCTAGTGGTAGTAATATGCATTTTGTAGAGGTGAGGTTTTTTTTCATAATAATAAAAAGCTAAATTTTTGGTTAAGATGCAAGTTTGAACCTTATTTATTGATTTTGTTGATTGTCATATATCATTGGCAATTGATTAGTTGAATTTAATTTCGTTTTTCATTTATTACCCTAGTTACCTTGGAGGAATTGTTTGATTTTGATAGGGTTAGATGGTGAGGTTTATGGTGCTCATTGTGGATGTCGCCAACTTGGCTTGGAAGTAGTTTTTATCTTAGGTTTAAGAGTAATTATATACACTTGTTTTTATTATTTTCCATAATATTTTTCTTTTCTTTTGATATGATATCTCATTATTTATTTGATACTTATATTAATTATTATTTTTTATATTTTTGTTGTTGTAAATCTAATTCATTTTAATAAACTGGTGAAGTCTATTATGTTGGGTAATAAATTGATTAAATCTTTGGCAGCTGCCAATCATGATAATTTTATAATATAACAACATCTTGTAGCTCTTTTGTAATATATTTATATTTGATCAAATATTATATCGTACATGAAATATGATACAATCTATTCGTATGAATATTTAGTTGAATATTTGTAAATAGATATTTAGAAAATTATATCTATGTGTTACAATGGATATATATGCATACAAGTATAAAGCTTCAAAATATTGAAATGGATATGTATGAATGCAGGGCTTGAAATTATTGAAATGAATATATGTGCATATAGGTACAGGGCTTAAAATGAGTAAAATGGATATATATGTATGTGTGCATACATGTACAGGTCTTGAGAAGATTGATATTGATATATATATAAGCATGTAGGTGTAGGGTTGTAGATGAATATTAAAATGATAATTATATTCTTGAGTATATAATCATTCCATTTTTAACCAATAAATAATGTCACTAATAATGATTGAATTTTAGTAGTAAGTGAAAAATTAGTCGCTACTAGTGTGATACTTTTTTATTTAATTCTCATAAAAAATTGGTCATTAGCATTATTTACGATGGTGTATTGTTCATCATTATTAGTTATAATGACTAATATCATATGTTGTCACTATTATTTTTAGTGAATAAAATCATACATTATCATTATTTCTTTTATCAACCAACATCATACGTCGTCATTATTTCTCTTAGTGACCAACATCATACGTCGTCACTATTGCTCTTAGTGCCCAACACCATGCATTATCGCTATTACTTTAGGGATTAAAAAATTTTAGTTGGTCATTAAAGCCTTTAAAAAGGGAGTAATAATGACCACTTATAGCCACTAATGTTTTGGTTGTTATTGATAATAGCGACAAAAATTTAGCCATTAACAAAGAAAATTGTTAGTTGTTAAAAACCTAATTTCCTAGAGTGTTAACCTATAAATAAAATAATTTTATAAACATTTTCCCCTAATTATTTTACCTTTTCCCTCCCTCTTTAACCTATCCTAAACCAGAATTTTTTTCCTAGGTTATTTTTCATACTTGGTACCCTAATCTAACCAAAATAAATCTAAAACAAAATATTTTTATTCCTACCTTACCCTAACATTTCTAATCCTATTCAACCCACGTTATGCCCCAAAATCTCTCCCCCAAAAACTTTCCCCAAACCCCTCCCCTTATCATGCTACACCCATGTTCCTTACCTATCAAACTATACCACTAATCCCTCTCTACATGAATAAATACACAAACACAAACTTCTAGATTTTTCCTCAACCAAATTGATTGATTATCATGTTATACCCCAACTCACTCTCTCTTGATCGTAAACTTCCTCAACCATACAAAACTCATCCAAATAGCCTACACATCCCCTCCTCCTACTCCCCTTGACCATTTGATTGTCCCTAGCTCCCTAGCACTCGACCACCGGCCATTCATTATCCCCTACTATTGTCCATTTTTACTAGACCTTGAAGCACACTCCAACCATAACCATCTACCCCTCTAGTCATGCACAATCTTCATTATCCACTACCACCAAGCCCATATGCACCATCGCCCCCTTTACATGCAGCACCTCTACCTCCATTGGTGGCCTTTCCTTTCCTCTCCTCCTCCTTCCCTTTTCTACTTTCCTTCTACTCCCTTGTGGCATTTTCCAACATTCTCTAATCTCCTATCTTCTACCAAAATGACCATAGGCTACCAAAATGGAAAAAATGACATTGCTTCCCCTATCAATTTGGTTCCACCCTTCGTTTCTCTACCCTTGCTCAGCAACCATTCATTATAGCCTCCAGCCCATCGAGCCACTACCATCTACTATAGCTCCTCCTTTCCTATGTCACACATCCACCTTCACCATCACCATCACCACATCATAGCCACCTCTTTTCTACCCTACCATCACATCCCTTCTTCCTACGTTGCCCTATCTAACCCTACATCTCCTAGCTAACACCACACCAAGTGAAACCAGCACCACCACTCTCTCCCTCGACCAATAGCTAGCTCCAACCACCATCACCATCTCCACTTCCCTTTTATCTATCACTTGCATCTTGCCCAACCAGCTCAACCTGCTCTTCATGAGCATGGCTCACATTGTGCATGTAGCATGAGGTAGTGTATAGTTTTAAAATTTAGTTAGTTATTATTAATAATAAACATATTTTGGTAATTTTTATAAAATAATTATTTTAATAATATTATTATGATTTTATTTTTTAAATGTTAATATGGTATTGTGGTATTATTTTTAGGTGCAAAAGTTGATTAACAAGATCTTGTCGTATTTAGTAAGATATTACTATTTTAAATTTTTGTTGGCGTTCAGATAACTTTTATACTCTCCTAAAATATTAGATATTACATAATAGCATATTGAGGTTTTGAGTCTGAATATGTTAAGCATGATTTGTTAAATTATAATTATGTGTTATCTATTATATCCTAAAAATTGGTAAAAAGAGCAAGTTATGTTGTGTAGAATATTTGGCTACAAAAGTATGGCAAAATGATCTTCCATGATTATGTGTGACCTGTATGGAAAAAAAGGATAGAACGAGCATGTTAGATAAATTTATGGAATAATGATCATGGATGTGAGCCTTTGGGGCAAGTTGGTCATTTTATGTGTATTATGCTTTTTGCCATGACAGGCATTCCTAATATATATTATATGTTGTAAAGTATGAGAACATGGATGTATTAGATAAGTATGTTAGGTTTTATATACAATATCTTGAATAAGGGTAAGATGGTTGTTTAACTCATCTAATAAGTTAACTGCATAATACAGTAATTTAATTATTATATTTTAGCCTTTTCATGAAAACTTAATAATAGAGTATAACTAGTGTACCTTAGTGTCTCTAAGTTGATTGATCTCCGCTTGAGTAAATAAAAATGAAAATGATTACTAGATTATTGGTTTATTGGATTATTCAGTAGCAACCTTTATGCTTACTAATGGTTTGGTAGCAACCTTTGTGCCTATTTGTGGTTTGATAAGAGCCTTTGTGCCTACCTACAGCTTAGTAGTAGCCTTTATGCTTACTTATAGCTCAGCAGCAGCCCCTATGCCTACCTATATTCCGGTAGCAACCTCTTTACCTACCTTTTTTTGATAGCAACCGCTATGCCTACCTATGTTTTGGTAGCCACCTACGTGCCTACTTATGATTCATTGTGTTGTTATTGATCCATTCTTGTGAGCCTAATTATGTTATGAGACTTATTGGGATTGATAATGAGGTATACTATATATGGTTGTTGTTGTTTCTAATTATAATGCAAAGAGTATCTCTTAAATGTTCTATTGGTAAGTTTTAGTTAGGCAATATATGATTATATAAAGGAGTATTATATGTCAATTGATGCATGTATAATTTGATTTGTATACTATGTATCACTATGATGTCTTGCATGGGTTCTATGCTTGTTTTTTATTTATTTATTTTGCTTTACTATAAAGGGTTGCTCAATACCATTGTACTAAAAAGTTTCTTTTGCAAGGTTATGCCTATTCAATGGATAGTGGTCTTTTCAAGTTAGCTTCTTGGTTCAGTTAAAAGTTGGTAGTTTGATTTGAGAGCCTACGACTATCCAATTTCCTTTGGTATATTTGATTTTAGTTATATTTAGATGCATGTGTTGTTTTGTGTTTTCTCCCTTTGAGTTTTGTAACCACTGATGTTACTTTTATCTAAAATGATATTTATCTATTGTTTCCTTCTTTTTAATTCTTGTAATCATGTTATAAATCTAAGTAGAGTAATGATTTTACCCTTAGAAGTTGGTATGAGTATGAAAAAGGTAACCAAACTTGTACCATGTGTGGTGGTAATATCCTTCATTTTTAATGATTTAGCTTTAGCACTTAATTCTAGAAAAATCAAGTCCTAAGAACTTGGGTGTTACTAGAGGACCTAACAATTAATGCTGGTGAACATTTTAGAGACCATCCAAAATTGTTTGAAAAGTCTTTTAATGATTCATGGATGCCTTTGTATAATGGTGGTACGAAATTTACAAAAGTATCTATCATGTGATGACTGTACATTTGAAGGTGTGTAATAGATGGAGTGATAAAATCTTCACTTCTCTTCTTAAGCTCTTTAAAGAGATGCTTTTAGAGAACACTGTGCTTCATAATCGTACTTATGAAGCTAAGAAAATTATGTACTCTATGGGTTTAAATTATGAAAATTTTTATGATTATCCTAATGATTTTATTTTTTTAATTGTAATTTATATTCATCATTAGATAGTTGTCCTCAATGTCAAATGTCACAAAAAAGAGGGATAAGGTTCTTAATAAGGTTTTGTGGTACTTTCCAGTTATACCACAATTATAATGCATGTTTGGCTATGAGAAAAATGTATAGAACCTTAGATGGCATTTGAAAGGAAGGATTTATAATGAAAAGCTTAGGCATCTAGTAGATTATTCTCAATAGAAAATGATTAATTCTATATACCCTAATTTTTGTAGTAATTGAACTCTGTTAAGACTTAGTGAACTCATTCAAAAGGAAAAAATACAACTATATTTTATGGGGTGTTATTCTGGTGATCTATAATCTTCCCCCACCATTATACATGAAAAGGAAATGGTTGAAGCTAACCTAACTCATATTTGGTTCAAATTAACCAAGTAATGATATTAATGTTTATTTATCTCCCCTTATTCATGATTTAAATTGCATGAGGGATCATGTAGTTAAAGTGATGTACAGAGCTGAGAGTCTTTTAACTTGAAAGCAATGTTATTTTTATACTATAAATGATTTTTCTACTTATGGTAATATTTTTGGTGATACTATGCATAGACACTATACATGTCCTATTTGTAATGATAACATAAATTTTCTCCAACTACCTAAGGGTAGGAAGACTGCTTATCTTTGACATTGTAGATTCTTGCCTATGAATCATTGATATTATAGGTAAAGAAAAACTTTTAATGGTAAAGTTGAATAAGCAAGATCTATGAATCCTCTATAGGATTTCAAATATTTAAAAATGTAAAAAAAAAAACATTCCCTTTGAGTGGGTAGAAGAAGAGGTTAATCTTCTTTAACCTTCATTAGTGGAATAACTTGCACATACAATAATGTCTAGATAGGATGCATACCAATAATATATATATATATCTGATTGTCTAATAGCACGCTTCTAAATATGCCAAAAAAAAGGATGGAAACAATGCTCGATTAGACTTGGTTGACATGGCTATAAGAATGCATTTCATTTGAAAAAGGTTTGATATATAAATTATTTACCTCCTACATGTTATAATCTTTCCAAATAGGAGAAGATCCCTTTCTATGAGTGCTTACATTCTATCTTACAATATTTGGTTTGAAGTGTCATCACATGATTTTTTTTTTTTTATTTTTAAAGGAACTATGAAATAATGTTATTAACCCTACAAGGTTGGATAAATTACAAAATGATATTGTGATAATATTATGCTAGCTTGAGATGTATTTTCCTCCAGCATTCTTAGTAATCATTATTCATTCAATATTTCTCTTGGTTAGGGAGGCTAGATTGTGTGGGCCAATTCATTTCAATTGGATTTATCCATTTAAAAGGTATACAAAATTGTTAAATGAAAATTTGAGGAATTTGAACAAGTATGAAGGTTGCATTACTAAGAGTTATCTATTAAAGAAGGTAATAGAATTTTTTTTTAAGTTCTTGCCCAACATTAATATGATAGGCCTTCTAGCATTCATGTATGGAGGAACAAGGAAAAAGGGTAAAAATGATTTCACATAGCCATAATTGATGCTAATCAAATGTTTTCGCAAGCTCACCTTTATGTCCTTCATAATATAAATGATGTTAAGCCAAATTTGGATCAACACATGGATAATTTGATCCATCTAGGAGTGATAAATGGAAGTTAGATTGACACAATTACTCCTTCTCTGAGTGATTTTATCCCAATCATTTGAAGCTAATGGTGATTTGTATTGGCTATCACACCGTTGTAGGGAATTGATAGCATACACCTCAGATATGATTAATGGTTTTACTCTCTACATAAATCAATAGGATGAAAAGAGTAATATGCAAAACAGTGGTATGAGTATAATATTAGAAGCTTTTCATTTATCAAGTTCTAGGGACAAATATCTTGCTTATGCATATAATCATGAAGATGAGGATATGATCATATTGTGCATACTAGCAAGGCCATTTGTTGGATGATTGAGTAACTATGTAATTATCAAGGATTAGGTAATCCAAACTTTTTTTAATTTTGATAACAATCTTGTTACTTAAGTGATAATATGCAATCGAATATTTTTGTCATCCTCTCTTTCCTACTTACTTAGGGTCGTGATATTATAGTAAAAATTATTAGTAAGAGTGAAAAAAGATATGGAGTATGAAGAAGTCCAAAAATCCTTGGGAATGAAAACAATAATCAAGCATCATGACCAATCACCTCAATTTAGGTTGTATTGGGAAAAAACACTATCATTAGATGGTAATTCCATTAGGATTCCTCTTCTAATGGATTTGCAAATAAAGCAAATGTGAATATCTTGATTATGGCATAGGATATCCTACTTTTTTTTACAGTGTGAAATATTACAATGAGAACATATAACCATATATTCTTAGTAATTTTAATACTTTTACGTTTTCCTTTATTTTAATTATCATTGAGAACCAATATTTTAATACTAAATAGGTAATTTAGTATTGCATGGTCATAAGTTCTTGAAAGATAATTTATTATTTGATTTCTTGAATTAATCTGATGTATATAAATTTTTTTTGCGCAAACACAATCTTCAATGAAAATGATAAAATTAAATAAGTTATATATGCGGTTAACACGATGAAGATGGCTCCATAGTCCTTCTTTGCTCCATTTTTCTTTGACATATATTGGGTACTAGTGATGTTCTATCCATTTTTAGATACTATGTATTAGATGGATTCAATTTATGGAAATCCTCATTCTGATCTAAAATTGCATGTTGAAGGGTAAATATTTATCTGTATAATGATAATAATCAGAATCACACACACACACATATACACATAGTCTTATCTATCTATCTATCTATCTATATCTATATATATATATATATATATATATATATGTACATATATAATATGGCTACTACATCAATTAGGTCATTCAAGGCTTATTTTGGGCCATCAAAAAAAAGGAAGGCACCACCACCCCATATGTCATGGAAAAACAATAAAGTTTTGCAATTTTTATGTCTTTTAAGAATCATTATCATTTAATATTAAGTATTTAGTATGAGAAACTAATAAAATTGTGTAATTTTTATATATTATTTTTGTAAAGTCCATGATAACAAGATTATTTAAGATGTGGATACTAAGTTATTATATTGATGAAGGGAATCATTCACAAATATTGGATGGGATAAGGAAAAGTATGTATTAACTTATTTTAGTTCATGTTAATTATGATTAGATATATGCATTAATACTAAAATTTTCTTTTCCATTTTTTATAGGTTTATCATCATTTTAACCATCCTAATTATCAAAATAATAAGATTAATGAGGTTAAAGGAGAATAGTTAGATTTTATTACAAGTTTTTATTATGATCATTTTTAAGATGATATGTGCTCCTTTAATTTTTTTGTACCTACATTGTAAAAATGAATAAAAAGGAATTTTGGAAAAAGTTTTATAAGCAAGGTATATAATGAAAGTATATAATCATTTATTTTCATGCAGATATTATTAATTATAGTCACTTGCTATTTTAGTTAAGGCAAATACTCATGATTTTGGTAAAAGCCTCTTGGAAACATATTCTAGTTTTTTTGTAGGAAAAAAATGTGGTATGGAACTAATCAAAGTTATTCTATTGAAGAAAATGGCGTTAATAAACCAAATTTCTTTTTATATTTTTACCTTACTTTACCTTCACTTTGTAACTTTTTTTGGCATGAATCATGAGAACTATCATAGTTTAAGTCTTTTGTTAGTGTAATTGCTCTCTTGGTAATTGTTTTCAGAAATTTGAAGAAAAAGGCAAAAGTCCAAGGAAGTGGTGCATGGATTTGGAGGAAAAAAACAAATATGAAAGGAATTCAAGGAAGATAAGCAATCCCACATGATTACGTAGAAGCAAACAAAGTCAAGGAGCTAAAAAGAGGGAGAAAGGAGTCAAAATGAACTAGAAAAAGGTGTTTCATGGCTTCAGCACAACTAATTGTGCAGCCATGAAACACTTGATCTAGCCCAACTATAGGTGAGTGTATTGCATAGCCTCAATAAACCCACCTTGCATAGTCATGCAGAAGATAGGACCCAGCGTTGAGAGAAAATTGCTTTACAACAAGCGTATAAAACCTTAAATAGTAGTGCAATAGTAGTTACCACCACTTTTGAGCACAAATTCACCCCTATTTGTGGCACTTCTTTGTCCACTTTTTTTTCAATATTTTAAGACAAATTTCAGAGCATTTTCTTCTCTTCCATTTTACTAAGAATAAAATCCATGTAACCTATTTTAATTTATGTAATTTTATTTTCCCAAAACTCAAACTAGATAATTGTGCATTACAACTCTACATTCAACTCAATTTATTTTCAATTCATGGTTTAATCTATCCACCATCTCTTTCATTATTTATTATATCTGTCAAAATATATGTTGTTCATCTTTATTCTATATGTTTCCTTGTGATATAAGTGAGTAATTCCTTTTTCTAGGACTACATTTGGCAAAATTTGATAGAATGTGACTTATTTAGGTGTTAAACACTTGAAAACAATACCAAAAATTAACATATGAATATGAATTCAAATGATCACAAAAGTAGACGTTCAACTCTTAGGGACTATTGGACTGGTCGTACTTAATATATTTAATCTAATTTGTTAGTCACAAAATTATTCAATGAATTAGTTTAAATTTGTTCTTAGACATTGAAAGAGGCTAGAAAATCACATTAGATCAATTGTTCACAACCATCTAAAGTATACCACAAAATAACATTATTCACTATTGAGTATCGAGGATAAGATCAAAATTCAATCCTAGGCTTTGTATTTATCATTTTAAAATTTGTTTTTAGTTATTCAATGCTTTTGTGATCATTATCTATTTATATATTTTCATCCTATAGTGATCAAGATAGCTAAAGCGAGGAAGACCAGTAGTCAAATCAGAAGTTCCTATTGGATACGACTTTGACATGCTACAATAAAATCGTGCACTTGCGGTTTATCACTCATCCAAGTTTTGGTGCCCTCATGGGGGAGTTTGGCCATTTGATATATTTTTTTGTTATTAAGATAGACTAGATATTTGTTTTCTTATTTTCATTTTCTTCTGTGTTTTTTCCTTTCCTCCTTGATAGATTGTTGTTTTCTGTATTTAGGGCCTTATACGTAAGGATCTATTTGTTTAGGACCTCAAGTTGAGTTGAATCTTAAAATCAAGAGAATTTTGAGGAAATTGAGAGTGTGGGCACATGATATAAAAACAAGCACAAGCTCTAAATTTATGGCTCAAATAGATGGAAGAAATAAGCAAAACCACTCTCTTAGGGAATTTGCATCTCCTAATGCATATAGAATGCACTGTAGCATTAGAAAGCCAAACTTTACTACCAATAATTTTTATTTGAAACTTATAATCCTTAATATGGTGTAGGAAAATCAACTTGGAGGTAGCCCAATGGAAGGTCCAAATTTACACATCTCCATTTTCCTCAAATATTGTGATACTTAGAAAATGAACGGGGTGACAGATGACACAATTAGGCTATGATTATTTTAGTTTTCTTAAAGAAAAACGGTAAGAGTTTTGTTGCAATCACTTCCTCTAGATTCTATCACCATTTGGGAACAACTCTCAAAGAAATAATTGAACAAGTAATTTTCTAGAAACTAGATGGTTCAGTTGTGAAATATCTTCAGTTAGAAGGATGGTGAATCTCAATATAATGCATAAGAACATTATAAGAAAATGCTAAGAATGTGTCCATATCATGGGTTTGATGAATAATTATTAGTTCACATAATTTACCATGGTCTAATTTACAACATTAGGTTGACCCTAGATGCAATATCAAGAAGCACTATCATAAACAAGATTATACCCTAAGCCAAGCATCTGATCGAGAACATGGCTCAAAACCACTACCAATGGTCAAGTGAGCTCTCTTCTACCAAAAAGATTTGTTGGCATGTTTTTGATGTTTTTGATCATCTTTCTTCTAAAATAAATGCATTATTTTAGAAATTTAACAAATTAAGTTTGAATGCATTGACATTTACTTCTATTTCTTGTGAGAATTGTGATATTGTAGGATACTCATCATTTGAATGCCAATCTATTACTTCTCCACCCCCCAAAGAAACCCTTATAGATCATGTGAATTATGTGAAAAACTTCAACCAAAAGGGAGACTTATTTGCTCCTATCTACAACTCAATATGGAAAAATCAACAAGATCTATCCTACAAGAACCTACCAATTAACCCCATTCCTCAATCAAACTTAAGGCCTTTCAAAACACTAGACTGCCATTACCTAACCCTCTAAAATCTAATCTTAAGTTAATATTAGAGAATTTTAAGGCCTCTCTAAATAAACAAGCAGAGGATTTGAGGAACTCACTTAAGAAATTAAATTCTAAGGATTAATACCTATGAACCCACAATAAGATGCTATAAAAAAATTATTCGGGTGGTCGAACAATCTAGATCTTCTTTTAGGCCCTCCAAAATTCTTTCGGGGCAACACAAAACCAATCCTAAGGGATTCATAAATGTCATAACATTTAGAAGTGGGAAGGAACTAGAATGACTTATTTTGAGAAAGGAAATTGAGGATGTGGATGCGAAGGTTAAGGACGTTACAAAAGGGAGTGATGAGCCTATGAGAACTAAGAAAGAAACCACCCTAGGCAAAGATCATAAAGTTGAGAAGTATTTCACCCCACCACCATACAATCCTCCTATCCCTTACCCTCAAAGGTTGTAAGGCTAAGTTGGAAAAATAATTTGGAAAATACATGGATATGATGAAGAAACACCACATAAATATCCCATTTGTTGAAGTTATCAATCAAATTCCAACATATGCATATTTCATACAAGATATTTTATCCAATAATCGCAAGTTAGAAGAGTATGAAACTGTAGCCTTAATGAAAGAGTACTACTCCCTAATTCAAAATAAATTGTCACCTAAAATTAAGGATTGTAGTTCACTCTTTATACCTTATTTAGTTGGAAATGTGGTTATTTATTTTGCTTTATAAGAATTAGGTGCAAGTGTAAGCTTGACGTCTTTATCCATTTGTAAGAAACTTGAAACAAGTGAATTGAAGAACACTACAATATCTCTTCATTTGGCATATCGATTAGTAAAGTATCCAATAGGTGTTCTTGAGGGTTTCCCTATAAAAACCAATAAACTGTCCATTCTTGTTAATTTTTTCATCTTGGAGATAGAGGAAGATTATCAAATCCCCATCATCTTAATATGATCATTATTAGCAACTCTAAGTGCTATTATTGATGTAAAAAAATGGAAGGTTATCCTTGAATCTTGGAGAAGAAAAGGTTGAGTTTAATTCATATAAAAATTTGAAATCTCCTTAATTTGATAATGAACTCTATAAAATTGAGCAAGTTTTATGAGAAGAACTACTAAAATAATTTTCCAAATATCCACTAAAGAAATGCCTAGTGTATTAAGACCCCGATGGGAGAAATGAAGATGATGCCTTAGATATAACAAAGGAATTGGCCTAAAGAAAAATACATAGTGGAAGTATTGAACATTGATGTGAATTCTATGAATTTATATTTAAGTAATTTTGAAATTTGTTGTGAATTAATTACTTATAATTGTTTGTCTTATTTGTTGAATTAATAGGAGAATATTGCAGCATATGGATTCTGTGGACTTGGACATAATTGCTAAGGAGTGCAGAATATGTTTGGAGTGTACAGATTATGTAATTTTTTTTATTAAATATTTTGTAATCCCATATGATGCATTCGCCGGTCGGAATGGCTAATGGGAATTAGGACGGTTGTATAATCCGCCACCCGGTCCTTAAATTGGACTAGCTGGATTGTGAATTAATCAATCCTTAATGACCATGATTATCTATAGTTGTTGTATCTGATGGGAAATTAAGCCTTAAGCTTAATTGTATTTTGGATCATTTTGATGATGGCTGTATTTGGGCTGGTCGACACTTCACGTTTTGGTGTTGTTTGGATTTGGGCTGGTCGACACCTTATTATTCTGGCCCAAAAGTATGTATCGCCCGTCCATGCAGGCCTGTATCGTTCGTATTTATTTTGTAGCGTATACGGCTTTTTGTGTACATATATATATATGCCGAATACAATGTAATACGGACACTTGACAGAAATAACATCAGTATATATTTTCTCGATCTCTCTCGCGACTTCTTCTCTCTCTTGGCGATTCTCTCATTCGCTTCTTCTCTGGTTCTGTCTCGTTCTCATCTTGATCGATCTTGATCATTCACCTTCTAATTTCAGTTGCCATTGAATCAATTGTGCTTCTGAAACTTTGGTTCTTCCTTTGGAAAGTTTTCCTTAGGCTGTGCCGGCGAAAATCGAACGTTGCGCTCGATTAAATCTTTCGATCCTTTGCGAAACCCTAACCGGTTTCCATCAATCATGGACTCAAAATCCCTCCAAGAGGAGGAGAATAAAATACCAAAGGTAGAACTTAAACCACTTCCTCCCTCTCTAAGGTATGATTTTCTCTATTCTAACTCTAACTTCCTAGTCATTGTTAATGCAAACCTAAGTATAAACAAAACTAAGAAATTTCTTAGATTGCTTAGGTAGGATAAGAAGTCCATTGGCTACACCATTGATGACATTAAGGGTGTAAACCCCTCTTTGTGCATGCATCATATTTTACTAGAGGAGGGATACAAACCTTCCATAGAGCATCAAAGATGATTAAACCCTAACATGAAAAGGTTGTAAATAAAGTGGTCATTAAGTTTTTAAATGCATTAGTAAGTTATTGAATATTGGATATTTAATGAGTGATCCATATTCTCGTGGTACCTAAGAAGGGAGGCATAACTGTTGTTAGGGGTGATAATAATGAACTTATCCCAACTAGAACTATAGCGGGCGGCGAATGTGTATTTAATCTAAGAATTTAATTAAGGTAACTCGAAAGGACCACATACCTCTCCCATTCATTGATCAAATGTTGCAAAATGCTTGCTAAGCATTCACACTTTTGGCACTTGGATGGATATTTGAGATTTTTTCAAATCCTTATTCACCCTAGTGACTAAGAGAAAATAAGATGTGCATACCTTTATGGAATATTTTCATATTGTAGGATGGATTTTGGTTTGTGTAATTCTCCTTACACTTTTCATATATAAATTATGGTTATTTACTTTGACTTCATTGAGGATATAGTGAAAGTGTTCATGGATGAATTTTTTTTATGAGAACTCTTTTGATTCTTGTTTAGCTAACTTTTCAAGGGTGTTGAATAGATGTGAGGAGGTAAACCTCATACTTAATTGGGAGAAGTGTAAGTATTGTGCTTGGTCATCTAATCTAAAACTAAGGCATCGAAGTAGATGAAGATAAGATTGAAATAATTGAAAAACTTTATCCACCTAAGTCAGTAAAGGAAGTGAGAAGCTTCTTAGGGAACATTGGTTTCTACAGATGTTTTATTAATGTTTTTGTCTAAAATTGCTATAACTTTCACAAATAATCTTATTAAGAATGTGCCTTTTAAATTTTTTGATGCTTGTCTTGATGTTTTTTTCATGTTAAATAAGGTTTTGATGAATGCTCTAGTGATTCAACTACCTGATTGGGATCTTCCATTTGATACTATGACCAATACAAGTGACTACATGGTTGAGATAGTTATTAGTCAAAAGAAGGAAAATAAATTATATGTCATATACTATGCAAGTCACACAATGGATAGTGTACAGGAGAACTATGCCACAACAGAGAAGGGATTATTAGTTGTGGTGATTTCCCTCAATAAGTTTTAGTAATACCTAGTTGGTTTAAAAGTCATTACCCATATACAAATCATAAAACCATCAAGTATCTGTTGGGTTAGAAGGATTCAAAAACAAGGTTGATTTGATGGATGATGCTGCTTTAAGAATTTGAGTTGGATATTAAAGAAAAGAAGGGAATTGATAATACCATGGAAAATCATCTTTCCTATATTAGATTGGAGTTTAAGGAAGTGGAAAAAGAACTACTAGATAACTCATTCATAGATGATCACTTGTTTGTTGTTCCTATAACTCTAAGGGTTCTATGGTTAGCTGATTTGGTCAATTATAAAGTCGGCAAGATTATACCTTTAGAGTTACCATCAGAGGAAGAAATTATTTTTGGATTGTAAACACTACTATCGGGATGAGTTGTACCTATATAAGCTTTCCCCCAATGATATCTATAGAAGATGTGTAATGCAAGAAGAGGTTGACAACATCATCTTTCATTGCCATTAAACATCTTTTGGTGGCCATGCAAGCTCTAAAAAGACCACTGTCAAGATTTTTTGTGCCAGGTTTTATAGGCCACCACTATTTAGAGATGTTTAACAATTTGTGCTATCTTGTGATACATGGCGAAGAACTAAAAATATCTCATGAAGGAAAGAGATTCCTTAAAACTACATCCTTGAGGTTGAAGTGTTTGATGTATGGGGAATTAATTACATCTGTCCATTTCCATCATCATGTGGTAATAAGTATATATTGGTTGTGATGGATTATGTTTGCAAGAGGGTTAAAGCATTGACATCCCCTAAAAATGATTTAATGGAGGTCATGTGGTTGTTCAAGAATGTTATCTTACTAAGATTTGGTGATCCTATAGTGATCATAAGTGATTGAGGGACCCACTTCATGGAGCGACAAGTCGAAAGTATTTTGAGGAAATATGAAGTGAGTCAAAAAATTTGAACTCTATATCATCCTCAAATAAGTGGTTAAGTAGAGATAACCAATCAAGTCTATCCTTGAAAAGATAGTAAATCTCTTGAGAAAAGATTGGTCATTGATGCTTAATGATGTATTATGTGCATAATGGACTATGTTCAAAAAACCAATTGGCACCACACCCTATCATTTGATATTTGGGAAGCCTTGTCATGTAATAAGGGATATTGAGCACCAAGCACACTGGAAAATCAAGTTTCTCAACTTTGACCTTAAGAAACCTTGGGACAGAAGGATACTTCAACTCAATGAGCTTGACAAGATTAGGTTAAATGGTCACAAGAATTCTTGGACTTATAAGGAAATAATGAAGCAATGACATGACATGAACCTAACTCGAAGGGAGTTTCATGAAGGTGAATAAGTGTTCCTCTTTAACTCTAGATTAAAACTCTTTCTGGGTAAGCTAAGATCACAATGGTCAGGTCCCTTTTCAATACAAAGAGTGCATCCTTCTAGTGCCATCGAAATTTGGAGTGAGTTAACAAATGTTTTTAAGTTTAATGATCAATGTTTAAAGCATTACATTATCAATTATCTAGTAGAAAATATGAGAACACTTGCTCTTCCTGATCCACTGTTCAATTGAGGATATTCCATTCAAGCTATGGACCCTAAATAAGCACTCCATAGGTGGGAAGCCATATTATTATGTGATTTTTAACCTTTCTTTGTAGTGAATTAGAAGGCCTTAATACGGCGCATAAGCTATTAAATGGATAATACAAGATGAAGAGGAGCCACATGAGGAAAATGAATCAAAATCATGCTAAAAAAGGATGCATTGCCTTGGAACAACCCTGTGTATGGTCGTGCTTCCTTGGGAAGACTTATTAGCCAACAATCCATCCTACGCACAGTTGGGCAATGCTAATTCTGCATGCCTATGCATCCATGAACTATTTTCTATAAAGTACATCCTACACATGGTTGGGTTGTGTTGATCCCGCACGCTTGTGCACCCATGCATTGTTTCTGTGAGATTCCATCCTACACATAGTTGGGCCATGCCAATCCCGCATGTCTGTGCACCCATGCATTGTTTTTTGTAAGATTCCATCCTGTGCATTGCTGGGCCACGCTGATCCCACACACCAGTGCCTCTATATGTTGTTTTCACCACCAGCTAATTTCACCCATGCTTTAGCCATGTAATGCTTGCACAATCATGTGCCTCATCGATTATCTCCAAAATAGTACTACAAGCCCATGACTTTCGACATATGCCCTTTTCATGTCCTTTTTGTCTTTAACTCCATACCTTTGACCTTTCAAACCTTACAACTTCACAGTCCTCATCCCTTCTCACCATCGTCTTACCTTCTCACTTTAACCATCACCCTCCTTTTTAGTCCATCAACACACCACATGCATGGGCACTAGCACAAGGAAATGCACATGCATAAGCACTCACAGGCTATACATTTTAGTTTGATTTCTAATTTCCTTCTCCATTTCCTGAATTGAATTGAATTTCATCCTTACGTATTATATTTGCATATTTAAAATTTTGTTTTCTAATTCATATATCTATTGCTCTATCCTTAACATATGGTGAATTAGCCTTAAATCATCAATCTTCACATCATAATAACATCTAAGAAGCGCAAAAAGGTAAGGATAATGGAAAATGAAGATGAATCATCATAACCAAAACAATACCAATCTTGATGTAAAGGTAAAATGTTAAATACTCAACTTTCTAGTCCCCATGACATTGTGTTTGCTAACTTTGTTCACAAAGATCACGACAATGCAATTTTTTCTCAAAACATTGCATCCACTTCATACATTGATTGGACATGTATTGAAAAGCTTGAGATTAAGGAAGATGTTAATTATTTGCTAGCTAGAGGTGGTCTCTCCCATTTCTTTGTGCATGCAAACCACACGAGCAAAGGACTTACCCTTGAGTTCATTAACTCATTTATTTTTGACCAAATTAAAGAATCTATTTTATTTAGACTCTTCAATGAGTCTCATGTAGTTTTGTTGACATAAACTCTACTTTGCTTTATTTTCCTACTGTTGGGTAGACATTTTGCCTTGAGGATCACCAAATGTGAGATCCAACAACCCCCAAAATTTTAAAAGTCTATAATTTAATAAATAACTTTTATTTAGGATAAATTAGCTTTTAAATCTATTTAATTTAATTATTTTATGGATTTTTGTGAATATAAAATTTTATAGGAATATTTAATAAATTAAAATAAATATTTTATTACTTTTATCAAACTCAGTTTACTTGAATAAATTTCTAAACTAATATTTTCCTAAAATTAACCTTTTTAAACCCATATATTTAATTATATTTAATTACATTATTAAATAAATTTATTTCCCAAAAATATTATATTCTATTATTTTATAAATTAAATTATTTTATTTTCCCTATTTTTTCTTTTCCTTTTCCCCCTTTTTCTCCTCTTTCTCCTTTCTTTCGTTTTCCTTTTTCCATCCCTTGGGCCACCAAACCCTAGCATACTTCCTTCCCTTGGGCCTAGGCCATCGGCCCACTCCCCTTCCCTCCTCTCCTTCTCCCACGCGCAACCTATTCCCTTTCTTTTCTTCCTTCCTCCCCCACGCCCGAGCCCAGCCCAGCTTCCCTTCTTTTCTTTTCTTCCTTCTCCCCTAACTAGGTCGGCACACTCCCTTCTTTCTTTTCTTCCCCTTCGCCCAGCCAGTGCCTCCCTCTTCCTCTTCTTTCTTTCCTTGATGCCATATCTGACCACCTCCTCCATGTCCAATCAACCACCCTACATGCAACCTACCTCCTCCCTTCTACTCTCCCTACCTCCCTCTCTCTCCCTCGCTATTTTCTTATCCCATCTTAACCAATTTAACTCTCTCACTCCTCTAGCATGCCCTCATCTTTCCCTTATTTCGCTTCCCTCTCCCTACCACCCTATTGAGCCACCTACTCTCCTTGTCTCTCCCTCTCCTTTTTCTTATCCTCACCAATTCTTCCTGCCCCATTTTCTTTGAGCCTTCTCCCTTCCCCGACCTCCTTCTTCTCCCTTATTTCTCCTTCCTTTTCCCTCTATATTTTTGGTCTGTCGCCCCATTCTACCTCTGCCATTGCCTCACTAGCCACCTACACCACCTTATGTCACCCCCTGCTACTACCCTGCTCCACCAAGCCACCCCCTCAAGCCCCCTACAATCTTCCTCCCCTCTTCTTTTTCTTTTATTTTTCTTCCTTCTCCGCAACCACCCTACATCTCCTCATTCCACCTCCATCCTATTGTCTCTACTACCACCTAAGGCACCAAACCAATCCTTATAACCTCCTCTACCACCCTCACACCTCCTTTGGCTGAAACCAACACCTACAACCTCTCATTTTCCCCCTCCCTTTTCCTTCCTTCTCAACCCCCACCACCTCAGCAACCACCTTTGTAGCCTTGCTTCCATCGCCACTTCCACCATTGGTCGTCGTTAACCTTTTCCCAACCACCACCTACACCTCCTCTCCACCCCTGCACCTTTCCCTTACCCTAAATCCTCCTCCACCCACCCTCTTTCCTTGCCCCAAAACCCTAACCCTAACTTAGCCTCCATTCTTCCTTTTATGCTACCTTCGACCCCTTTTCCTTCCTTGCCTAGCATGCAGCTCATGCTGCATGAACAAGATGAGTTACTTCATTTCTTGGTTTATTTTGCTTAATGATTATAAGGTATAATAATATTTTTAGTTAAGTATTTCATTAATTAAGCTTTATAAAGTCTTATGCTTTTGGTTTTCTTATTTCTAATATGATAAATATTGATATTAGTTTTAGGTATTGGTTTTACTAACAAAGCTTGAATCTTTAACAAGGATACAGGTAAGGTTCAATTTTTGTGGGAATTAAGGTAATCATTAAGCCCCGCTTAAACACAAGGATAAACGTATGCTAGCACATTAGAGTTTTAATATGTTATTTGGCATGATATATATTATTTAATATAGTATATATAGTTGCTTATAATGATTGATAAAAGGAAAAGCATGTTAGTTTATATGCTATGTGTGGAAATATTGCTTAAGGAAAGAGTTTGATTATTAATGAAAATGTCGAGTACTTACCCATATTATATTATGTCATTGTGACCATTGATCCATAAATAATATCACTATGAGCCCTAGGGGCATTTTAGTAATATGTCTTGTACAAGAGTGTGGCCTAATATGTGTGGATGTTAATGAGTATGTTGTTGAAGTACAATAAATGGGTGGAATTGGATGATAAGAGTGGAGTATTAATATTAATATTCATGTAGTGATGATAACTTAATAAAAGTGGAGCAATAAAATGGCAAAATGTTAAATTGTAAGTAAAAGGGTTATTATGGTAATTTTATGAGTGAAAGGGGTATTATGGTAATTTTGGAGGCAAGGGCAAAAATGGTAATTTGCAAGTAAAAAGGGTAAAATGGTAATTTTGGAAGTAAAGGAGTAAAATGGCAATTTTGGAGGTAAAGATAAAATGGTAAATTTGTAAGTAAAAGGATGTTATGGTAATTTTGGAGGAGAAGGGTGAAATGGTAATTTTATAAGTAAAAGGGGTATTGTGGTGATTTTGGGAAGTTAAAGGTATTATGGTAATGTTGAAAGTAAAAGGTAAAATGATAATTTTGGAAGTGAAGAGTAAAATGGTAATTTTGGAAGTAAAGGGGTCAAATGACAATTTTGGAGGTGAGGGTAAAATGGTAAATTTGTAAGTAAAAGGATATTATGGTAATTTTAGAGGAGAAGGGAAAAATGGTAATTTTATGAGTAAAAAGAATATTATAGTAATTTTGGGAAGTTAAGGGTATCATGGTAATGTTGGAAGTAAAGGGCAAAATGGTAATTTTATAAGTAAAAGGATAAAATGGTAATTTACAAGTGAAAGAGGAAAATGATAATTATAATAACAGAGAAGGGTAATTTGGTAAATATAATAATAGATAAGGGTAATTTGGTAATTATGATGATGGATAAGGATAAAAAGGTAATTATAACAATGGACAACGGTAAAATGGTAATTATGATAATGGAGAAGGACAATTTGGTAATTCAACCAACTAAAGGGTAATTTGGTAATTTTGATAAGGGAGAAGGGTAATTTGGTAATTATGATAACGGAGAAGGGTAGTTTGGTAATTATGATAACGGAGAAGGGCATTTTGGTAATTATGATAATGGAGAAGGGAAATTTGGTAACTTAACCAACTAAAAGGCATTTTGGTAATTATGACAATAAAGAAGGGTAATTTGGTAATTTGACCAACTAAAGGGCAATTTGGTAATTATAATAAAGGAGAAGGGCAATTGGTAATCTAACCAACCAAATGAAAATATGATAAGTGTAACAATCATATATGAAGGGTGATTAATGACTTAATAATTATAGGAGATAACTTAGTAACCCAAATCGAGCAAGGGGTAATTTGGTAATTATGCAACATGAAGGGTAATATAGTAAATTGGTAAGTAAGGAAGGGATGACTTAATAATTATAAAAGAAGGGGTAAATTAGTAATTTGTATTTAATGTGTGGATGGGATAACGAAGTTTAATAATAAGACTCAAGTAACACTAAATAGTTAGATAATGGTATTTGATACTTAGAAAGCATCACGAGAACGAATCCTAAATCAGAATTGAATGAGATTATGATGGCCTTAATTATTCCTCTGTGTTATTTTAGATAACCATATGAATAAGGAATACCTAATGATATCAGAACAATTGAAAGTGAATAAGTATCTGATTGTTGTACTTTTCATGATCACCTTAATTAAGACACTAATACTTAAAGTGAAAGACCTCGAGATCGGGAATGGTGGCTTTTTAAGGGTCACTACCCTAAAGATGTGGTTTAGCTCATGATTATTCTTGTATTTTTTGGTGTGCCTTTGTGCCCTATCTAGGCCCTATATCTTACTCTATCTAGCTCTACGAACCTATTTAGGGGGTATGCATAATTATGGATTAGGTGTCATTGTCAGTAGGATACTAAGTAGCTATATGCACTAGTACGACCAGGATACCTTTGCATCCCTAGGTTGATAATTAAAGGGTACTGAGTAGCTTATATGCACCAGCGTGACCGGTGTACCTTTGTGTCCCAGGATCTTGATCTCCCTATTGAGACAAATAAATGGAATTATTATGATGATTAAAAAGAGAAAACACTAATCATTAAAGTGAAAGACAAATGATTCAGGTCTAGTGGATTATATTATAAGTACCCGTCCACCGGTTATAATAGTGGCCGATGAGCGTTTTGCCCTGGATGAAGTTTATGAGTATTGGTCCACCGAATATAATAGTGGCCCAAGTGTGTATTACCCTGGATGATGTATATATGTATTCCAGCCCACTGGCTATAATAGTGGGAGTCCCAAGCTCAATAAATTTAATTTGGTTATGAATAAATTATGGAAAAATAATAATCACTTATAGTGGAACACCATGGGAGTCGGGGCCAGACCAGCCCATCTACGAATAATAGTGGCCAGAAGCGTTCTGCCCAAGAGAACGATCCACCGACAATAATAGTGGTCAGGAGGGTTCTGCCCTGTATGTATTCCAGTCCACCAGCTATAATAGTAGGGAATCCCACACTCATATTGATATTTATAATCCTAGATGATTGATTAATGATGGACTAATGGCTTAAGACTTAGAAGTATTGATTGTACATTATGACTTAGTAATATCTGATTGATTTGTTATGTCTGTGAATGCATGAATGTGAATATTATGTACACACCTTTCATTATGTATGTATGTAGTGTTGTATCATGTGTTGCATTACGGGCCTACTATTAAGTGTGTTTTAAAGGGTTACTTAGTACCGTAGTACTGAAGAGTTCCATTCATTGGGCCCCTGCCTATTCAATGGGCACTGTCCCTTGCAAGTCTTTTTTAGGTGCTATTTAAGTAGGCAACAGGAAAGAGGATAAGGAATTATCCACAATTGTTAGGGTTTCACTCCTTCTCTTTTAAATTCCTAGTTTCAATGTAATCATTGTTTTGTAACCACCATTAGTGGGTTCTATTCTTGTAAATTGTTATTTACGCTACTCTAATTTAAATATGGTTTAAGTTCCTTGTACATTGTATTTTACTCTTTTAGCTTTAGCACTTGGTATTGGAATAGTAGGATAAACCGGTCTGGTACTAAGGGTGGCGGCAATATCCCAAGAATTCACAATTTTATTATTTCGCTTCCGCTAATTATTTTAATAAAACAAAAATTTTCAGTAGTAAATTTTCCAGGTGTTACAGATCCCCATGCATTTTGGCCTCAAATATCCTTACCAAGAAGGGATATGCTCCTAAGCATTATAGTGAGAATAACTTTAATACCTCACTAACATATAACCCGGCCTAAAGGTATGTCCAAAGGGTTTTAGTCGGGACACTTTTTAGTAGAGAGTAGAGCCAAAAGAAGGTGTCTGAACTAGAGTTATAGGCTTTATAATGTATGCTCCAAGATGATGCCCTTGACAAAGGGGTATTATCTTGTAGATCATCTAAATAATGTTGTTTTAATTTAAGCATGACTTCACCCCTATTTTTGGCACTTCTTCTTCCACTTTTATTTGATAGTTTAGGATGAATTTTAGAGCATTTTCCTCTCTTCCTTTTTCCCAAGCAGAAACTCAATGTAATCGGTTTTAATCTATGCAATTTTATTTTCCTAAAATTTAAAGTAGATGATTGTATACTAAAACTCTACTTTCAACTCAATTTATCTTTAATTTATGGTTTAATCTATCCACTCTCTCTTTTCTTATTTATTATATCTATTAATATATATATATTGTTCATTTTTATTTTATACGTTTCTTTATAAGCATGAGTGAGTAATTCCTTTTTCTATGATTGAATTAGGCACGATTTGGTATGAATATGTTTAATTAAAGTATATATTGTATGTATGGTTCTTATATGTTGTTTCATATGTTAAGAATCACTATTATGAGTCAGATTTTATAGAATTTGAAATTTTTAGATGTTGACTATAACTGAAAATTTAAAATCAATGTTAGAAACTAACATATGAATAGGAATTCAAATGACCACAAAAGTAGACATTTGAGTATTAGGGAATATTGATACATTGGTACTTATTAGATTTAATCTAATTTGTTATTCATGAATGTACTTAATGAATTAGGTTAAATATATTTTTAGACCTTGAAATAGGTTAGTGAATCACATTAGACTGAGTGTTCATAGCCATTGGAACTACACTACAACATAACGTTAATTCATTATCGAGTATTAGGGACAACACCAAAATTCAATCCTAAGCTTTGTATTTTTCGTTTTAGAATTTATATTTGGTTAGTCATTGCATTTGTGTGTATTATCTACTTCCATATTTTCACCCCATATTGATCTAGATAGATAAAGTGATGAAAATCAGTAGTTAATTGCAATGTTCCTATGGGATACAATCATGATGTGCTACAATGAAGTAGTGCACTTGTGGATTAGCACTTATCATGCATACACGACTGTTATTAGAAAAAACCTCCATGTATACTCACATTAAACATCCCAACTCTTTGGAAGGAGGAATATACAGTGGTCATGGCTAACACCTTTTGTGTATTATATATATACATGGTTGGGAAGATGACTAAAATATTACATTTAGAAGTGTTGAGATGAATTATAGAGGCTCCAGTATATTTAGCAGGACAATGACAAAAAAACGTACAAACTTGAGGCAACAACAAAAATATTACATTTAGAAGAGTGATGATAAAAGCTTAACAATTGGTGATGAACACCATATCCTCCTCTACATTAGAAAGGAAGACCACTAAAGTCTTATTTTCTTTGGCGATAGCAAAAGCCTTACACACTTAGGGTGACAATAGACATAATATGTTTACAAGGGGATAACCAAACTATAATACCCCCATTTCTACAACTATAATTTTTTTAAAAAGATTTTATAGAAGCTAAACCAAAATTGGGGATGTCACTAGAGAATCCAACATGAAGGAGGTATAGTCAATACCTTATCCATGTTAGGTTAAAGGATAAATTATCCTCATACCTCAAGGATTTAAGTGTGACTAATACACACCTGAGATTAGTATGAGACTTACTAACAAGAAGTAGAGTGTGGGAAAGCTCTTTGACATGTAATAAGCTGTGAAATAATGTAAAGCAATCCTATCCCAAAGAGAGTAACAAGATATTACAATACCGATAAAGTACTAGGTTAAGCATCAACATTACAAATTCAAGAGGTATTAATTAACTTTACCCTAAGACAAAGCACACGCCGTCAAGAAATTCTACACAAAGGCTTCTTAACTTCCACAAAAATTTATTATCTACCAATTTTAATTAGGCAAAGACTATGTAATGGACACTTCAACACTTATATACTAGAAAAAATTAAACAACTACCCCAAATTATAGATATCATATACCACAATAACAGTAATGATGAAAGGATAACCTATTATAAAATCTTACTTAAACATATAATCGGAGCCAGATAGCTATGTAGGGTAACGTATGCATCTCATGTAAGATAATTTCATATTGTTTTCATCTCATTACATGACCATAAAAATTCTATTTCTTAAACAACAATGGATATCTATAAAAGTTATCATTTTGATTTACAAAGGATTAAGGGCTCGTTTAGAATATAAAGGTCATTGATCATCCTCTCAAGAGATCTCATCTTGTTCATAAAGGATCAAGGTCTCAAAATTTTCATTTTAGCATTCCACATCTTAATATATGAAGATCAAAGGCTAACCATTAACCTTTTTGATGATCAACCAAAGGGAGGTCTCATCTTAACCATGAGGGATCAAGGGATCATGATCATCCTCTTAGGGTATCTCCTTAACCACTTAAGTTCAAGGTTAAATCATCTTGACCAAAAAAAGATCTAGGGCTCATTATATTGATCCATAAATGATAAAGGGATCATAATCATCTTTTCAAGTTGTGTCATCTTGAAAAACATGTTCAAGGGCTCATCATCTTAATACACAATGATCAAGGGCCTATGATCATCCTCTTGGGATGTGTCATCTTAAGCACATAGTTTCAAGGGATCATCATCTAGATCTATAGATTAAGAGCTCACTATTTTGCTCCATAAATGATCACCAACTCATATATCAACTTTAATTAAATAATGGACCAACACATCACAACTGTATATCTCATATATTTCATTTGGTGCGCTTCATCATGAACATGAATTATATTAAGAACTTAGGATAATCATTTTAATCTTAAAGATAATACAAGGTTCACTTAAATGAAAAAACCAAGTGTATTTCAATTCAAAATTGCAAAATAAGTTTTTTCCCATTTTATAATGAATCTACTATTCACCTAAAGAAACTACAAAGAGTCAAGGTCTAGGTCAAACTCAATAGAAAGATTCATAGTGAATGCCACCGGTCAAGGTCATGGTCAATTGTTAAGGTTTGACTTTCACTATCTATATATTTATTGTGCTACTATTTTATGAAAAAATTGGTTATTTTATGTCTTGATCCACTATTAATGTAACAACCATATTCTAAGGACATAAAAATTTCATTTATAGAGTTTATTTTGTAAGCTAAAAGAAAATATAGGGTGTTACCACCTCACTTGGTACAAGTCCAATTTTCTTTACTATTCCCATACAAAGTAATGAGGCTAAAAAGATAATCCACTTAAATTAATTACATAATTATAAGAACTAGAATAGCGAGATTCAAAGGAAATTAATATCATTCAAATAAAAAAATGGTCAGTAGTTGCAAAATTCAAATGAATGGAAATACAAAAGGATATAATAGTCTATGAATATCTAAATCAAATGATACCAAGTAGGACACTAAATATTCCTAACTCTCAACCTAAAATTCTATCCTTCAACTGATCTCACAAGCTAACATGCAAAGACCAGTGCCCATTGTATAAGCAAGAGGCTATGAAAAGGAACCCATCATTACAATGTTACTAAGTAATCAATTATATTAAATTAACATCAAAAGCTTGCATGGATTATAGAAAAGGCATCACAATAAGACATGGCATAAGATACTGTAGTAAACTTACAAGGAAAAAAATATGATAACCATATCATATAAACAAATATCACCAAAGCCACATACTATTCATGCCCATTCATTTAAAAAAATAATAAACTTATAAATCAAGCACCTATAAGATGCTCTCTAAAGTAATAATTAGGACCAATATGGACCCTATAACCATAATATTCATAATATATCTCATAACTCAACATCTATAAAATTATTCTTAATTGCAAACAAAACCAAGTAATGATTACAATCATTTCCACTTTTTTATTCAAACTGATTATAGGGACCCTACTATTTTATACTTGATGGAATGGAATAAAGCACCTTTTAATGAAAAAAACACATAAGTTACTACTATAATCTGGTGAATGGACACAAAACTTACTAATGTAATATGCTCTTAGTCATAATTTTTGAAGTGATGGAATATTTTGAACTACCTCTAAGGGAAAAATGCTCCTAGGGCATTGTTATTATCAAGTAGAATGGACACAATGACTTAGCTCTAACTCACATGATCTTTCACATCAAGTAACTAATATCTTATTCATGATTATTCATCTAAAATTCATCGTGTAGACACACATGTATATATTTCATAAACATAATTTAACTTAAATTAATTATTTAAAACACATAAAACACAACCACATGAAGATCAAGGAATCCCCTAATGGCTCATTTGGTACGTGGGAATGAAATTTGGGAACTAAAGGGTGGTAATGGGCATGGAAATTAAACTATCTTATGTTTGGCATAATTCCCATGTTTGGTATGTATTAAGAATAAATTGGGAATAAAAATATATAATGTTTGGTATGAGAGAATGCTGTTGGGAATAAAAAAAATTAATTTACTAAAATATCCTTTTTTATATAGAACAAAAGTTGTTAAGGTTTATTTTAAAGTTTCTTTTAGTATTTTTTATTTTCATATATAATTCACTACAATTCCCTAATATCAAATAAAGGATATTTTAAATCTCATTCTCTATTCCCATTTCCACCTCTCTATTCTCACTAAACCAATACCCCCTAAGCAAAATGACCATATTTCCCTTAAGGAAACCCTAGCTTTATAAGGGGAGTATAACTTCTCTTATAATACTCATTTCATCATCACATGATGTAAACCATTCTAAAATAATATTACTAACAATAGATCTGATAATCAAGGTCTAAATCTAGCATCTTATGTATTCGATAATGAGCCTACCTCTAGAATTACTATTTATAAATCCATACAAACCCCAACTTTAACAAATTAAGCATAACTTTTCCCATAACACTCATATAACCACCCCATTTAATACACATTTCTAAAATTCTAATATTAACAACACATCCAAAACTCAAGATCCAACTCTAACATTTTACACATGCCATAATAACCCTACCACTAAGGTTATTATTCTCAATTTAAACTATTTTTTCATTTGATTGGACTTAGGCCATTATTATTTACCGCAAACATTTCAAATAACATACTTTTCATATTTTGAAACACCAAAACTCCATATTTAACTAATATTGACCAAAATTCCCTTTTTATTACTAAAAGCCTAAAATCTCATTTTATTTAATGATTTGTCATGAAAAGGATAACATACAATAATAATATTGTTTAATATGAAAATAAATTGATAAATAAGCCAAATGATCATTTTACTCCTATATATGATTAAGCATGTAAAACCTTAACATGCATTTCTAAATCACCAAATCACATATTTCCTTACTCATCAATAAATGATACATATTAAATATGATTATCGAAATAAATATCATAATACGCTTAAAACAAAAAAAAAACAACCTAGGTAATAAAATAATAATAATCATGCTAAAATTACGCATAGACATGCTCAAGCTATCATATTATCCATATATGACATACATAATTCATATCTAGCATTAAACCCTTTTTAACACATTTTTGTACACATAATACTTTACACAAATCGTTACCAAATTTCATGATAATATTATTAGGTAAATAATTACAAAGAAAAAAACAAGCTTAATACAATTTAAATATCAAAACCTTAATTTGCTATCATGTGATATATAAAAATTTAGTAGAGTATATGGATTACCCAATTTCAACAAAATCAAAAAATATAAGTAACCTATAAAATTTATTAGCCTCCACCAATGAACCTCTTTTACTTTGAAAATAAAAAATAATAATAATATTAGTATCTAACTCATTAAATAATAATTATTTTTTAAATATATATCAATATAAAATTACCAAAATGCGGAACAAACTCATGTTGCTTAAGTTGGCAGTGTAAGTCATGCATGTAGGAAGAGGTGGATGGCAAAAGGACTTCGATGTTGGTGATGGTTGTTCGCATGTAGGGAATGTGTGTAACACCCCAAAATTTACATTTTTTTAATAAACCTTTAAATTTAAAATAGTAAATTCTGGGGATGTTACAGCCACACTTAGTATCAGACCGGTTCACTCCTACCATTCTAATACCAAGTGCTAAGGCTAAGAAAAACTAATCATATCATTATTAAATAAACCAAAGTTCATAAATATGGAAATTAGAGTATGCTTAGTTCTTTACATAATTTGAAATACTAGCTATTGTTTTTCAGAGAAGAAAAATAGCAACAATAATAAAATTATTTTTGAAGGTTCAAACATAATTAAAAGAGAACAAGGATAATAATCTCATGATGGAAAACGGCTACGCTACTCCAAGACCCAATCCATCCCAAAATCACTTGGCCCCACCTGATGTCCCATAGACATCAATGGCATCAAAATAGGCATCTCCTACCTACAACACATCAAACGGGCCCTCTTCTCGTGGGAATGAGCAGCACCCATGAAAGGGGTGATCGGTATGCTAAGTACTGAGTAAGGTAACCATGCACTAAGGCCAACATACAAAATTCACACAATCAATATATAATAATAAAGGAGCATAAATTCCAATCATAATAGCAAAAGATAAATAAATGCTCATGTGAAATACCAAGATTTAAATACAGTTTAAAATAATTACTTCATCAATCCTTTATCGAATTCATTTTGAAACCATGCTATTTATCAAGTCCATACGAGTATGGGAACTCCACTATTTTTGTAGGTGGATCGGTCTCTAAGGCACTTTGGCTCCCGGCCACTATTCTAGTAAATGGATCGGTCACTTAGGGTACATGCCCTACCACTATTATATGCTGGTGGATCGATCTAGCCCCTTTTCTCGCATGGTATTCCATTGTAAGTAGTTAGTATCTTCCCATATCTTAGCAAAATATAGGATTTGGTTTATTAATCTCGAGATCCCCCACTATTTTAGCCAATAGATCGGTCACTAGGGTAACATACCCTACCACTATTATATGTTGGTGGATCGGTCTCCAGGATACTATAGTCCCTGGCCACTATTATGCTTATGGATCGATATGGGCCTGACTCAACATCTTCTACTTTACATGATTAATGTTTTAACTATCTTATTCAGGAATCCATACCAAGACATACAAGTCTCACTCCTACCATAATTACCCTTCAACTCTAGTTAATCACTCCAACCCTAGTTAACCACCACCACCAAAGTTAACCATGGCATACCCTAACACCCATACAAACCCTAACTCCATGCAAACCCTAGCTCCATTTAAACCCTACTTCCATGCAAACCCTAACTCCTATGCAATTATTAACACCCATGCAAACCCTAATACCGCCATGCAAACCCTAGTACCACCATGCAAACTCTAATACCACCATAAATCCATTAATACCTCCATGCAACCCTAATACCACCATGCAACCATTAATACCGCCATGCAACCCTAATACCACCATGCAAACCCTTATACCACCATGCAACCCTAATACCATCATGCATCCATTAATAACACCATGCATAGTCATATAATGCTTAGACTACTCCCAAATTAATTCATATCATAACACTATATCCCATGACCTATATGTATGTCTTATAAGCCACATCAATTCATATTAAAAGCACAACTTATACATATCATACACAGGCCATAACATATCATATGAACATACCTCAACTCCACGTCATACTATATATACCATAGATATAAAAATACACTTAAAACATATTATATTGCATGTCACATGGCAACCAAGGCATGTAAAACATATTACACACAAACGGCCTTAGATACATCCTTATCTAAAATGTCACCGGTCTTGGAGCGCGCTCCTATACCTCTTGAGGGCTTTGACTAGGCTCACCTATTATTAGGGAAAAATTAGAATTAGGTTCCCTCCTAAAAATGCTATTACTTACCAACCTATTCTAAGACTTGGTTTTTAATTAAAACAATACTATACTAATAATAACTATACAAAATACTACTAAAAATACTAATAATGATATCAATGTAATTTAAAGTGGATTGTGATATAAGGGTTTCTACTTTACATCAAAGTAATGCTTATAATGGTAATAGTAATAATAATAATATTGATAAAAATGAAATATTAGTAATAATCATAATAATAATAGTAATAATAATAATAATAATAATAATAATAATAATAATAATAATAATAATAACAATAACCAACAATTACAAGGTAGGGTTTTCAACCCTACCCCTAGATAATGAAAGAACTATTTCATAGAAGTAATAATAATATTAATAACATATATTACTTATAATAATATTTAAAATAATAAATATAATAATAATAATAATAATAATATTATTATTATTATTATTATTATTATTTATAATAGTAAAATAGTATTAATGATAATAACTTACAAGTATTTGATTCATTAACCTGAAATAGGGCTTCGACCCTCCTTAGATAATTAATAATAATAATAAAATAATAATAATACCAATAATAATAATAATAATAATAATAATAATAATAATAATAAAACTTATAATAATTCAATTAATACCTAAAATTCGAAACTAAAAATTTAAATATTTTATTCCTACTCTTGACCCTGCTAAGAAAATATGACATCAATATTACATCCTATAATAATAATAATAATAATATTTGAAAAAATATAGAAAGTAGAAATAAAAACAGAATAAATTTAAATAACTAGGAAAAAAGGGCTAAGAGGGTCTAGGATTTCACCTTGAGTCGGCAGAGATGGGTGGCACCGGCGGTGGTGCACGGCGGCGGCAGCGGTGGCCGGAAAAGAAGGTCAAAGGGAAAAAAGTGGGGGTTTAAGAAGAATAGGTGGAGAATAAGGGTGGAGGTTGAGGTGCTGGTGGTAGCCTAGGCTAAGAGAAGTAAAGTGAGGGTGGTGGCACAGCAAGTGGCGGTGGCGCATGACGGCAAAGGTGGCGGCCGAAAGGAAGAGATGAAGAAAAAGAGGGGAGGAGAAGGAGAAAGGAGAAAAGAAGGTTATGCCTAGGTGGAGGAGGATTAGTAGCAACTTTTGGGTGGTGCAAAAGGTAGTAGAAGTGGCAGATGTGGTGGCAAACGGTGGCTCAAGGGTATGAGGGTAAAATTTTAGTTTGATGGGATAGGATCTTCGCATGGTTTTGGTAGCTCATGGGATAAGAATCAAGGGAGATGGGTGGCTCATTTAGTTAGAGGGTGGTGCGGGGAAGACTTCAGTAGGCAGAGGTAGCAGTGAGGTTGGCTAACGATGGAGGAAAAGTCATCTGAAGTCTCGATTGCGAGGAAAAAGTTTTGAAGGCAACCAATCAAGGGGTATGTATATAGTTTAGAGGGAATGGTAGGCTTCTAGAGGTCGGCAAGAGGGCATTACATGTAGGGTTTGGGGTAGTCGGCGGCATTAACCGGCCGCACAATCTTTGGTCGTGTTCAATATTTCGCGAAGAAAAAGGGAGACTTTGAGCAGAAGAAAAGGAAAATGGAATAGACCATGCTAAAATGGGAGTCAAGGGGAAGAGAAAGAGAGAGGAAATGGCCGGTCAAGTCACGCGTGGCCGATGGCGCCATTTTTTGAGCTTCAAAGGTACAAGTCGATGACGGAGGAGGAAGGAGGAAAAAGGAGGTGAACCAGGCATCTGAGGGAAAAAAAAGAAACAAATGAAAAGGAAGAAGAACCGGGCTAGTCGACAAAGGTTATAAGGACTTAAATGGAATGCGGCGTTCTAGGGAAGGAAGCCATGACACGCAGCGTTTAGCTGCCATAGGATGGAAGAAAAGAAATGTTGCTGGGCCGCCGGAGAAGGTAAGGAAAGGAAAAAAATTGGGTCGTGCCAGAGGCTCAATCGGTGAGAGAAGAAAAAGAAAGAAAGGAAAAAGAAAAAGAAAGAAAAGAAAGAAAAAGGAAGAAGGAAAAAGAAAAAGGAAAAAAGGGACAGGGAAACTTTTAGTAGGTTGTGGTCAAATAAATTAATTAGAATATTTTAGGTATTTAAACTAAAAATATTTAAATAAAAATAATATTAAATTTCCTTTTTAGGCTAATTTAGGGTTTTTAAAAGATTTTTCTTAAACTCCTTTTTAATTAACATAAATCCCAATTTTTTCTTTATAAAATATTTGTAAATTCCTTTTTAATTTTCCCTAAATAAATCTTCCCATTTTGAAATAAAAAAGTAATTAAATTAATTCCCTAATAAATTCCTTATTTAATTATATTTCTTAAAATAAGCATTTTTTGGGGCATTTCAATATGAGGATGGTTATGTTAGTGACTAAACAAGGGGTAATGCTAGAAAAGAGATGTTGGGTGTTGTTGGTTTAGATGGGTGAAGATTGAATGATGAAGTCAAATTCTTAGTGGAGGTTGGTGGACCTAGTGTGAGGGGGAAGAGTAGATGGGTGACAAGATAGGTATATAATTTAGAAGGATTTAGTTGGCAATGGTATATGGTAGTAAATGATGGCAGTTGAGGTTAGGAATCATGGTGTGGTGGAGATAGAATAGATGATTGGGTTACAAGAAAAATGAGGAGGGAAATAGATGGGTGGTGCTAGCTTGGTCAAAGAAAGATAGAGGATTGGGTCGTGGATTAAGTGGCTGGTTGTGGTGTAGGTGGTGGTTGATAGTATGAATGGGGTGCATGAAAATTTGTGGGGATGGAGGTGAGGTTATAATGGAGAGTATGGTTGTGCCCGTAATAGTGTAGGGTTGTGTAGGGGCCATGTATGGTTTTACCTAGGGGGTGAACGTATAGTTATGTGAGGGGTGTGAATGGTTGTGCCAATGGTTGTACTAAGGGGTGTATGTAGGATGTGTAGATATAAAAAGTAGAAATAAAGAATATCAATGATTGGAAAGAAGTAGAGGAGAAGAATGGAAGAAGAGTAAGAAGGGAGGAAGCAGAGGGTTAGTGTGCTTTTCACAAAAATGGAGGGTAGTAAAGAAGTATATTGTAATACCCCAAAATCCTAATATAGGGATTAAAAATAAAATAAGGATCAATGGGTGAGATTTAATTAAATATACCATATTTAATAAAATAATGTTATTATAATAAAAATAATTAAAGCCAAAAAGGAGGAAAATAATATAGGGATCAAAATAGTTGAGGTTTAGAATAATTTAATAAAATAAAATAATTGTTAAAAAATTATAACAATAATTTCTAAATTAATATAAAAAAATTATTTATTTATTTATATTAATTTTATTATTCCCAAAATTTAAAAAAAAAAATACCAAAACACTCCAACCACCTCACTTTTATTTTCTTCTTTATTTTCCCCCTTTCTCTCCTAATCCTCCTTTTATTCTTATTTTTTCCTTTCCCCCTCCCTCACCTACCTAGGCCTCACCTAACACAGCCTAATCATCTCCCCCTTCCCCTCCTCTCATTTCCTTCCTTGCTCGGTCTAATCTCCCCTTTTGTTTTCCCCCATGTAGCATAAGCCATCTACTAACTCTTTCCCTTTTCCTCCCTTTCCCATTTCCTTTATTCCCTTTTTACCCTCGTCTTCAACCTCCCCCCCTTTTGGGTATCATGTATGGCTGCTTTACAACCATGGCTCTCTCTCTCCCCCCTTACCTTTCCCTTGTCCTGACCTACAAGACAAGCAACTATCATTGTCCTACACAAGTCCTCATCCCTCTCCAACCTCACCTAACCCCTATAACACAACCTAGAAACCTATCCCTACCCTTTGTAAACTTACACTCATTGCAAGCCTGCACTAGCATGCCACTATCGGTCGATAGCCACCTGCTCTCTGCCATTTTATCCCCTTTTGTCCCTTCTTCTCTTTCCCTCCCCTATGCCTATAAAAGCCCTCCATCACCCTCTTATTCCCTCTCTTTTCTACACTCATTTCTCTTATGCCTCCCTATCTCCCATAGCCCCTTTAGATGTAGCCACCGTCGCTGCTGCACCACATTATTGTCCCAACTTCCATCCATTCTCTTCCCTATACCACCCTCTACCAAACGTGACCTTCCCCTACCCCTAACTCTCCCTCCTCATCTCTCCTCACCTATGCAAAGTGGGTAGCTTGAGTTAACCTTTTCCACCTTTCGCCACCACTTGCACCCTTTGCGCTACCACCACCGCCCCAACCACCACCTCCACTACCACCCTCTTTGCATAGAAAACTTCTCTCTACCTTCCCACACCCTCCATTCCCTTTTTATCTCTCTTCTTCCTCCTCCATTCCTCTCCTCCACCCTTAGTCACCACCATTGTTGTAACACCCCCAAAGTTCACTACTGAACAATTTCGTCAATAAAGAAGAAAATTAGCGGAAGCAAATTAATAAAACGTGAAATTTGGGAGTATTACCGCCACACTTAGTACCAGACCGGTTCACTCATACCATTCAAGTACCAAGTGCTAAGGCTAAGAAAAATAAAAAACAATTTGAATGAAATTCAACATACATAAATCAGAGTAGCGCATCAAATCGTTTACAAGAATAACATCAACCAAGGATGGTTACTTAAACAACATTAGCATTAAAACCAAGAGTCTAAAGGAGAAAGAGAAAACCCTAACGATACCGGATAACTCCTTACTCTCTTTCCCGTAGCCCACTTGAGTAGCACCTGGAAAAACCTGCAAGGGCACTGCCCATTGAATAGGCAGGGGCCCCATAAAGGGAATCCCTTCAATACTACGGTACTGAGTAACCCTTTAATACCACACTTAAAGACAAGCCCGCATACGGCACATAATGCAAGCTACACACATAAATAATGAGAGGTGCATACATAACAATAACATACATAATAATTTATAAGTCATGATCGATACTTTTGGCCTTAAGCCAGGTCATAGTGTAAAAACAATACATTTGGACCTTAAGCCATTATTTCGTCATCATTCAACCAGTCTCATATTTTATATCCATGTGAGTGCGAGAACCCCACTATTATAGCCGGTGGACCGGAAGTAAACACACAGGGAAGAACGCCTCTGACCACTATTATTGCCGGTGGATCGGAAGGTAAACACACAGGGCAGAACGCACCTGACCACTATTATTTGCCGGTGGATCGGACTGGCCCCGACTCACATGGTGTTCCACTATAAGTGATTAGTATTTTTCTATAACTTTAGTCACATACATAACTGATTTTATTGAGCTCGGGACCCCCACTATTTTATCCGGTGGACCGGAATATATATAAAGTCATCATCCAGGGCACAATGCTCCTGGCCACTATTATAACCGATGGACCGGTATTCATAATCACTTACCAGGACAACACGCTCCTGGACCGCTATTATATCCGGTGGACCGGTACTCATAATCACATACCAGGGCAACATGCTCCTGGACCACTATTATATCCGGTGGACTGGTACTCATAATCACATACTAGGGCAACACGCTCCTGGACCACTATTTTATCCGGTGGACAGTTACTCAATATCATAAATCCACTAGGCCCGTCTCATTAATATTTCACTTTCATAATTAGTATCTTTCATTTTCTTAATCAGCACAACAATCATATTTATTTGCCTCGGACGAGAGATCAATAACCTGGGACACAAAGGTACACCGGTCGTACCGGTGCATATAAGCTAATCACTACCCTTCAACCACGAACCCAAGGATGCAAAGGTACCCTGGTCGTACTGGTGCATAAAGCTACTCAGTACCCTACCAACAAAGAAACCTAATCCATAAGTATGCATAACCCCTAACTACGTCCGTAGAGCTAGAAAGAGTAAGATATAGGGCCTGGCTGGGGCACAAAGGCACACCAGCAAATACTAGAATAATCGTGGACTAAACCACGTCCTTAGGGTAGCGACCCCTAAGGAGTCACTATTCCCGATCTCGAGGTCTTTCACTTTAAGTAATAGTGTCTTAATTAAAGTGATCACGAAAATCACAATAATCAGATACTTATTCACTTTCAATCGTTCTGATATCATTAATCGTTTCTTATTCAGATGATTATCCGGGTCACCACAAAGAAAACCATTAAGTCCATACTAATTATCAAACACTCTTACTTGGCTAATCAGCATTATTTGAATCACATTATAATGTTCCACAATCATAACAATATGTTAGGTACAAATTACTCATTAACCCCTTACTTATATAATTGCTAAGTATTCCTTCCTTGACAATTTACTCCACTACCCTTTAGGTTGCGTAATTACCAAATTACCCCTTGTCCAATTTAGATTACCAAATTATCTCCTGCACTTCTTAGATCACCATTCACCCCTCATAATTGCTACACTTATCATATTTCCCATTTGGTTGGTTAGATTACCAAATCGCCCTTCTCCTTTGTTATAATTACTAAATTGCCCTTGAGTTGGATAAATTACTAAATTACCCCCCATCTTTATCATGATTACTATTTTGCCCCTTAAGTTGGTTAAATAATTATCACTTTACCCTTTAATCGGCTAAATTAACAAATTGCCCCTTTAGTTGGATAAATTACCAAATTGCCCTTCTTCTTTATCATAATTACCATTTTAACCCTCTCAATTATTTTAATTGCCATTTTACCCTTTTTAATTATCATAAATCCCAAATTACCCTTCTTCATAACTACAAGTATTAATTTACCCTTCTTCATAATTATAATTACCAATTTTACCCTTCTCCATATTTATAATTATTAATCTACCCTTCTCCATCTTTATAATTACCATATTACCCTTCTCCATTATTAAAATTACCACAATGCCCTTTTATTGATTAATTTACCAAATTACTCTTCTCTATTATCATAACTGTCCAATTACCCCTTTTTAATCATACTTTAATTATTAATTTATCCTTTGTCGTTATCATTATTACCAAGTTACCCCTTACTACTGGGTTTACCATAATATCCTTTTCTTAACAAAATTACTCTTCTACCCCTTACTTTCAAATTACCATAATATCCTTTTATTTACAAAATTACCACAATAGCCCTTTTTATTTATAAAATTACCATAACACTCCTTTCACTTTAAAAATTACTATTTTACCCTTTCACATCCAAAATTACCATCTTTATCTTTCCTTACATAATTACTATTTTGCCCTTCTTTTCCAAAATTACCATATTACCCCTTTACTTATAAATTACCATTTCGCCATTCACTTATACAATTACCATATTACCACTTACTTATGAAATTACTATTTTGCCACTCTACTTCCAAAATTTGCCATAATGCCCATTTACTTGAAAAATTACCATAATGCCCTCCTTCATCCAAAATTACTATTTTACCCCTACTTCCAAAATTACCATTCTTACCACTTACATATAAAATTACTATATTGCCCTTTGACTCCAAAATTATTGCTTTACCCTTTTCTCCAAAAATTACCATAATAACCCTTTACTTATAAAATTATTATTTGGCCATTTAATCATAAAATTACCATATTATTCTTTTATCTCAAAAATTACCATAATACCCTTCTTTCTCACAATTTACAGTTTTATCCTTTTACTTATAAATTATCATTTAACCCCTTTCTTTTTAAATTACCAAATTACCCTTTTACTTATTAAAGTACCGAAATACCCCTTTCACTTATAAAATTTCCACTCAACCCCTTTATTCACCATTTTTATGAATTTACCATCACTACATAAAATAATGATATTAGTACTTCATTCTTATCATCTAAGTCCACCAACTTGTCATTATTCAACATAATACTCATTAGCAACTACATACATTAGATCACATACTTCATAAGCATAATTACTAAAATACCCTTAGGCAATAATATTACTCATGCATTAGCAACATAATATATCATAGATAAGCATTTAATATTTCCATCAATAATAAAACTTCTTCCTTAATTATCATACCTACACATGGCACAAAGGTTATCATACTTTTCCTTTTTATCAAGCAATATAAGCAACCATATATATATATCATGCTAAGCACACAAACCATGCATAAAATCATACTAAATCCCTAATGTGCTAGCATACGTTTTTCCATGTATTTAAGTGAGGATTAACAATTACCTTAATCCCGCAAAATAACAAATCTTACCGGTATCCTGGTTAAAGATTTAAGCTTTAATTAGCAACTCAACACCTAAAAATAATGTCCATCATATTTATGTTAGAAATAAGAATCCAAGCATAAAACTTTATAAAGTTTAATTAATACAAAACTTAACATAAAATACTATTATACCTTAAAAATTAGCCAAATAATTTCCAAAATAAAGGGGGAGCTCACGCTGCATGAACAACGTGAGTCTCATGCAGAAATGAGAGGTGAAAGGGTTCGAAGGGGGGTGAAGGAAGCAAAATTTGTTTTTTTTGGGTTAGGGTCTTTAGGCTAGAAAATAAGGTGGATGGGGGAGGTTTCAAGGCAAGGGAATGGTGCAAGAGTGGAGAGGGGGTGTAGGTGGAGGCTAAGGGTGGTTTCAGGGCGGCATAGGGTGGCGGAGACGGCGGCAGCAAGGCAGCGAAGTTGGCTGCCGAGATGGGTCAAGGTGGAGGGGCTGAGAAGGAAGGAAAAGGAGAGGGAAAAATGGAGGGGTGCAAGGGCTGTTTTCGGCCAACTAATGCATGGTGGTGGTAGAGGGGGTTGCAGGGTGTCGAACGGTGGGTTGGGTGGTGGTAGAGGTGGCCGGACGGCGGTGGAAGTGGCGGTTGCAGGTGGCTCGGTGGTAAGAGGAAAATGGGGAGAAAAAGGAAGAGATGGAGAAGGGAGGAAGTGTAGGGGCTCGAAGGTGGCGCAAGGGCTAGGCGTGGTGGTGCAAGCGGCGGTGGGCGGCGGTAATAAAAAACCGGGGAAGAAATGGGGGGAGAAGGAGAAAAGAGAGAAGAGGCTCGGGGGAGGAGATGAGGGTTCAAATTTATGGGGAATGAAGGGTTGGTGAGGGTAAGAAAAAAAAGAGGGAGAGGTAGGGGGAGCAGGCGGCCGAACGGTGCTGCAATATGATGGATGGGCTGTTGGTTAGCAGGGGGAAGGGAGGGGAGAAGAAAAAAAGAATTCAGGCGGGAATGGACGGTGCAGGGGGTAGTTTAGCTCGAAATAGGAAAGAAAAGGACGGGGTAGAGAGAGGGAGTAGCAGGGGGCAGGTACGGTGGCAGGCGGCAGCAGTTGCAGGCGGTGGTCGGGCATGCATGGAGGACGGGAGCAGGTCGAGGCATGGGAGAAGAAAAGAGAAGAAGAAGGCTGGCGGGCGAATGGACCGGCGCAGGAAAGAAGTGGAGCCGACCGGTCCAAGGGAAAAATAAGGGGGCGTTTGGGCTGGGTGTGCTAGACGGCACACAAGGAAGAGAAGGGGGACGGAGCAGGCTTGGCCCAACGCGCAAGGAGGGGGTAGCAGGCTAGCAGCCTGGCGGCCCAAAGCCAAGAAGAAGGAAAAAAAGAAATAGGGAAAAGGAGAAAGAAGAGAAAAGGTAGGAAAAGGAAATTGGGAAAAATGGAAAAATTGAAAATAATTAAATTTATAAAATAATAGGATGTAATATTTTTGATAATAAGTTTATTTAATAATTTAATTTAATATAATTAAATATATGGGCTTAAAAAGGATAATTATAGTAAAATACTAGTTTGAAAATTTATTTAAATAAAATAATATGATAAATAGAAAAATATTTAATTTTATTTTATTAAATGCTCTTATTCAAATCTACGTACTCTAAAATCTATAAAATAGTTAAAATAAATAATTTTAAAAGCTATATTTATTTCAAATAAAAGTTATTTATAAAAATATAGGTTTTCGAAATTTTTGAAAGATTATAATTGCCATAGTAGGACACGACCACCACCTCTACAACCCCCTTTGACCCAAAAACTATACCACCTAAGGAAAAAAAAATTCCCTCTCCTTTCCCAACCCAAAAATCCTACCTTTTCTATCACCACCACCTCCACCAACCTTGTACCACCATCACCGCTATTGTATGCTAGTGCCATCGCCACCCTAGCCTGCCATACCCTTTTTAGTTGTGCCCTAACCCTTGTATTTATTTTTTATAATTCATTTTAAATATTTTGCTATTACTAACCTTATTAGTATTATTATTAATCTATTTATTAATATTTAGTTTTAAAAAAACAAAAGATTAAGGAAAAAGAGGTAGGAAGAAGGTTTAATATTTATTGTTCCATTTTTTATAGGTGAACCAAACTCTTCCTATAAGGAGGCATATGATTTGTACTCCAAGCCTAGTGTCCTATTAGTAAGGATATGGTTAAGGCTTCTTTGTTTGATTTATGTGCTCATGGGTGTTTTGATATGTGTTAAGCATTAAATGTGAGTGTGGACTAAAAAAGTGTGTACTGCGTCTTGCTTTGCATGGAGTTAACGTAAGTGTGTATGATTTATTATATGTGTAATGTGGGTGATATGGCGTTTTATTTATGTAATGCTCTTATGGACATTTGTTATAATATGACACACATGCTAGGAGGCTTTATATGGTATGGTGAGGTTGTGGGGATCCAAAAGAAAAAAAGAGGGTGGAGTGATTAGGAAGAAGTGGAAAAGCTTAAGTACCTTATGACCTATGGGTTAAAAATAAAGGGAGAATGATGATAAAATGAAGGGTTGGAGTAAATCATGCATGGGAAGTGTAAAGCTTGCATAGGGTGGTTAGTCTTTACATGGGGGTAAATTTTAAGTGGGAAAAATTAGTTTAAGGTTTAAACATGGTGAGGGAAGAGTGCTTTAGGTGATTATAGTCCTTGGGTGGAAGATAATACATGGGATGGTAGAATTATGAATGAGGGCTTAACTAGGGCTTTTGGGGAAAAACCCTACGTAGGGGAGTATGTGAAAGGGGTGATAGTGGGTGGTAAGAGTTAGGGTAGAGATTAGGAGGGTGTATTATGAAGGGGGATGAGTCAAGTGGTAAAGAGGGTGGAGTGTGTGTGTGTGTGTGTGTGTGTGTATGAAGGGATGATGTAAAAGAAAGGAGGAGTTTAGGTGTTTAGGGTGGCCAAATAGGGTTTTTTACCACATGTGGAAGATGTGAAGTAGGGTTGTGATGTTTAGATGTGGGTTGAGCGGAGTGATGGTGTTGGAACCAAATGGAAGCATGGGCCATGTATGATAAAGAGAGGTTAGGGTCACATATATTAGATTAAGGTTTCCAAGGGGAAAGCTTAGTGGGAAATGGTGAGGTTAGGTGGAGAAATGGGAAAGTGGGCCTTAACCCACATTTTTATGGATTTTGGATTTCATGGTGAGTAAGGAAATTGTGAGAAAGAATTCTTGGAGTCCTAAAGAGTGTAGAGGTCCCAAGTTATGAGATAGGGTTATTCAGGGAGTCTGGGTTGAAAGGGTGAGAAAAGGAAGTCAAGTGGGGCATACATGTCTAGTAAGAAATTACCGGTTGAATAAGATACGAATAAAACACCAACCATTAAAGTGGAAGACTACTAAGCTAGGCCTAGACTGATCAACTAGCGAGAATAGTGGCCAGGTGCATTTTACCCTAGAGACCAATCCACCGACAAACAATAGTGGCTAGGCACATTCTGTCCTAGAGTGAATTAGATCCACCGGTTATAATATTAGGGGATCCCGAGCTCGATAGACCAAACCTTAAATGATAAAAATTCTTGAAAAAAATACTAATCACTTATAGTTGAACACCATGTGAGTTGGGGTCAAACTGATTCACTAGCCAGAATAGAGTCTAGGATCATTTTTCCTTGGAGACCAATTCACCAGTAAATAATGGTGGCTAAGAGTGTCCTACTCCAGGTTTTTCCAATCCACTGACTATAATAGTAGGATTCTCGTACTTGCATGTATACAATTCAAGTGTTGTATGAAGATAGTATTAATGGCCTAAGTTCTAATAATTGTAATTAATTGAATTGACTTACAGTATGCATTATCTATTTTTATTTGTGTTATGCTTTATCTTAGCCATATGGTTACCTTACTTAGTACGTAGTATACTGATCACCACTTTTATGGGTGCTACTCATTCCCAAAAGTAGTGGCCTCTCCTGAGTCTATGCAGGTATGAGACGATGCCTATGATAACTTAGATGCTTATGATGCATTGTGTGTGACTAAGTGATGACTTATTGTACCTATTGTGGAGTTAGAGAGGGCATTCTTAGGACTTAGCATTATATTGTTTCTTATCATTTTTATTTCCACCATAGTGAGTGTTGTTTGTATTTAATTTCCATTTATGTATTAACTTTGATATTTGAGTACTTTGGTTTTATTTATGACATATTAAATTATTATGGCTTTTATTGATTACTCATCTTAATACTTTTAGTTTTTAGCTTTGTGGTTAATATAATATTGGTTATGGGTCAATCTTATACTGATCACGGAAATAGCGCCCCCCCCCCCCATTTTTAGTGTTTGGTTTTTCTATACAAACGAAAATTTTCAACTCTAAATTTTGGGGGTGTTACATATATATATGTAGCCGATTGCGAGAGATGTTTACAGTAGAGAGGTGAGGTGAGGGTGGGAGGATGGAAAGGTCTACATGGATAGTGTAGAGGCATGTTCAAAATGATGCAATTTGGTGTAGGTAGTAACTGGAGGGTAGTGGACAAGAAGGGTAAGAAGAGGAAAGGGTTGGAAGGTCGTATGAGGAAGGATGCATGGCTCAAAGATGAAATAGGACAACGAAAGAGGAAGAGGAGGAGGAAAAGAAAAAGAAAAGGGAAAGGGGAGAAAGAAAAAGGAAAAAAGAAAAAGTGAAGAGAAACCAAAATTAGATTTATGATTAGAATTAATTTTAAGTTTAGGATTATATAATTAGTGTAAAATTAATTTATCAACTATTTGGGTTAGAAAAAATAAACTAGTTAAGGATGAGGATTAAGGAAAAGGGAAAATCATTTTATAATTAGGATAATATTTTTAGAATATATATAGGTTATAAATCAAGGATTAAAAAAATTATGCCAAGGTTTAAGGTTTTGATTTTGAATTAAAGGTTAAATGCTTGAAAATAAGGGTTAAAAAAATTTTAGGTTATAATTAACCTTAATGAAATTATTGAATTCTTTATTAATACTCATAAAAATTATTAATTCTCAACTAACTCTAATTATGGTGATTATTAGATAATTAATGAAGAAAACTTTGAATATTCATGAAGAGAATTCAAAATCATTTTACCACAATTTTTTCAAAATTTATCTAATTATAATTTAGATTATACTAACCTAAATGGTATCATATTATATATCAATTTTATCCCAAAACCAACAAACAACTTAAAATTCCAATAACAGACAATAATTAACTCTAATCCAATGATAGAACCCCAAACCTTAGCCTAGTGCATATGAGCTAGGTTTTAACTAGTTTTATATACAAGTTAAATTCATAAACCAAAAGTTTTTCTCAAAATACCGTGCATAGACCTTTAATTGAATACCAAATAAAAATTTTATCTCTAACACAATACAGATACATCTGGCTCAAGATCTAACCAAATTGTTAAGTCTACAAACTCTAAACTTTGAGCCTTTCTTTCTTAAAACTATGATCAAACCATGATAATGAATATGATTATAATTCTTAAAAAAATAATTATTTATATCTCCATCACATACTCTTTCTCATGTTATACCATAAGATTCATAAAATCACCCAAACAACCCTATATTATGGTTCATAAGTTTATACATGAAGTGAGTAAGATTAGTCTTTCTTAGATTAATAAAAGTAAATTAAAATAGAAGAGAGAAAAAGAGACACAATTAATCACTTTGAGATTTCAAAGACACTTATCAATATAATTAAGATCAAAACACTATATTAAGTATAAAGAGATAAAATAAGGAAGAAAAATGAGAAGAGGACATGATTCAACCAAAAGTTATGTTGAATATGGATAATGATGATGATATTCAAGGTTCATCAAATGACTTTGAAGTTAAACATGGATATGAAGTTTAAAGGGATATGTCATATGTTTTATTAGGAGAGAATAGGATGGATAATATAGCAATCCCGTGATTGAAAGAAGTTAAGAATCAAGGGAGAGTAAAGTAGGAGTTTACATTGGTTTGTCATGATTATTTTCCACCATGAAAGGACAACTAAGAGGGCTTAGGTAGCAGGTGTGGCCAATGGGAATGAGAGAATATTAGGAGTATCTTGGGGAGGTATATCTATAATACCACACATTTTGTAGTCTAGTTGAATGTGAATTATGCTAATTTTGGACATTTGATTTTGATTTGTTTTGGAAAAAAATTTGATATGAAATCATTTTAAAAAATGAAGTTTATTGAGTTTTGCAGGCAAATCGACTGACTACTTCCATAAACCGATCTACTAGTTTATCAATTTAGCCAATTTATGTTTCTTAACTAAGCCAATCTATTAGTTGTGGGAAACAAATTAACTATTGGTAGAACAATTGATTAGTAGAACCACATCCATTGAATAATTTGTCTAGTTGATCATATTTTTTAGCTTGATTTTTCTAAAAAATCCCTTACACTGAAATGGAACCATACCAACCTATGTGAGATTATTTCTCAGATATTCTTGACTATTTTTATGATGCATTTAACTCAAAATATTTCCTTGATTTGATTTGGAGGTCGATTGGGACAATTAAGGGGGAGAGATGACCTTGGTACTTTCTTCTTCCTCCTCTCTCATCTACATGATTTTGAGATTAAATACTTCAATCTTAGGTACTCTCTTGAGTAGCTAGAAGATTCCTTCCATGTTGGTTTTCTATTACTCCATTCGTGAATACAAATTTTGTTCTAATTAACCTAAATTCAAGAAAGAAACCATTTAAGCTCTAGAGAAGAGGTCAGGAAATCTTGGACAAAATATGCCCATTTTGATCAAATTCAAATGTTCAATGGTAGAGTTTTGAGTCATCTTTTGAACCTTTAGTAATTATCTTCAATTGGTTGGCTATAAATAGCCCCAATCATCCATACTATGTGCCTTTATTTCAACCACTGAACTTTTCTAAGTCTTGCACTTCCTCTCTTCCTTCCACACTTCAAGCCTTGTAAATATACTTTTACACACTCTTCTAATCTTGTCCCTATCTCTCTCTTTTTTAGATTTTTAATCAAGGAAGAGTTAGATTCTAGGAAAAGGTTGAGTAGTTCAGTTTACCTATTTCCCTATTTTGGTATCAAGTTAGTATGTAATATTCTCTTATGTTGTTAAGTTCAAAATATATTAAGATTTTGGTATAATATCTGAATTTAAAAAAAAATAAGTTTTGGGGTGTTTTGCTAATTAAAATAGAATTAATATGAATTTTATAAATAATTTAATTGAAGAAAATTAGGGTGTTTTGCTAATTAAAATGAAATTTATGGAAAATCTTTCAAAATCATAAATTAGCCTAAAAATGGATTTAAATATTATTTTATTTAAATATTATTATTTTTAAATATCCCAAATATTTTAATTAATTTAAATACCTAACCCGCTATTTTTATTTTTCCATTTTCCTTTTTCCTTTTTTTTTCTTTCTTTTCTTTCTTTTCTTCCTTTTTCCTTTTTCTCTTCTTTTTCCCGTTGGGCTTGCCCTCTCCCGTGGCCCAATCCCCTCCCTCCTTCCTTTCCTTTGGCACAGCCAAGCCCACATGACCGCCTCCTTTCTTCTCCTTTATTGTACCGCATTTTTTTTTTTCCCTTAGAATGCTGCATTTTGACTATTATCTTTTACCATTGTGCCCAACCACCCAATTCCCCTTTCTTTCTTTTCTTTTGCCCTGAACTACCGGTCTAGCCCTCCTTTCTTTCTTCTTCTTCCTCCTTCTCCCCCGACGCCGTCGTTGACCTACACACCTTCCCCTAGTTTTTCGCCACTAGTTACGATCGTTTTCCTTTGTCTCTCTTTCCCCTAACTCGCCGGCCATACTGACCCAACCCATCTCCCTTCCTTTCACGCACAGCCTTGCTTTTTCTGCGTAACAACCCCCTGCCCCGATTTGAATTTTGCCAGCAACCTCGCCGCCGCTGAGCCCGAACTAGCTTGCTTACCCCCTAGCCGACCCATAGAACCCTACCCTCTCTTCTTTTCTCTATAAATACCCCATACACTACCTTTTATCGAGCTTTTGATTATTACCCAGAATTTCCCAACCTTGCCACCACTGCCACTTTAGACACTGGTGCCGCCGCCTCGAGCCAACTTTGTTCCCCTCTCTACCCACCAAACTCATCCTTGCACCGCCCTCTAACTACCTAAACCTCCCTCATCCCTCAATTCTCCCTGCACAAGCCACCTCGTCCTTGCAAAATTATCTCCTCGAGCAGCCCTAATATCGGCCTCCATCGCCCTTCGAACCAGCCTTAGCCACCTCTTTTGCCGCTGTTGTCGCTTCTTCCACCTCCCAACATATTCTACAGATCCCCCCTCTACCTTCCCCTACCTTTCTTTTCCCCTTACTCCCTCTCCTCCTCTCTTTCTCTTCTTCTTCCTCTTTCGGCCACCACAGCGGTCGCCGTGCGCCGCCACCTTCATTCTACTCCTCTCCCTCTAGTTCATTCTCCCTATTTTGTGGCCAGCCTTAAACTTTTCCCCTTTTCTTCTATTTTTCCGGCCACCGCCACTGCCGCCGTGCACCACCACCGGTGCCGCCTGTCACCACCAGCCTAAGGTTGAACCCTAAACCCCCTCAACCATTTTTTACTATTTATACAAGCTTTGATTTATTTTATTTCATTTATTTGAATATATATACTATAATTATTATTATTAATTTTACTATTATTAATATTTTTATTATTATTTCTATTGAGGGCCGAAACCCTATTATATTTTTTATTTTAATATTATTATTATTATTCTTATTATTACTACTACTACAACTACTACTATTACTATTTCAAAATTATTATTATTACAAATATTTTACTAATTGTGTTTCCATTATTATTATTATTATTATTTTTATGCTATTATTAGTATTATTATTCTTATTCTTGTTGTTGTTGTTGTTGTTGTTGTTATTATTATTATTATTATTATTATTATTATTATTATTATTATTATTATTATTATTATTATTATTATTATTATTGTTGTTGTTGTTGTTGTTGGTATTATTCTTCTGTATAGGGTTAAAGCTCTATTGTGCCTATTTTGAATTGTAGTAGTGGTATTATAAATATCAAGTCTTATTATTAATAATATTATCATTATTTTTATAGTTAGCATTTATTATTCTTATTAGTGTTGTTGTTGTTGTTGTTGTTGTTGTTGTTATTATTATTATTATTATTATTATTTAATAAGTGTATTATTATTCAATGTAGGGTCAAAACCCTACTTCATTTTATCGACGATTATTATCATTACTATTATTACTATTATGATTATTATATTATTATGGTTTTTATCATTATTATTATTACTATTTCATTATTATTATTATTATTATTATTATTACTAAATTTTGTTATTAATTTTACTAATGTTATTATTAGTATTACTTTGGTAAAGGGGTCGAAGCCCTTATTTCACCATGTTTTTCAGTAGTGCCCTTTTTATTATTTATGTTACTATTTTTATTATTCTTGTTAATATTAACATTTATATTATTTTTAGTATTTTTTCTATTATTACTTTAGTATTTTATCAAAAGCCTAATCTTAGAATAAGTTAGTAATTAATAGTATTTTTAGTAAGAGAGAGTCTGATTTTTAGTTTTTCCCCTAATTAGGTGATACCAGTCAAAGCCTTAAGGGGGCGTAGGAGCATGCTCCAAGACCGGTGTCGTTTTAGATAAGGGTATTACTAAGGCCTATTGTGTGTTGATGTGCATTATATGTATGTTATTATTGTAATTATCTCGTGTGCGGTATAGCATGGAGTTAAAGTGTGTTCATGTGTTGTTATATGGCATGTGTACTATGTGTATATGATGAAATATTGTGGTATGTGATGATATGTGTTGTGACCCTATAAGAAATGCATATGAGGATGTTAATATGATTTGTGAGGGGGAAAGGATGAAAAGGGAGAATGGGGAAATAAGTTGACCAAAGGATGTGAGTTGACCTAAGTATTTTAATGATCCATGATGGAAGAGTAAAACATAATTTATGGTTTCGTGAGGGAGAATCAAATATATGGTTTTATATGGGAGAATCTAATTTATGGTTTTATGTTAGAGAATCTAATTTATGGTTTTATATAGAGAACTTAATTGATGGTGTAACATGGGAGAATCTAATTTATAGTGTAACATAGGAGAATGTAACCTATGGTTTGTATGGATTGAATTTAGGGTTTTGTATGGAGAAACATTGGGTTTTGTGTGGAAAGAATTTAGGGTTTTATATGGATGGATCTAGAGTTTGCATGGAGGAATATAGGGTTTTACATGGAGGAATCTTTGGTTTTATATGGATGGATCTAGAGTTTGCATGCTTGAATCTAGGGTTTCACGTGGGAGCTTAGGGTTTGCATGAAAAATTTGAATGGTTGCATGGGATGTGTAACGTTTGCATGGACATAAAGTTTACATATGAAAAGTTGATTGGGGTGTGAGGAAGGTAATGTAAGTGTTGTTTGGGTGTTTAAACACTTTGGATGAAAAATAGTACATGGAGCAATATAAAGGTACGTAGGAGACCGAGCTAGGGTTTGTTTGGATAATTAGGGTTTAGTGTGGCGACTTAGGATTTTTGTGGTATCATGTGTATTTGGTGATTAAAGTGTAGTTATGATGATGGAATTTATGATTTGTGGTGTGTGGAATATTAAAAATGATTTGGGATGTATGAGGTGGAGTAAGATGGGTCACGTAAGCCTAAATTTGGGTTTCAGGATAAAACCCTAGAGTGAGATGTGAAGTGGACTTGGAGGTGTGTAGTAGTGGGCCTGGACCCACATATTTTGGTGTTGGAATTCTAGTGTGAATTTGAGTATAAACGAAAGGTTGTTGGGCAAGATAGGAGGCGCAGGGTTCTCGTGATATGATATGAGTCAACGGGAGGATAAGTGTAAAGAGAGTGATTCATGCATATCTAGGGTGAAAGCTTTTAAATAAGATACTTAAAACACTAATCATGTAAAGTGGAAGATATTGAGCGGGCCCAGACTGATCCACCGACATAATAGTGGCTAGGTACTGCGGTATCCTGGAGACTGGTCCACCAGTGTATAATAGTGGTAGGGTATGTTACCCTTGTAACCAATCTACCGGCTAAAATAGTGGGGGATCCCGAGGTCAATAAACTAAACCCTACATTTTGTTAAGATATAGGGAAGGCATTAATTACTTACAGTGGAACATTGTGCGAGAAAAGAGGCAAGACCAATCCACCAACATATAATAGTGGTAGGGCATGTACCCTAAGTGACCGATTCACCGGCTAAAATAGTAGCCAGGAGCCGAAGTTCCTTGGAGATCAATCCACCGACTAAAATAGTGGGGTTCCTGTAATTTCATGGACTTGATAAAGAGTATGGTGTGAAAATAAATTTGATAAAGGATTGATGAAGTAATTAATCTGGACTATATTGGATCTTGGTGTATTCACCTGAATGTTCATATGCCTTATGTTATTATGTTGGATTATGCTTCTTTATTTCGTCGGCATTATTTATGTGATTTTATGTGTTGGCCTTAGTGCACGGTTACCTTACTTAGTACGTAGCATATTAATCACATTTTTCATGGGTGCTTCTCATTCCCATTAGTAGTAGACTCTTCGGACTTTGTGAAGGTGGGTGAGACATTTGGTTGACCTGAGTGTTGAGCTTGTGGCTGGCTCAAAGTTCGAGAGTGTCGTGGCTGTATTTTCTCTTCATGTGATTTTATTTCATTTTGTTATTTCCTTTGTATCACATTTATTCTTTTTCATTTATTACCTTGTATTGAGCATTTCAAATAAACATTTTATTGAAAGTAATATTATTCCTTACGAGGAATTTTGATTTCGCACACTGATTTTTATGTTATGATCCTTTTAATGCATTTTATGATCTCTCGGTTTAAGTGTGAAAATAATCTTTTTAGCCTTAGCACTTGGTACTGGAACGATCGGAGTGAATTGGTCTGGTACTAAGTGTGGTGATAACATCTCCAGAATTCACGGGTTTTCAATTTTAAATTCTTCCGTTTTAAAAAAATATATAGTGAATTTTAGGGTGTTACAACTATGGTTATTAATGGGATAAAATATAGATTTTATCATAGATTATTAACTTGATGAAATAATAAATTGATCATAATTTATGGTGTACTCTATGTGTAATGTAAAGGCTAAAGGAGTATTTTGCTTATGATAAGTGATGATATTGAGGAAAGAATAATGAAAATTGGTGTGGGCTTAAAATAAATAAGATGGTGATTATGAATAATAATTATCAAAGTCAAATGGAAAACCTACATGGTTGAGGAAAATGGGAATAAAAGAGTCAATATGGATTAATATGGAACATTTTCTTTCTTGTTATGTATGGGCCTTAATATGATCATCCATCCTTATGAATAAAATACTAATCAATAGAGCAAAAAAAATTGAGTTGGGTATAGGTTTGGGTTACCCTATCCTCGATTAGCTACTAAGAATTAGTCTACCTTCAGGATTTTTTTGTATCTTCGGGCTTGGCCTTTGCGTGGGATCCTAAGAAGTCTTAGTGCTTTACTTACTCTAGACACTAAAACACATTTTTTACTATTATCACATGTGTTACCATCAATCTTGGTGTTTTATCCTTATTTAGAAAGTTAAAACTATTATTTTTATAATATCAATCATATAAGATTGTTTGGGGTTGTTATTATGTATAAATTATTATTAAATATTAATTTAATTATTAAAATTATCATAATTTTGTTCCTATAAGATTTGGTATATGATTGATTCAGATTATCAAGATAATAAGCAAGAAAAGAGTTGTAAAAATAGGGTGCCTTTGGATGAATAACTATATAGATTGGTTGACTGGATTTGTGCAAATAAGGTGCAATATAAAATATGTATGAGTATAACTTCCAAAGAAACTATTTTTTTTTTTTACATTTTGAGTGTGGAAATGTATAAAAACAATCTAATTGGGTAATGAGGCTTGTGTTTGGTTTTATAGTTGTTGGAGTAAATAGATTTTGGGTAATATAATGATTCTTTGATACTTATTAGCATTTTGGAGATAAATTTAAGCCATAATATATTGTAGTTTAGGTTCATATAACCTAATTTATGATTTTCTAAGCCTGAGGAAATTTAAGGAAAATAAAATGAATGTTCTTCATGAACATTCAAAGTATTCTTTAATAATTACACACTAATAAAAAAAAGTAGGGTTGGTGATGAATGAATCATGCTTAATTAGATTAGTGAGGATTTAATCATGGTCAGTGAATTTAAGTAGAAAGTAAACATAATTAGGTATAAAAAGACCAACATTCCCCTAAAATGTTAAAATATGGAATATGTGAGCAATGAACATCAAACATTAACCATGACTCTGACTATTGATATTAGCTTTTATTATTGCCTTTAAAAAAATTTACTTTTCATCCTTTTCCCAATAAATAGTGAACTTTTAATAAAAATTACATACTATCATATTTTATAATTCCATATTCAAATACAACTACCATTTTGGCCTACTAAACAACAAAATATGGAGGTAATTATGTGGATGATACAATGATGATGATTCGATTTTGATAGGATGAATGATGAAGGTGATTCGACAATGGTGAGGTGAAGGTGACAACGATTTGGCAATTAGGGTTTGAAAATAGAAAGTTTTGTGGGTTAGGGTTAGGGTTAGGGTTTAGTTTCAATTTTGTTGAAATAGAGATGATGATTATGGATGGGAATAGTGTGATTTATGGAGGCTAGAAAGATGTCACTAATCTCTAATTCACACATGTGAAGAGATTAAGGGTTTCAACATTAATCATTCGCCAAGATTTGATTAAAATTGAGAAGAACTCACACAGAATTCAATAAGCAATACTTGTAATTTTCATTCAAATTCAATCCCTCTTCAACGTATATTCTATGGCTTATATAAGCAAGGCCACTAATTACTTTATACAAGATATTTCCATATACTAGCTAAAAGACATTAGATAATATAATTCTTCAAAAGATAACTAGTTAAAGACATTAGAAAATATAGTTATTGAAAAGATAGATTATGATACTTTATTCTCTAGCTAATCTTTAACTCAATTAATTAATTAAACCAAAAAAATATGCATGTGCAAGATGTCTTTCCCCCCCGTACGTGGCCATGCCCTCCATGCATGCCATACACACACCATATATGGCGAGAAGCTTGAATGGTACATTTCATCTACAACTAGTAACATAGCCATTCATTTGTCTTCAATTTTGTGAGATATCCCTTATAAATGAAGAACATTTGGTTCCATAATGAATAATTCTAAGTCATAAGTTTTTACCCTGCATCAAACCTTTTTTACTTGAATTTGCCCTTAAATTTGCATTGCCATGGTAAGGGGTAATGTCTCCAACATTAAATGTCCTTGATACCCCACCATTTGAATCTAGCAAATCTAGCTCATAAGCACTTTCCCCAAACATTCGAAGTACTTTTAAAGGACCATCCGCCCTTGGCATAAGCTTGTTTTCCTTAGATTAGAAAATCTCTCATTCCTCAGGTGCAACCATACTAAATCTTCCAATTGAAAAACATGTTGACTCCTATGCTTGTTTGTTCTTATCTTGTATAAATTCACCTTCTTAATATTGTGCTTGATTTGTTGATGAAGTTTTTGAAAGAAATCCACTTTCTATTATGCATCATAACTCTTCACTTCACCTTTCTTCAATACTACCATATTAATCAGTATATATGAATTAATACCATAAACTATCTTGAATGGACTAGAGATTGTTGCAGTGGAAGGACTTTGGTTGTAACCAAATTCTACATGTGATAACTTAACATCCCAATCCTTAGCATTACTCACCAATCCCCTTAGCAAAGTGCATAAAGTCCTATTAGTAAATTTGGTTTGTCCATCCATTTGAGGATGATGTGATGTGCTAAAAAGGAGCTTCGTTCCTAGCTTGTGGCATAATGTCTTAAAAAAACTTAGGAACTTCATATATCTATCCAAAACTATACTCCCTGGAATGCCATGAAATCTCATATTCTCCTTGACATACAAATCTGCAACATGAGTAGCTTCATTGGTCTTGTGACATGGAACAAAATGAACTATCTTAGAAAATCCATCCACCACAATTATAATGGAATCCTTTCCTCTTTGTGTCCTAGGCAATTCCAAAATAAAATCCATACTAACATATTCTCATTGTTGAGTAGGCATAGGTAAAGGCATATATAACCCTTTATGGAAGAAACTCTTGCTTCTTTTGCATGTAGCACACCTAGCAACCATAGCTTATACTCCCTTTTGCATTCTCAGCTAACTTGCAACAACTCTAAAGTTTCTTGCAATTCCTCCTTCATGCACCTCTTTGATTACTAAGTCTCAAACTAAGGTCTTGGGCACACACAATTTGTTGTGTTTGAATAAAAATCCATCTTAAAGAACATAGGCTCCATAACTTCCTTGTTTCTTGCAATCTTCAAAAATCATAGTAAAAATCATCATCCACTGCATATTGACTCTTCAACATTTAGAATCCCAAAAGATTTATATTCATCATGGTAAGTACCATGGTCCTCTTAGATAATGCATTCGTCATAACATTCTCTTTGACATCCACATGTCTTATAGAGAACACAAATGTTTGCACATGTAGATACTTTAAACTCTCATGATTCTAGTGAAGTACAAAAGGCTTGGGTCTCAAGTAATGGCTCCATGTCTCCAAAAAATGCACAATAGCATAGAACTCTTTATCCTAGGTTGAATAGTTGAGTTTTAAACCATTCAACTTTTTGGGTATCCTTTCTTATGAGAGCACACCACCAATGCTTACATCACTAGCATCACAAGTAAATTTGAATAATTTATCAAAACAAGGTAAAGATAATACCTACATAACTAAGGGCTTTGTCCTCAAGTATTTAAAAGTCTTTGTCCCTTAATCATTAAATTAGACCTCTTTTTTCGTCATCAATTGTGTGATAAGAACTACAATGGTAGAGAAGTCTTTGATGAACCACCTATAGAAGGAGGCTAAACTATGAAAAATTTTAACTTTATAGATATTAGTACAAATAGGACATGTTTGGATAGCTTCCACCTTTGAAGAATAAACTCTAATAACATCTCCACTCACACTATAATGAAGGAAAACTATCCTATCCATCATAAAATTACATTTATCCATCTTACCTTAGAGCTTCACCTCTCTAAGCTTATCAAATAACCTCTTTAAGTGTTGTATGTGCTCGAACTCACTCTTGCTATATATGAAGATATCATCATTGTAAACAACAACAAAGACTCTAAGTAAGGGTCTAAGTACCTCATTCATCAATCTCATAAAGGAACTTGGTGCATTAAATAGCCTAAATGGAATCCAACCAATACTTAGTCTTGAAGGGAGTCTTCCACTCATTCCCTTCCCTTATTCTCATTTGATGATAGACACTCCTAAGATCAACCTTCGAGAACACCTTTACACTATACAAATCACCTATCATGTCATCTAATCTTAGCATTAAAAATCTATACTTGATTGAGATGTTGTTGATTGCTGTTGAATCAATACACATCCTCCACGTACCATCCTTCTTAGGCAACAATGAAGGTGGAACACCACATGGACTCATACTCTCCCGAATATAGCCTTAGTCCAATAACTCTTGCACTTTTCTCTATAGCTCCTCGGACTCCTCTAGATTGTGCCTATATGCTAGCTTGTTAGGTAATGGGAATCCTGGCATAAGAATAATGGCATGTTCAAAACCTCTCAAAGGAGGTAGCCCAATTGGCAACTCATCCGAACAAACATTAGCATACTCTCTCAGCACTTGTTATTGATAATAGCGACAAAAATTTAGCCATTAACAAAAAAAATTGTTAGTTGTTAAAAACCTAATTTCCTAGAGTGTTAACCTGTAAATAGAATAATTTTATAAACATTTTCCCCTAATTATTTTACCTTTTCCCTCCCTCTTTAACCTATCCTAAACCAGATTATTTTTCCCAGGTTATTTTTCATACTTGGTACCCTAATCTAACCAAAATAAATCTAAAACAAAATATTTTTATTCCTACCTTACCCTAACATTTTTAATCCTATTCAACCCATGTTGTGCCCCAAAATCCTAATATGTATTATATGTTGTAAAGTATGAGAACATGGATGTATTAGATAAGTATGTTAGGTTTTATATACAATATATTGAATAAGGGTAAGATGGTTGTTTAACTCATCTAATAAGTTAACTGCATAATACAGTAATTTAATTATTATATTTTAGCCTTTTCATGAAAACTTAGTAATAGAGTATAACTAGTGTACCTTAGTGTCTCTAAGTTGATTGATCTCCGCTTGAGTAAATAAAAATGAAAATGATTAATAGATTATTGGTTTATTGGATTAGTCAGTAGCAACCTTTATTCTTACTAATGGTTTGGTAGCAACCTTTGTACCTATTTGTGGTTTGATAAGAGCCTTTGTGCCTACCTACAGTTTAGTAGCAGCCTTTATGCTTACTTATAGCTCAGCAGCAGCCCCTATGCCTACCTATATTCCGGTAGCAACCTCTTTACCTACCTTTTTTTTATAGCAACCGCTATGCCTACCTATGTTTTGGTAGCCACCTACGTGCCTACTTATGATTCATTGTGTTGTTATTGATCCATTCTTGTGAGCCTAGTTATGTTACGAGACTTATTGGGATTGATAATGAGGTATGCTATATATGGTTGTTGTTGTTTCTAATTATAATGCAAAGAGTATCTCTTAAATGTTCTATTGGTAAGTTTCAGTTAGGCAATATATGATTATATAAAGGATTATTATATGTCAATTGATGCATGTATAATTTGATTTGTATACTATGTATCATTATGATGTCTTGCATGTGTTCTATGCTTGTTTTTTATTATTTTGCTTTACTATAAAGGGTTGCTCAATACCATTGTACTAAAAAGTTTCTTTTGCAAGGTTGTGCCTATTCAATGGATAGTGGTCTTTTCAAGTTATCTTCTTGGTTTAGTTAAAAGTTGGTAGTTTGATTTGAGAGCCTACGACTATCCAATTTCCTTTGGTATATTTGATTTTAGTTATATTTAGATGCATGTGTTGTTTTGTATTTTCTCCCTTTTAGTTTTGTAACCACTGATGTTACTTTTATCTAAAATGATATTTATCTATTGTTTCCTTCTTTTTAATTCTTGTTATCATGTTATAAATCTAAGTAGAGTAATGATTTTACCCTTAGAAGTTGGTATGAGTATGAAAAAGGTAACCAAACTTGTACCATGTGTGGTGGTAATATCCTACGTTTTTATTGATTTAGCTTTAGCACTTAACTTTAGAAAAATCAAGTCCTAAGAACTTGGGTGTTACTAGAGGACCTAACAATTAATGTTGGTGAACATTTTAGAGAACATCCAAAATTGTTTGAAAAGTTAGTTAATGATTCATGGATGCCTTTGTATAATGGTCGTACGAAATTTACAAAAGTATCTATCATGTGATGACTATACATTTGAAGGTGTGTAATAGATGGAGTGATAAAATCTTCACTTCTCTTCTTAAGCTCTTTAAAGAGATGCTTTTGGAGAACACTGTGCTTCATAATCGTATTATGAAGCTAAGAAAATTATGTACTCTATGGGTTTAAATTAAGAAAAGTTTTATGATTATCCTAATGATTTTATTTTTTTAATTGTAATTTATATTCATCATTAGATAGTTTTCCTCAATGTTAAATGTCACAAAAAAGAGGGATAAGGTTCTTAATAAGGTTTTGTGGTACTTTCCAGTTATACCACAATTATAATGCATGTTTGGCTATGAGAAAAATGTATAGAACCTAATATGGCATTTGAAAGGAAGGATTTATAATGACAAGCTTAGGCATCTAGTAGATTATTCTCAATAGAAAATGATTAATTCTATATACCCTAATTTTTGCAGTAATTGAACTCTATTAAGACTTAGTGAACTCAGTTAAAAGGATAAATACAACTATATTTTATGGGGTGTTATTCTGGTGATCTATAATCTTCCCCCACTATTATACATGAAAAGGAAATGGTTGAAGCTAACCTAACTCATATTTGGTTCAAATTAGCCAAGTAATGATATTAATTTTTATTTATCTCCCCTTATTCATGATTTAAATTACATGAGGGATCATGTAGTTAAAGTGATGTACAGAACTGAGAGTCTTTTAACTTGAAAGCAATGTTATTTTTATACTATAAATGATTTTTCTACTTATGGTAATATTTTTGGTGATACTACGCATAGACACTATACATGTCCTATTTGTAATGATAACATAAATTTTCTCCAACTACCTAAGGGTAGGAAGACTGCTTATCTTTGACATTGTAGATTCTTGCCTATGAATCATTAAGATTATAGGTAAAGAAAAACTTTTAATGGTAAAGTTGAATAATCAAGATCTATGAATCCTCTATAGGATTTCAAATATTTGAAAATGTAAAAAATAAAAACATTCCCTTTGAGTGGGTAGAAGAAGAGGTTAATCTTCTTTAACCTTCATTAGTGGAATAACTTGCACATACGATAATGTCTAGATAGGATGCATACCAATAATATATATATATATATATATATATATATATATATATATATATATATATATATATATATATATATATATATATATATATATATATATATATATATATATATATATATATCTAATTGTCTAATAGCACGCTTCTAAATGTGCCAAAAAAAAGGATGGAAGCAATGCTCGATTAGACTTGGTTGACATGTCTATAAGAATGAATTACATTTGAAAAGGTAGGATATATAAATTATTTACCTCCTACATGTTATAATCTTTCCAAATAGGAGAAGATCCCTTTCTATGAGTGCTTGCATTCTATCTTACAATATTTGGTTTAAAGTGTCATCACAAGATTTTTTTTTTATTTTTAAAGGAACTATGCAATAATGTTATTAATCCTACAAGGTTGGATAAATTACAAAATGAGATTGTGATAATATTATGCTAGCTTGAGATGTATTTTCCTCCAGCATTCTTAGTAATCATTATTCATTAAATATTTCTCTTGGTTAGGGAGGCTAGATTGTGTGGGCCAATTCATTTCAATTGGATTTATCTATTTAAAAGGTATACAAAATTGTTAAATGAAAACTTGAGGAATTTGAACAAGTATGAAGGTTGCATTACTAAGATTTATCTATTAAAGACGGTAATAGAATTTTGTTTTAAGTTCTTGCCCAACATTAATATGATAGGCCTTCTAGAATTCATGTATGGAGGAACAAGGCAAAAGGGTAAAAATGATTTCACATAGTCATCATTGATGCTAATCAAATGTTTTCACAAGCTCACCTTTATGTCCTTCATAATATAAATGATGTTAAGCCAAATTTGGATCAACACATAGATAATTTGATCCATCTAGGAGTGATAAATGGAAGTTAGATTGACACAATTACTCCTTCTCAGAGTGATTTCATCCCAATCATTTGAAGCTAATGGTGATTTGTATTGGCTATCACACCGTTGTAGGGAATTGATAGCATACACCTCATATATGATTAATGGTTTTACTCTCTACGTAAATTAACAGGATGAAAAGAGTAATATGCAAAATAGTGGTATGAGTATAATATTAGAAGCTTTTCATTTATCAAGTTCTAGGGACAAATATCTTGCTTATGCATATAATCATGAAGATGAGGATATGATCATATTGTGCATACTAGCAAGGCAATTTGTTGGATGATTGAGTAACTATGTAATTATCAAGGATGAGGTAATCCAAACTTTTTTTAATTTTGATAACAATCTTGTTACTTAAGTGATAATATGAAATTGAAGAATTTTGCCATCCTCTCTTTCCTACTTACTTAGGGTGGTCATATTATAGTAAAAATTATCAGTAAGAGTGAAAAACGATATGGAGTATGAAGAAGTCCAAAAATCCTTGGGAATGAAAACAATAATCAAGTATCATGACCAATCACCTCAATTTAGGTTGTATTGGGAAAAAACACTATCATTAGATGGTAATTCCATTCGGATTCCTCTTCTAAAGGATTTGAAAATAAAGAAAATGTGAATATCTTGATTATGGCATAGGATATCCTACATTTTTTACAGTGTGAAATATTACAATGAGAACATATAACCATATATTCTTATTAATTCAAATACTTTTACGTTTTCCTTTATTTTAATTATCATTGAGAACCAATATTTTAATACTAAATAGGTAATTTAGTATTGCATGGTCATAAGTTCTTGAAAGACAATTTATTATTTGATTTCTTGAATTAATCTGATGCATATAAATTTTTTTTGCGCAAACACAATCTTCAATGAAAATGATAAAATTAAATAAGTTCTATACGCGGTTAACACGATGAAGATGGCTCCATAGTCCTTCTTCTTTGCTCCATTTTTCTTTGACATATATTGGGTACTAGTGATGTTCTATCCATTTTTAGATGCTACGTATTAGATGGATTCAATTTATGGAAATCCTCATTCTGAACTAAAATTGCATGTTGAAGGGTAAATATTTATCTGTATAATGATAATAATCAGAATCACACACGCACATATATACACATAGTCTTATCTATCTATCTATCTATCTATCTATCTATCTATATGTACGTATATAATATGGCTACTACATCAATTAGGTCATTCAAGGCTTATTTTGGGCCATCAAAAAAAAGAAGGCACCACCACCTCATATGTCATGGAAAAACAATAAAGTTTTGTAGTTTTTATGTCTTTTAAGAATCATTATCATTTAATATTAAGTATTTAGTATGAGCAACTAATAAAATTGTGTAATTTTTATATATTATTTTTGTAAAGTCCATGATAACAAGATTATTTAAGATTTGGATACTAAGTTATTATATTGATGAAGGGAATCATTCACAAATATTGGATGGGATAAGGAAAAGTATGTATTAACTTATTTTAGTTCATGTTAATTATGATTAGATATATGCATTAATACCAAAATTTTCTTTTCCATTTTTTATAGGTTTATCAGCATTATAACCATCCTAATTATCAAAATAATAAGATTAATGAGGTTAAAAAAGAATAGTTAGATTTTATTACAAGTTTTTATTATAATCATTTTTAAGCTGATATGTGCTCCTTTAATTTTTTTGTACCTACATTGTAAAAATGAATAAAAAAGAATTTTGGAAAAGGTTTTATAAGCATGGTATATAATGAAAGTATATAATCATTTATTTTCATGCAGATATTAATAATTATAGTCACTTACTATTTTAGTTGAGGCAAATACTCATGATTTTGGTAAAAGCCTCTTGGAAACATATTCTAGTTTTTTTGTAGGAAAAAAATGTGGTATAGAACTAATCAAAGTTATTCTATTGAAGAAAATGGCGTTAATAAACCAAATTTCTTTTTATATTTTTACCTTACTTTACCTTCACTTTGTAACTTTTTTTGACATGAATCATGAGAAATATCATAGTTTAAGTCTTTTGTTAGTGTAATTGCTCTCTTGGTAATTGTTTTCAAAAATTTGAAGAAAAAGGCAAAAGTCCAAGGAGCTGGTGCATGGATTTGGAGAAAAAAAAAACAAATATGAAAGGAATTCAAGGAAGATAATCAATCCCACATGATTACGTAGAAGCAAACAAAGTCAAGGAGCTAAAAAGAGGGCGAAAGGAGTCAAAATGAACTAGAAAAAGGTGTTTCATGGCCTAAAGAAAAATACATAGTGGAAGTATTGATCATAGACTCAAAACCTGTAACACCCCCAAATTTACTACTGAAAAATTTCGTTTAAAATCAAAAGGCTTAGCGGAAGCGAAAGAATTAAAACTGTAAACTTGGGGGTATTACCGCCACACTTAGTACCAGACCGGTTCACTCCTACCGTTCCGATACTAAGTGCTAAGGCTAAACTAAACAATCGTTAAGTAAAAATCCTCAAAACATAGGTACATAGTTAACATAGATCATTCACGAAAACACGAGCCAACAACAATTAGAATATCGTTTAGGAATACAACTTAAGAGTACAGTTTCAAAACATGAAGCGTAGTACACAATATAGATAAATAAAACAGATCCCAAGGGACCAATATCCGGATCGCCTACTCACTCAAGTCAAGCCTTCCACCCCAAAACAGTATCCGATCTTAAACCTGCACAAGAGGTCTGCTCCCCACCATCGGTGGATCATCATAGGACCCATTCAACTAGTGTAGTATCAGTACGGGTCCAATACTGAGTAAGTCTCGCTACCCTACCTTATAGGAGAGATATCATCAAGTGTGTATTAAATTAAAGTACAATACATTAATACAATATCCTACATACTCACAACCCACAGCATGAATCTTGCTATACACTCATAGTAACATATAAAACATATGCAACATCTCATTTAACATATAAGCGTGGTATAACCGAAATATAAAGTGACTCATTATGCACATAAGCAGCATGTGGTAATACAGGTAATAAAAGCTGGCCATGGTCCAATTAGACATATTCTTTATTCTCATTAATGATAATAAGTCCATTTCACACATTCTTCAATAGTCCATGTGAGTGCGGGAGCCCCACTATTATAGCCGGTGGACCGGAAGTAAACACACAGGGCAGAACGCCTCTGACCACTATTATAGCCGGTGGACCGGAACGAAACACACAGGGCAGAACGCCTCTGACCACTATTCTGACCGGTGGACCGGACTGCCTCCGACTCACATGGTGTTTCACTGTAAGTATTTAGTATTTTTCCCATGGATTAACTTATTTATTTGGGTTTGTCGAGCCGAGATCCCCCACTATTATAACCGGTGGACCGGGTGTAAACACACAGGGCAGAACGCCTCTGACCACTATTATAGCCGGTGGACCGAAACGAAACGCACAGGGCAGAACGCCTCTGACCACTATTATAGCCGGTGGACCGGAACGAAACGCACAGGGCAGAACGCCTCTGACCACTATTCTAACCGGTGGACCGGACTGGGCTCGGCTCAACATCTTTCGCTTTACGTGATTAATGTCTTATCAGTGTCTTATTAAGTCACACATCACCCTTGACATACATGTCCTAGAGGGCCGTATCAACACAACATAATCTCACACATAGAACATGTCATGCTCATATCATAGAAACACACACGACGTACCTCAAATTCCAAGTTGCGCTACACATGAGACAAGTTATCCATAAATCATATAACACACTTTAGCATGGTATACACAACGATCAACACGTCACCTCACACATAACACAAGGCCATAGCTTTGTCCTTACTAAACGCCCATAAGTAGAGGTAAGGAGAGACTTACCTGGATCCGAAGCTAGCTAAGCGAGATAAGGGAGAGAGAGATCACTAGCTCGTGGATCCACGAGAAAGCTTTCCTAGAACCGATAGAAATCGAAAACTAAATTAGAAACTATCCTATCAATCAATAATTCACATATTCTAATTAAATAAACACAACAACAACACAAATTATCTTTCTTAGAAAACGTGCCCAAAACTTAGAACTTAAAAGCATAGCTTTATTAAGATTTAAGGTTAAAACTAAATCAAAACGGATTAATACAATATCGCTTGGGACATCTCAACTTAATTTGGAAAGCCCGAGAAAGAATAATCGATCATAAGTTAATTTATTAAAAATAACTTATTTATTAGGTTTTATAACTAAATAGGTAACTCAACCATTTACATAACACCAAATTCAAACCGATTAAGTTAAAACATAATTTAAATGATTTAAAACCCAAAGATAGAAATCGATTAGATAAAAGACGCATAGCAAAAAATCAATTTTATAAAATCATCCCCGAATATTAGGGTTTTTAATGCCTAAACTACGAATTAGCCAAATCACTTCGATTACCTCAAATTGATAGTTTTAAAACACAATTAAACTAATTTTAGATAAATCTAGATAATCAATTTCAACAAAACAATCTTCCGATTAATCAATTCCAGATAATCAATCTTCAAAATTAGGGTTTTAAAGCCCACGACACAAACTCAGGTAATTCAATTTAATTAATTCAAATTAAGGTATTAGAAGGCAATTAATACCATTTCAACCATTTCTATACATTCAATTTTAGAAAAACAACAATACAAGTAATCGATTTCATAATCTCACTTGAAATTTAGGGTTTTAGGCCCGAAAATACAATTCGTTAAAATTCTATAAATCTAATCAAATTGAATGTTTAGAAATGCAATTAAACACATTTTATAACATATCAAATAATCAATTGCTCAAAACTAGTAAAAGAAATACACAATTTAGCCCAATTAGGGTTTTTGAGCCCGGAACGCAAATCCGATTAATTCTTGCCAAAACATATCAATTGACGGTTTGGAAATGTAATTAAACATATTCTAATGTAATTTATATAGTCAATTGAATAAAATAACCCGATTGCATAATCCAATTTAAACCCGCGGGAGTTTTGGCCTAAAAATCCAATTCCGATCAATTACGTACAATTTTCCCAAATCAACACTTCCAATATAAAATTAAATACATTTTAAACAATATTATAAAATCAATTGAGCGAAACGGCTCAATTATACGACCCAATTTCATTACACCCAAAATTTGACCTAGGAATCAAATTCCGATAAAACCCGCATAAATTTCTCAAATTGACGGTTCCAAAATGAAATTGGATACATTTTAAAATATATTGTATAATCAATTTGTCCGAAATCGCCAAATCGGATGAATCCGAAAAATTTGGGCATAACCCGGCCAAAAATCCAATTTTTCCAAAATTCCAACACAACCACACAATTAGCCTATCCAAATTAATCTTACAGCATATACATACATAAACAAACAATCAATTTAGATTTTTATAAGCTAATTCATACCCAATTAATCAAAACAAGGGTTAGGGTTTTTCGGAAATTATACCAAACAAAAATCAGTAAAAATCGAAGCAAGGAGGGCCGGGAAAGCTTCGTCGGAGACCGGGGGTGGCTCGCCGGTCGTCACTCGAGCTCGCCGTGGCCGGATGGCGGCACGGCCGGTGCGGCTTGTTACTACGTGCTGCTGCGTCGGTTGCTGCGCTGCTGCTGCTGCGTCGCCCGTTGTTGCGCTGCTGCGTGGGCTGCTGTCGTGCGGCTGCTGCTGCTGTGGTTGCTGCGGTGGTGGTCGACGGTGGCTAGAGGCCGGCGAGCAGGGAGGAGCTGGGGAGCGATGAGGGAGGCTGGGTCGGCTAGGGCTTCGGGCTGCAGAACGGGGCGCACAGGAGGGGGGTCGGGGTAGGGAAGAGAGAAAGAAAAAGAAGAGGGGGGGTTAAGTCGGGCACCGTTTTTTTTTTTTTTTACGAAAACAAGTATGAAATAAAATACTAAAAACTTAAAAATTAATATTGGAAGATTTTATCTAAAATTTATTAAATAAAAATTATTTCGAAACGATCCGAACCCTTAAAATAAATAAAAGAACTATATACAGAATTTCAGAAACATTTTTCGAACGAATTAACCAACGAACATAAAAATTTATATTATTTACGGAAATACATTATAAGACCCCGAAAAATTATTTAAAACATATACTAAAATATTTAAGTCAAATTCGGATAAACCAAAACTAATTTAAATAATTTCCGAAATCGGTTTTCCGTAAACCAAAAAGCATAAAACGAAAGAGAATTAATTCTAGAAAGAATTTCATAAATAAACTCCGAAAATCTTTTTTTTAATGTAAAACTTCCCAAATATTAAAGATTTTCGAAAACGAATAAATTTAAAGTCGGAAATATTTTCTACGAATAAAATCATTAAAATAAATTTCACTATTTAAACAGAAATTCTATAATTTAAATAATATATTTAGTTAACGAAATATAACTCCAAAAATAAGGTCGTAATCACACGACGAAGTTATAGTCGAAATGAATCTAAAATATTAAAAATCAAAATACGAGAAAGAATGGGAATACATATTTTTAACCGAAAATCGAAATTAAAAGAATATAATAAAATCATGGTCGTGAACGAATTTGTCTAAAATGGTTCACAACGACAACGATTACTTAAATTAAAATATGAATTCAAAATCGTCGATAAATCCATAAAACAAATAAAAATTAAAATAATTATTTTTTTTACATCAGATTACGCTAATAAAATCATTAAGTTTAATAAATTTAGGTTTAAAAAATACGGGGTATTACATTGATCCGGATATTGGTCCCTTGGGATCTGTTTTATTTATCTATATTGTGTACTACGCTTCTTGTTTTGAAACTGTACTCTTAAGTTGTATTCCTAAACGATATTCTAATTGTTGTTGGCTCGTGTTTTCGTGAATGATCTATGTTAACTATGTACCTATGTTTTGAGGATTTTTACTTAACGATTGTTTAGTTTAGCCTTAGCACTTAGTATCGGAACGGTAGGAGTGAACCGGTCTGGTACTAAGTGTGGCGGTAATACCCCCAAGTTTACGGTTTTAATTCTTTCGCTTCCGCTAAGCCTTTTGATTTTAAACGAAATTTTTCAGTAGTAAATTTGGGGGTGTTACAAGTTGGTAGTAGGAAAAAATGTGGTATGGAACTAATCAAAGTTATTCTATTGAAGAAAATGGCGTTAATAAACCAAATTTCTTTTTATATTTTTACCTTACTTTACCTTCACTTTGTAACTTTTTTTGACATGAATCATGAGAAATATCATAGTTTAACTCTTTTGTTAGTGTAATTGCTCTCTTGGTAATTGTTTTCAGAAATTTGAAGAAAAAGGCAAAAGTCCAAGGAACTGGTGCATCGATTTGGAGAAAAAAAAACAAATATGAAAGGAATTCAAGGAAGATAATCAATCCCACATGATTACGTAGAAGCAAACAAAGTCAAGGAGCTAAAAAGAGGGCGAAAGGAGTCAAAATGAACTAGAAAAAGGTGTTTCATGGCCTAAAGAAAAATACATAGTGGAAGTATTGATCATAGACTCAAACCCCATCCAAGAGGAGGAGGATAAAACACCAAAGGTAGAACTTAAACCACTTCCTCCCTCTCCAAGGTATGATTTTCACTATTCTAACTCTAACTTCCTAGTCATTGTTAATGCAAACCTAAGTATAAACAAAACTAAGAAATTTCTTAGATTGCTTAGGTAGGATAAGAAGTCCATTGGCTACACCATTGATGACATTAAGGGTGTAAACCCCTCTTTGTGCATGCATCATATTTTACTAGAGGAGGGATACAAACCTTCCATAGAGCATCAAAGATGATTAAACCCTAACATGAAAAGGTTGTAAAGAAAGTGGTCATTAAGTTTTTAAATGCAATAGTAAGTTATTCAATATTGGATATTTAATGAGTGATCCATATTCTCGTGGTACCTAAGAAGGGAGGCATAAATGTTGTTAGGGGTGATAATAATGAACTTATCCCAACTAGAACTATAACGGGCGGCGAATGTGTATTTAATCTAAGAATTTAATTAAGGTAACTCGAAAGGACCACATACATCTCCCATTCATTGATCAAATGTTGCAAAATGCTTGCTAAGCATTCACACTTTTGGCACTTGGATAGATATTTGAGATTTTTTCAAATCCTTATTCACCCTAGTGACTAAGAGAAAATAAGATGTGCATGCCTTTATGGGATATTTTCATATTGTAGGATGGATTTTGGTTTTTGTAATTCTCCTTACACTTTTCATATATACATTATGGTTATTTACTTTGACTTCATTGAGGATATAGTGAAAGTGTTCATGGATGAATTTCTTTTATGATAACTCTTTTGATTCTTGTTTAGCTAAATTTTCAAGGGTGATGAATAGATGTGAGGAGGTAAACCTCATACTTAATTGGGAGAAGTGTAAGTATTGTGCTTGGTCATCTAATCTAAAACTAAGGCATCGAAGTAGATGAAGATAAGATTGAAATAATTGAAAAACTTTATCCACCTAAGTCAGTAAAGGAAGTGAGAAGCTTCTTAGGGAACATTGGTTTCTATAGATGTTTTATTAAAGTTTTTGTCCAAAATTGCTATAACGTTCACAAATAATCTTATTAAGAATGTGCCTTTTAAAATTTTTGATGCTTGTCTTGATGTTTTTTTCATGTTAAAGAAGGTTTCGATGAATGCTCTAGTGATTCAACTGCCTGATTGGGATCTTCCATTTGATACTATGACCAATACAAGTGACTACATGGTTGAGATAGTTATTAGTCAAAAGAAGGAAAATAATTCATATGTCATATACTATGCAAGTCACACAATGGATAGTGTACAAGAGAACTATGCCACAACAGAGAAGGGATTATTAGTTGTGGTGATTTCCCTCAATAAGTTTTAGTAATACCTAGTTGGTTTAAAAGTCATTATCCATATACAAATCATACAACCATCAAATATCTGTTGGGTTAGAAGGATTCAAAAACAAGGTTGATTTGATGGATGATGCTGCTTTAAGAATTTGAGTTGGATATTAAAGAAAAGAAGGGAATTGATAATACTATGGAAGATCATCTTTCCTATATTAGATTGGAGTTTAAGGAAGTGGAAAAAGAACTACTAGATAACTCATTCATAGATGATCACTTGTTTGCTGTTACTACAAGTCTAAGGGTTCTATGGTTAGGTGATTTGGTCAATTATAAAGTCGGCAAGATTATACCTTTAGAGTTACCATCAGAGGAAGAAATTATTTTTGGATTGTAAACACTACTATCGGGATGAGTTGTACCTATATAAGCTTTCCCCCAATGATATCTATAGAAGATGTGTATTGCAAGAAGAGGTTGACAACATCATCTTTCATTGCCATTAAACATCTTTTGGTGGTCATGCAAGCTCTAAAAAGACAACTGTCAAGATTTTTTGTGCCAGGTTTTATAGGCCACCACTATTTAGAGATGTTTAATAATTTGTGCTATCTTGTGATACATGGCAAAGAACTAAAAATATCTCATGAAGGAAAGAGATGCCTCAAAACTACATCCTTGAGGTTGAAGCGTTTGATGTATTGGGAATTTATTACATCTGTCCATTTCCATCATCATGTGGTAATAAGTATATATTGGTTGTGTTGGATTATGTTTGCAAGAGGGTTAAAGCATTGACATCCCCTAAAAATGATTTAATGGAGGTCATGTGGTTGTTCAAGAATGTTATCTTACTAAGAGTTGGTGATCCTATAGTGATCATAAGTGATTGAGGGACCCACTTCATGGAGCGACAAGTCGAAAGTCTTTTGAGGAAATATGAAGTGATTCAAAAAATTTGAACTCTATATCTTCCTCAAATAAGTGGTTAAGTAGAGATAACCAATCAAGTCTATCCTGAAAAGATAGTAAATCTCTTGAGAAAAGATTGGTCATTGAAGCTTAATGATGTATTATGTGCATAATGGACTATGTTCAAAAAACCAATTGGCACCACACCCTATCATTTGATCTTTGGGAAGCATTGTCATATAATGAGGGATATTGAGCACTAAGAACACTGGAAAATCAAGTTTCTCAACTTTGACCTTAAGAAAACTTGGGAAAGAAGGCTACTTTAACTCAATGAGCTTGAAGAGAATAGGTTAAATGGTCACAAGAATTCTTGGACTTATAAGGAAATAATGAAGCAATGACATGACATGAACCTAACTCGAAGGGAGTTTCATGAAGGTGAAGAAGTGTTCCTCTTTAACTCTAGATTAAAACTCTTTCTGGGTAAGCTAAGATCACAATGGTCAGGTCCCTTTTCAATCCAAAAAGTGCATCCTTCTAGTGCCATCAAAATTTGGAGTGATTTAACAAATGTTTTTAAGGTTAATGATCAATGTTTAAAGCATTACGTTATCGATTATCTAGTAGAAAATATGAGAACACTTGCTATTCCTAATCCACTATTGAATTGAGGATATTCCATTCGAGCTATGGACCCTAAATAAGCACTCCATAGGTGGGAAGCCATATTATTATGTGATTTTTAACATTTCTTTATAGTGAATTAGAAGGCCTTAATACGGTACATAAGCTATTCAATTGATAGTACAAGATGAAGAGGATACACATGAGGAAAATGAATCAAAATCATGCTAAAAAAGGATGTATTGCCTTGGAACAACCCTGTGTATGGCCGTGCTTCCTTGGGAAGACTTATTAGCCAACAATCCATCCTACGCACAGTTGGGCAATGCTAATCCTGCATGCCTATGCATCCATGAACTATTTTCTATAAAGTCCATCCTACACATGGTTGGGTTGTGTTGATCCCGCACGCTTGTGCACCCATGCATTGTTTCTGTGAGATTCCATCCTACACATAGTTGGGCCATGCCAATCTCGCATGTCTGTGCACCCATGCATTATTTTTTGTAAGATTCCATCCTGTGCATTGCTGGGCCACGCTGATCCCACACACCAGTGCCTCTATATGTTGTTTTCACCGCCAGCTAATTTCACCCATGATTTAGCCATGTAATGCTTGCACAATCATGTGCCTCATCGATTATCTCCAAAATAGTACTACAAGCCCATGACTTTCGACATATGCCCTCTTCATGTCCTTTTTGTCTTTAACTCCATACCCTTGACCTTTCAAACCTTACAACTTCACAGTCCTCATCCCTTCTCACCATTGTCTTACCTTCACACTTTAACCATCACCCTCCTTTTTAGGCCATCAACACACCACATGAATGGGCACTAGCACAAGGAAATGCACAGGCATAAGCACTCACAGGCTATACATTTTAGTTTGATTTTTAATTTCCTTCTCCATTTCCTGAATTGAATTGAATTTCATCCTTACGTATTATATTTGCATATTTAAAATTTTGTTTTCTAATTCATATATCTATTGCTCTATCCTTAACATATGGTGAATTAGCCTTAAATCATCAATCTTCACATCATAATAACATCTAAGAAGCGCAAAAAGGTAAGGATAATGGAAAATGAAGATGAATCATCATAACCACAACAACACCAATCTTGATGCAAAGGTAAAATGTTAAATACTCAACTTTCTAGTCCCCATGACATTGTGTTTGCCAACTTTTTTCACAAAGATCACGACAATGCAATTGTTTCTCAAAACATTGCATCCACTTCATACATTGATGGACATGTATTGAAAAGCTTGAGATTAAGGAAGATGTTAACTATTTGCTAGCTAGAGGTGGTCTCTCCCATTTCTTTGTGCATGCAAACCACACGAGGAAAGGACTTACCCTTGAGTTCATTAACTCATTTATTTTTGACCAAATTAAAGAATCTATTTTATTTAGACTCTTCAATGAGTCTCATGTAGTTTTGTTGACATAAGCTCTACTTTTCTTTATTTTCCTATTGTTGGGTAGACATTTTGCCCTGAGGATCACTAAATGTGAGATCTAGCAACCCCCAAAATTTTAAAAGTCTATAATTTAATAAATAACTTTTATTTAGGATAAATTAGCTTTTAAATCTATTTAATTTAATTATTTTATGGATTTTTGTGAATATAAAATTTTATAGGAATATTTAATAAATTAAAATAAATATTTTATTACTTTTATCAAACTCAGTTTACTTGAATAAATTTCTAAACTAATATTTTTCTAAAATTAACCTTTTTAAACTCATATATTTAGTTATATTTAATTAAATTATTAAATAAATTTATTTCCCAAAAATATTATATTCTATTATTTTTTAAATTAAATTATTTTATTTTCCCTATTTTTCCTTTTCCTTTCCCCCCTTTTTCTCCTCTTTCTCCTTTCTTTCGTTTTCCTTTTTCCATCCCTTGGGCCACCAAACCCTAGCCTGCTTCCTTCCCTTGGGCCTAAGCCATCGGCCCACTCCCCTTCCCTCCTCTCCTTCTCCCACGCTCAACCTATTCCCTTTCTTTTCTTCCTTCCTCCCCCACGCCCGAGCCCAGCCCAGCTTCCCATCTTTTCTTTTCTTTCTTCTCCCCTAACTAGGTCGGCACACTCCCTTCTTTCTTTTCTTCCCCTTCGCCCAGCCAGTGCCTCCCTCTTCCTCTTCTTTCTTTCCTCGATGCCATATCCGACCACCTCCTCCATGTCAATTCAACCACCCTACACGCAACCTACCTCCTCCCTTCTACTCTCCCTACCTCCCTCTCTCTCCCTCGCTATTTTCCTATCCCATCTTAACCAATTTAACTCTCTCACTCCTCTCACATGCCCTCATCTTTCCCATATTTCGCTTCCCTCTCCCTACCACTCCCACACCCCTACCACCCTACTGAGCCACCTACTCTCCTTGTCTCTCCCTTTACTTTTTCTTATCCTCACCAATCCTTCCTGTCCCATTTTCTTTGAGCCTTCTCCCTTCCGCAACCTCCTTCTTCTCCCTTATTTCTCCTTCCTTTTCCCTCTGTGTTTTTGGTCTGTCGCCCCATTCTACCTCTGCCATTGCCTCACTAGCCACCTACACCACCTTATGTCACCCCCTGCTACTACCCTGCTCCACCAAACCACCCCCTCAAGCCCCCTACAATCTTCCTCCCCTCTTCTTTTTCTTTTCTTTTTCTTCCTTCTCCGCAACCACCCTACATCTCCTCCTTCCACCTCCATCCTGCGGTCTCCACTACCACCTAAGGCACCAAACCAATCTCTATAACCTCCTCTACCACCCCACACCTCCTTTGGTTGAAACCAACACCTACAGCCTCTCATTTTCCCCATAAGTAATAGTGTCTTAATTAAAGTGATCACGAAAAGTACAATAATCAGATACTTATTCACTTTCAATCGTTCTGATATCATTAATCGTTTCTTATTCAGATGATTATCCAGGATACCACAAAGAAAACCATTAAGGCCATACTAATTATCAAACACTCTTACTTGGCTAATCAGCATTATTTGAATCACATTATAATGTTCCACAATCATAACAATATGTTAGGTACAAATTACTCATTAACCCCTTACTTATATAATTTCTAAGTATTCCTTCCTTACTTGACAATTTACTCCACTACCCTTTAGGTTGCGTAATTACCAAATTACCCCTTGTCCAATTTAGATTACCAAATTATCTCCTACACTTTTTAGATCACCATTCACCCCTCATAATTGCTACACTTATCATATTTCCCATTTGGTTGGTTAGATTACCAAATCGCCCTCCTCCTTTGTTATAATTACTAAATTGCCCTTGAGTTGGATAAATTACTAAATTACCCCCCTTCATTATCATGATTACTATTTTGCCCCTTTAGTTGGTTAAATAATTATCACTTTACCCTTTAATCGGCTAAATTACCAAACTGCCCCTTTAGTTGGACAAATTACCAAATTTCCCTTCTTCTTTATCATAATTACCATTTTAACCCTCTCAATTATTTTAATTGCCATTTTACCCTTTTTAATTATCATAAATCCCAAATTACCCTTCTTCATAATTACAAGTACTAATTTACCCTTCTTCATAATTATAATTACCAATTTTACCCTTCTCCATATTTATAATTTTTAATCTACCCTTCTCCATCTTTATAATTACCATATTACCCTTCTCCATTATTAAAATTACCATAATGCCCTTTTATTGATTAATTTACCAAATTACCCTTCTCTATTATCATAATTGTCCAATTACCCCTTTTTAATCATACTTTAATTATTAATTTATCCTTTGTCGCTATCATTATTACCAAGTTACCCCTTACTACCGGGTTTACCATAATATCCTTTTATTTACAAAATTACTCTTCTACCCCTTACTTTCAAATTACCATAATATCCTTTTATTTACAAAATTACTCTTCTACCCCTTACTTTCAAATTACCATAATATCCTTTTATTTACAAAATTACTCTTCTACCCCTTACTTTCAAATTACCATAATATCCTTTTATTTACAAAATTACCACAATACCCCTTTTTATTTATAAAATTACCATAACACTCCTTTTACTTTACAAATTACTATTTTACCCTTTCACATCCAAAATTACCATCTTTATCTTTCCTTATATAATTACTATTTTGCCCTTCTTTTCCAAAATTACCATATTACCCCTTTACTTATAAATTACCATTTCGCCATCCACTTATACAATTACCATATTACCACTTACTTATGAAATTACTATTTTGCCACTCTACTTCCAAAATTTGCCATAATGCCCATTTACTTGAAAAATTACCATAATGCCCTCCTTCATCCAAAATTACTATTTTACCCCTACTTCCAAAATTACCATTCTTACCACATACTTATAAAATTACTATATTGCCCTTTGACTCCAAAATTATTGCTTTACCCTTTTCTCCAAAAATTACCATAATACCCCTTTACTTATAAAATTATTATTTGGCCATTTAATCATAAAATTACCATATTATTCTTTTATCTCAAAAATTACCATAATACCCTTCTTTCTCACAACTTACAGTTTTATCCTTTTACTTATAAATTATCATTTAACTCCTTTCTTTTTAAATTACCAAATTACCCTTTTACTTATTAAATTACCAAAATACCCCTTTCACTTATAAAATTTCCACTCAACCCCTTTATTCGCCATTTTTATGAATTTACCATCACTACATAAAATAATGATATTAGTACTTCATTCGTATCATCTAAGTCCACCAACTTGTCATTATTCAACATAATACTCATTAGCAACTACATACATTAGATCACATACTTCATAAGCATAATTACTAAAATACCCTTAGGCAATAATATTACTCATGCATTAGCAACATAATACATCATAAACAAGCATTTAATATTTCCATCAATAATCAAACTTCTTCCTTAATTATCATACCTACACATGGCACAAAGGTTATCATACTTTTCCTTTTTATCAAGCAATATAAGCAACCATATATATATATATCATGCTAAGCACACAAACCATGCATAAAATCATACTAAATCCCTAATGTGCTAGCATACGTTTTTCCATGTATTTAAGTGAGGATTAACAATTACCTTAATCCCGCAAAATATCAAATCGTACTGGTATCCCAGTTAAAGATTTAAGCTTTAATTAGCAACTCAACACCTAAAAATAATATCCATCATATTTATGTTCAAAATAAGAATCCAAGCATAAAACTTTATAAAGTTTAATTAATACAATACTTAACATAAAACACTATTATACCTTAAAAATTAGCCAAATAATTTCCAAAATAAAGGGGGAGCTCACACTGCATGAACAGCGTGAGTCTCATGCAGAAATGAGAGGTGAAAGGGTTCGAAGGGGGTGAAGGAAGCAAAATTTGTTATTTTCGGGTTAGAGTCTTTAAGCTAGAAAATAAGGTGGATGGGGGAGGTTTCAAGGCAAGGGAATGGTGCAGGAGTGGAGAGGGGGTGTAGGTGGAGGCTAAGGGTGGTTTCACGGTGGCATAGGGTGGCGGAGACGACGGCAGCAAGGCGGCGAAGTTGGTTGCCGAGATGGGTCGAGGTGGAGGGGCTGAGAAAGAAGGAAAAGGAGAGGGAAAAATGGAGGGGTGCAAGGGCTGTTTTCGGCCAACTAATGCATGGTGGTGGTAGAGGGGTTGCAGGGTGTCGAACGGTGGGTTGGGTGGTGGTAGAGGTGGCCGAACGGCGGCGAAAGTGGCGGTTGTAGGTGGCTCGGTGGTAAGAGGAAAAATGGGGAGAAAAAGGAAGAGGTGGAGAAGGGAGGAAGTCCAAGGGCTCGAAGGTGGCTTGGGGGTCTCGTGGCGGCGCAGGGTGGTAGTAGGTGGTGGCAGAAGGCGACGCAAGGGCTAGGCGCGGTGGTGCAAGCGGCGGTGGGCAGCGGTGATCAAAAACCGAGGAAGAAATGGGGGGAGAAGGAGAAAAGAGAGAAGAGTCTTGGGGGAGGAGATGAGGGTTCAAATTTATGGGGAATGAAGGGTTGGTGAGGGTAAGAAAAAAAAGAGGGAGAGGTAGGGGGAGCAAGCGGCCGAACGGTGCTGCGATATGGTGGTAGGGCTGTCGGTTAGCAGGGGGAAGGGAGGGGAGAAGAAGGAAAGAATTCAGGCGGGAATGGAGGGTGTAGGGGGGTAGTTTGGCTTGAAATAGGAAAGAAAAGGATGGGGTAGAGAGAGGTAGTAGCAAGGGGCAGGTACGTTGGCAGGCGACGACAGCTGTAGGCGGTGGTCGGGCATGCATGGAGGACGGGAGCAGGTCGGGGTGTGGGAGAAGAAAAGAGAAGAAGAAGGCTGGCGGGCGACTGGACCGGCGCAGGAAAGAAGTGGAGCCGACCGGTCCAAGGGAAAAATAAGGGGTGTTTGGGCTGGGTGTGCTGGACGCCGCGCGAGGCGGAGAAAGGGGACGGAGCGGGCCTGGCCCAATGCGCAAGGAGGGGATTACAATTGTCATAGTGGGACACGACCACCACCTCTACAACCCCCTTTGACCCAAAACCTATACCACCTAAGGAAAAACAAATTCCCTCTCCTTTTCCAACCCAAAAATCCCACCTTTTCTATCACCACCACCTCCACCAACCTTGTGCCACCATCACCGCTATTGTATGCTAGTGCCATCGCCACCCTAGCCTGCCATACCCTTTTTAGTTGTGCCCTAACCCTTGTATTTATTTTTTATAATTCATTTTAAATATTTTTCTATTACTAACCTTATTAGTATTATTATTAATCTATTTATTAATATTTAGTTTTACAAAACAAAAGATTAAGGAAAAAGAGGTAGGAAGAAGGTTTAATATTTAGTGTTCCATTTTTTATAGGTGAACCAAACTCTTCCTATAAGGAGGCATAGAATTTGTACTCCAAGCCTAGTGTCCTATTAGTAAGGATATGGTTAAGGCTTTTTTGTTTGATTTATGTGCGCATGGGTGTTTTGATATGTGTTATGCATTAAATGTGAGTGTGGACTAAAAATGTGTGTACTGCGTCTTACTTTGCATGGAGTTAACGTAAGTGTGTATGATTTATTATATGTGTAATATGGGTGATATGGCTTGTTATTTATGTCATGCTCTTATGGACATTTGTTATAATATGACACACATGCTAGGAGGCTTTATATGGTATGGTGAGGTTGTGGGGATCTAAAAGAAAAAAAGAGGATGGAGTGAGTAGGAAGAAGTGGAAAAAGCTTAAGTACCTTATGACCTATGGGTGAAAAATAAAGGGAGAATGATGACAAAATAAAGGGTTGGATTAAATCATGCATGGGAAGTGTAAAGCTTGCATAGGGTGGTTAGTCTTTACATGCGGGTAAATTTTAAGTGGGAAAAATTAGTTTAAGGTTTAAACATGGTGAGGGAAGAGTGCTTTAGGTGATTATAGTCCTTGGGCAGAAGATAATACATGGGATGGTAGAATTATGAATGGGGGCTTAACTAGGGCTTTTGGGGAAAAACCCTAAGTAGGGGAGTATGTGAAAGGGGTGATAGTGGGTGGTAAGAGTTAGGGTCGAGATTAGGAGGGTGTATTATGAAGGGGGATGAGTCAAGTGGTAAAGAGGGTGGAGTGTGTGTGTGTGTGTGTGTATGAAGGGATGATGTAAAATAAAGGAGGAGTATTAGGTTTTTAGGGTGGCCAAATAGGGTTTTTTACCACATGTGGAAGATGTGAAGTAGGGTTGTGATGTTTAGATGTGGGTTGAGCGGAGTGATGGTGTTGGAACCAAATGGAAGCATGGGCCATGTATGATAAAGAGAGGTTAGGGTCACATAGATTAGATTAAGGTTTCCAAGGGGAAAGCTTAGTGGGCAATGGTGAGGTTAGGTGGAGAAATGGGAAAGTGGGCCTTAACCCACATTTTTATGGATTTTGGATTTCATGGTGAGTAAGGAAATTGTGAGAAAGAATTCTTGGAGTCCTAAAGAGTGTATAGGTCCCAAGTTATGAGATAGGGTTATTCAGGGAGTCTGGGTTGAAAGGGTGAGAAAAGGAAGTCAAGTGGGGCATACATGTCTAGTAAGAAATTACCGGTTAAATAAGATAAGAATAAAACACCAACCATTAAAGTGGAAGACTACTAAGCTAGGCCTAGACTGATCAACTAGCGAGAATAGTGGCCAGGTGCATTTTACCCTAGAGACCAATCCACCGACAAACAATAGTGGCTAGGCACATTCTGTCCTAGAGTGAATTAGATCCACCGGTTATAATATTAGGGGACATATAATTAAGATCAAAACACTATATTAAGATCAAAACATTATATTAAGTATAAAGAGATTAAATAAGGAAGAAAATGAGAAGAGGACATGATTCAACCAAAAGTTATGTTGAATATGGATAATGATGATGATATTCAAGGTTCATCAAAAGACTTTGAAGTTAAACATGGATATGAAGTTTAAAGTGATATGTCATATGTTTTATTAGGAGAGAATAGGATGGATAATATAGCAATCCCGTGATTGAAAGAAGTTAAGAATCAAGGGAGAGTAAAGTAGGAGTGTACATTGGTTTGTCATGATTATTTTCCACCATGAAAGGACAACTAAGAGGGCTTAGGTAGCAGGTGTGGCCAATGGGAATGAGAGAATATTAGGAGTATCTTGGGGAGGTATATCTATAATACCACACATTTTGTAGTCTGGTTGAATGTGAATTATGCTAATTTTGGAAATTTTATTTTGATTTGTTTTGGAACAAAATTTGATATAAAATCATTTTAAAAAATGAAGTTTATTGAGTTTTGCAGGCAAATCGACTGACTACTTCCATGAACCGATCTACTAGTTTATCAATTTAGCCAATTTATGTTTCTTAACTAAACCAATCTATTGGTTTTGGGAAACGAATTAACTATTGGTAGAACAATTGATTAGTAGGACCACATCAATTGAATAATTTGTCTAGTTGATCATATTTTTTAGCTTGATTTTTCTAAAAAATCCCTTATACTGAAATGGAACCATACCAACCTATGTGAGATTATTTCTCAGATATTCTTCACCATTTTTATGATGCATTTAACTCAAAATATTTCCTTGATTTGATTTGGAGGTCGATTGGGACAATTAAGGGGGAGAGATGACCTTGGTACTTTCTTCTTCCTCCTCTCTCATCTACATGATTTTGAGATTAAATACTTCAATCTTAGGCACTCTATTGAGTAGCTAGAAGATTCCTTCCATGTTGATTTTCTATTACTCCATTCGTGAATACAAATTTTGTTCTAATTAACCTAAATTCAAGAAAGAAATCATTTAAGCTCTAGAGAAGAGGTTAGGAAATCTTGGACAAAATCTTCCCATGTTGATCAAATTCAAATGTTCAATGGTAGAGTTTTGAGTCGTCTTTTGAACCTTTAGTAATTCTCTTCGATTGGTTGGCTATAAATAGCCCCAATCATCCATACTATGTGTCGTTATTTCAACCACTGAATTTTTCTAAGTCTTGCACTTCCTCTCTTCCTTCCACACTTCAAGCCTTGTAAATATACTTTTACACACTCTTCTAATCTTTTCCCTATCTCTCTCTTGTTTAGATTTTTAATCAAGGAAGAGTTAGATTCTAGGAAAAGGTTGAGTAGTTCAGTTTATCTATTTCCCTATTTTGGTATCAAGTTAGTATGTATTATTCTCTTATGTTGTTAACTATAAAATATATTAAGATTTTGGTATAATATCTGAATTTTAAAAAAAAAAACATTTTGGGGTGTTTTGCTAATTAAAATAGAATTAATATGAATTTTATAAATAATTTAATTGAAGAAAATTAGGGTGTTTTGCTAATTAAAATCAAATTTATGGAAAATCTTTTCAAAATCATAAATTAGCCTAAAAATGGATTTAAATATTATTTTATTTAAATATTATTATTTTTAAATATCCCAAATATTTTAATTAATTTAAATTTTTAACCCACTATTTTTCTTTTTCCATTTTCCTTTTTCCTTTTTCTTTCTTCCTTTTTTTCTTTCTTTTCTTTCTTTTCTTCCTTTTTCCTTTTTCTCTTCTTTTTCCCGTTGGGCCTGCCCTCTCCCGTGGCCCAATCCCCTCCTCCTTCCTTTCCTTTGGTGCAGCCCAGCCCACATGACCGCCTCCTTCCTTCTCCTTTATTGTACCGCATTTTGCTTTTTTTTTTCCTTTAGAATGATGCGTATTGACTATTATCTTTTACCATTGTGCCCGACCACCCAGTTCCCCTTGCTTTCTTTTCTTTTTCCCTGAACTGCTGCTCTAGCCCTCCTTTCTTTCTTCTTCTTCCTCCTTCTCCCCCGACGCCGTCGTCGACCTGCACACCTTCTCCCCTAGTTTTTCGCCGCTAGTTACGACAGTTTTCCTTTGTCTCTCTTTCCCCTAACTCGCCGGCCATACTGACCCAACCCATCTCCCTTCCTTTCACGCACAGCCTTGCTTTTTCTGCGTAACAACCCCTGCCCCGATTTGAATTTTGCCAGCAACCTCGCCGCCGGTGAGTCCAAACCAGCTTGCTTACCCCCTAGCCGACCCACAGAACCCTACCCTCTCTTCTTTTCTCTATAAATACCCCATACACTGCCTTTTATCGAGCTTTTGATTATTACCCAGAATTTCCCGACCTTGCCACCGCTGCCACTTTAGACACTGGTGCTGCTGCCTCGAGCCAACTTCGTTTCCCTCTCTACCCACCAAACTCATCCTTACACTGCCCTCTAACTACCTAAACCTCCCTCATCCCTCAATTCTCCCTACACAAGCCACCTCATCCTTGCAAAATTATCTCCTCGAGCAGCCCTCATATCAGCCTCTGTCGCCCTTCGAACCGCCCTTAGCCACCTCTTTTGTCGCTGCTGCCGCTTCTTCCACCTCCGAATATATTCTACAGACCCCCCTCTACCTTCCCCTACCTTTCTTTTCTCCTTACTCCCTCTCCTCCTCTCTTTCTCTTCTTCTTCCTCTTTCGGCCACCACAGCCGCCGCCGTGCGCCACCACCTTTAGTTGCGTCGCCACCTTCATTCTACTCCTCTCCCTCTAGTTCATTCTCCCTATTTTGTTGCCAACCTTAAACTTTTCCCCTTTTCTTCTCTTTTTCCGGCCACCGCCGCCGCCGCCGTGCACCATCACCGGTGTCGCCTGTCACCACCAGCCTAAGGTTGAACCCTAAACCCCCTCAACCATTTTTTACTATTTATACAAGCTTTGATTTATTTTATTTCATTTATTTGAATATATATACTATTATTATTATTATTAATTTTACTATTATTAATATTTTTATTATTATTTTTATTGAGGGCCAAAACCCTATTATATTTTTATTTTAATATTATTATTATTATTCTTATTATTATTACTACTACTACTACAACAACTACTACTATTACTATTTCAAAATTATTATTATTACAAATATTTTACTAATTGTGTTTCTATTATTATTATTATTATTGTTATGCTATTATTAGTATTATTATTCTTATTTTTGTTGTTGTTGTTGTTGTTGTTATTATTATTATCATTGTTGGTATTATTCTTCTGTATAGGGTTAAAGCCCTATTGTGCCAATTTTGAATTGTAGTAGTGGTATTATAAATATCAAGTCTTATTATTATTAATATTATCATTATTTTTATAGTTAGCATTTATTATTCTTATTAGTGTTGTTGTTGTTGTTGTTGTTGTTGTTGTTGTTATTATTATTATTATTATTATTATTATTATTATTATTATTATTATTATTATTATTATTATTATTATTTAATAAGTGTATTATTATTCAATGTAGGGTCGAAACCCTACTTCATTTTATCGACGATTATTATCATTACTATTATTACTATTATGATTATTATATTATTATGGTTTTTATCATTATTATTATTACTATTTCATTATTATTATTATTATTCCTATTATTATTATTACTAAATTTTGTTATTAATTTTACTAATGTTATTATTAGTATTATTTTGGTAAAGAGGTCGAAGCCCTTATTTCACTATGTTTTTGAATAGTGCCCTTTTTATTATTTATGGTACTATTTTTATTATTCTTGTTAATATTAACCTTTATATTATTTTTAGTATTTTTTCTATTATAACTTTAGTATTTTATCAAAAGCCTAATCTTAGAATAAGTTAGTAATTAATAGTATTTTTAGTAAGAGAGAGTCTGATTTTTAGTTTTTCCCCCAAATAGGTGATACCAGTCAAAGCCTTAAGGAGGCGTAGGAGCATGCTCCAAGACCGGTGTCGTTTTAGATAAGGGTATTACTAAGGCCTATTGTGTGTTGATGTGCATTATATGTATGTTATTATTGTAATTATCTCGTGTGTGGTATAGCGTGGAGTTAAAGTGTGTTCATGTGTTGTTATATGGCATGTGTACTATGTGTTTGTGATGAAATATTGTGGTATGTGATGATATGTGTTGTGACCGTATAAGAAATGCATGTGAGGATGTTAATATGATTTGTGAGGGGGAAAGGATGAAAAGGGAGAATGGGGAAATAAGTTGACCAAAGGATGTGAGTTGACTTAAGTATTTTAATGATCCATGAGTGGAAGAGTAAAACATAATTTATGATTTCGTGAGGGAGAATCGAATATATGGTTTTATATGGGAGAATCTAATTTATGGTTTTATGTTGGAGAATCTAATTTATGGTTTTATATAGAGAACTTAATCGATGGTGTAACATGGGAGAATCTAATTTATAGCGTAACATAGGAGAATGTAACCTATGGTTTGTATGGATTGAATTTAGGGTTTTGTATGGAGAAACATTGGGTTTGTGTGTAAAGAATTTAGGGTTTTATATGGATGGATCTAGAGTTTTCATGGAGGAATATAGGGTTTTACGTGGAGGAATCTTTGGTTTTGTATGGATGGATCTAGAGTTTGCATGGTTGAATCTAGGGTTTCACGTGGGAGCTTAGGGTTTGCATGAAAAATTCGAATGGTTGCATGGGATGTGTAACGTTTGCATGGACATAAAGTTTATATATGAAAAGTTGATTGGGGGTGTGAGGAAGGTAATGTAAGTGTTGTTTGGGTGTTTAAACACTTTGGATGAAAAATGGTACATGGAGCAATATAAAGGTACGTAGGAGACAGAGCTAGGGTTTGTTTGGACAATTAGGGTTGTTGGAGAATCCAATTTATGGTTTTATATAGAGAACTTAATCGATGGTGTAACATGGGAGAATCTAATTTATAGCGTAACATAGGAGAATGTAACCTATGGTTTGTATGGATTGAATTTAGGGTTTTGTATGGAGAAACATTGGGTTTGTGTGTAAAGAATTAAGGGTTTTATATGTATGGATCTAGAGTTTTCATGGAGGAATATAGGGTTTTACGTGGAGGAATCTTTGGTTTTGTATGGATGGATCTAGAGTTTGCATGGTTGAATCTAGGGTTTCACGTGGGAGCTTAGGGTTTGCATGAAAAATTCGAATGGTTGCATGGGATGTGTAACGTTTGCATGGACATAAAGTTTATATATGAAAAGTTGATTGGGGTGTGAGGAAGGTAATGTAAGTGTTTTTTGGGTGTTTAAACACTTTGGATGAAAAATGGTACATGGAGCAATATAAAGGTACGTAGGAGACCAAGCTAGGGTTTGTTTGGACAATTAGGGTTTAGTGTGGCGACTTAGGGTTTTTGTGGTATCATGTGTATTTGGTGATTAAAGTGTAATTATGATGATGGAATTTATGAGTTGTGGTGTGTGGAATATTAAAAATGATTTGGGATGTATGAGGTGGAGTAAGATGGGTCACGTATGCCTAAATTTGGGTTTCAGGATAAAACCCTAGAGTGAGATGTGGAGTGGACTTGGAGGTGTGTAGTAGTGGGCCTGGACCCACATATTTTGGTGTTGGATTTCTAGTGTGAATTTGAGTATAAAGGAAAGCTTGTTGGGCAAGATAGGAGGTGCAGGGTTCTCGTGATATGATACGAGTCAACGAAAGGATAAGTGTAAAGAGAGTGATTCATGCATATCTAGGGTGAAAGCTTTTAAATAAGATACTTAAAACACTAATCATGTAAAGGGAAAGATATTGAGCCAGGCCCAGACTGATCCACCGGCATAATAGTGGCTAGGTACTGCGGTATCCTGGAGACCGGTCCACCGGTGTATAATAGTGGTAGGGTATGTTACCCTTGTGACCAATCTACCGGCTAAAATAGTGGGGGATCCCGAGGTCAATAAACTAAACCCTACATTTTGTTAAGATATAGGGAAGGCATTAATTACTTACAGTGGAACATCGTGCGAGAAAATAGGCAAGACCAATCCACTAACATATAATAGTGGTAGGGCATGTACCCTAAGTGACCGATTCACCGACTAAAATAGTAGCCAGGAGCCGAAGTTCCTTGGAGATCAATCCACCGACTAAAATAGTGGGGTTCCTGTAATTTTATGGACTTGATAAAGAGTATGGTGTGAAAATAAATTTGATAAAGGATTGATGAAGTAATTAATCTGGACTATATTGGATCTTGGTGTATTCACCTAAATGTTCATATGCATTAGGTTATTATGTTGGATTATGCTTCTTTATTTCTTCTGCATTATTTATGTGATTTTATGTGTTGGCCTTAGTGCATGGTTACCTTACTTAGTACGTAGCGTACTAATCATCTTTTTCATGGGTGCTGCTCATTCCCATGAGTAGTAGACCCTTCGGAATTTTTGAAGGTGGGTGAGATATTTGGTTGACCTGAGTGTTGAGCTTGTGGCTGGCTCAAAGTTCGAGAGTGTCGTGGCCGTATTTTCTCTTCATATGATTTTATTTCATTTTTTTATTTCCTTTGTATCACATTTATTCTTTTTCATTTATTACCTTGTATTGAGCATTTCAAATAAACATTTTATTGAAAGTAATATTATTCCTTACGAGGAGTTTTGATTTCGCACTCTGATTTCTATGTTATGATTCTTTTAATGCATTTTATGAACCCTCGGTTTAAGTGTGAAAATAATCTTTTTAGCCTTAGCACTTGGTACTGGAACGGTCGGAGTGAATTGGTCTGGTACTAAGTGTGGTGATAACATCTCCAGAATTCACGGGTTTCCAATTTTAAATTCTTCCGTTTTAAAAAATTATATATAGTGAATTTTAGGGTGTTACAACCATGGTTATTAATGGGATAAAATATAGATTTTATCATAGATTATTAACTTGATGAAAAGATAAATTGATCATAATTTATGGTGTACTCTATGTGTAATGTAAAGGCTAAAGGAGTATTTTGCTTATGATAAGTGATGATATTGAGGAAAGAATAATGAAAATTGGTGTGGGCTTAAAATAAATAAGATGGTAATTATGAATAATAATTATCAAAGTCAAATGGAAAACCTACATGGTTGGGGAAAATGAGAATAAAAGAGTCAATATGGATTAATATGGAACATTTTCTTTCTTGTTATCTATGGGCCTTTTTATGATCATCCATCCTTATGAATAAAATACCAATCAATAGAGAAAAAAAAAATTGAGTTGGGTATAGGTCTGGGTTACCCTATCCTCAATTAGCTACTAGGAATTAGTCTACCTTTGGGATTTTTTTTGTATCTTCGGGCTTGGCCTTTGGGTGGGATCCTAAGAAGTCTTAGTGTCTTACTTACTCTAGACACTAAAGATGTACTAGGGGGTATCGATACTAAAGGGTGTGGTTACCTAGGTGGTTGGCTTTGGCCTGGACTTATGTCCATATTAGTTGGCTTTAGCCTAAACTAATGTCCATTCTGGTGATTGGCTTTGGCCTAGACTTATACCTACTTTATAATTGGCTTCGGCCTAGACTTTAGGTTCCTTATTTTGATAGGCTTCCATTGTATGTTAGACCATGGGGTGTTACATAGTCCTCACTTGATGATAATAAAATATGGATGGTAAATATTGGTTGAAACTTATGAATAATGACCAAGTGAATAGTTAATGATTGGTTAAGAAATGGAAGTGATGATATGATTGATTAAAAGGACTAAATCTAGTTTTTACACTTGGCTAATAGTTAAAATAAATAATTAGTTATGGAATGGAATATAGCTTGATTGATTAACCAATCTCATATTTGGATAAGAAAATGGTATAAACTAAGGAATTAGATCATTGGAAATGAACCCTAGAGGTTGCTTGGATACTCTTGTATTTTATATTATTTTTTTGCTTCAAAAATCGATCGATTAGAGACCTCCTCAATATACAAGTGCCAAAAGAATTTGTACACCCCGTCTTTTATTTTTTTGCATTTATCATAAAGGATACCTTCAATCTCAATTCTAATGATTGTATTTGTTTTCCTCCTCATTGCTACACAAGTATGAATATACTTGATGTTCCAATCGCCCTCTCTTAACAATTTTTTTAAAATATTATTAATTTATTGCTAGGAAGAAAGTAACGTGTTATAGGCTAGAGACCAAACAGCATCAACTACATGAATTCTACGACTATACTTAGAGTTCCTATGGCCATATAAACATCTACGGGACACACCTATGGCTATGGACTTGATAAGAGTATTCCAATTACAAGAGACATTGTTAAAATTTTTGTTATTTCTAGCCTTCCATATCTCATAGATAGCGGTGACAAGTAAACTTTGTAGAAGTATCTTTTTTGTCCTCGATTGACCATGATTGAAACTGAAATCTTTAAGCAATCTGCTCCATCTAATGGAAGTCTGTATGAGTCTCTTAAGATGGTAGATTGTGTGAACAATGCCCCCCATTTCTGAGCAATGTATAAAAATATGGGGAATGGATTCTTGATCGGCACATAAAGCACATTGTTGATTTTCCATAGGGATGAATTTACTGAGGCAATCCTTTGTGGTCAAACACCCTGTTGCTGCTAACCAAGAGATAAATTGGTGACTGGTGGCTACAAGGTTTTGCCAAATTGTTTTCCACCAAACATAGTTAGGGCCTTTTTACCTTCGCTCTGAATAAACCTTTTGAATGCTATAAGGTATATGTTGTGGTATGTTAGCAAAAATAGGATGAAGAGTAACCCTTAAGCTTAGTATACTCCTCAATGGCCAAGATGCAGTAGATGGTATGTCAATGTCCCAGGCAGAGTTTTGTTTGATAAATCTACTATGTATCCATTTGATCTATAGTGTGTCTTTCTTTTGAGTGAGATGCCACAGTTGTTTTCCAAGAGAAGTAGTGTTCCAGGTACTGATATTGAGTAAACCGAGGCCACCTTCATTCCTAGGGAGGCGGCAAGAATTCTAGGCAACAAGGGATTTATGGGACATGAAGGTTTTACCAGTCCACAATAAGCAAAAATAAGATAATTAAGGACCTTTTTGGGTAAAAAGAATACCTAACTCTAATACATTTGGATACCAAAAATAAATGGTTTTATCAATTGGAGTCTTCTAGCATATGATAGCATCTTGGTTTCCAAATGGTTCATCCTATGCAGAACTTTATCCATAAGATAGGCCATATGATGAGCATTAAGCTATGTATCCCCAACAGGTACCCCCAAATATTTAAAAGATAAAGAACCTTGTGAAAATGTCAAAAATTGCAGAATGTGCTCTTTGATCTACTATGATACACCTCCAAATAAAATAGAGCTCTTATGTGGGCTAATAGTCAACCCAGCAAGGTTTGTAAAGACATGGAACTTCTACATAAGGGCTTAGATAGGTTGTATATCTCCATGGCAGAAAAGCAGCATATCGTCTGCAAAAGATAAGTTGACAATTTTCAATTTCTTGCACTGAGGGTGTCCCTTAAAACTTGGTTCCTGCCATAAAGTTTTCATCATGAGACTGAAATATTCCATAATGATAACAAATAGATAAGGGGAGAGGGGGTCTCCTTACCTTAGACCTCTCTTCCCTTCAAAGGGATCTAGTAGGGTGCCATTTATGGCAATGGAATATTAGGCACTAGAGACACAAACCAATATGACCTTAACAAGATGGGGAGGAAACTGAAAAGCTAGCAAAATTTTCTCCAGGAAGACCCATCTTATATAATCATAGGCTTTGCACAGGTCAATTTTCAACATGCATCTAGGGGATATATGCTTTCTTCCATAGAATCTTAGAAGCTCATGAGGAAATAAAATGTTTTCACTAATTGATCTACCTTTAATAAAAGCAGATTGTGAATGATCAACAAAACCTGGGAGGATGAGCTGAAGTTTGGTAGTTAGGATCTTCGTGAAGGCTTTGTATAACACAGTGCAACATGCTATAAGTTTGTAGTCTCCGAGATTTTCAGAAATGGGGACTTTGGGTATAAGAACCAGCGGTGTGGAGGTGATGAAATTGGGAAGGCTTGCTGTGAGGAAGGACTCATTCAAGGCCTTCCAAATATCATCTACAACAATACCCTACGATTTTTTATAAAAATAGTTTGTGAAACCATCAGGACCTGGGGCTTTTGAGTCACCAATGGATAAAATAACCTCTTTTACCTCTATCTTTGTGAAAGGATTAAGTAAAAGATGTTGCTGATCTAAAGAGAGAAGGGCCCTTGCTATAGAACTTGTTGAGATAATTCCACACGATGAGTCATTGGTTGATAAAAAAATTGAATATAGTAATCCCTAAAAGCTTTTAGGATATTATTGTAAACATTAGAAAGAAATTTGAATCAAAATATAAAAAAATAAATTAAAATCATAGGACAACCAGTCGATTAGTTTGAGCAAACTAGTGAACTGGTTTATCGAGAAATAAAATTACCAGTTTCTTAGCATATCAGTTGGTCAATTAGGCAAACTAGTTGATAAAGGCATCAAAAATTCGTAACTTGATGAAAATTTCAAGCCCTTTTCAAAACCAAAACTCATTTACTTTATATCAACATAATTTTAAATAAAATTTGAAGGATTTTTTGATGGGGCATTATAATTATGTATACTCTAACCCTTTGTTCCCTTACTATAACAACATTTAACCTCCAATTTCCTATCTCTTTATGGTGTGCTTTGTGACCTCCAAATATACACCCCAAGACTTGTCTTTATCTTTTCACCTTCTTAAATCTAAGATATACTGAAATGCCCCGAAAAATTCTAATCTTAAATATTATATTTAAATGAGGTTTTATCATAAAGATTAATTAAATTAATTATTTTAATTAAAATAAAAAGGAAATTAATTAGGGAAAATCAAGGATAAATTTATAAGTATTTTAATTAGGAGGAATTTGGGGTATTTTAGCTAATTAAAGATTTTAATTCGGGAATTAATTAAATAAATGATTTTATTTAAAATAAGAATGAGAAAATAGTTTTAAATTAATATTATTTTTATAAATAATTTAATGGAAGAAAATTAGGGTGTTTTGCTAATTAAAATGGAATTTATGGAAAGTCTTTTAAAAATCCTAATTTAGCCTAAAAAGGGATTTAAATATTATTTTATTTAAATATTATTATTTTTAAATATTCTAAATATTCAGATTAATTTAATTGGCCCTAATCTAATTATTTTCTCTTTACCTTTTTCCCTTTTTCTTTTCTTTCTTTTTCTTCTTTTTCTTTTTCCTATTCTTCTCGCCGAACTGGGCCAGCTCGCGGCCAAGTTCCCCTTTTTCTTTTCTTCTTCTTCTTCGGCACGGCCCAGCCCGCGCCCGCGCGACGTCATCTGTCTACTCCGTGCCACGCCACGTTTTTACTTCTTTTCCACTGAAACCCGTCGTTTCATTTAATGCACTCTCCTCGCGCGCGAACCGGCCCGGTTCTTCCCCTTTTCTTTTCTTTTCCCGGCCGATCGGTCCCCCTCCTCTTCTTCTTCCTTCTTCCTCCTTTCTCCTCCGTCGACGCCGCTGCAACTCCCTCCCCCGTCAATGGCTTCTCCGGCTACGGTGATTAATACCGTCTGTTTCTTGTCTCCTTGCCTTCCTATTAACTCCAGGAATAAATTGGCATAATTTTCGTGCCTTAAATCTCGCCCGTTTCTTCTCCCCAACGTCGCGAACCTTCGAACCAACCCAAACGTCGACCGACCGTTTTCCGACGCCGGCTGCCCAAATTATTGCATTTAAAACTTCCATTTCGACCTCCAGCTCCTCATTATACATTCCAACATCTATAAATAGCCTTGTTATAGGGGTTTTTAGAGATTTTTCTTCCCCGAAACCCTCGGCCCGAGCTGCCGCCACCCCAACTTCAGACGCCCCTTCCGCCTCCGTTAGCCAACTTCAGAGCCATCGCTTCATGCCAAATGCTTCCCTGCAACGCCCTCTAGTTAACCAAACCATTCTAACCTCTCGATTCTTCTTGCACGAGCCTCCATAGCCGTGCCAAGTTGGATGCTCGTTCTCGTCGGAATTTTGACCCCGAAGCCTTAAACCGCCTTCCACCGCCGTGCGCCGCCACCTTTGGCTGCACCACCACCATCATTTTGTTCCTCTCCTCCTGGGAAACAATAAAAACCTCTTATATCACCTCAATTATCCCTATCTTTTTCCCAACATCCATCTTTCCCTCTTTTCTTCTGTTTTTCCGGCCACCGTCGCCGCCGCCGTGAACCACCGCCGGTGCCACCTATCCCCACCAGCTTAAGGTTGAACCCTAGACCCTCTCAACCATTTTCCATATTATTATAAGCCTTGATTTAATTTATTTCAATTATTTGCATATAAATTACCATTATTATTATTCTTAATATTTATATTCTTAATATGTTTTATTATTATTTGATGATAAATTTATGCTGAATCGTACTTGCAGGGTGGAGAGTGGTAATAAAACAATTTTATTGTTAGTTTCGAAGTTTAAGTTATTAATTGAATTATTATAGGATTATTATCATTCTTCTTCTTATTATTATTACTAATATTATAATTATTAGAATAATTATTATTATCATTTTATTAATTATTCTGGAAAATCTTAGGCCCTAATTTTGTATTAACATTTGCACTTATTTATTTTAGTATTATTGTTTCTATTGTTCTTATAACTATTGATGATAATATTATCAGTATTTTTATTATTTTAATATTATTATATATGTTAGTAATTTTATTATTTATATTAAATAAATGGTAAGTCATTATCTATTTGAAAACTTATATTTTATTGTTATTGTTATTATTATTATTATTATTTATTATTATTCTCATTGATAGTAGTTTTATTAATTTTGATATTATTATATTAGTATCATTATTATTATTAGGGTAAAGTCTTTAACCCTATATTACCAAGGTTTATAATATCTCTATTATTTTTATGTCTTTAGCAAAGTTAGAATTTTGTTAAGGTTATTTTATTAGTATGTTATTATTTGGTCAAAGCCCTAAGGAGGCGTAGGAACGTGCTCCAAGACCGGTGTCGTTTCAGGTAAGGGGTGCTAAGGCCTTTTATGTGCTAATGTGCATTGTGTGCTTCGTATTCTATGCATTCTATGTTTATGATTATTAATTATGCCGTATATGATATGACATGGAGTTGAAGTATGCTTTCGTATGGCATGTGTATTATTTGTGCATGACCCTGTAAGACATGCATGTGAGGATGTTGATATGATTTTATGTGGGAGAAAGGATGAAAAAGGAGGATGGGAAAAGTAGTTCACTAAGGGAAGTGAGTTGACCTAATTTTATGAATTTATGAGGAATAATCTATTGCATGGTTTTATTTGGAAGAATGTAATCTATGATGTTATATGGGAGAATCAAATGATTATTTGTTTGGAAGAATCCAGTTTATGATTTTAATTGGGAGAATCTAATTTATGATGGTCTGGTGAAATCCAATTTATGGTTTTATATGGGGAAGTTTAATTTATGGTTTGGTATGATTTTATGTGAGAGAATTTAATATATGGTTTGTATGGAAGAATTTAATTTATGGTTTTGATTGGGAGAATCTAATTTATGGTTTTTCGTGGAAGGATCTAAGTTAAGGTTTTATATGGATGAATCTCTTATTTGATATGGTTCAGATCTAGGGTTTGGTATGGATGAATCTTTGAGTTGTATATGGTTTGAACTTAGGGTTTGGTAAGGATGGATACTTAGTTTGGTATGGATGAATCTTTGGGTTTTATATGGTTTGAATCTAGGATTTGGTATGAATGGATCTTTGGGTTATGTGGAATGAATTTAGGGTTTTGCATAATGGTTAATGGTTGTATAGTGGTATTAGGGTTTGCATGGAAGTTAATAATTGCATGGGATGTGTAAAGTTTGTATGAGAGTAAAGTTTACGTATGGAACGCTGATTTGGGATTTGAGGAAAGTAATGTAAGTGTTGTTTGGGTGGTTGAACATTTGAAGGGAAAGTAGTGCGTGGAGCATTATATGGGTACATAGGAAACCGAGCTAGGGTTTGTGTGGATAATTAGGGTTTGGTGCAACTGCTTAGGGTTTTTGCGGTATCAGGTGTTTTTGGTGATTAAAGTGGAGTCATGAGGTTGGAATTTATGAGTTACAATGTGTGAAGTGTTAAAGGAGTGATTCATGCATGTCTAGGGTGAAAGCCGTTGAATAAGATACTTAAGACACTAATTATTTAAAGTGGAAGATCGTTGAGACGGGACCAACCGATCTACCGGTTCGGAATAGTGGTTAGGGTGTTTACCCTATGTGTGACCGATCCACCGGCTATAATAGTGGTTAGGACATGATGTCCTATGCGTAACCGATCCACCGGTTATAATAGTGGGGGTTCACGAGCTCAACAGCCGCAAACTAGAGTTTTGCTAAAATGCCTAAAAGATACTAATTACTTACAGTGGAACACCATGCGTGCCGGAGCCAACCGATCCACCGGTTAGGAATAGTGGTTAGGACGCGTAGTCCTATGTATATCCGATCCACCGGCTATAATAGTGGTTAGGGTGTGACACCCTATGCGCCTCCGATCCACCGGCTATAATAGTGGGGGCTTCCGTTTTCGCATGGATTTGATAAAAAGATATGATGTGTATCGAATTCCGATAAAAGATTAATTAAGTAATTAATCTGGACTATGATTGGGCCTTTATGTATGTACCTGAATGATTGGTCGATATTATGACATGATGATGGTTATGTCCTTTTATTATTATGCACGATTTTATGTGCTTATGTGTTGGCCTTAGTACTCGGTTACCTTACTCAGTACGTAGCGTACTGATCACCCTTGTTATGGGTGCTGCTCATTCCCACGAGTAGTATGCCCTTCTAATTTGTGCAGGTGGGAGACATCAGTTGGGGCTGAATGTTGAGCATGTTTGGCTCGAGATTCAAGAGAGTTGTGGCCATATTATAGTCTTTATATGACTCTAATTCTTTTTGTTAATCTTTTATCGGTTGTAAGTTTAATTCTCTTTTGGAAATGAATTACATTTCTTGATGCGTACTCTGATTTTGTTTTACAACCGTTTAATGCTTATTTGGAAATGGAATTGTATTGATTATTTCTTTTCTTAGCCTTAGCACTTGGTACTGGAACGGTCGGAGAGGACTGGTCTAGTACTAAGTGTGGCGGTAACATTTCCAGAATTCATAGGTTTTCAGTGCTTCTAATTTAATTGCTTCCGCTTTTAAGAAAAAAAAAATTTTAGTGAATTTTGGGGTGTTGCATATACTTTGTGATTTCCTTTCTCTTATCCTTTACCTAGTCCTCCATTATTTTCCTTAAGCAAATGGGATTAGATTTAGGAGAAGTTAAAGGATTCACATTCTTCTCTCTTGCTCTCTATTTTGAAAAAATTACATTTTTTTATTGATTCCCTTTGTTTTCTTTAAATGTACTTATTTTATTTTTTGTTTCAAATTTTGAATTAAGTTTTTTCTAAGTTTTAATTATCATTTCCAAAGCTACCTTAAAGGATTGAAGGTAGTGTAAGATTGTGTTAGGCTCTTTCTTATACTTGTTTGCTTTACTTGCTTTGGCAAGGAAATTTATTCCTACCTCTTAAGTGGAATAATTAGGCATGAGACTGTGGATGCATTATTCGTATTGAGATATATGAAAATTGTATTCTAATGATTTCGCAAATGAGAATGTGGCATGTTGAAGAATATGGAAGCATTTGGTGCAGAGAGCATGTTTCCAGAGAATTTATTCTTAAATGGTGAGTTTGAAATATCAATATGATTTGTGTTTACATATCAATATGTTGGTTATTCTTTTTAACTTGTTACTCTAGGTTTAAACACATTGATTGTTTAGTCTAAAGCAATCGGCTAGTACTTTTAAACTAATAAACTTACTTGTTAAAGTAATCAATTGGTATCATTGTTGGGTTGTTTTATTTTGTAATCTTGTGCCCAAATTGGTAAGTAGTGAAATACCCCAAAATCCTAATTTAGAAAATTATGGTAAAATGATGATTTATTAGGGAAATTAATTAAATAAAATATTTTATTAAAATAAGGGGAAGTAATTAAGGTAAAATCAAGAGGAGAATAATAAATAATTTAATTAGAAAAAAATTAGGGTGTTTTGCTACCCTTCGTGCCACTGTCCACTGCCATTTCCGCAGCAACCACCATTCCCCCTACAACTTAAAACAACCAGCAAGACCTCCCCTACATCTCTCTACCTTCCTTTCCTCTACCTCCTTCTCCTTCACCCTTCCTCCCTCTTTGCCACCTTCGGCCACCATACCAACCACCACCTGTGCCGCCCCTTTTGGTACACCACCACCACCTTAACCACCCTCTCACTCCCCCTCTTCTAACCTAGGCAACCACCTTTCTGCCTTCTCTTCTCCCTCCACCACTACCACCATCGCTGTCGTGTGTCACCTGGTCACCATCGTCCTTAGGAGGTACCCTAACCTACACAACCATTAAATTTTATTAATGCAAGTGTTATCATTATTATTATTATTATTATTATTATTATTATTATTATTATTATTATTATTATTATTATTATTATTATGTTATCATTATTATTGTTGTTGTTGTTATTCTTATTACTACTAACTTAGGAATATTACTGCTAATATTATTGTTAATAATGGTCGAACCCTTACTATCACTATTAATATGATAATCATTACTACTACTAATACTATTATTAATACTAACTTTGGCATATTATTACTATTATTATTATTGTGAATATTTGAACCATTATATTTATTACTATTATGACTATTATTATTATTATTATTACAACTATTATTAATATTACTAGTAATATTAAAGCTATTATATTTATTAATATAAATATTGCTATTAATACTTTAACATGAAACCATATACCTACTAATATCTATTTCGACTAGTAGTAACATGATTAGCTACCTTAACAATAATAACCCTACTTTTACTTATAAAACTACTATTAATATTAGTAACCCCAAAATTAGGCTATGATAAGGGTAAGGTAGGAATGATGGTAATTTTGGTAAGAGAGAAGTTAACACTTAGTATTTCCCTCTTATAGGTGAATCAAGTCAAAACTTTAAGGAGGCATAGGTGCATACTCCAAGACCGGTGTCATATTAGGTGAGGATGTAGCTAAGACTAACTATGTGTGTGTTATGTGCCTTGTATGCTATGTACTATGTTATGATGTATACTTTATGATTATTATGACTGCTTACTTGTTGCGTAGCTTGGATTTGAGGTATGCTTATGTGACTTCCTTTTGGCATATTTATATATGTTGTACTTGTGGTGTTATATAATGTAGCCCTCTAGGACATGCATGCTAGGAGGTTTTAATAATGTGATATGGGGTGAAAGGATGAAAAGGGAAAAGGGGGAAGTGAGTCGAATAAAGGGATATGAGATCAACCTAATTACCTTATGATCCATGAAGGGACAAATAAAAGGAGAATATCAACAAAATAAAAGAGTGGTTACATAGGGAATTCTAGGGTTTTCATAGGATGGATGGAGTCTACATAGGGATGATCCTTACGTGGAAAAAATTGTCTTTGGGTGTAAGTAAGGTAAGGGAAGAGTTTTTGGGGTGATCGGAGGCCTTGGATGAAAAATAGTACGTAGGTTGGTCTAAGGGTGCATAGAAAACTTGGCTAGGGTTTGGGAGGAAAACCCTAATTGGAGGGGGTTGTGAAAATAAAAATAATTGAAGGTGAGTGGAATATGGGGTAGGATTAGAATAATATCATATGCAAGGTAAGTACGGGTGTCATAGGGAAGAAAGGATGGTAGGTTACTAATGGAGAGGTGAGATATGGGAAAAGAAAGGTGTTAGGGTTTGGGATGGCCAACTAAGGTTTTATGGTCACATGTACAATTCGAAGTAAAGCAAAATGATTGGGGTTGAATCTACGTGAGACAATGCGTTGGGTAGTAAAGGATCCTTAATTGTGTGAGACAGAGGAAAGATGGGCCACATAGGCCCAATTTGGATTTCAAGGAAAAACCCTAGAGGATGATAGTGAGTGGGCTTAGATGGCATAAGGTGGTGGGCCTTTACACACTCACTTAGGAGTTGGGTATTCATGATGAGTAAGTAGAAGAGGAAAGGATGTTGGGATGTGTGAGGAGGTGTAGGAGTCCCAAGATATAGGATGGGCCCTCTAGGAGAATGGGAGTATATAAATGGTGTAACCCAAAGAACATGCATGTCTAGGGTGAAAAATTTACTAAATAAGACACTAATCATTTAAAGCTGAAGATTATTGAGTCGGGCCCAAACCGATCCATCGACATAATAGTGGCCAGGTGCTAGGGTGCCTTAGAGACCGATCCACAGACATATAATAGTGGTCAGGTGCTTTATACCCTGTACGTTTCCAATCCACTGACTATTATAGTGGGGGATCCCGAGCTCAATAAACCAAACTCTATATTATGATAAGACATGGAAAAGACACTAAGTACTTACAGTGAAACACCATAAGAGTCGGGGCCAAACCGATCCACGGGCATAATAGTGGCTAGGAGTGTCTTGCCCTAGAGACCAATCCACTGGCATATAATAGTGGTTAGGTGCATTCTTCCCTGTACATTTCCGAACCTCTGGCTATAATAGAGGAGTTCCCATACTCGCATGGACTTATAGAGAGCATGGTGTGAAATAAGCATTTTGACCAGAGATCTAATGATTGAGTTTAACCGGACTATAGTGCGACCTTTATTATTTGTATTATCGGTATGTTAACTACATGATCTTGCCTGTGTTATATGCCTTTCTATGTTTGGCCATAGATGCATGGCTACCTTGCTCAGTAAGTAGCGTAATGACCACCCATTTTATAGGTGCAGCTCATTCCCATGACCAAAAGGCCATGTTGAGTTTGTGTATGTGGGAGATGCTATTTTCGATGCCTACAATGCTTACAAGGTATTGGGTGGGGCAGAAAGTTGTGCTTGAACTTGGCCTGGGGATCGAGAGTGACTTGGCCGAATCTCCTTTTACTGTTCATTTTTCTTATATCGGTTTATTTCAAACTTGTTTTATCATACTATAACTTTTATCCCTTTTTGAAACTTTAATTATGCGATCTTTCAGATTGTAAACTCTTTTTATGTATACCCTAATTTTCGTATTATGAAATTTCTAGTTCTTCTATAAATTCTTGTTTTAAGTTTGATTAATGGTTGACAATAACTCTTATTCATCCTTGTGTTTAAAACAAGATGACCAAGCTTGTGCTGATCATTGTGGTAATATCCCCTATTCACAGTTTTATTTTCTTTACTTCTGCTATATCTTTTAATAAAATAAAATTTTTTAGTAGTAAATTTTTGGGGTGTTACAAGTAGACCTAGTGAGTAGTTGTGAAATATCGCATTTTCCAAAAAAAATTAATTCAAGATTTTGTTTCATTAGAGATAAAATCCATTATATTTAAAATATTTTATTATATCCTTTAAGAGAACATAAACCCTTTTTACATATTAGAAATATTTCATTCAAAACTACTTTTGGATATCATACTCCATCTATATCATTCTAATTAATCCATATTTGAATTTCAAATATTTTTACAAGTCTCCTAATCATTTCTTAAATGACAAATGGATATTATGACATAAAGAATTATTTATGTTATCACTAATTCTTATTCATGTTTTAAGCCACAAATCAATCCTTTTAACTATCTATAAATTATAAAACTTCAAGAATCATCACATTTTAATATTCTTAAGTTAATAATAAACTAAAATAATTTACTTATATTTTATTGTTTTTGCAATTTTTTAACTATTTTTTTAAGGAAGTACTTACTAATTATTATCTTTCTTTGCTTGAATATTATCTAAACTTATTGAGATTGAATCTAAGCCAAAAACTTATGTTAAGAAACAATTGTAGCCTTTGATTCTGGCTCAAGGGGTCTAGTGCCTTTTCTTTCCTACTTGTACCATGATATTTTTTACTCTTAATCATTAATATTGCATGTAGTTATTACTAATCATCATATGATCATTCTTTCATTCATCACTTTTCCTACCTATTCCATTTCTTCTCTTTTCCTTATCCTTTAGTAATGATTTTTTTTCACCCTCATTCCCTGTGGCTTCACAAATATTGGCGCAAAAATTATAATGCATATTCATTACATTCCTTATATTCATTTAATCTTTAGTACATATGTTTATTTCCCATCTTCTTTCCTCTTTACAAATCAGCATACTCCAGCCTTCCTTATCCTTAGCATGAAATCATACTCCCTCCTTCATGCTAATCCTTTATAAAAATAGTGATAATAGTTTCATGTGGGTAATATGAATCATTTCACTCATTTAAGGAGCGTCATACTTATCTTATCTCTAATTTTCTTTTATTTTCTTTATCTTCATCTCTTGGTCATGAGTTCTCCATCCTAAGCTTGAGTTGTGAATTTATTTTCTTCTTCCTTCTTTTCATAATTTTTTACCTTTGCTATAAACAAGTCCTTAAAATATCAACTCATCTTTACCTTTAGTTTTACCTTCTCAACTTTATTCCTTTACTTTCTTTTAGGTCAAGCCTAAATTCTTTCTTCTTCACCTTCTTGCATATCATCTTCCTCTATTTTTGCACCATTATCAAAGCTTCAAGAACTTCGACAAACCTTGGATTTAGCCTCTTCATTGTTTTAACCTTGGTAGAGTTAAATCCTAGTGTTTCATGAGTGATAAGTATGAATTATTTTGCAAATTCTACTTGTATGATTTCTTTCTATTTGGTGTGAATTTATATTCTATAGTGCATTTATTGGACCATAAATTCTCTTTATTTTTCTTGATGAATTTTTTTATAATTAAGAGAGAAAATAGATCAATTGGAGCAAAGCACACTATATTTGGAGCTAAAAAGAGACTAAGATTGTGATTAGAAATGACGTGAGTGAAAAAGAATGAGAATATCAACTAAGATGTGATCTAATTTTTGAAAAAATTATAAACAAAAAAGTTGAATTTATTCATGTTAGTGTTGTAACACATCCAAAATGAGATTAATCAAAGTTTTAACAAAGACATTGTGGCTCAAACACTAAAAATAATTGAAATTGTCAAGAGCAAGTGACGTCAAGAGCAACACTAACATCTTATGTAGTTTATTATAACCGTGTTGATCTATGATGGTGCATATCCCATAACTATTTTCGTAATATTTTAGATAAGAGTTAGGCTTATCTTTATTTCAATTGTTCTTTTAGATATGACTTACATCCTTTTCCATCATCACTTATTCCTAATCCATATCCTCTCTCTTATCTCTATCCCCTTACATTCTTAATCAATCCCATCATTCTCTTATAATTATGAATTGGAGACCATTGATTGTAGGGTATCCAAACTACAACCTCAAAGTTTATTCATCAATTTTTTTGTATCTTATTTTAAATCTTTTGATTATGATGAATATATTTAATTTTGTTACCATGTGCTTCTAGTTTTCTTATACTGAGGTGAATGGAGAATACCCAATCGTGATGTGTTGAATTTTCTTGTAAATGGCCTAATTCAAATTCCTAATTATATATATATTGTGTTGTTGTTTGAATATTCTAGTCAAAAGCATGATCAAATATTGATATAGAGAACTATCATTGATATCGAGAGATGAATTATTAATAGACCCATATGGTGCAATTAGATATTAGACTTAATAATTCAAGATAATTTCATAACTAATTATATAAATTCATAACTAATTATATAAATTTAAGCTAGAGATAGTTGGATGTTTAGCTAGTGATAGGTCATTGTAGCTTAAGAAAGTGTAATAGTATTTGTCCATCTTGACATATTGAATGAAAAGAATTTTGGAATCATTTGACATGTTATAAATTAGAGATTTGATAAGAGACTTAACCATTAGTTTTTAACTAATCAACTCTAATTGATTACATGTTTCTGTTCTTTTTGTTCCTTTGTCATTATGATTTTTGTGTCTTTTATAATTATTTTACCAATAAATAAATAAATAGTCCAAACATATAACAATCTTATTGCTGTTATGGTGCTCACACCCCAACCCAAGTGGGGATGATACCATGACTACTACTTTGACTCCATTCACATGTAAATAGAGAAGATCAAGTTTTTTACACAATTGTTGGCGGTCTAGCAACATGTAACATTAAAACCCAAAAGGCTTCTCTATGATGTAGACAATTTTTTCTTTTTCTTTTGCTATTTTTTATTCATTCAATCATGCTTTTGGTGGTTTGAAGGTGCAATTCATTGAGGAATAGGAAGCCAATAATAATGTCTTCTCTTTTTGTTCAAATAGATGCTTTCTATCAAAATATTAATAATTTGAGCATTTATTACAAGTTCAAACTATTAGCTACTATTTATGGGGAGAATCACATGATAATGTAGAATGTCAAGTAGGTAATCCATTTTGTCAATCATATGAACAAGCTAACCCTATATGTAATTTTAATAGGAAAACTAATTCTTACTCGAACATCTATAATCCGGGATGGTGCAATCATCCTCATTTTTCATAGTGGGTTTAATCCCATTCCAAATTAGTATCAAGTGATCTAACCACCTATATATTATCAAGTTCAATTTTCACCTCAGAAGACAAAACATAGCTCAAAGGAATTGTTGATTACAAGCATCAATGCAAATGAGGTTATTTTCAAAATCATTAAGCATGGATGAAGAATCAAGAGGTGAATGAAAAATAGAAATGTGTCCAATATATTAGCTGAGAAAGCTCAAGAGACCTTATCTAGTGATACTAAGACAAATCTAAAGGAAGGGCTAATCGAAATAAATGTTTCCACAAATATAACTAGAGTACTAGTGAGGCTAAAAGGCATCACAGTGAACTCATAATGGTTATAACAGCCCTAAAAGTTATTTTAAAAATATCCCACTCCATAATCATTAATTGATGATACCCTAATCACAAATCCACCTTATAGAATACTCCAAACACCTTCAATTGATCATATAACTACTCCATGCATGCTAATGGGTAGTTATTCTTAATAGTTACTTGATTCAATCCCCGGTAATCAATGTATAATCTTATGTTACCATCATTCATCTTCACAAATAATGTTACTATTCCTCAAGGTGAGACATTAGGATGGATATACCCCTTCTTTAGCAACTTCTCTAGCTAAATATTCAACTCCTTCCTATAAGGGCTATTTAGTAGGGAGCCTTAAAAGTTTGCTCCATTCCTGATGCTAACTCAATAGTAAATTACACTACCCTATTTGGGGGTAACCCCAGAAATTCCTCAAGAAATATATTTGAGAAGTCCTTAATAATTGAAATTCTCCCTGATATGACATTTTTTCATGCATAATGTAACCGAGCTCTATACTTCCTAAACAAGTCCATCCTTAAGATGATATAAATTCAGAAAAATTTAGCCATATAAGGTTTAATACAATTTTGGTGCAAAAAATGATAAGGAGTACTCTTAGATACAATTTAGAGCAATGCATCTTAAGCTAAGGTAAGATCTATCTTACTCTCACTAAAACTTAGGTCATATATTAGATTATGTTGAAAAGGATTTAAAGATGTCTTTATGCCCTTGGTTAGGATATTTTTATTCTTTAGATAAAAAGATGAATTTAATTATGATACATGTTGTTGTGGAATTTTGATAAGCATTCTTATGATGTAAAAATCATGAAATAAGTTGTATTACCATAAATCATGTGATTTATGAAAGTATGACACAATATGGTTGAATAATGAGATGTATATGGCACATATATGATTCTGTCAATCTAATTTTTGTAGGGTATGTTTGGTTTCTGCTATTTTTAAGCAAGAAATCACGTCAATAATATTTTTAGATACAATTTCATACATAATGTGGTGAAGAATAACTTGATTTTATGTGGTGAAGAATAACTTGATTTATATTTATTTCAAATTTTGAAGCCTTTAAGGGAAAACTTAGCATTTTACATAAAATTTAAAAAGTTTAGATTATTATAAGGGTAGTCTTGTAATTATTATAATGTTCATGAAATAAGAATGGTTGACGGTGTTGTAAACACTTTGATATACTTTTAAATGAAAGAATGGTAACTTTTAGAGTAAAAGGCATATTGGTCTTTTTTATATTGCTCAATAGGCTTTTAGGCCAACAAGGTATTTCTAGAATGAAAGTGGTTTAAATGGTTTCATCTAGCTTCAAAATGAATTCCATAAGAAAATCTTTGGATTTGGTGACTTAAGATTTTTTTAATGGTATTTAAGAAATTAAAGACATTTTGGGCTCATATGACTAAATAAATGATCAATGAGCTAGGATAAACTTGTATCAACAAAACTTTAACCTTTAACTTGGAAGTTAACATTTTTAAATTTTTTAAAAGCATTGTGTTTTCCATTGTTCAATGACCCATGAGCTTAGCTTTGAAAAAAAAAAATTTAAAGAATCCTTTGATATTTAGGGGAACCTATGGATTAAAATAAAGAGGATTATGTGATCTAAGCATCAAACTATATGTTTGGTGTAATTATAAAACAATTATTATAATTTTTTGTGATCATTGAAAACACAAGAGTTTATGTATAAACATATGACTCATCTACTGATGAGGTCAAAGAGGCCCTTGTACCTTCTCTACTTTATAAGAAATCTATGGACCCAATTATGGGATACTAAGAGGGATTGTACACATGGTCAGATGACCATGATGGTGATATATGAGCCCCATGGCATCGTGATAGTAAGATAACCTAGTAGGGTAGACATAAGAGTCTCAAAGGGTGTTATCTAAAAAATCTCACTTGCGCTAATGTATGAGAGATTTGGCTTTCATGAGAAACTATTCAACTAGTTTGGGGCATGCCAATAGATTGATTTATGATTTCACTAAACTATAAAATCCAAAATAACTAGCTGACTAGTCACTGGCACACTAATCAATTATTTATACCAATAAGTTAGTTGTGCCAAACTAGTCCATTGCTTTTATAATACCCTAACTATAATTCTAACCTTACATTATTCTTCTTTTTCCCTTTTCTTTCTTCCTCTTTGCCTCTAGTTCTCTCTCTTTATCTTGGGTGATTCTCCTTTCCCATATAATTTTCTCTCTATCGTGCCTTTGATGAAAAGCTTACGTAATCCTATTTCATCATCTCCATTGCCCCCATCCCTTTATTCTATAGATGTGCCAAGGTTAGTAAATTTGGGTCCTTATAATCCTATCACCGCCACCATTTAATCATCCAACCACCACCAACCAATAACCATTCAAACCTACAAACAAAAAATATACAACCATACCTAATTATAGCCTCTTTATTTTCTTTTCTCTTTTGGGCAACATTTTTTGTCCTAAAACTTCAAACCATCATGGAAAACCAACCAGTTTCCAAAGGTTTGAGTCTTTAAGAAGCCCATAATCTAAGGAGGGATTATTCTATCAAAGCCTTATAAGGAAATATGATGAGAATGTTGGGCATCTTGGAGTCGTTAGTACCAAATGCTAAAACCCCAAGGCTAAGAGGTAAAACCCAACATGAAGGAGAAAGACTAAATGGTGTAGGAGATGATTCCATCGATTTTAGGTCATCTTCTATCACTTCTCCTAGATTGCCATGAAAGAGGAGGTTTGCTAGAATGGAATCCTTTAATAACATCAAGTTGGAGATCCCTGAGTTTGATGGAGCTCATAATCTAGAGGAGTTTTTAAAATAGGATTTGAGGTGTAATAGAATGTTTGAAGCTAGGTCCTTCAGTGATGAAAACTCTTGTAAGGTTGTTGTCCTCAAGTTGAAAGAGCTTGCCTCCTTATGGTAGGGAAAATTTAGTGTATCATAGAGGGAGGAATGTAATGAGTACATATTCTAACATGTTTTATACCCCTTTAATATTAGTTTTTAGTCTTTTATTTGAGTAATATATAAGAATAATTATATTTTGTGATTAAGTGTTAATAATCTTATATATTTTATTCTTTGAGCTAAAATAAATTTAAAGTATAATATTATTTATTAATTTTTCTAATGTTATTTTGTAGGTAAAATATGAAAGGCCCAAAAGAAAAGGTAAGAGGAAGTCGTCGCAAAGAGCAACTAGCAGAAAAAGAAAAAAATATGAAAGGTAGAGAGAAGTGAGCAAGGATGTAAGGAACCAGTGAAATAAAAAGCTTAGGAAAAAAAGAGAGGAAATTAGGGTCTAGAGAGCAGAAACCAAAGAAAAAAAAATTAGATAACACTATGGCAGGAGAGAAAGAAAAGGGAGACTGTCAGCAGAGAATGAAGGAGGGATAGCAAGCAAGGCAATCAACACTACTATAGAAGAAAGAGAGAGAAAATAGAGAGGGAGGAAATTCAAGTGTACAAAAATAGCTTCCGCAAAAAGAAAAAGTGTAAAGAGAAAAAAATAGATATGCAGCAGGAAAACATACGGTGAAGAACAAAAGAAGAAAAAAAAAGGTAGACGTATGCCTAATGCATTATAGCAGAAAAAGAAAAAAAAAAGAGTGAATAGAGTGTGGGACACACCATAAAAGGAAAAGAGAGAGACACATGGAAGAGAGAAAATAAGAACAATGGAACATTTGACTACATGGAAAGCCAAGCCAAAGGAGAGGGAGAGAGAGAAAAAGAGACTGTAAGAGTTATTTTAGATAAAATTTAACAATTTTTCATCTAAGTAAATTGCTAAATTATCATCTATAATTAATTTCAATTATTTTTTCTCTTTTTTTGATATATATTTTTAAGTAATTTATTTATTTATTATGGTTGGCTAAATATTTGTTTCTAGGCAATAGAGTGAAATCCTAGATAATGCTTTGAGATACAATATTTTTTTTCTTTATTTCATGATATCGTTCTTTGACTCTATTTTAATTGGTATCATTTATATATATGATTATGTCAAATATGATTTATATAGTTCATCTCTTAGTTTCCTCATAATGATTGCATGTAGAATTATATGCTTGTTAGATAGCTATATGAACATTCTAGAATTTATATGTATAAATTACAAATAGGTTAGATAATAATCCACCTAATATTTTTGTGATTATAACTGAAGTAGTCAATCATTTAGATATGTGTAGGTCAAAGGCAAGCAATACAACTACACATGCTTTTACACTAGTTTGAGTACTTAGACTAACATACTTCCACATGCGCTTAATACTTTAAATTTAGTTAAATATAGAAGCCACTTGTTGTGACTGTACTACTAGCATTTAATAGGATTTAACATTGGTACATTGTCATGTTAATTATTTTGGGGAAGTAATATATAAGGTGTATAGGCCTATTTTTGGTTTAAAATTTAATCAGTCTCCTTCTTATAATTAAAAGATTATTTAGAAATTATTATTATATTTGGACCTAGTATAGTAGTAGATTTCAATTTTCCTAGCACATTTATCATATTTATAATTAGCTATTATTTTTATTATTTTATTTTATTTATTATTTTATATTTTAAAATCCCCACATTTGTGTTTTTCTTATTATTTATTTTTGTGTGATTTAGAGTTTTATGTATTTATTTATTTTATTTGTGAGCTAGTTAAGTAAAGGTGTTCCTTCTCAGTTATGGGTATAGAACGATACTCTTATTCACCAATACTATAATTGACCATTAGAGAGTTTAAATTACGTGACGGCTACAACCACACAAATTTTTAGCACCATTATTTGGGATTGTTAACTTTACCTTAATTTTTTCTTAGTGTCTTGTGTGTTTTACTTGACTATTTTTTTTTTCATTTGTGTGTTTTCTTTATATCTAGTGTGGTTTACACAATTATGGTTTTTCTATTTTTTTAGGTATTCACTAGTGAATAAATATAAGAGGGAAACCACAAGGAGAGGTTTTAGTAGTGAATCTTGAGTTAGAGATATCCATTTGAGTAATTAGAAAGTTGAAGATTTCTATTTCTCCTTTATCACAAAGAGTTGAATATGAGCTTTTTTATTCTTCATCATCATCCGACTTAGAAGAATCAGCTTTAAATATCAACCATCACTAAAAAATAGCTTATTGACATCACTCATATGATAGGCAATAGGATTTTGCAGGATTTGGAAGCCCATAATATAGCTGAAGCGGTCCCTATATGTATTGGTTATCCTAATCCTACTATTGGAAAGGAAAAAGAGGTTGAGCTCAAGTCCAACTACTTCACCAACTTCCTACTTTCCTTGGACTCCCAAGTGAATATTGACACGAATCTTCAAAGGAGGATGAAGATTAGTGCGAATGTAGAAAGATTAGGATCATTTTAGCTATGATTTATGAAGAAGAAGAAGAATGATTCAAGCAAGAACTCAAAAAGAATGCAATAAAAATTCAATGAATTCAAATTCAAAAAAATTAAATTTGAATATTATCAATATGATATTACTCCAACTAGTCTTAGAAAGGGTATTCAATCATAGAGAGAGAATTAACAAAGTGAATTACTTATGTTATATTTCAGAATCAATTATCCACCAACATGTTATAATGTGTCTAAATTCTATGCTTTATATAGGAGTTTGGGACAATACTAACTAGTATGTTAATTTAGCTACATCTTAAACAAATGGCTAACTAGCACATAACTAATACTACAATGTATTTATATCCTACATAATACATGGCTCAAAAAGACTATTACAAACAAAGTAAGCTAAGATTATAAAAAAAATTATCAAGAATCCTATTCAAAACAATGATGTTAACTTTGAAGGGTTAAATAGGTCTTCTTTACTTTAACTTTCTGTACAATAGCTTCTTTTTAATAGCTTATAACATGTGAAAATCTTAACTATCTTATCTTCTAATATGAATTGACCTTCTTCCTACAAATATATTACATACCTGCCAAAATAAATAAAAATAATATCATTAAGGTTAGTGAAAGCATTATCATCAAAGATAAACAATGTGATCGACTCCAAACCTAAGTATGCCAAATCATCACCTTGAGGATCATCTATGGATTCTCTTGCATCATTATCCCCAAATTGAGAATAATTTGTCCTCAAATTAAAAGCACTAAAATAAATAGACTAACCACCTACATTAAATGTCCTTGAAACACTACCATGTGATTCAAGCAGGTCAAGGTCATAAGCATTATCTCCAAATTTTCTAAGGATTTTAAATGATACGTCTATCATTGAAATTAGTTTATTTTGCTTTAGGTTTGGAAATCTTTCTTTTAATTAAATGTAACCACACTAAATCACCAAGAGAATATACCTACTACCTATAATGTTTATTAGCTTTTTTTTGATAATTTACATTATCACTTTCTATGTTACCCCTAATTTGTTGATGAAGCTTTTGGAAGAATTCAACTCGTTCCTTAGCATCATAATTATTAAGTTCACCTTTCCTTAAGGGTACTATATCGACTACTATATAAGGATTCACCCCATATACAATTTCAAATGGAATCCACTATGTAGTACTTGAAGGATTATGATTATAAGCAAACTCTACATGAGCTAACTTAATATCTCCAATCTCCAGTACTTTTACTTACTAATCCTCCTAAAATTGTGCCGAGAGTATGATTAGCAAATTTAGTTTGTCCATTAGTTTGTGGATGATGTGAAGTACTAAATAAAAACTTTATGCCTAACATCTACCATAATGTTTTTCTAGAAATAAGTAAGGAACTTGAAACCCCTTTCTAAAATAATACTTTCAGGTATTCCAAGTATTAAAACTTCCTTAAAATACAAGTCAACAACAAGTGTGGTATCATCAGTCTTATGGTAGGAAATAAAATGAACAATTTTAGAAATCTATACACCAAGACTATAATAGAATCCTTAACTCTTTGTATTCTAGGAAACCTATGCTAAATCCTTTCCATGATTGACTAGGCACATGTAATGGTATAGAGAAACCATTATGAAAGAAACTCTTACATTTCTCACAAGTAACATATCGATTTACTATAGTCTGTACACCTTTTATCATACGCTGTCTACCGAAATTTTCTTGTAACATTTCTATAGTGTTTTTTAGCACCAAAATGGCCTACAATAGCTCCTTCATATACCTCCTTGATAAGTAAATCCCTTATACTTGATCTTGGTACAAAAAGTCTATTAAGTTTAAATAAAAAACCATCTTGTATAGAATAATTACTATGACTTTCATTTTCTTTACACAATTGATATTCTTCATGAAAGTCTTTGTCATTAAGGCACATTTATTTTAACATTTCAAATCCTAATAATTTCGCATCTAATATGATGAGTAAGATAGATCTCCTAGAAAGAGCATCGATGACTATATTTTCCTTACCATAGAAGTGTTTGATAGATAAGATAAAGGATTGTAAGAAACTTACCCACTTCGCATATACGGGACTAACTTTCTTTTGACCATGTAAATACTTTAGACTTTCATGATTAAAATGTAATACAAAGGGTTTAGGCCTTAGGTAATGACTCCATACCTCTAAACTTCATATAATGATAAAGAATTCCTTATCATAGGCATAATACTTCAATCTAGCACCATTTATTTTTTCACTAAAGTATACTACATGTTTCTTTTCTTGAGAGAGAACTGCTCTAATACCCATCCCATTCACATCACAAGTTACCTCAAAGAGTAGATAAAAATTATGAATAGATAATACAGGAGCATTGGAAAATTTATCTTGGAGAGTATCAAAAGCTTAAGTGGCTTATTTTCCTCAAACAAATTCTGCTTTTTTCATGAGTTGAGTAATAGATGTAGGTATAGTATAGAATTATTTAATAAACCTCCTATATAAACAAGCTAACCCATGAAAACTTCTTATTTAATGTATGTCTTTAGGAATAGGCCATTCTTGAATAGCTTGTATTTTTACATGATACACATTAATACCCTCGACACTAGTAATATAACTGGAAGAAAATATACTTGAAAGCGTAAATTGAAACTTTTCCATTTTTCCATATAGTTTATTTTCCTTGAGTTTCTCAAATAATTTCCTCAAATGTAGAAGATGATCATGTTCAGTTTTTCTATACATAAGTATATTATCTAAATAAACTACAATAAATTCACCTAGGAAAGGACAAAGAATTTAACTTATTAGTCTCATAAAAGAACTAGGTGCATTACATAACTCAAAAAGAATAAAAGCCCATTCATAGAGACCATATTTAGTTTTAAATGTTGTTTTTCATTCATCTCCTCCCCTAATCCTCGTCTAACGGTAACCACTTCATAATTCTATCTTAGAGAATATTCTTTCACTGTATAACTCATCAAGTATGTAATCCAATCTAGGCATAGAAAAATAATATTTGATAGTTATATTATTCACTCCCCTCGAATCTATGCACATATGCCAAGTACCATCCTTTTTAAGAACAAGTAAGGTAGGTATAGAACAAGGTCTCATACTCTCTCTCATGAACCTTTATTAACTATCTCATGAATTTGTTTTTGTAATTCCTTAGCCTCCTCTAGATTACATCTATAGGCCAATCTATTAGGTAAAGGTATCCCTAAAATTAAATCAATAGCATGCTCTATACCCCTAATAGGTGGTAGTCTAGAAGGTAAATCATTTGGAAATACAAATTTATACTAATCAAGAAAACTATTAAGGTTTGAATTGTTAGAAATTTTCTCCCCAAACTAAGATGATTTAGCTATCAAGGCATAACAAACACCCTTTTTCTCTATATAATTAATCATTTCCCATTATTATAAAAATAAACTCTTTTTAATCTCATGTCATAATACATAATCACATTGTGATGGTCTCAACTTATATATCTTTTTATCCATTATCACCACATAATCAATAGTTACACCATCATGAGTTGTATTATGATCATATTTCTATATTCTACCAATTAAAATACTGCAAGAATCCATAGGTAAAACATCATATAACACCTCATCATGATAATCACTAATGTGAAAAGGAATCAGTGTTTGTTTAGTTAGTTTAGCTCCCTTATCCTTATTAAGCCATTATAATGAATATGGTTTAGGATGGATAGTAGTCACTAGTCCTAGTTATTTGACTATTTTCTCACTAGCAACATTTGTACAGGAACTACCATCTATGACGACCCTACAAACTTTATCACAAATTCTACACTTAGTTTTAAAATTTGTATCCCATTGTGTAGATTGATCATTAGGTTGTATTTGTAATATCCTTTGTAGTATAAATAAAAAAACAAAAGAATTTCAAACCTCCTTATACATACATAAGATATCATCATTAGGTTTGGTTTCTAAGTCATTATCATCAACACATGGTTCCATGTTTTTAATTTCATTCAAGGTTAAAGCTCTTGAATTAGGACATTCCTTAGAAAAATGACCACATCCTTTACATTTGAAGCATTAATTAGTGGAAATTTCACTAACTTTGGTTTTACCATTATTATCTTAGTTATGGTTAATTTTTTATCATTAGTTAAATAGTTATGTGTCCTAAAATTTGACGTAGATGCATTAAAATTATTTTTGTTAGATGTAGAAGTTGAAGCACTTGTCTTTGATAAGCTTTAGTAAACTTAGTTTATCTTTCACACTTTAAGGCTAACTTAATCAAATCCTCAAGATAATCATAATCAAACATTTCAACTTTTTCCCTAATCATGTTGTTAAGGCCACCTACATATCTAGCACATTTTTGTTCTTTTATCTCTTGCATATCACATAACAATGCTAGTCTTTCAAATTCCCTAGTGTATTCTTCTACATTAGAACCTTTTCCTAAGAGTATTCAATTTGGTATACTTCTCTTTCTTATACTCTTTAGATACAAATTTTTTATTATGTGTTTCTTTAACCTTTTCCTAAGATAATCATGATTTCACTTTTATCTTACCTATCATGTGTTCTCTTAAGATTGTCATACCAAACATTGAAAAAAAAAACAAATTTGAGAGTTTCTAGCTTACAATTATGCTCATCATCATGCTCCTTAAACTCAAATATTGCTTCAATTTCATGCAACCATTCAAAAAATAAATCAACATCTAATTCAATATAAAATTTAGGAAGGTTAAGCTTTATACCTTTATCATTGAAATGGTTGTACATTTATTGATGGTTTGCATAGCCACTTCAGTTGTGACTAGGGTCATTTGATCCATTCTCTTGCAATCTATCTTCATACTATATTCTAGCATTAAGATGACCACCTCAACCTTGGAATACCCTTCTAAACATGCCTTCTACTCAGTCATTTGTAGCCTCTATTATAGTATGCATGTGTTGAAGAGTCTCTTGCTTGACTACCCTTAATTCCAATATTTTTAGTTGGCTTTGAAAGAAAGGATGTTGCTACAATTGTGCATTTGTTGTATGTACACTTGCTTTAAGTTGTTGAATATTATCATACATAGTCTTCATTGATACATCTTCACTCATACTTAAATATCTCTTCAAATTAAAAATGGAACAACTTCAAATACTTGTTGGAATTTACTTCTTGAAATCTTCTTGAAGTTATGCATATGTTCTTGAAGGAATCTTGCACGCAAAATAATAATGTTTGAATGTATTATCAAGTATTCTTGATAACCATCAAGATAATCTTGATGAAGAACAAGAGAATTCTTGTTTGAAGAAAAAAAATAAAGAGAAGCAAGATGTTGGTTGATATTAGAACACAAGTGAAGATAGATTCTTCTCTAATAGTGATCAATGATAAAGAAATGAATATAAATTTAATATACTAAGTTATTTCAAACCTATGATGTCTATATAAATTTAATAAATCATTAATAAGAAGAAAAAATGGTTACACAAAACAACACTGACAACACACTTGGTGCCTCGTGAGACTTTAAGGACTTTGAAAAAAAACTAAAGAGAATGAAGAAGCATGCTAGAATATCGAAAGAAGAGGAGGAGAAAATTGATTATTTACCTTCAAGTCTTGAAGGTATGAATACTAGGTAGGCAATCTTCAACCTTCAATGTTAAAGCCTAATATGAATAGTTTGAAGATGTGAAGACTCAATTGAAGATCTACTAAACTTTGGTTGAAGATCTACTAAACCTTTCAAATATCTTCAAACTTTGAAGTTAAAGATTTGAAGATCAAGTTAAATATATACTACTCTATTTGACTATCATCAAACTTTAAATTGAAGATTACCTACCTTCTTGATTTAACACTGGAACACACTACATGCATAGGTGTTCATGGGAGGAGAAAATTCTGAAAGAATTCACATGTGAAAGAAGGAGAAGAAGAAGAGAGTTTCAAATGAAAAAAGACGGAAGAAGAAAAATGGTGTTGAATAGATCAAAGTCAAAACATGGACTTGATACCAAAATTAAAACTTATCTTCATCCTCCTTTGAAGATTCATGCCAAAGATCCCAACAAATTCCTAAATGAGTTTTGGTTTGTATGTGTCTCTATGTTCCCCAAGGAGGAAAATCCTCAAAACTTAAAGCTCATGGCATTTCATGTTGTCTTGGTGGATGATGTGAAGGATTGACTTTATGAGCTACCTAAAAGGCAAATATACTGATAGGACACAATATCTAGTACATTCTTGGACAATTATTTTCCTGCTTCACATGTTACGATGCTAAGGAAAAGGATCACCAGAATCTAGCAAGAGCCTAATAAAATATTCCATGCATATACTATAATAGGTACAAACTTTTCTATCATAGTGCCTACAACATGGGATGAAGGAAGATAACTTGCTGCAATACTTTCATGAGGGACTCACTCCACTTGAGAGGAACGTGATGGATGTATCTTGTGGTTCCTCTTTCACGGATAAGGATCCCACTTCAACTCAAGCTTTATGGTAAAATTCAGCTTCTATCACAAATATATATGATGAACTCTCCATTCATGCAAGAGTAAATAAGGTAAGTGTAAATTAATTTACTACTCTTGTTTCATAGATTTCCACAACTAATGGATTTATTACTACATGTAGAGTATGTTCAATGATAGGATATCCTAGTGATAAATTCCCACAAATGACTGGAGGAAAGGATCATACGTAAGCAAATGCCATTAGATTTTCAAATACTTATCATCTAGGTATGTACAACATCCTAATTTCCATTAAAAAGATGACGAAGATGATGATGATTATTATCATTATAATGTTCTTAATCCTCTAGGTTTCAACCAAGTGGCTTCTAGTTTGTATCGAAAATTACAATGGGGATCCTCTCAACCTCGAGTTCTAACCATTGATAAAGATGATAGAGTTTTTGAGTTGATGACAAATGGATAGAATCAACTAATACAAAGCCAGTTGAACATGGATAAGAGATTTTTAATTATCGAGTGCCAAATAGGAGAAGTGTTCACTAAGCTAAACTAATTACATGATCTGGGGAAACTAGCTTGTAGTACCATATACAAACCAAAGGGAAAGTATGAGTTAGCTAATGCAGTGGTAACAAAGAGTGGCAAAACATGTGAGAGTGCTACAAACAAAACCAAGGAAAATTTAGAGCAGTTAGAATAAGATCAAATAATAAAAGAAAGGGAGATCATGTAAAAGTAAGATAATAAGAGTGGAATAAGATAATCAGTTGGCCGCCCCACTATTTACTAGAAATTTCAAGAGTTCTTCAAATTGTAAATCCTCTACCATTCCAAAATTTGCTATTTCTAATCCCATTTCTACTACTCCTTTTCCTAGCAGGCTACCCAAATTAAAGAAGGATGAGAGTGATCAAGCTATATTAGATACGTTCAAAAAGGTGTAAATCAACATCCCAATCCTATAAGCTATTAAGTAAGTACCCAAATATGCAAAATTCTTAAAGGATTTGTGCACCACATGGAAGAGATTGTAGGAGAAGGAAGTGGTTAGGATTTGTTCACTATTCCATGTGTAATTGGTAGCAATAGGTTTTAAAATGCAATGCTAAACCTAGGTGAATCAATTAATGTCAGGCCATATTCTATTTATGAATCTTTAGGTTTGGGAGAGATTAGGAAAGATAATATTATCATTTAACTTGTTACTTGTCCTAATGCATTCCCCAAGGGGCTTGTAGAAAATCTTCTTATGCAAGTTGATATGCTTATATTTCCAACATACTTCTATGTTTTGGATGTGGATGAAAATAGCTTGAGTTCAATGTTGTTGCTCTTAGGTAGGACTTTCATAAGAACACTCATACAAAGATAGATTTTCATCTAGTTCTCTCACTATGGAGTTTGATTGAGAAGTTATAAGCTTCAACATCTTCGAGGCCATGAGGTACTCTATGGAAGACCATTCTTGTTATATTATTAACACCATTGACTTTTTGGCAGAGGATTACTTTAAGGAGGATGATAAATATCCATTTGCAACCACTCTTATGAAAAGCTTGGGACTAGATGAGAAAGGGAAAAATAATTCTTTAGAAGGGATAGAGGTGATACTTTCCCCATATCTTGTGCATATTATGGCACACATGGAGGATAACCCTCCATATCAGCAAGGATCCCCTCCTTTTTCTATTATTTTAGCTACTAAAAAGCCTATATCTTTTTTGATTCAAGAGCAAGAAAGCAAGCTATTGGAAGTCCTTAAAGCTCAAAAAACTCTATTAGATGGAAGTTAGCAGAATCAAAGGGATAAATCCTACCGTGTGTGTTCACCATATACTTCTTAAAGAAGGAGCTAAAATAACTAGAGAACCTCAACACAGACTTAATCCTCCTATGATGGAAGCAGTAAAGAAGGAAATCATAAAGCTTTCAGATTATAGAGTTATCTACCTGATATCATATTCTAAATAGGCAGTGCCTCTTTAGGTGGTACCTAAAAAGTCGAAGGTCACTGTAGTGAAGAAAGAGTAGAATGGTTTTGTCCCAGAAAGGATAATAACTGAACACTAGGTATGTATTAACTATAGGAAGTTGAATGCCACAATAAGGATATACCATTTCCCATTACCATTTATTGATCAAATGCTCAAAAAATTGGTTGGTCATTTCTATTATTGCTTCCTTGATGGGTACTCTAGTTACAACCAAATTCACATAGTAGAAGATGATTGAGAGAGGATGACCATTGCATGTCTATTTAGCACATTTGCTAATCGAGGCATACCCTTTACCCTATGCAATTCCCCTAATACATTCCAAAGATGTATAGTTAGTAATTTCTCTTATTACATTAATAAGATTATTGAGTTTTTAATGGATGATTTGAATATCTTTGGTGATACTTTAATTCTTGCCTTAACAATCTAAATTTAATTTGGAAAAGATGTATAGTTGGTAATTTATCTTATGACATTAAGAATATTATTAAAGTTTTAATTAATGATTTGAATATCTTTGGTGATACTTTAATTCTTGCCTTAAAAATCTAAATTTAATTTGGAAAAGATGCAAAGAAACTAGCCTTGTACTTAATTATGCATTTTAGGGAGATATAAGGAATCATTATTGGTCATATTATTTCATCTAAGAGGTTAGAAATTGATAAAGCTAAGATAGATATTGTGCGCTACTTATCCGCTCCCACTTTTATGAGAAAGGTGTGTTCTTTTCTTAGACTTGTAAGCTTCTATTGAAGGTTCATAAAGAATTTCTCCAACATTTCACAACTAATGACACACCTTTTGTAGAAGGGTGTGTCTTTTAATTGGAGTAGGGGGTGTCAAAAAAGCATTTTATGAACTTAAAAAACACCTAACGACGGACATGGCCTCTTACTATGCAATTAGTGCAGTCTTAAGTACAACGAAAGGATAAAAATCCATACATAACCTATTACTCTTCAAGGACTCTTAATGACGCTCAATTGAATTACTCCACAATAATAAAAAAAGAATAATTAGTTGTGGTATTTGCTCTTGAAAATTGAGATCATATTTACTTCAAATTAAATTTTCATTTTTATAGACCATGCAACATTGAATTACTTATTATCTAAAAAGGAAGAAAAACCCCAGTTAATAAGATGGGTTCTCTTGCTATAAGAGTTTGATGTGGAGATTAAGGAAAAGAAAGGGAGTGAGAACATACTAGCCTATCATTTAAGCCACATGATTTAAGATGGTGTACCTATATCGTTAATTAAGAATTTTTAGAATGAGGTGCTCTTCGTGATACAAATAAGTACACCATAGTTTGTTGATATTGCGAACTATCTTATTACCTATAAGCTACCTACTAACATATCAAGGTTTGTGAAAAATAAAATGAAAAATATGGGATACTAATATGTTTGGGATGACCCCTATTTATGGAAATTTGTTACCGATGGTATAATGAAGAGATATGTAACTAATTCTGAATTTGAGAATATTGTGTCACAGTGCCATACATTCCATTGTAGAGGACACTTTGGTGATTAAAAGACCGCATTCAAGGTTCTTAAAGATGGTTTTTATTAGTCTACATTATTTAAAAATGTTACATGAGATGTGATAGGTGCCAAATATTAATTAACTTTGGTCAAAAAGATCAAACGCCCTTAACCTCTATTATAGTTGTGGAAATTTTTGATATCTAGGACATTGATTTTAGAGGTTTATTTCCATCTTCTAAGGGTTATCTCGGCATTCTTCTTACTATGAATTTATGTCAAAATGGGTGTGATGTGTTCTATCAAAGTGGCTGGAAGGTTGGATCGAAGATTGATGGTAGAAGATGTCACCCACGAAATGATGCAAAAGAAACAAAGGATTGAGAAGGATTATAGGTGAAGAAATCAAGTGACAAAGGATAGGAGTCTCGGCAGATTTGAATTGGTCTTCAAATGTGTCGAGTTTGAGTGTTGATGGAGGAAGGCAATGTCCCAGACTTTCCTTGCTCAATGTTGACTCAAATGAGAGAGATAGACTTCAGCTAGCTATGATCAAAGTTTGATTAAAATTCTTATTCATTCTTCATTTCAAATCATGAGTTCAAGAGTATATATATAGGAAAGGAAGTAGTCGGTGGTTATCATGCCTAAACCAGCCAACTCTTTCCCTTAATCCATGCCCACTTATCATGGTTGAATTAAGCCTATATAACACTTAATCCTAAGCATAATATCATTAGTTAAATGATACTAAGGATTAATATTACAAAGACGAACAATTAACTATGATACATACATGAAAGTATATCAAACCCTAACTTACATAAAATACACTTAAGTTTAGGGTTTACAACAAGTTAATACAACTAATGAATATCATCACCATATCTTCTTGTTGTAAAGTATCATCCTATGTATTCCATAGTCTTTCATTCTTTGAATACTTGTACACATTAAAGTGTATTAACATCTTCTTCTTGAAAATATGTGACATACCTACAAGAACAACTTGAATGTTATTTAATATCAAGCATATAAGAATTATCAAGACTATTTAACATGATAGGCTCCAACATTAAGAAAGCTAAATCTTCCTTACCTTGAGTATTAATATGAACATGATAATTATTAGGTTCATTAGATGCTCCTGCATCAGGGTAGAAGCAATTTCCACCTATACTAATGTCTCTTATGTAGTTATAAGTTTCCTCTACTCTCATATCTTTTCTAGGTTTGGTATGCCTAGAGTGATCATTAGTGATGGAGGATAACACTTTTATAATAGGATAATCGAATCTTTGCTATGCAAGTATAGGGTCACACATAAATTCTTTGCACCCTATTACCCTCAAACTAATAAGCCAACAAAAGTCTCTAAATCAAGAAGATACTAAAGAGGACTGTGAGCCTAAATAGAAGGGATTGTGATGAACTCCAAGGTGGATTTTTAGAGTAAAACACAATGAAAACCAAGAAAAACATTGGAGATATGATCAGAAAATCAATTTTGATCAGCTTGTGATAAAAAAATATCAAAGGAAGATTCAATGCTCAAGACTCTATTGAAAAACAAAGACATCTACAAAAGAAAAAGTTATTCAGAGCGAGAGAAAACACAGAGAGAAAGAGAGAGAACATGGAGCAAAGAGAAGAGAAAGAGAGTGTTTGTATATTTGATGAAAGAACAATCAGGGAATGTCTAGCATTAAAACTGAAAGAGCTTTTATATGAGCTCCCAACCCTACCCTATTGATAACTGAGGTGTGATAGATCAACCTATCAGCCCATTTAGAACATAGCCCACTAAATACTTATAATCTAATTATAACTCCAAATATGGATATGGGTTTAATCAAGCATATAAAAATATAACTGGCCCAATTATAATTGATACAAGATAAATGTAATAAATGTTACAATTTATCCTAGCTCCCATCAACTATAATTATAATGCTAATTATAGAAATTAGGGGACTGTAGAGGCAATAGTCTTGCTAAGCTAATGTGCTTTGGGTAGCTACCTATGTGGGCCAACACTTAACTCTAATAGCATTTGTTCCGGTGATTACATCATATGGCAATACAACATTTTATCTAACAATATCATTTGCATCATTTTCCAATAGCTTCAACATTAGCAATCTTATTTTCCTAGTCAACTATAGAGAAGGAAAAATAGTTAAGTGTAGTTAACACATCACAATTAATTAGAAAACTACTCAAATAATAATTAAAATTATTAGGAGACACATCATTCTCCTATTCTTAGAGAGGTTTCATCTTTGAAACCTTTGTTATTTCAACACAAGGATATAAATTAGAAGCATTGAAAGAATTATTTACATTACCAAACTTACCAGGTAAATTAATCTTATATGCATTACCATTAATATTTTTAAGAACAGTAAAAGGTATATCACCTTTTGGATCTAATTTATACTTCTTAAGGTTTGGAAACTATTATTCTCTTAGATGAACCCATATTAGATCCCTGGGTTGAAATACAACCTTTTTTTCTTCCGTTTTTAGCAGTATCATCCATTTGTTGAAATTTATGACAAATTTGCTTACTCATTGAGTCACATAATGCTTTTATTTTAGCGGCACAAGATTTAGCATCAAAATTCTTCAAATTAGAAGTAGGTAGTGAAATAAAGTATAGAGGAGTCAATGGATAAGAACCATACACAACCTCAAAAGAATATTTCTTAACTGTGGAGTGTATAGCCCAATTATAAGCAAATTCTACATGAGGTAAAATAGATTCCCATTGTTTAAGGTTCTTCTCAAGTATGGCCCTCAACATATTTTCCAAAGTTCTATTCACTACTTCAAATTGCTCATTAGTCTGAGGGTGATGAGTAGTGGAAAATAGTAGCTTAGTACCTAGTTTACCCCACAATACCTTCCAAAAATGACTTAAGAACTTAATATCTCTATTAGATACTATAATCGTAGGTACTCCATCCAATTTAACCGCATTTGCAAAGAATAAATATGTTGTAACAACTGCATCATTAGACTTGTTGCATGGTATGAAATGTGTCATTTCATTAAACCTATCAACCACAGCTAGTAATGAATCCTTAGCTTTACCAACCCTAGGTAATCCCAAAATAAAATCTAAGGAAACATCAGCCTATGGTTGGGTAGAAATTGGTAAGGGGGTATATAGATCAAAAGATTGGGTAGTGGACTTGGCATGTTTACAAGCCACATAATTCACAAAATGTTGCAACACATCCCTTTTCATGTGTAGCCAGTAAAAATGATCGATTAAAATATCTAGAGTCTTTTGAAAACTAAAATGTGTCAAGACCACTACTATGTGCTTCTTGAATCAATAACTCTCTATATGAATAGTTAGGCACACAAAGCCTATTTTCCTTAAATAAGTAACCATCAAAGAGGTAATATTTCCCTTAGCAGCACTACTACAACTATTATATAGTTCCTTAAAATCATAATTGTAACACCCCCAAATTTACTACTGAAAAATTTTGTTTAATTAGAAGGATTTAGTGGAAGCGAAAGGATAAAACCGTAAACTCGGGGGCATTACCGCCACACTTAGTACCAGATCGGTTCACTCCTACCATTCCAGTACTAAGTGCTAAGGCTAAATAAAGTTAACATTAAACACGAATCATTAATAAAACACAAGTCATACAGAAATCAGAGTGCAATTTAGGATTACAAACCAAAGAGTACGTGACTAGAGTATTTCAAAACATAAAGCATAGTACGAAGACGCAACTATAATATGATAATACAAGATCCAACAAGAGAAACAGAGTCTGGCCGAGTCGCTCTCGATCCCCAAGTCAGGTTTAGGCTCAATGCTCAGCCCCACCAGATGCCTCATAGGTGTCATAGGCATCGAAGATATCATCTCCTGCCTGCACAAGCTCAGATGGGTCTTCTACTCGTGGGAATGAGCAACACCCATGAAACGGGTGATCGTACGCTACGTACTGAGTAAGGTAATAGGCGCACTAAGGCCAACATACACAGAGATACATGACATAGCAGACATGGCATAATTACGTAGATAGCATGTAATAGCACAGATAAACAATACCAATTATGAACCAGATAACTTTTTCATTAGATCTCTGATAATTATAATCAATTCGCATCATAGTCTTTATCAATCCATGTGAGTGTGGGAAACCCCACTATTATAGCCGGTGGAACAGTCACGAGGGCCATTCCCTGCCACTATTTTATCTGGTGGACCGGTCATGAGGGTAACATACCCTGCCACTATTATTTGCTGGTGGACCGGTCTGGCCCCGACTCACAAGGTGTTCCACTGTAAATATTCATATCTTTCCCATGTCTTATCATTATCATAATTGGTTTGTTGAGCATGGAATCCCACACTATTATAGTCGGTGGAATGATCACGAGGGCCATGCCTTGCCACTATTTTAGCTAGTGGACCGGTCTGGCCCCGACTCACAAGGTGTTCCACTGTAAATATTTGTATCTTTCCCATGTCTCATCATTATCATTATTGGTTTGTTGAGCGCAGAATCCCCCACTATTAGAGCCGGTGGAATGGTCATGAGGGCCATGCCCTACCACTATTTTAGCCAGTGGACCGGTCACGAGGGTAACATACTCTGCCATTATTATTTGCCGGTGGACCGGTCTGGGTCCAGCTCAACATCTTTCTCTATAAGTGATTAGTGTCTTAACATGACTTATTCAAAAGATTTTCACCATTGACATGCATGGCTAGCTATACTCGCACTTATCCTCCCAGGAGGGCCTGCCCTATATCTTAAGACTTCTACACCTCCTAACTTACCTCAACATCCTTCCCATAACCCACTTTCTCACACCAGGAACCCAACTTCCAAGTGTGTGGGTCAGGGCCCACCACCTTATACCCCAAGGTCTACTCACCACCTTACCCTAGGGTTTACACCAGAAACCCTAATCTAGGCATATGTGACCCTTCCTTTCCTGCCTCCCACAACCCACACTATTATAACGCCTCCCTCAGACTCAAATCTCCCCTCATACCTCGCTCCTCCTCGTTTATTTATATTATTTCCTTTTTTCTTTTTCCACCTTCTCAAGTGAGGGTTTCCTCCCCAAATCCTGGTCGATCCCTACGTACCCTTATCTTATCCTACGTACTATTTTTCACCTTGAGCCTCCAGACTCCCAAATAGACCTTTCGTTGCCTTCCCCACATCACAAAGTAACTTTCCATACGTAAGGTTCGCCCCCATGCGGACCTTAACCTGCCCATGCAAACCTCTTGATCTCTACCATGTCAAACCCTATTATTTCCATGCAAACCCTAGTTCCTCCCATGTAGTCTTAGTTTCTCCCACTCTTCCATTTTATTTAAACCCCCTTTTCTCGTCCAATCACGAATCACAGATTACCTAGGTCATCCTTACCTACGTTAGCCAACTTACTTCCCCTTGGTTATCTTAATTTCTCATTTTTCTCTTTCATGCCCCCATTCCACAACACCTCATCAAATAACCTAGCATGCATGTCCTAAGGGTCACATCCCATCACATCATATTTGCAGCATATCCGTATTAGCACATACCAAACAAGAGCATGAGAATATACCTCGGTTCCAAGCTGCGCTAAACAATAAAAACAGATAACATATAGATCACAACATATAAATCGTACAAGGCATCCAAGGTAAGGAAAACACGTAACACATAAGCGGCCTTAGTTACGTCCTCACCTAAAGCGATGCCGGGCTTGGAGCATGCTCCTACAACTCCTTAGGGTTTTGGTTTAATTCACCTATAAAAGGGAAAATACTAAGGACTAGTTTCCCTCCTACCAAAAGTATCATTACTCCTTATTTTAGTATAAGATTAGGATTGTTATTATTAAAGGGAGTATTATACGTGAAAACTAGGGTTTTTATCTTCAAGTTAGCCCACTAGATATTACTAGCCAAAAATATGCTTATTTTAAATATTTAATGCCATACTTATAGTATTAAACCTAATAGCTTTATTCTTATAATAATAGTACTAATACTAGTTATAGCAAAATAATGACCATAATAATAATAATAGTAATGCTAATGCTTATAGTGATAGAAACCCTAGTGTTTTTAAGGCTAAGCCTAATAATAGTATTAGGGTTAAAATAATAGTATAATAATTGCAATACCAACAAGTACAAATATTCCTACAGATAATAATGATAAAAGTTATATTTTGAATAATAATAATATAAGGGTTCAAATGTTTTTGTCACAATAATAGTAATAAAATAATAATAATAATAATAATAATAATAATAATAATAATAATAATAATAATAGTAATAACTAATAAGGATACCATAGTAATAATGTTAGTGTTAACAGCATTAGGAATAATATTAAATGGTAAGGTACTAAGGTTTAAGTATTCTTCTTATTTAACAACAAAATGGTAATACACCAACTTCGGGTTAAATAACATTAATAATAATAAAAGTAGTAGTAATAATAACAATAATGATAAAGATGTTAAGTATAATAATAATAATAATAATAATAATAATAATAATAATAATAATAATAATAATAATAATAATAATAATAATAATAATAATAATAATAATAATAATAACCAAAATGATGATAATAATAATAATAATATAAGGGCCCAAATATTTATATTAATATATAAAAGTGATGATGGAAAAAAGTAGTTTTAACAATATTAGTAAGGAGATAATGATAATGATAACGGTAATACTAATAGTAATAATAACAATAATAATAAAATAAAGTTAGGCTAAGTAGTAGTAGTAGTAGTAGTAGTAGTAGTAGCAGCAGCAGTAGTAATACTAATAATAATAATAATAGTAATAGTAATAATGTTAAGCATAATAATAGAGGATAACAATTGAAAAGAATAATAGTAATATAAGAGTCCCAATATTTACACTAATAATAAAAGAGGTAATGGTCAAGTTAGTACTAGTAAGAAAATAATAATATTAATAATAGAGATAATAATAATAGTAGTAGTAATGGTAATGTTATTAATAATGATAAAGATACTATATAATAATACCATATTTATAAATATTCTTTAAATTAGTTTAGGAAATAAGAGTGATACATAATAATAATAATAATAAGGGCAATACTATTAATATTACTAAAAATTGTTAACACTTATATAAAAAAGGTTTCTAAAGTTAGATTAACTAATGATAAAGATAATAATAATAATAATACCAACCATAATAATAATAATAATAATAACAATAATAATAATAATAGTAATAACCTTAATATTAGTAAAAATTATTAATCACTTGTGCTAAAAAGGTTTAGGGGTTGAGGAGGTTAGAGCACCACCTAAGGTTAGTGGTGGAACCGACGACGGCGCGTGACGGCGACGGCGGCGGTGGTGGAGTAGGAAGAGAGGGGAAAATGGGTATATAGTCTAAGAGAGAGGGAGTGGAGGGGTGTTTGAGGTGGAGGAAGGTGCAGCAGGTGAAGAGGGGTGGAATGAAGGTGGTGGTGCAGCTGGGAGTGGCGGCACATGGTGGTTGGTGCGGCGGCCGAAGGTGGTGGAAGATGGGGGAGGCAAAAGGAGAGGGAGGCAAGGGGAGATGATGGTATGGGAAGGTAGGGGAAGGTTCCCTAGGTGTTTTAGAGGGTGGAGGAGGTGCTGGTTGCGGCGAGGGTGGCGGTAGAAGGCGGTGCGAGGGGCGGCGAGAGGTGAGAGTATGTTGATTGGGTTGGCGGTTTTGCACGGCCGGGGTGGCTCGTGCAGGGAAAATCGAGGGGAAAGGAGGGTCTAGTTAGGTATAAGGTGGTGCAAGGATCGGTTCTAGGTATTTCTTGGCTAGCGGTAATAGGCGGAGGCGGTGGAGGGCTCGTATGATTAGGCAGCAGTGAGAATGGTGGCTTTTTGGGTTTCGAGATCAAAATTCAAATCGAGGCAGGTAATGGGGTATATATAGACCAATTGGGGTGGTTAACAGGGCTGTTAACGAACCGAATTGAGCCGAGCTGGGGTAGGCTTGCACTTGGTTCATTTACTAAACAAGCCTAAAAATAAAGCTTGGGCTTGGTTTGTTTATAAACGAGCCGACCTTTAAACGAGTTGAGTCAAACTTTTAACGAGCCGACTCTCGAGCTTTGGTGGTAAATGAGCTGAGTTCACGAGCTTTTGCATTCTAAACGAGCCCGAGCCCAAATTTATTAAGCTCAAGCTTGATTTGTTTAATAATCAACCCGAGCTCGAGCTCAATTTTTAAGCTTGTTTAATAAGCGAGCCAAGCCGTTAACGAGACGAGCCCAAAAAGCTCGCAAGCCGGCTTGGTTTGTCAACACCCTTAGTGGTTAATGAAAAGGGGAAGGAGACAAGCTGTGGCAGGTGCTAGGCATGCCGCCGGTGGTGGCAGTCGAGGCGGAACTGTCATGGCAGGGGCGGCAAGCTCGAGGGAAGAAAGAAAAGGAAAGGGGAAGGTGCTCAGGAGAGGGGAAAAGGGTCAGTTGGGGCTGAATTAGTGAAAGAAAGCGACGGGAGAGGAAAGGGAGGACGGTGGCTGGCGGAGTGCTGGGTTACTACTCCTCGGTCGCCGCCACGCCCCGAGGAAGAAGAAGGGCTCGGGACCAGCCAGCTCAGGGAGAAAAAGAAGAAAAGAAAAAGAGGACTAGACTGGCCGGGGAAGGAAAGAAAAAAAGAAAGGGGGAAACGATGCGGCCCTAGGCTGCCGAGGGAAAGCTGGGTCGCGTGACGGGCTCACCCAGGTCGAGGGGGGAGGAAAAAGAAAAAAAAAGAGAAAGAAGAAGAAAACAAAAAAAAGAAAGGGAAAATATGTGGGTTGGGTATTTTGGTATTATTATTATTAGTATTATTATTACTATTATTATTATTATTATTATTATTATATATATAAATAAGTTAGATATTTAATTTTAATAAAAATTATTTTAAGTATAATAGTTAAATTTATTTTTAGATTAATTGGGCTATTTAGGATAAATTTTCCTTAACCTCCATTTTGATTAGTAAAATGTCCAAAATTTTCTAAAGAATTTTCTCTTCACTTTCCTCAATTAATTTCCTCTTTATTTAATAAAATAATTTATTTTCTAAATTTTCCTAATGAATCATTATTTTTCCATAATTCCTAAATTAGGATTTCGGGGGTATTTCAATAATCATCCTTATGAAGTGTCATAATATGAAAAAAAAAAACTAATAATTTGGCATCTACTATATTTAGCAAAGCTTATGCATTAACAACTATATTATTGTCTCCTTTCTTCCACTCAATCACATAGGGAAAACTCTCAATAAACTTTTATCCACTTTCCTTGTCTCCTATTCAACATAGACTAACTTTTCAAATGCTTAGTAAGCTCCTGATCAGTATTATCAACAAATTCCTTAGGCTGCAAATAATGTTGTCATACTTCTAATGCTCTGACTATGGCAACAACACTTTCTCATAAGTAAAATAATTCAGTGTACTACCACTTAGTTTCTCACTAAAATAAGCAATTGGTCTACCCTCCTAAGAAATCATTGCCCCAACTCTAAGACCTAAAGCATCATAATCAACTCAAACCTCTTATCAAAATCTGGCAACACTAATACAGGTGCCTAAGTTAATTTTTCCTTATGTATATCAAAGGCCTTCTATTGTTCTAACCCCATTTAAACCCATTATCTTTCTTAGTGATAGCAGTTAAAGGTGCAACCAATGTACTAAAATTCCTCACAAATATATAGTAAAATGAACATAAGCCATGGAAACTCCTAATCTCAGTAATAGATTTAGGTAATAGCCAATCTTGGATTGCTTTAATTTTATCCTTATCAATTGAGATTCCATCCTTACTCATAACAAATCCCAAAAATATTACACAATCTACAAATAACCTTGATTTAAATAGATTAGCATATAATTATTCCTCCTTAAAGACATCTAAAATAGTCTTAAGATGTTTCAAGTGTTCAGCAATAGAGTTACTATAAATAAGTACATCATCAATGTATAAAACCAAAAACTTCCCAATAAGATTCCTAAGGACATCATTCATGAGCCTCATATCGTTACTTAAAGCATTAGTTAATCTAAAAGTAATTACTAACCACTTATATAACCCAAAGTTTGTCTTCAAGGTAATTTTCCACTCATCTCCTAGCTTCATTCTAATTTGATGATAACCAATTTTTAAATCAATTTTGGAAAACACTACAGGGCCATGTAATTAATCCAACATCTCATTCAGCCTAGGTATAGGACACTTATACTTAATGATTATTTTATTAGCAGGCCTACTATCTATACTAATCATCCAACTTCCATCCTTCTTAGGATCTAAGAGAATAGGTATAACAGAAGGACTCATGGACTCTCTAATGTATCCTTTATTTAATAATTCAGTAACTTTTTGGCTCTTTACTTCCTTCGGATTAGCCCCTATATATAGGCCTATTAGGTATAACAAACCCTAGAATGAAATTAATTTGGTGTTCTATACCTCTTAAATGGGGTAAGCTATGGGGATTCTCTTCTAGAAATAAATTAGAGTACTCACTTAGCAAATTCCTAACATTACTAGGTAAAGAATCTAGTAAATCAGCTTGACACTCATAGCATTCCTTAAACACCATCAAATATACAACTTTATGTTCACCAAAAGCACATTCAACCTCACTTTTCTTAGCACAAAATCCTATAGATTTCTTAGACTCCTTAGAATTATCTCCAAAATCTAAATTATGCTTGTTTAACTCATCATAATTAGATTTCATCTTTACTTGATCATCATAAATTTCCTTTGGGGTGAGAGGTGCTAATGTAATCTTCCTATCATCCTTATACAATGTATGCTTAATCTTGTACCCATCATAAGTAACTTTCCTATCATATTGAAAATGTCTTCCGAATAATACAAGGGCAACATACATTGGCACTATGTCACACAACAAAGAATCCTTATCCTTCCCCAATTTTAGATTAATGGGCACTTGCCTACTGACTTTAACATCCCCCAATTCATTTAACCACTAAATTATATAAGGTTTGGGGTGTTTAGTAGTTTGTAATCCTAACTTAGACACTAAAATTATGCTAGTAGCATTATTGCAACTTCCACAATTGATTAGCATATTAAAACATTTTTCATTGATCAAACACCTAATATAAAAGATATTCTATCTTTGTACTACATTAGGAGTAGGCAACTTATTTTTAATGCCCTACGTACCACAAAGATATCAAGGTTAACAGGCAACTCAATTTATTCATCAGAATCATTAAAGTTATTTCCCAACTCAGCACTCTCTAAATCCTCTCTTTCATATTTAGAATCAATATCACCAAATTCCCTGATTAGAATATTTCTCCTATTATGGCACTCAAAAGCTATATGTCCAAAGCCACCACACTTAAAACATTTGATATCTCCAACCCTTATTCTTACATTAGTACTACTAGATGCAATTGCCAAAACCTTATCATTTCTATTCTTAAATTTAGAATCACTATTTTGACTTTTAAATTAAAATTTCCCATTATTCCTCCAATTACCTAAATTGTTTCCACCAAAAATTTCCTTGAGTTATTATTAAATCTAAAACCAAGTGGTTTAAATTGCCTAATCCTTTTGATTTTACCTTATATATTAATTGCAATATTTACTAACTCCTCTAATTTCCTAAATGGTTACAATTCTACATTATCAGCAATCTCACAATTCAACCCACTTAAAAACCTAGCCATAGTTGCATCTTCATCCTTAGTAATACCAACCTTAATTAAAGTTATTTCTAACTCCTTAAAGTATTCATAAATAGTTCTATTTCCTTGATTCAAAGTCTATAATTCCCTATACAATTCCCTATATTAGTAATTAGGTATGAATCTCTTCCTCATCAATGACTAAAACTCATCCCAATTCTACATATGTGGTTTCCCCACTTCTACGCCTAGATGACACTAGGTTATAATACTAAGATGAAGCATAATTTGTAAACTCTACAACTTCCACCTTTATTTTCTTCTCAACAAAGTAATTATGAAATTCAAAGACTAGTTCTATGTTCCTCTCCTATTCAAAATAATAATCTAGATCACTTCTTCCATTGAAACTAGATATATTAAACTTAATACTACCTAGGTTCCAATAAATTTGATCCATTTATTTGTTGTTCCTATTATACTACCTTGGACGCTTATCATCATTAATATACAATTGGTTCTCAAACTCTTCTAAGTCATTAAGGGGTGATACCTTGTGTTTAGGTTCAACAGGAACTCTACCGAGCACACCACCAAGTTATTGAGTCCTAGTAACTTGCAAATTAGTTGGTCCAGCATCTTGTTCCCCTAATCTTTGTTCCAAATTAGCATATAAGGCAAAAAATTGTGTGGTCAATTATTCCTAAAAGGATCTAATTGTTTCGAATACATCATTAGTGGGTAAAGGAACTAACTAGTTTAGATAATGACTGTTATGAGAAATTTTAGCAATTATTAAATATCCTCTAAGTTACTCTAATAGTTATCACACAACAAACGCACATAAGACAATACTTAATCTAGTTAATCACATCAACAATATACAAAAAGTAAAAAATCACGCACGTAATAGTAGAAAATGAGATACTAGAGAATTAGCAAAAACAAAAGAAGAACAAAGAAAAGAAGGAAAGGAAAATGTTACAAACGGGTGAAAGGAAAAGGATAGAGACAAGTTGAAAAAGACTTTGATGGATATGAATGAATATACAATTATCTAAACCTATTATACAATCTTTAGAAAATGAAGAAACAACAAGCATCACAATTATCAAAGTAATGAAGATTAGATATTGTAAGAGATAAAAATGGAATGATTAGCACACCAACACATGTTGGCTATCCAATTTCCAAAGCAAAAAAAATGAGTGGCCCTTCTTCTTGGAAAAGGAACCCCTCTAGCATTAAAATTTCAATTTGCCGGTGAATGATGAATCAGATGATGCACTCAAGGGTCAAAAAGACTCTTACCTCTTTTGGAAACATTTACCTTCCATGGATTAGACATTGACAACATCGAGATGGAATAGTAATTCTAGCAATGGCAAATGTGGTGCTAATTGCCAATGGATCATAGCAGATCCGACTAGAAGTAAGTAGATCTAGAAGAAAACTTTCATATCAGAATAAGTTCCAATAGATTGTGAAAATTAAGAATGTGTTTTGAGAAAAATCTAGAGCAAAAATTGACATATTTGAGTATGATAAAAATGAATCTCTATAAATTATTTTAGATCTACTTTAGAACACTCAATCTAGTTGAGATTTTAATAGATCTAGCAATTTTGCTGCAAATTGGGCCTCAACAAACAACTCACTTCATAAAAACTAATAATCAAAACAAGATTTGTTTGATCTTTGAAGATACTCAACAAATTGCCAAGAACAAGGAGCACTGAGATGCTTCCTTCAAAAGAACTTACTTCAACTTAAGTCGATTAAAAAAATTTGAGGAAATGCCTAAATTGGGGATTGTCTAGCATTACAACTTAAGGAGCTTTTATATGAGCTCCCAAACCCTTACCTATTTATAACCAAGGTGGGCTGTATAACTTATTAGCCGATTTAGAACTTAACCCACTATATAATTATAACCTGGTTACACCTCCTAATAAAGATATAGATCCAGTCCAGTCTCGCTTACTAAAAATATAATTGGCCCAATTATGACCAATACAAGATAAACGTAATAAATGTTATAGTTTATCCTATCTCCCATCAGCTATAATTATAATGTTAATTATAGAAGTTAAGGGATTGCATAGGCAACAGTCTGACTAACGTAATGTGGGTTGGTTAGCTACCTATGTGGGCTAACACTTAACTCTACTAGCATATAATATGGTGATTGCATCACATAAAAATACAATATTTTATCTAACAGTATCAGCTACATTATTTTCCAACAACCGCAACATCAACAATCTTATTTTCCTAGTCAACTATAGAAAAGAAAAATAGTTAAATATAGTTAACATAGCATAATTAATTATAAAACTAATCAAATAATAATTAAAATTATTAGGATACTATAACACCCCCAAAATTTACTACAAAAAAATTTCATTTAAATAAAAAGGTTTAACGGAAGTAAATTAATAAAACCGTAAATTCAGGGGGCATTACCGCCACACTTAGTACCAGACCGGTTCACTCCTACCATTCCAGTACTAAGTTCTAAGGGAAAACAGGGTTAAAATCAAACACAAGTCATTAATAAAAACAATGAGAGTCCATGAGAGGACTCCCTCATAGACATATAGAAATCAGAGTGCAATTTAGGAGTAACAACCAAAGAGTAAGCGACTATAGTTTTCCAAAAACGTAAAATGTCGTACAACATCACATAACTAGAATAAAACAATATACGGTCAAATCAATAGAAAAACAGAGCCCGGCCGAGTCTCTCTCCATCCCCAGATCAGTTCTAGGCTCAACGCTCAGCCCTGCCTGATGCCTCATAGGTGTCGTAGGCATCAAAGACGCCATCCCCTACCTGCACAAACTCAGACAGGTCTTCTACTCGTAGGAATGAGCAGCAACCATGAACGGGTGATCAGTACGCTACGTACTGAGTAAGGTAACAGATGCACTAAGGCCAACATACAACATAGCTTACATAGAATAATCACATAGGCAGTATGTGGTTACACAGATGATGAAGGCCGGCTATGGTCTGGATAGACTTATTTTTTAGATCTCTAGTAAGTATAATCGATTCACATCATAGTCTTTATCAATCCATACGAGCGCAAGAACCACTATTATAGCCGGCAGACCGGTCATGCAAGGAAAAACGCTCCTGGCCACTATTATTCGCTAGTAGACCGGTCTGGCCCCGACTCATATGGTGTTTCATTGCAATTACTTCATATCTTTCCTATATCTTATCATCATTACATTTGGTTTGTTGAGCATGGAAACCCCCACTATTATAGCCAGTGGATCGGTCATGCAAGGCAGAATTCTCCTGGCCACTATTATTTGTCAGTGGACCAATCATGTAGGACACCTCGGCTCTTGGCCACTATTATTCACCCGTAGACTAGTTTGGGCCTGGCTTAACAATCTTTCTCTTTAAATGATTAGTATTTTATTCGTGTCTTATTCGATAAGTATTCCACCCTTGACATGCATGTCACCCACATTCTACTTCTATCCTTTCAAGGGAGCCTGTCCCATATCTTGAGACTCCTACACCCCTTATCACGCCCCAACATCCATTCCCACTTTCACTTACACATAAGGAAAACCAAGATCCTAAGGGTGTGGGTTAAGGCCCAACACCTCATGACATCAACTCTGCCTACTACCACCCTCTAGGGCTTTCCCTTAAAAACCTTAATTGACCTATATGGCCCAGCTTCCTCTCCCTTGTACTACCATTATTTCATTTATCGCCCCACACTTTATCTTATTTAGATCCAATCCCAAAACATATCACTTTACCTCTTGATTTCGCATGTGACTTAAAAAACCCTAGTTGACTACTTCAAATCCTAGTACCTTTCTTCTCCCACAAGTAACATCTCTTCCCCCCCCTCCTAATATCTCTTCTCTCCCATGGCACCCATACTCACTCCGTATATAATAAATTCCCGCTCTCAACCCGTACACCACTCTCCCTTAATTGTTTTTACTTCCACGGTTTTTTTTCATATTAGCGCTTCTTGCCAAAACCCTAATCGGGTCCCTTATACACCCTTACACCAACCTATGTACTATTTTTCGTCCCAAGTCTCCAATCACTCCACAACTCTCCCCTTAGCTTATTTACACCCTAAACAACTTTTCTCATGTAAAGATCATCCTCACGCAAGTTTTATCCAACTCATGCAAACTCTCGAAGTCCCCATGCAAACCCTAGAATTCTCATGCAGGGTTTCCATCTCTCATTTATTTTGGTCATTCCTTCCTCTTTATTTTCCTCTCATAGATCATGAGGTAGTTTGGTCAACCTCATATCCCCCTTAGTGAACTCACTTCCCATTTTCTTTCTTTTTATCCCTTTCATTCCCATATCATATTATTAATTGTCCTAGCATGCATGTCCTAGAGGGCCATAAAGAAACATACAAACATACCTCAACTCCAAGTTGCGCTACACATAAGACAAGTTAATGACAATCATACAATACATGACATAGCATGACATATGGCATCCAAGATATACAAGTCACACAACACACATGGCCTTAGCTACATCCTTACCTAAAACGACGCTGGGCTTGGAGCACGCTCCTACGCCTCCTTAGGGTTTTAACTAGTTTCACCTATAAGGGGGAAAACTAAGGGTTAGTTTCCCTCCTACCAAAAATATATTATTTCTCTTTTTAGTCTAAGATTAAGGTTACTATTATTAATGGCAGCTTTACAAGTGAAAACTAGGGTTTTTATCCTTAAGTTAGCCTACTAGATATTACTAGTCAAAATATACTTATGTTAATATTTATAGCTATATTTGTATTATTAAACCTAATAGCTTTATTTCTTCTAATAATAGTACTAATACTAGTTATAGAAAAATAGTGATAATAATAATAATAATAATAATAATAATAATAATAATGCTCCTAGAAATAGAAGCCTTATTACTTTTAAGGCTAGGATAATAATAGTATTAGGATTAAAATAATAATATAATAATAGTAATACCAACAAAGTATTAATATTGCTAAAGATAATAATGATAATTGTTATATTTGGAATAACAATAATGTAAGGGTTCAAATGTTTTTGTCACAATAATAGTAACAAAATAATGACAATAATAATAGTAATAACTAATAATAATACCATAGTAATATTGTTAGTAACAAAGGCATTAGGAATAATATTAGAAATAATAATAATAATAATAATAATAATAATAATAATAATAATAATAATAATAATAATAATAATAATAATAATAATAATAATAATAATAATAATAATAAGGTTGAGTATTTTTCTTCCATAGTAACAAAATGGTAACATGCCCATTTCGATTTCAATAATATTAATAATAATAAAAATAGTAGTAGTAGTAGTGGTAGTAGTAGTAGTAGTAGTAGTAGTAGTACTAGTAGTAGTAGTAGTAAAGACACTATATTAATACTAAAGTTATAGCCTTTTAAATGATAATACCATAGTTATAAACATTTCCAAAGTTAGGTTAGATTGTAATAGTGGTAACATAATAATAATAATAATAATAATAATAATAGTAATAATAATAATAATAATAATAATAATAACAACAACAACAACAACAACAACAACAACAACAACAACAACAACAACAACAACAACAACATTATGGGTTATACTATTAATATTACTAAAAATTATTAAAACTTATAGAAAAATAACTTAAGGGCTAGGGAAATTACAATACCTCCTAGGCTTGGTGGCAGAACCGGCGGCGGCGGTGGAGGAGAAAAAGGGGTGGAGAGATGGAGGTATAGGGTAAAGGTGAAATGCCCCGAAAATTTCTAATTTTAAAAATTATAGTTAAATAATTTTCTATTAGAAAAATTTATTAAATAAATTATTTTCATTAAAATAAAAAGAAAATTAATTAGGGAAAATAAAGAAGAAATTTATAAATATTTTAATTAGAAAGAAATTTGGATATTTTAACTAATTAAGGATATTATTTTGGAAATTAATTAAATAAATTATTTTATTTCAAATAAGAAGGAGAAAAAATTCAAATTAATAGGAATTTCATAAATAATTTAATTGGAGAAATTTAGGGTGTTTTGCTAATTAAAATGGAATTTATGGAAAACATTTCAAAAATCCTAAATTAGCCTAAAAAGGGATTTAAATATTATTTTATTTAAATATTATTATTTTTAAATATCCAAAATATTCATATTAATTTAAATACCCAACCTAATTATTTTCTCTCTATTCCCTTTTCCCTTTTTTTCCTTTTTCTTTCTTCTTTTTTTCTTTATTATTATTTCTTCTTCTTTTCTTCCTTACCTTAACCCTGATTGGGCCTGCCTACCCACCGCCCAATACTTCTCTTCCTTTTTCCTTCTTCTTCTGTCGACCCAGGACCCTACACCGATCTTTTTCCCTTTTTCCCCTGAAACGTAGTGTTTGGGCTCCTATTTTTAATCGCCGCCCGGTTTGACAGCCTTCCCTTTCTTTTCTTTTCTTTTTCCGGAACTGCCAGTTCCCCCCCCACCTTTCTTTCTTCTTCTTCCTTTCTTCTTCTCACCGTTTTTGCCTGCAACTTCGTCGCTGATAGCCTCCAAGAATCACGCCACTGGTGACACCTGATTTGACCGCTAATTCTCCCTCTCTCCCTCGCCGATTCAACAGCCCCATCGGCCCAACCAACTCTCTCCTTTCCTCGCACATTTTTTCCCTCTCCCAGCCGGCCACTACCTAGCCCTGTTTTGATTTCGCCAGCCAAACAACGCCGCCGATGAGCCCTAACTGACCTGCCCCGATTTCCCCGTCTTTCCTTCGACCTTATCCCCTCCATAACACTATAATTAACCCCTTAAGCTACCTTATATCAAGCTTTTCTTACCCTACTTATAAAATCCACCTTGTGCGTTGCCGCCCCTTCAGACACTATTTCTGCAGCCTCCGGCCAACTACGCCGCCCTCTCCGCCTACCTAAACCTTCCCTACACTGCCCTCAAACTAACTAAATCACCCTCATCCCTCGATTTTTCTTGCACAATTTGCCCCGGCTATGCGAAGTAGCCCTCCTGATCAACCCTCTCTTCAACCTCTATCGCCCTTCGAACAATTCTTGGCCACCACTTTCGCCGCTTCCTCTGCTCCTTTCACCTCCCAAACTGTATTGCAGGCCACCCTCTACCTTTCTTTTCCTCTCCCTCCCTCTCCCTCCTAACTCCCTTCATTCTACTCCTCTCCCTCTAGGTAGTCTCAAACACCCTAACTCCCACCTCTATTCTGCCTCTCCTTTCCCAGCATCTAACTTTTCCCTTTGTCTTCTCTTATTCCGGTCACCGCCACCATGCACTACTATCGGCGCCGCCTATCACCACCAGCCTAAGGTTAAACCTTAAACCCTCTCAACCATTTTTTACTATTTAAACAAACTTTATTTTATTTTATTTCATTTATTTGAATATATATACTATTATTATTATTATTATTAAATTTACTATTATTAATATTATTATTATTATTAATGTTTTTATTATTATTTCTATTGAGGGTCGAAGCCCTATTATAATTTTATTTCGATTTTATTATCATTATTATTATTGTTGTTATTATATTTATTATTAATATTAATATGTGGTTGTTGTTGTTGTTGTTGTTGTTACCATTTTGAAATTATTATTATTATTATTTCATTATTATTATTACAAATATTTTACTAATAGTGTTGCTATTATTATTATTATTATTTATTGTTATGCTATTATTATTATTATTTATTGTTATGCTATTATTATTATTATTATTATTATTATTATTATTATTATTATTATTACTGTTGTTGTTGTTATTGTTGTTGTTGTTGTTGTTGTTATTATTATTATTATTATTATTACTGTTGTTGTTGTTATTGTTGTTGTTGTTGTTCTTATTATTATTATTATTATTATTATTATTATTATTATTATTATTATTATTATTATTATTATTATTATTATTATTATTATTATTATTATTATTTTCAATGTTAGTATTATTATTATATATAGGGCTAAAACCCTATTGTGCCTATTTTGAATTGTAGTAGTAGTATTATATATATCAAATCTTATTATTATTAATATTATTAATATTTTATCAATAGAGTTTATTATTCTTATTGGTGTTATTTTTATTAATATTATTATTTAATAAGTTTATTATTATTCAATGTGGGGTAGGAACCCTACTTCATTTTATCTTCAAATATTATCCTTACTATTATTAATTTTATGATTACTATCATTTTTGAAATATTATTATGGTTTTTATCATTATTATTATTATTACTATTTTATTATTATTATTATTACTACTAAATTTTGTATTAATTTTACTAATGTTATTACTAGTATTATTTTGATAAAGGGGTCGAAGCCCTTATTTCACTTTGTTTTTTAGTAATGCCCTTTTAGTAATGCCCTTACTACTACTACTACTGATGATGTTGCTGCTGCTGCTGCTACTACTACTACTATTATTAGTACTATTACTATTATTATTATTATTATTATTATTATCATTGTTATTATTTTCAGTATCTTTGCTATTATTGTTTTAGTATCATTATTATTATTATTAGGGTAAAGTCTTCAACCTTATATTATCAACTTTTATAATATTACTATTATTTCTTATATCTTTAACAAAGATAGTAATTAGTTAATGTCATTTTTATTATTACTTTTTTATTATTTTATCAAAAACCTAGTCTTAGAATAAATTAATAAGTAATTTTGTTTTTGATAAGAGGGAATCTAATTTTTAGATTTTTCCTCATATAGGTGAGACCAATCAAAGCCCTAAGGAGGCATAGGAGCATGTTCCAAGACCGGTGTCATTTTAGGTAAGGGTGTTACTAAGGCCTTATGTGTGTTTATGTGCATTGTATGTTTCATATGCTATGTATTATATGATTATCATTATAATTATTTTGTATGTGGTATGACGTGGAGTTGAAGTACATTTTTGGGTATTTACATGGCATGTGTACTATATGTGATAAAATATTGTGGTATGTGATGTTATGTGTTGTGACCCTATAAGACATGCATGTGAGGATGTATAAAAGTGGTATTGTGTGGGAGAAAGGTTGAAAAAGGAGAATGGGGAAATAAGTTGACCAAGGAATGTGAGTTAACCTAAGTATTTAATGATCCATAGGTGGAAGATTAAAATGGGAAATTTAGGGTTTTGTGTGGGAAAATCTAATTTATGGTTTTGCATGGGAGAAGTTAATTTATGGTTTTTTATGGGAGAATCTAATTTATGGTTTCATATGGGAGAATATAATCTATGGTTTTATATGGAGAATCTAATCTATGGTGTATCATGGAAGAATCTAATCTATGGTTTGTATGGAGAAACCTTGGGCTTTGTGTGGATTGAGTTTAGGTTTTTGTATGAAGGAATCTTGGGTTTTGCATAAAAGAATTAAGGGTTTTGTATGGCATATTTTATGGTATTGTATGGGGGAATCTAATTTAAGGTTTTGTATGGATTGAATCTAAGGTTTTGTATGGATGGACTTGGGGTTTTGCATGGTAGATTTTATGGTGTTGCATGGGAGGATATAATCTTAGGTTATGTATGGGTGAATCTAGGGTTTGCGTTGGAGTGTTAGGGTTTGCGTGAAAAAGTTCAAAGGTTTGCATGGGGAGGTTGGCATCTGCATGGGAGTAAAGCTTATGTATGAAAAGTAGACTTGGGATGTAAGGAAGATAATAGAAGAGTTATTTGGGTGTTTGGAAGTTTTGGGTGAAAAATAGTGCGTAGGACATATAAGCGTATGGAGGAGACTGAATTAGGGTTTGGAATAATTAACTATGGGTTGTTGTGACTAACTAGGGTTCCGTGGAAACATGTGTGTACTTGGTGAATGAAGTATGGTGATGAATAAGAGATCTATGGGTTGTGAGAAATGGGGTGTTAAAATGTCTTGGATCGTGAGATGTGGAGTAGGATGGGTCATGTAGACTTAAATTAGGGTTTTATGGAGAAAACCCTAAAGTGTGGTAACGTGTGTACTTGGAGTTAAATAAAAGTGGGTCATAACCCACATATATGGGAGATGGGTTCTAATGTGAGCTAAAACAAGGAGGAAGGATGTAAGGTCAAGGAGTGTTTGAGTCTCATGATGTGGGACGAGACTTTTGGAGGATAAATGTAAAGGGAGTGACATGCCTAGGGTGAAAGCTTTTGAATAAGATAATTAAGACATTAATCATTTAATGTGAAAGATTATTGAGACGGGTCCCACTGATCCATCGGTTAGAAATAGTGGTTAGGACGCGTAGTCCCATGTGTCTCCGATCCACCGGCTATAATAGTGGCAAGGGTATGTTACTCTATGTGCCTCCGATCCACCGGTTATAATAGTGGCAGACTCCGAGCTCAATAAACCAAACACCTAAGTTGCTAAGATACTTAAAAGACACTAAGTACTTACAGTAGAACACCATGTGAGTCAGGGCCAACCGATCCACCAATAAGAAATAGTAGTTAGGGTATGATACCCTATGTGTGACCGATCCACCGACTAATAATAGTGGACAGGAGAATTGTGCCCTACTTGTCTCCAATCCACCGGCTATAATAGTGGGGGATTCCGTACTCGCATGGACTAGATTAAGAACATGGTGTGAATCGACTTCCAATCAGAGATTAAGTAAATAATTAGTCTGGACTATTTGGGCCTTTATGTGTGGGCTTAATCATTTATAAGTTCTATAATACTCTACATGGCTTCATATATTATATGTTAGGGTTTGAATGTGTAAGTTGAATATTATCCTGTATGGTTTTTATGTTTTGGCCTCAGTGTATGGTTACCTTACTCAGTACGTAGCGTACAAATCACCCTTTTCATGGGTGTTGCTCATTCCCACGAGTAGTAGGCCCTTCTAACTTTATGCTGGTGGGTGAGACATCCGACGGGGCTAACTGTTGAGCTTGTAGTTGGTTCAAGTTCGAGAGTGTCGTGGCTATATTCATTCTTTATACCATTTATGTTCATGTGTTATTTCTTTTGTATCGGATTTACCCTTTTTGATTTATTACCTTATTTTGAGTATTTTAAATGAATCTTTTATGGGTTGTAAGCTATTTCTCTTTTGAATATGAATAATAATTCTTTATGCATGCTCTGATTTTTGTTTTACAACCATTTAATACTTATTTGAAGTTTAGATTTTCTTTATTCATAATTGATTATTAATTTTCTTCTATCCTTAGCACTTGGTACTAGAACGGTCGTAGAGAACTAATCTGGTACTAAGTGTGGCAATAACATCCCCAGAATTTACGGGTTTTAAATTTTAAATTCTTATGCTTAAAAAAAAGTAGTGAATTTCAAGGTGTTATAAAAAGATAGGGAATGAGGGGGTGTTTGAGGTGGTGGAAGGTGTATCAGGTGGAGGGGTGGAATGGAAGTGGTGGTGCAGCCAAAAGTGGTGGCGCACGGCGGCCGGAGCGGTGGCCAAATGGTGGTGGAAGGCGGAGAAGGGAGAAAGAGAGGGAGGCAGGGGGATATTGAGGTATGGGGAGGTAGGGTGAAGTCCCCTAGTTGTTTTGGAGGGTGGAGGAGGTGTTGGGTATGCCGGAATTGGCCGCGGACAGCGGCACGAGGGGTGGCACAAGGTTGGTGAGGGCTGATCGGAAAGCTAACTTTGCATAGCCGGGGGTGGATCGTGCAGGTCAAATAGAGGAAGGAGGGAAAATTAGTTCTATAGGGTGTGGTGCAAGGGCGGATTTGGTGGCGGCGGTCGCCAAAGGTGGCGGAATAAGGATCTGATTAGGCAGTGGTGCAAGGTCGGGATTTTCTGGGTTGCCAAAATAGAAGCTCAACCCAGGCTGCCAATGGGGTATTTATAAGCTAATTTGAGGGGGAAAAGGATGAAGGAGGAAGAGGACAAGTGGGGAAGGTAGGGCAGGACCACCGGCAGGCAGTGCAGTCCTACCATGGCAGGTTAGGTCAAGGGGAGGAAGAAAAGGAAGGGAGTCACGCGTGGAGGGGAGCTGCGGTTTGGTTGGGTCAAAAATGGAAAGAAAACGATGGGGTGGCAGGGAAGGATAGCCAGATGGAGCAGGTGGCCACCAACAGGAGCAGGGCTGTAGATCAGGGGTGTAGTCCGCATGAGGAAGAAGGAGAAAGGGATGGGGGTGGACCGGACAGTCCAGGGGAAAGAAAATAAAAAGAAAGGGCCGGCCGGCTGGGGGAATGATGAGTTCATATTTTGACACATTTTATACCCTTATAATCTTAGTTTTTGGTAGTTTATTTAACTAATATAGGGGAATAATTATTATTTTATGTTTAAGTGGTAAAAATTGCATAAATATTATTATTTGAGCTAAAATGATATAAATTAAGTAAATTTAGAATTAAATATTATTTATTAATATTTATTTAATTTTATTTTGTAGGTATTGTTTCTAAATAAATAAAAAAAGAAATTGGACCTTTGGACAACCGGCCGAAGGCTGAAGGCCCAAAGGCTTGTAACAAAAAGAAAAGCCAAACGAAGCCTACAAGACCCCGACGCACGGGCTGACGTGGGACGCAGAACAGGATGAGGCTGGCCTACGAACTGAGGGTTGATGTGGCACAGACGGGAGAGAGAGTCGTAAGGAGCGGAGCAATAGAAGAGGGTCGGCTGAAGAAAAGTCAAAGAAGAAAAAAAGACGAGGCCGGGCGAAATGAGAGCTGATGTGGAAAGGAGGGTGTGTCTGGAGGAGAGCCTTCACAAGCTCTGACGCAAGGCACAGGGAGCAACGCGGAGGAGAGAAGGTAGCACCGCACAGAAACCGAGGCAACGCAGCAGGGCCTGACACATGGAAACAAAGAACTAGGTAGAGCAATCCGTCGGCGAGAATAAAGAAAAAAAGGAAAAGAATTATTGCACTGAAATCAAGGCACCAAGAGAAGAGAAAATAAGAGGAAATTTGATACCCGTAGAATTTATTTCAAATAAAATAAATTTTTATCTAAATAAATTCTTGATCTTTTATCCAAAATTAATTCCGGTTATTTCTTTCCCTTATTTTAATTTATATTTTAGATATATATTTCTGTGTAATTAATTCTATAATTATGGATGGCTGAATATTTATTGTTCGGGAATAAATGGGAATCCTAGATTAAGATTTAAATTATAATTTTATTTTCTTTGTTTCATGAGATTATTTCTTGACTCTATATTAATTGTTATCGTTTATATGTATAATTCTATCAAGTATAGTTTATTTGGTGCATGCCTTGTTCTGGTTTCCTCATAAGTGACGGTATGTATGATTATTTGCCTGCGAGGTGGCCATCTAAATATACTAGAATCTATATGTATAAATAGCAGCTAGGTTAGATAACAATTCACCTAATAGTTTTGTGATTCTAACCGAAGTGGTAAAACGTTTCGATACATGTGGGTCAAGGAAAGGAAATACAGCTAGACATGCGTTTTGTACTAGTTTTGGTACTTAGATTGACAGCCTTCCAATTACACTTAATGCATTGAATCTTGTTAAATATAGGAGCCACTTGTTGCTACTATACTGCTAGTATTTAATAGGGTTGATATAGGCATGTTGTCGTATTAATTAATTAAGGGAAGTAATATAAGGTGTATGGACCTGCGTTTGGTGTACAACTTGGTCGATTTCATTCTCACGGTTAAATATTGACTTAGAAATAAATATTATATTTCGACCTAATCTAGTGGTGGATTTTTATTTCCCTAACATATTTATCATATATGCGGGTTTCCCATTATTTTTATTATTATTAGTTTATTTTATTTTATTCCTTTTATAATTTTATTATTTTGATAAACCCCCATTAGTATTTTTATTATTTATTTATTTAGTGTTATTTAGGATTTTTATTTTTATTTTAAGCTAGTTAGATAGAGGCGAGTCCTCTCAATCCCCGTCTAGAACAATACCCTTATTTACTAGTGCTACAATTGACAACAAGAGGGTTTAAATTGCGTGTCAGCTACAATCACACCAGGGAACGGGTGAAGGAAAAAAAAAGAAAACTAGGGTAGGCCTGGCCGCGTGGTATAGGGAAGGAAAGAGAGTTTGGGCTACAGGCTGGCCCAAACAGGGGATGGAGAAGGAAAATAAGAAAAGGAGAAATAAGAGGAAAAAGGAAAAGGGAAAAAAGAAGAAAATATATGGGTTGGGATATTTGGTATTTTATTATTTATTTTTTTAAATATTTAAAATTAATAATGTTTATTATTATTATTATTATAATTCCTTTTAGATTAATTTGGCTACTTTGGACAAATTTTCCTTAACTTTCATGTTAATTAGTAAAATGTCCAAATTTTCCTAAATAATTTATTTATTATTTTCTCTTTGTTTTGCCTTAATTAATTCTCATTTATTTTAATAAGATGATTTATTTACTTAAGTTCCCTAATAAATCCTTATTTTACTATAATTCATAAATTAAGATTTTGAGGTATTTTAGATACACATTAGATTGGAGCCAAAGGTTGGATGATCTTTGTGGGCTTATAGGACTACCTATAGAACATCCATAATTTGTCTCCCTTTTAGCTTGTTTATGGAAAATCTTGCCATCTACCTATGGAGCTTGAATACAAGGCATGGTAGGTTGTAAAGAACCTGAACATGAGTATAGACTCTGATGGAGCGCATAGGAAACTACAAATTCATGATATTGAAAAGATAAGGGATGATGTATTTGAAAGTGATATTGTAACACCCCCAAATTTACTACTGAAAAATTTCGTTTAAGACAAAGGTTTTAGCGGAAGCGAAAGAATTAAAACCATAAACTTGGGGGTATTACCGCCACACTTAGTACCAGACCGTTTCACTCCTACCGTTCCGATACTAAGTGCTAAGGCTAAACTAAACAATCATTAAGTAAGAGTCATCAAAACATAGGTCCATAGTTAACATAGACCATTCACGAAAACCACGAGTCAACAACAGTTAAAATATCGTTTAGGAATACAACTTAGAGTACGGTTTCAAAACAAGAAGCGTAGTACAAAATATAGCCAAATAAAACAGATCCCAAGGGACCAATATCCGGATCGCCTACTCACTCAAGCCAAGCCTTCCACCCCAATTCAATAACCGATCGGTGGATCATCACAGGACTCATTCAATCAAGGTAGTACAGTACGGGTCCAATACTGAGTAAGGGCGCTGGTGCGCTAAAGCCAAGCATACAATCATACCACATAACATACATAGCACAAACATATAGGCAACATGCGATAACCCGCAAGATAAGGCTTGAGTACTTTCCGGTGACTTATTCTTATTTCTCGTTAATAATAATACATTCATTCCACACATATTCTTTAATAGTCCGTGTGAGTGCGGGAACCCCACTATTATAGCCGGTGGAATGTCACGAGGGCCATGCCCTGCGACTATTATAGCCGGTGGACCGGTCACGAGGGTAACATACCCTGCCACTATTATTTACCGGTGGATCGGTCTAGCCCCGACTCACAAGTTGTTCCACTGTAAATATTAGTATCTTTCCCATGTCTTATCCTCATTTTAATTATTTTGTTGAGCACGGAATCCCCCACTATTATAGCCGGTGGAACGGTCACGAGGGCCATGCCCTGCCACTATTATAGCCGGTGGACCGGTCACGAGGGTAACATACCCTGCCACTATTATTTGCCGGTGGACCGGTCTGGGTCCGGCTCAACATCTTTCTCTGTAAGTAGTTAATGTCTTAACATATCTTATTCAAAAGGTTTTCACCAAGGATATGCATAAATCATTCTCTTTATGCTTTACACGTCCCAAACGATAAAATTCCACATTCATAACTACACTTTAATCAATAATACACATGATAACGCCAGACAACTCCAAGTAGTCATAACCAACCCTAATTGTCCACAACAACCCGTGGTTAACCACTCCTATCCCTATTTTACCATAACCACCATACTTAGCCATCCCAAACCTTAATTATCCTCAACAATCACGATTAGTTACTCCAACCTTACTTAATCACAACGTCCCAGAGTTAATCACTCCAAGCCCTAATCCCGTATAATCATTAACTCCCATGCAAAAACCCTAACTCCACCATGCAAACCCTAATACCACCATACCAACATTAATACCACCATACAAACCATAACACTACCATGCAAACCCTAATACCACCATAAGCCATTGATACCACTATGCAATCATTAATACCACCATACGAACATTAATACCACCATACAAACCCTAATACCACCATACAACATTAATACCTCCATAAGATCACAAATACCACCATACAAACCCTAATACCACCATAAGCCATTAGTACCACTATGCAATCATTAATACCACCATACGAATCCTAATACCACCATACAAACCCTAATACCACCATACCGACCATAATACCACCATACAAACCCTAATACCACCATACAACATTAATACCTCCATAAAATCATAAATACCACCATACAAACCCTAGTACCACCATAAGCCATTAATACCACTATGCAATCATTAATACCACCATACGAACCCTAATACCACCATGCAAACCCTAATACCACCATACCGACCATAATACCACCATACAAACCCTAATACCACCATACAACATTAATACCTCCATAAAATCACAAATACCACCATACGAACCCTTAGCACTGCCCTAGAACATTAATACCATCATACAAACTTCGAGACTCCCATGGTGGTTCCTAACTCATATTACTATTTATCCTAATATGCATATCCTAGAGGGCCATAACATAATACATCATAAACATCATACATATAAATGTCATGCTCATGTCACGGAAGCACATACAACATACCTCAATCTCCAAGCTGCGCTACACATAAGACAATTTATCCACAAATCATATAATACATGGCATAGCGTGGCATACACAACATTCAACACATCCATGTCACACATAGCACAAGGCCATTAGCTTCGTCCTTACCTAAGGCGACGCCGGGCTTGGAGCACGCTCCTCTAACTCCTTAGGGCTTTGGTCGGGATTACCTATAAAAGGGGGAAATGCTAAGTATTAGTTTCCCTTATAAGTACCATAATTCCTTATTCTTGTTTAGGATTAGAGTTTTTATTACTAAAGAGGGTATTATACAAAAACTAGGGTTTTTACCTTAGAATTAGTATACTAAATATTAGTAGTCAAAATGTATTTATTTTGATACTTATTGTTACACTTATTTTATTAAATCCATTAGTTCTAATCTTGTAGTAATAGGGTTTATGCTAGCTATAGGAAAATAGTGTTAGTATTAATAAAATAGTGACACTAATGTCTAGTGATAGAAACCCTAGCGTTTTAAGGCAAAGTCTATTAATGGCATTATATTTGAAATAATAATATTATAATGTCACAATATTACAAGTAACTATTCCTAAGGGTGATAATGATAATAATAATAATAATAATAATAATAATAATAATAATAATAATAATAATAGTAAGAAGAATAATAATAATAATAATGTTAATACCAATAATTATAATAATAACACTAAAGTTAAGTATAATAGAAGCTAAGGTTCGAAGGGATGATGGTGTTGGTAAAAATGATAACTTTAATAACAGAGATAATAATATTAGTAATATTAATAATAATAAAAGTAATACTAATAATAATAATGACGAGAGGGAGGGACTTGTTGTGGCCGTTCGGGAGGGGGTATTTATAGGCCATGGGGGAGGAAAACGACGAGAGGAAGGGAGGTGGAACGCGGGGCAGGCGCGGCAGGTGGCCAGTCGGCGGTGGCAGCGTCACGTGCCCTGCGATTTGCAGGGTATGTTTGGCTGTTTTCCGAAAAAGGAAGGGGTGGCAGGACGCGTGAGGGAGTGCTGGGTCGAATTGGGGAAGAAAGGGACGAAAATGGCAGGGGAGGACGCCGAATGGCAGGCGGCAGGCGGCAGGCGATAGGCGACAGACCTACGCGGGAGGGGAGGAAGAAGATGACTCTTGGACCGGTGGTCCAGGAGGAAAAGAAAATAGGGGGGAAACCGGCTGGTTTGGCAACGGATATAAAATCCGTAAATCAAACGCGGTGTATTGGGGGTTGTGGGAGGAAGACGCAGCGTCGCGTCGAAGGCTGGCAACGATCGATATGGTACTTAACGTGGCACGGCATTTCGGCGACTTTAGCGTCGAAACGCGGCGTTTTGTTCCGCGGGCGGCTGGGCTCGCTCGGTCGCGGGCGAGGAGAAGGAAGGGAAGGCTGGGTTGGGCCCAGCGAGGCCCAATTTCGGCGGAGGAGGAAGAAAAGAAAAAAAAGAAGGAAAAGAAAAGGGAAAAAAAGGAAAAGAAAGAATTATTTTGGATTTTGGATTTTGCATAAAATATTTAGGATATTTTTCTGGCTAATTAGAATATTAATATTTATAAAATATTAAATAAATTTCCTTTTTGCTTAGTTTAGGCTATTTTAGATAAATTTCCTTAACCTCCATGCTAGTTAGAAAAATACCCAAATTTTCTTCCAATTAAATTCTTTATTATTTTCCTCTTAATTTACCTTATTAATTCTCTAAATTTTAATAAATGAATTTATATAATTGATTTTCCTAATAATTGCTTATTTGGCCATAATTTCGGAAATTAGGATTTTGGGGTATCACAGATATAGAATAAAAAAGAGAAGACAAAAGCTTTTCACGATATGATGATTCATGGAAAGTCATTTTTGTGGGCTAAAAAGTGTTACACACCCATTCTCAACTTCACTTATTCCCAAGTAAGTTGCATTCTATATGGGTGGGTCCTTTTATTACTACTCATCTTTTCCCTCATGGCGCCATAAAAATCAAAAGTGAGAAGATGGGAAATGAATTTAAGGTCAACGATCACAAGCTTAAAGCCTACTATGAGGTATTCATGAAGCATAATGTTGAAGAGACCGAGCAAACCAAGATCACATCTAGTTGAAGATGTAAAAACAAGTACTACTTAGGAGGAATGATAAGAGATTTTTCTCCCCTTTATTCATTCATTTATTTATTTATTTTACCTCTCCATTATTAAAATTACATGTTTCTTTAGCTATCCACACATTGAGAACAATATGTGATTTAAGTGTGGGGGTGAGTGTTTTTGTTTGTTTGCATGTTTTAGTGAAAACAAATATTATAAAATAAAATTCATGCATTTTTATTGTTTCTTGGTGCATTTAGAGTCTTAGGAGCCTTTAACTAGTTAATGATGAGCATATCTTTAAAATCTAACTAAAAGGGGGTCATAGAATTGAGAAAAAATGAGTGAAGATTTTTTGTGATAATTTCAATATAGGGAACACATATCTACATGTCTAAATGTCAATGGATCAAGAATATGTATAATTTTCTATCCACCAACATGGCACGTTGAGATTTATCATATTCCATAGTGAGCTTTTGAGCCATATATACCTTCATTTTATGAGTGAATTCATACAAAATAATCTTAATGTCTTGGCTTTAAGTTTTATTTGCTTACCTCATATATATTTAATTGCTTCAATCAAATTTCTTTCCATAGCACTTATAATGGAATCTAGAGATTACTTGATCTTACTCTTATTATAGTCAAAGCTTATAGTCAAAACATGCTCTAATTGAGAAAATGATAAAGGAAAATTAGGATTTTCCACCATATAACCAAATAGCTTAAGTCCTAATTTGTGTACACAAGATATACACCCTATAGAAGCCCCTTTGAGACTATATAGTGAACATACATTTTTCTTCATTAACCACATAAAATAAACCTTGGGCCTTATCCTTACCTTTGTTTAGAGCTAGTGGAAGGAAATCAATTCATTATATTAAGGATATATAGTAGTTGTGTATGTGATAGTATGTGGAATAATTACATGTTTTTATGTTGAGAAAGGATTTAGTTATTTTAGATAGTGGAGATATATATATATATATATATATATATATATATATTCATTGTGTTGTCATAATTTTTATTCATTTAATAAAAAAAGAGAGAAAAAAGAAAATGATATGACATGATGGAAAGAGGGAGATATGGAGATGATTTTGAGAAAGAATTACTCCTATTTAAAAAATTTATTTCATTATTCTAGTTTGGTGTTATGACTGAAGTGTATTATTGATCATCATTGATATGGATTTGATGTTTATATTTCATCTAATTATTAGAGTTTCACTAGTTTTGGGCCTTTTTAGCACCAAAATCCTAGAATATTATGTACACTCCTATATCTTAACTACGTTACTACATATAAGCAAGTCCTATCTTATTCTTGAGATAGTTACAAGAGTTAAGCATATGGTTTGGTCCATTTGGTAAGCATTTGATATCCTTCATGAGATTTTCATACACAAAATATATGAACCTTCTTTATTGATATGTGTGAGTCGCTTGTTATTTTTATCATCTTATCTCATATATCTGAGTGTTATTATACATTTGTAGCCATGAATATAAGAGAAAAGAAAAATATAGGGTATCTATAGTGAGGATGGATCTTGATGTGACTAAGGCACGGTAAATCTTCATCCATATTATTACTCTATCCATTTTTGTCAAGTTTATGTTTGAACCACATGTTGAAATTAATCCTTTAAATATCCCAATGCTGAATCTTGGTGTTATGAAAGTAAAGTATTCTAAGACAACATTGGTTAAGGGTTTTAGGATGCTTTTATTTTTTTTTCTATTTGAATTGTGTATGATTTTGTGGGTATATCAATTGTAAAACCCTCGTGAGACCATACTCATGGTAATTTAGGGGTTTAAAGGGCTTATTTTACATGTTACGTGTAATCGTGAAACCTACGAAAGTAACCAGTTAGTTTTATTTTTTATTATTTTATTTGGTTCAAATCTTAACTTGCTTGAGGACAAGAAAGAAGCTAAGTGTGGGGATATTAATGAGTACATCTTTTATACCCATTCAATTTTAGCTTTTAGCCTTTTATTTAAGTAATATATGAGAATAATTATAATTTTATGCTTAAGTAATAATAATCTTATATATTTTATTATGCTAAAATGTTATAAAATAATTAAATTTAAAGAATAAGAATATTTATTAATTTTTATAATTTTATTTTGTAGGTAAAATAAAATAATTTTTGGGTCTTTTAGACCAAAGGCCCAATAGAAAAAGCAAGAAGGAGTTGGAGCAAGGAGTAAACAGTAGTAGAAGAAGAAAAATTATAAGTGGCAAAGAGAAGAGAGTAAGGAGGGAAGGAGTCAGAGAGAGAAAATCTTAGGGAAAAAATAGTGGAAATTCAAGTGCAAGGAGTAGCAACCAAAAAGAAAAAGAAAATAAGTCAAAGAACACAGTAGTAGATGAGACAAAAAAGGGAAACTGATGGTAGAGAAGGAAGGAGGGCCAATGGGCAAGGTAGTGAGTGCCATAGTAGAAGAAAGACAAAGAACATATGTGTGTGTGTGTGTGCGTAGAGAGAGAGAGAGGAAATTCAAGCGCACGGAAACAATTGTCGTAAGAAGGAAAAAAATAAAGAGAAAAAAAGGGCAAACATGTTGCAATAAGATAGATGGCGAATAAAGAAAGAAAAAGAAGAAGTAGATATGTAGCAAGAGGCCTAATGTGTTGTAGGAGAAAAAGAACAAAAAAACAGAGAGAAGAGAGTGTGGGACATGCCATAGGAGGAGAAGAGAGAGATGTGTAGAAGAGAGAAAAGAAGAATAGTGGCATGCCTAATTGCACGAAAAGCCAAGCTAGAGGAGAAGGAAAAAGAGAAAAAGAGACTGTAAGAGTTATTTTAATTTAGCAATCTTTCACTTGGATAAGTTACTAAATTTTTATCCATAATTAATTTTGGTAATTTTTTTCTCTATTTCTAATATATATTTTTGTGTAATTTATTTATTTATTATGACTAGATAAATATTTATTATTGGAAAATAGATTGAAACCCTAGATTATAGTTTGAGATATAATATTATTTTCCTTTGTTTCAAGAGATTGTTCTTTGATTCTATTTTAATTACTATCATTTATATATATGATTATGTCAAGTATGATTTATATGATTGAGATAGTATGTAGAATTATATACTTTTTAGGTGGTTATATGAGCATGATAGAATTTATATTTATAACTTGAAACTATGTTAGATAGCAATTCACCTAATAATTTTTTAATTCTAACCGAAGTAGTAGAATATTTAGATACATGTGGAGCAAAGAAAAGTAATATACCTACACATGCTTTTTGTACCAGTTTGGGTACTTAGACTAACATCTTTCCACTTGTGCTTAATACTTTAAATATAGTTAAATATAGAATTTACTTGTTGCAACTATATTGCTAGTATTTAATAGGATTTTATATTGGCGCTTTGTCATATTAATTATTTTAGGGAAGTAATATAAGGTGTACAGACGTACTTTTGGCTTACAACTTTTTCAGCCTTCTTCTTATGATTAAAAGATGAGTTAGAAATTATTATTATTATTATTATTATTATTATTATTATTATTATTATTATTATTATTATTATTATTATTATTATTATTATTATTATTATTATTATTATTATTAGTATATTTCAACCTAATATAGTGGTGCATTTCAATTTTCCTAACATATTTATCATATTTGTAGTAATTTATTATTTTTATTATTTTTTATTCAAAAATACCTACAATTGTGTTTTTCTTACTATTTTTTATGTGATTTATAGTTTTTATTTATTTATTTATTTATATTATTTATGAGCTAGTTAAATAAAGGTGAGCTATCTCAACCTCTAATATAAAATAATACTCTTATTTACCAATACCACTGTTGTCTATAAGAGTATTTAAATTGCATGCTAGCTATGACCATACTAGAAGGGCATGTCCAAGGTAAGGAGTTGGATGGAAATGAAAAAGTTGACCAGGGAGAGATTTTTCCCATATTATTATACTCAAGACCTATATAACAAAATATCTTCCTTAAGACAAGGTTCCTTGAGTGTAGAAGGCTATATTTGAGTGTTTGAGAGGCTCATCATGAGACTTGGTTTAGAGGAAGTTGAAGAACACATAATATCTTGGTTCTTAGGAGGTTTAAGAAGTGACATTGCTAGGAAGTGGAGCTCTACAAGTAGTACACCCTAGATGATTTGTTTCATCTAGCTATTAAAGTATAGAAACATAAAAGAGAGAAGAGGGTTTTAAAGGTTAGAGGGATACAGCTGAATATATACCCACCAAAGGAAGCACTAAAAACAACTCCTACAGCCAAGACATTTGACTTTAAGGGTAAGGGATAATAGGAAGTGGGTGATTCTAGTAGAAACAAAAGCATTTGGTGTTTTGAGTGCCAAGGAATTGGACATCAACAAAATAAATGTCCAAAAAAGAGGGTTATAGCCTTGTTTAATCTAGAAGGGGTGGCATTGGAAAGGGAAGAGGATAAGGAGCATCCATCCATGAGGGGGTCGAGGTTGAGGAGGTTCCATCGGATGTAGGGGAGGCATTGATGGTGAGGAGGGTTTTACAAACAAGAGACATTGTTAATGAGGAGTCTTAAAGGAAAAACATATTTCATACTAAGTGTATCATACTTAGTAAGATGTGTTCCCTTATTGTCAATGGAGGTAGTTGTGCAAATGTAGATTCCTACACTCTTGTAGAGAAGCTTAATTTGTCAACTACAACACATGCTAAGCCTTATAAGTTTTAATGGCTTGATAATAGCTCTATAGTTAAAGTCATAAAGTAAGTGGTTGTGCCATTTTCCATAGGAAAGAATTACCGAGATAAAATTTCATGTTATGTGGTTCCTATGGAGTCTAGTCATTTGTTATTAGAAAAGCCATGGTAATTTTATAGGCATGTCAAGAATGATGGTAGAAAGAACACTTATAGCTTGAATTAAGCTTACAAAAATATTATACTTATACCCCTTATCATTTGGTCCTCACTTGTTAGGGAGGACATAAATTATAAGAAATCTTTGTTCATTGATGGGAAGGGGTTGGAAAGGAAGAAACCATGTATTTCTTGTTAATGCTTGAACATAATGAGAATGATAGTACACTTGACCCATGAGTCAAGAACCTGCTAGGTGAGTTTGGGGATGTCCTTCCAAATGAACTACCTAGTGAATTACCTCTCAAAAGAGGCATAGAGAACCAAAATGATTTTATTCCCAATGCTACCCTCCAAACCAAACTAGCTTAAAAGTGTGATCCTAAGGAAGCCATGGAGTTGAAAAAGTAAATTGAGGAGTTATTATAAAAGGGTTTCATTATAGAGTATGTAAGCCTATATGAGGTACTAGCCCTTTTGGTGCCAAAGAAGGATGGGACAATGTAAATGTGCGTTGATAATAATGTTATCAACAACATTACCATCAAGTATAGGTATACCATTCATAGGCTTGATGAAATGCAATATTTTTTGCATGGGGCTAGTGTGTTCTCCAAGATTGACTAAAGGAGTAGATACTACCAAATTAGAATGAAGGAGGGAGATGAATGGAATATCTATTTCAAGATCAAAGGAGAATTTTACAAGTGGATGGTCATGCCGTTTGGATTATCCAACTCACTAAGCACTTTAATAGGGCTCATAGATGAATTACTTTGAACCTTCATCCCTATGTTTGTAGTTATATATTTTGATAATATTATTATAGACTCCTCTAATTGTGAATATCATGTAAGGCACATGAGACTTGTATTTTTAGCTCTTAGGAGCAACAAATTATATGGTAAACTGGAAAAATGGGATTTCTTTGTGTTTAGAGTCATATTTCTAGGTTTTGTTGTATTTGGAGATGGAATTTCCATGGATGAGTCAAAAGAGAAAGTATTAAAAACGTGGCCTACAACCTCATCTATGTAATACCCCAAATTTTTAGAAAACTAATAATTTAATAAATAGCTTTTATTTGAAATAAATTAGCTTTTAGAATTATTTAATTTAATTAATTTATGGATTTTTGAGTATATAAATTTGGACGGGAATATTTAGTAAATTAAAATAGCTATTTCGTTATTCTATCATGCTATTTTTATTTAAATAATTTTCAAACTAATATTTTACTAACCTTATCCTTTTTAAATTAATATATTAGATTATAATGAATTAAATTATTAAATTAAATAATTTACCAAGAATATTACATTTTATAATTTTATAAATTAATTTAATTTATTTTACTATTTTTCCATTTCCCTTTTTACCCTTTTTCCTTTCTTCTCTTTTTTTCCCTTTTCCCCCTCCCTTGGGCCGCCCGGCCTGACCAGCCCTTCCCCTCCCCCACGTGCACTTGGGCCAAGCCCATTCTCCCCGGCTCCTCCTTCTCCCACCTCGCTCTCCCATGCGGCACACCCAGCCCAAACGCTTCCTTCATTTTTTCTCCCCTGGACCGGCCGACTCCACTCTTTTTTCTGCGCCGGTCCAGCCGCCCGCCAACCTTCTTCTTCTCTTTTCTTCCCCGACCTGCCCCGTCGCCCATACACGCCCGACGACAACCTGCGCATGCCCAACCACCTGCCTCCCTACTGCTCCTCTCCCTTCCCAGTCATTTTCTTTCCCATTTCAAGCCAAACCGGCGCCTAGACCACAGCTCCCGTGCCTCTCTCCCTTTCCTTTTTTTTCCCTCTTTTCCCCTACCAACTGACAGCCCTGCCACCACTATAGCACCGATCGGCTAGCCGCTGCCCCCTTTCTTCTCCCTCTTATTTTTCCTCACCTCCCTAGCCATTCATTCCCCATAAATTCGAACCCATACCCCCTTCCCCGAGCCTCTTCTCTCTTTTCCTCCTCCTCCCATTCGTTCCCCGTTTTATTTATCACCGCTGTCGTCGCCGCTTGAACCACCGCACCCAGCCCTGCGCCGCCTTCTGCCACGGCCTACTACCACCCTGCACCATCACACCACCCCTCGAGCCCTACACTTCCTCCCTTCTCCTCCCCTTTTCTTTTTCTCCCCATTTTTCCCCTTACCACCGAGCCACCTACAACCGCCACTTTCGCCACCGTCCGGCCACCTCTGCCGCCACCCAACCCACCGTTCGACACCCTGCAACCCCCTCTACAACCGCCATGCCTTAGTTGGCCGAAAACAACCCTTGTACTCCCCCCCATTTTTCCCTCTCATTTTCCTTCCTTCACAACTCCTCCACCTCGACCCTTCTCGGCAGCCAACTTCGCCGCCTTGCCGCCGCCGTCTCCGCCGCCCTATGCCGCCGTGAAACCACCCTTTGCCTCCAACTACACCCCCTCTTCACTTCTACACCATTCCCCTGCCTTAGAACCTCCCCTAACCACCTTCTTTTCTAGCCTAAAGACCCTAACCCGAAAATAATAAATCTTGCTTCCTTCAGCCCCCTTCGAACCCTTTCACCTCTCATTTCTGCATGAGACTCACGCTGCTCATACAGCGTGAGCTCCCCCTTGTTTTGGATTTAATTTGGAAATTTTTGAGGTATATTAATAATTAATTAAAGTGTTTTATTGTTAAATAAATTTTTATAAAGTTTTATTCTTTTTTAATTTCTTATTTCTAACATAATATGATGGATATTATTTTTAGGTGTTGAGCTGCTAATTATGATTGGTAAGATTTGATATTTTGCGGGATTAAGGTAACCGTTAATCCTCCCTTAAATATATGGAAAAACGTATGCTAGCACATTAAGGGTTTAGTATGATTTTATGCATGTTTGGTGTGCTTAGCATGATATGTATATGGTTTCTTATATTGTTTGATAAAAAGGAAAAGCATGATAACTTTTGTGCCATATGTAGGTATGTTAATTAAGGGAGGAGTTTGATTATTGATGGAAATGTTAAATGCTTGTTTATGATATATTATGTTGCTAATGCATGAGTAATATTATTGTCTAAGGTTATTTTAGTAATTTTGCTTATGAAGTATATGACCTAATGTAGGTAGTTGCTAATGAGTATTATGTTGAATAATGACATGTTGGTGGACTTAGATGATAAGAATGAAGTACTCATATCATTATTTTATGTAGTGTTAGTAAATTCATAAAAATGGTGGAAATTTTATAAGTGAATAGGGTATTTCGGTAATTTTATAAGAAAAATGGCATTTTGGTAATTTAAAAAAGAAAGGGGTTAAATGATAATTTATAAGTAAAGGATAAAATTGTAAGTTGTGAGAAAGAAGGATATTAGGGTAATTTTGAAGGGAAAAGGGCAATATGGTAATTTGACAAGTAAAAAGGGGTAAAGCGGTAATTTTGGAGTCAAGGGCATAATATAGTAATTTTATAAGTGAGTGGCAAGAATGGTGATCTTGGAAGTAGGGGTAAAATAGTAATTTTGGATGAATGAGGGCATTATGGTAATTTTTCAAGTAAAAGGGCAATATGGTAATTTTGAATGTAAAGGGGGCAAAATAGTAATTTCATAAGTAAATGGCAATATGGTAATGGTATAAGTGAATGGCGAAATGGTAATTTATAAGTAAGGGGTAATATGGTAATTTTGGAAAAGAAGGGAAAAATGGTAATTTTGTAATGAAGAATAAAAATAGTAATTTTGGATGTAAAAGGGTAAAATATTAAATTGTAAAGTAAAAGGGGGTTATGGAAATTTTATAAGAAGAAGGGGTACTGTGGTAATTTTGTAAATAAAAGGATAGTAGGGTAATTTGAGAGTAAGGGGTAGAAGGGTAATTTTGTAAATAAAAGGATATTATGGTAAACTTGGGAGTAAGGGGTAACTTGGTAATTATGATAACGGCGAAAGATAATTTAGTGATTAAATTATGATTGTAGAAGGGCAATTGGATAAGTATGATACTAGAGAAGGGTAATTTGGTAAATTAACCAATTAAAGGGCATTATGGTAATTTTAATAATGGATAAGGGTAAATAAATAATTGTAATTATGAAGAAGGGTAATTTGAAATTTATGATAATTAAAAAGGGTAAAATGACAATTAAAATAAGTGAGAGGGGTAAAATGGTAATTATGAGAAAGGATAAGGGTAATTTGGTAATTTATCCAACTAAAGGGGCAATTTGGTAATTTAGCCGATTAAAGGGTAAAGTGAAAATTGTTTAACCAACTAAATGGGCAAAATAGTAATCATGATAATGAAGGAGGGTAATTTAGTAATTTATCCAACTCAATGGCGATTTAGTAATTATAACAAAGGAGAAGGGCGATTTGGTAATCTAACCAACTAAATGGGAAATATGATAAGTGTAGCAATTATGAGGGGTGAATGGTGATCTAAAAAGTGTAGGGGATAATTTGGTAATTATGTAACCTAAAGGGTAATATGGTAATTTGGAGAGTAAGGAATGGATACTTAACAATTATATAAGTAAAGGGCAAATGAGTAATTTGTACCTAACATGTCTTTGAGATTGTGGAACATCATAATATGATCCAAACAATGCTGATTAGCCAATTAAGAGTATTTGATAATTAGTCTGGCCTTAATGATTTCTCTGTGATATCCTGGATAATCATCTGAATAAGAAATGATTAATGATATCAGAACGATTGAAAGTGAATAAGTAAATGATTATCGTGATTTACGTGATCACTTTAATTGAGACAATACTACTTAAAGTGAAAGACCTCGAGATCGGGAATGATGACTCATTAGGGGTCGCTACCCTAAGGACGTGGTTTAGTCCACGATTATTTTGGTATTTGTTGGTGTGCCGTTGTGCCCCAGCCAGGCCCTATATCTTACTCTTTATAGCTCTACAGACCTAGTTAGGGGGTATGCATACTTATGGATTAGGTGTCCTTGTCGGTAGGGTACTGAGTTAGCTTTATGCACCAGTACGACCAGGGTACCTTTGCGTCCTTGGGTTCGTGGTTGAAGGGTACTGAGTAGCTGATGCACTAGTACGACTGGTGTACCTTTGTGTCCCAGGTTATTGATCTCCCATTCGAGGCAAATAAATATGGTTGATGTGCTGATTAAAGAAAGGAAAGATACTATTATTGAAAGTGGAATATTAATGAGCCGGGCCGAGATGATTATGATATTGAGTACCGGTCCACCGGTTATAATAGTGGTCAGGAGCGTTGTGCCCTGGATGATGATTTTTATATATCCCGGTCCACTGGTTATAATAGTGGCCAGGAGCGTTGTGTCCTGGATGATGAGTTATATGTATCCCTGTCCACCGACAATAATAGTGGGGGTCCCGAGCTCAATAAAATCAGTTATGTATGTGAATAAGATTATGAAAAAATAATAATCACTTATAGTGGAACACCATGTGAGTCGGGGCTAGACCGGTCCACCGGTAAATAATAGTGGTCAGGTGCGTTCTGCCCTGTGTGTTTACCTTCCGGTCCACCGGCAATAATAGTGGTCAGAGGCGTTCTGCCCTATGTGTATACTTTTCGGTCCACCGGCTATAATAGTGGGGTTCTCGCACTCACATGGATATAAAATATGATACTGATTGAATGGTGAGGGAATAATGGTTTAAGAACCAAAGTATCGATCGTGACTTATAAATTATTATGCATGTTATTGTTATATATTCACCTCTCATTATTTTTGTGAGTAGCTTGCATTATGTGCCGTATGCGGGCCTGTCTTTAAATGTGGTATTAAAGGGTTACTCAGTACCGTAGTACTGAAGGGATTCCCTTTATGGGGCCCCAGCCTATTCAATGGGCAGTGCCCTTGCAGGTCTTTTTAGGTGCTACTCAAGTGGGCTACGGGAAAGAGAGTAAGGATTATCCGGTATCGTTAGGGTTTTCTCTTTCTCTTTAAATTCCTGGTTTTAATGTTATATTGTTACTGTAACCACCAGTGGTGGATTTTATTTGATGCGCTACTCTGATTTGTGTATGTGGAACTTCTTTCAAACTGTATTTCTTTTTCTTAGCCTTAGCACTTGGTACTAGAACGGTATGAGTGAACCGGTCTGGTACTAAGTGTGGCGGTAATACTCCCAAAGTTCACGCTTTATTAATTTGCTTCCGCTAATTTTCTTTTAATTAACGAAATTTTTCAGTAGTGAATTTTGGGGGTGTTACAATATATCACCGACATTAGATCCTTTCATGGACTTATCTCTTTTTATAGGAAGTTCATGAAAGGGTTTAGCATACTTCTAGAACCCATCAGAGAATAACTAAAAAAATGGAGTTTCAATGGACCAAGTCCATAAAAAAAGCCTTTGAGGTAATCAAAAACATGTTGAGTGATGCCCTAGAGTTGAGATTACCCAAGTTTGACAAAGAGTTTGACATAGATTGTGATGCAAGTGGAGTGGAAATTAGAGTTGTCTTACTACAAGAAGGAAAACTGGTAGCCTTTTTTAGTGAAAATCTTAATGGCTCAAGGTCCAATTATAGCACCTATGATAAAGAATTTTATACTATTATTAAGGCATTAGATCATTTGTTGAATTATATTATACCATCACAATTTGTATTACATACTAATCACGAGACCCTAAAATATATAAATGGGCAGTATAAACTTAATTCTAGGTATGCTAGATGAGTATAGTTTTTATAATCTTTCTCATTTGTAGCTAAGCATAAGAGTGGAAAAATAAATTTTGTAGCATATGCCCTCTCTAGGATATATTTCATGTTATCATTATTAGAAGCAAGGATCCTAAGACTTGGGTGTTTAAAGGAACTTTACAATAATGATTACAAGACACTTAGAAGATAAAGACAAGGTTTGTAGTTAATACCTAGTTAAAGAAGGATTCCTTTTTAAAGGAAACAAGTTGTGCATCCTAAAGTGCTCCATTAGAGAATTACTAATTCGTGAAGTGCATGGAGGAGGTCTAATAGGGTATTTTGGTATTAACAAAACTTGTGATGTGCTCTAATAACATTTTGATTGGCCTAAGATGGTAGGAGTTGTACAATATCTAGTGGCAAAGTGTTTTACCCCTTTACCTATCCCACACCATCCTTAAGACCATGTAAGTATAGATTTTATAGTGGCAATGCCTAAAACTCAAAGGAAAAATTATGCCATTATGGTATTAGTAGATTGGTTTTCTAAGATGAATCATTTCATGTAATACCCCAAAATTTTCGAAAATCTATATTTTAATAAATAACTTTATTTGAAATAAAGTTAGCCTGTAAAATTATTTATAGATTTTAGAGTATGTAAATTTGGATAAAAGTATTTAATAAATTAAAAATAAATATTTTGCTATTTATCATATTATTTTATTTAAATAATTTTCCAAAACTAATATTTTACCAACTTTATCCTTTTTAAACTAAAATATTAGATTATAATAAATTAAATTATTAAATTATTAAATTAAATAATTTACCAAGAATATTATATTTTATGATTTTATAAATTAAATTAAATTACTTTCCCTATTTTTCCATTTCCCCTTTTTCCTTTTTTCCTCTTTCTCCTTTTCTTTTTCTTTTTCCTTTTCCCTTGGGCTGCCCCGCCAGGCCAGCCCTCCCCCGCGCATTTGGGCCAGGTCCGTCTCTCCCGTCCCCCTTCTCCTTCGCGCGTTGGGCCAGGCCATTCCCCCAGCCCCTTCTCCTTCTCGCGCCCGCCCAGCAGCCAGCCGCCTCCTTTTCTTTTTTTTTCCTAACCGGCCGGTCCGACCGCCCACAGCCTGCTCATTTCCCTTTCTCTCTTCTGCCACGCCCGACCACCATTTCTGTAATGGTCGAGCACGCCGCCGCCTGCAACTGCCACCAGCCACCACCTACCTCCCTACCCTCTCTCTCCTCCTCTCTCCCCCGTCATCTTCTTTCCCAATTCGAACCAAACCGCCCCTGTACCATAGCCTGCGTACCCCTCTTCCTTTCCCTCTTCTCCCCTTCTCTTTCCCTGCCAACCGACCACCACCTGCCACCCTTGTCCTCTCGCCGGCCAGCCCCTGCCCCTCTCTTCTCCCTCTTCTTTTTCTCCATCTCCCCAACCTTTCATTCCCCTCATTTTCGAACCATCATCCCCATCCCGAGCTCCCTCCTCTCTCCTTCCTTCTCCCTCCATTTTTTTTCCCGTTTTTCTTCTCACCGCCACCCGCCGCCGCTTGAACCACCAAGCCTAGCCCTGCGCCGCCTTCTACCATCGTCTACTACCACCCTGCACCCCCACGCCGCCCCTCGAGCCCTACACTTCCTCCCTTCTCCTCCTTTTCCTTTTTCTTCCCAACTTTTCCCCCTTACCGCCGAGCCACCTGCAACCGCCGCTTCCGCCGCCGTCCGGCCACCTCTGCCGCCACCCAACCCACCGTTCGACACCCTACAACCCCCTCTACAACCGCCATCCATTATTTGGCCGAAAACAGCCCTTGAACCCCTCCATTTTTCCCTCTCCTTTTCCTTCCTTCACAGCCCCTTTCCCTCGACCCATCTTGGCAGCCACCTTCGCCGCCTCTCTGCCGCCGTCTCCGCCGCCTTGAGCCGCTTCGAAACCACCCTTAGCCTCCACCTACACCCCCTCTTCACTTCTGCACCATTCACTTACCTTAGAACCTCCCCCAACCACCTTCTTTTCTAGCCTAAATACCCTAACCCAAAAATAATGTATTTTGCTCCCTTCACCCTCTTTGAGCCTTTTTCCCCCATGGGTTTTGCATGAAACTCACGCTGCCCATGCAGCGTGAGCTCCCCTTCATTTTAAAAAAATTGTTTGGCTAATTTTTAAGGTATAATGGTATTTTATGTTAAGTGTTTTGTTAATTAAAATTTATAAAGTTTTATACTTGGATTCTTATTTCTAACATAAATATGATGGATATTATTTTTAGGTGTTGAGTTGCTAATTATGCTTGGTAAGATTTGATATTTTGCGGGATTAAGGTAACCGTTAATCCTCCCTTAAATATATGGAAAAACGCATGCTAGCACATTTAGGGTTTAGTATGATTTTATGCATGTTTTATATGCTTAGTATGATATGTTTATGGTTTCTTATATTGTTGTTAAAAAGAAAAAGCATGATAACTTTTGTGCCATATGTAGGTATATTAAATAAAGAAGGAGTTGGAATATGGATAGAAATGTTAAATACTTGTTTATGATGTACCATGTTGTTAATGCATGAATGATGTTATTGTTTAAGGGTATTTTAGTAATTATGCTTATGAGGTATATAAATCAATGTGTGTAGTTGCTAATGAGTATTATGTTGAAATTTGACAAGTTGGTGGACTTAGATGATAAAAAAATGAAGTATTAATATCATTATTTTATGTAGTGTTAGTAAATTCATAAAAATGGTGAATAAAGGGGTTGAGTGGAAATTTTATAAATGGAAAGGGTATTTCGGTAATTTTTGAGATAAAAGAATAATGTGGAAATTTTATGATTTAATGGTCAAATGATAATTTACAAGTAAAGGATAAAATTGTAAGTTGTGAGAAAGAAGGGTAAAATGGTAATTTTGGAAGTAGGGGTAAAATAGTAATTTTGGATGAAGGAGGGCATTATGGTAATTTTGGAGGTAGAGGGGCAAAATCGTAATTTCATAAGTAAAGGGTAATATAGTAAATTTTATAAGTGAATGATGAGGTGGTAATTTATAAGTAAAGGGGTAATATGGTAATTTGGAAAAGAAGGGAAAAATGGTAATTATGTATGGAAAGATAAAGATGGTAATCTTGGATGTGAAAGGGTAAAATAGTAATTTGTAAAGTAAAAGATGTATGGTGGTAGTTTTCATAAATAAAAGGATATATTGGTAAAATTGGATGTAAGGGGGTAAAAGGGTAATTTTGTAAATAAAAGGATATTATGGTAAACTTGGGAGTAAGGGGTAACTTGGTAATTATGATAACGACAAAAGATAATTTATCAATTAAATTATGATTGTAGAAGGGCAATTGGATGAGTATGATGCTATAGAAGAGTAATTTGGTAAATTAACCAATTAAAGGGCATTATGGTAATTTTAATAATGGAGAAGGGTAATATAGTAATTTTGATTATGAAAAAGGGTAAATTCATATTTGTAATTATGAAGAAGGGGTAATTTGGGATTTATAATGATTAAAAATGGTAAATGGCAATTAAAATAATTAAGAGAGGTAAAATGGTAATTATGATAAAGGAGAAGGGCAATTTGGTAACTTGTTCAACTAAAGGGGCAATTTGGTAATTTAGCCGATTAAAGGGTAAAGTGATAATTATTTAACCAACTAAAGGGGGCAAAATAGTAATCATGATAATGAAGGAGGGTAATTTAGTAATTTATCCAACTCAAGGGCAATTTAGTAATTATAACAAAGGAGAATGGCGACTTGGTAATATAACCAACCAAATGGGAAATATGATAAGTGTAGTAATTATGAGGGGTGAATGGTGATATAAAAAGTGTAGGAGACGATTTGGTAATCTAAAGTGGACAAGGGGTAATTTGGTAATTATGCAACCTTAAGGGTAATGTGGTAATTTATCAAGTAAGGAACGAATACTTAACAATTATATAAGTAAAGGGCAAATGAGTAATTTGTACCTAATATGTCTTTGAGATTGTGGAACATTAATATGATTAAATGATGCTGATTAACCAAGTAAGAGTATTTGATAATTAGTATGGCCTTAATGGTTTCTCTGTGATATCCTAGATAATCATCTGAATAAGAAACGATATCAGAACGATTGGAAGTGAATAAGTATCGGATTATCGTGCTTTTCGTGATCACCTTAATTAAGACAATATTACTTAAAGTGAAAGACCTCGAGATCGGGAATGGTGACTCCTTAGGGGTCGCTACCCTAAGGACGTGGTTTAGTCCTCGATTATTCTAGTATTTGCTGGTGTGCCTTTGTGCCCCAGCCAGGCCCTATATCTTACTCTTCCTAGCTCTACGGACCTAGTTAGGGGGTATGCATACTTATGGATTAGGTGTCCTTGTCGGTAGGGTACTGAGTTAGCTTTATGCACCAGTATGACCAAGGTACCTTTGCGTCCTTGGGTTCATGGTTAAAGGGTATTGAGTCGCTGATATGCACCGGTACGACCGGTGTACCTTTGTGTCCCAGGTTATCGATCTCCCAATCGAGGCAAATAAATATGATTGATGTGCTGATTAAAGAAAGGAAAGATACTATTATTGAAAGTGGAATATTAATGAGCCAGGCCTAGATGATTATGATATTGAGTACCGGTCCACCGGTTATAATAGTGGCCAGGAGCGTTGTGCCCTGGATGATGAGTTATATGTATCCCGGTCCACCGGTTATAATAGTGGCCAGGAGCGTTGTGCCCTGGATGATGATTCTTTATATATCCCGGTCCACCGGTTATAATAGTGGCTAGGAGCGTTGTGCCCTGGATGATGAGTTATCTGTATTCCAGTCCACCGGTAATAATAGTGGGGGTCCCGAGCTCAATAAAATTAGTTATGTATGTGAATAAGGTTATGGAAAAATACTAATCACTTATAGTGGAACACCATGTGAGTCGGGGCCAGACCGGTCCACCGGCAAATAATAGTGGTCAGGTGCGTTCTGCCCTGTGTGTTTATCTTTCGGTCCACCGGCAATAATAGTGGTCAGAGGCGTTCTGCCCTGAGTGTATACTTTCCGGTCCACCAGCTATAATAGTGGGGTTCTCGCATTCACATGGATATAAAATATGATATTGATTGAATAATGATTGAATAATGGCTTAAGGCTAGAATGTACTGATCTTACACTATGACATGGCTTAAGTCCCAAAGATATCGATCGTGAATTATAACTTGTGTTACGTGTTATTGTTACATATGCACCTCTCATTATTTATGTGCGTGACTTGCATTATGTGCCGTATGCGGGCCTATCTTTAAGTGTGGTATTAAAGGGTTACTCAGTACCGTAGTACTGAAGGGATTCCCTTTATGGGGCCCCTGCCTATTCAATGGGCAGTGCCCTTGCAGGTATTTTCAGGTGCTAAAGTGGGTTACGGGAAGGAGAGTAAGAAATTTTCCGGTATCATGGCTTTTTCTCTTTCTCATTTAAATTCTCGGTTTTAAATGTTAACGTTGTTAAAGTAACCACCATTGGTGGATTTTATCCCTGAAAATGATTTGATGCGCTACTCTAATTTAAATATGTTGAAGTTCTTGCAATTTACTCTGATTTATGCATGTTGAATGTCCTTCGAATTGTATTTCATTTTCTTAGCCTTAGCACTTGGTACTGGAACGGTATGAGTGAACCGGTCTGGTACTAAGTGTGGCGGTAATACTCCCAAAGTTCACATTTTATTTATCTGCTTCCGCTATTATCTTTTAATAAAATGAAATTTTTCAGTAGTGAATTTTGGGGGTGTTACATTTCATCCCTTGTTATAAGACAGATGATGCCTCTTAGATTGATAATCTTTAATTTAAGGAGATAGTTCGGTTATATGGTATTCCAAAAATAATTTTCTTTTATTGGGATACAAAGTTTCTTAGCTATTTCAGGAATACCATGTGGAGGTTACTAGGTACTAAGATTCTCCTTAGTACCACCTATCACCCACAAAACAACAGACAAACCAAAGTCACCAATTGCATCATCAATATGCTCTTAAGGAATTTAGTTCACAAATCCTTAAGAGATTGGGACACTAAGCTAAGCCACACAAAATACGCATACAATCACTCACCTACTTATGCTACCAATCATTCACCTTTTGAAGTTGTGTATGGAGTGAATCCCACCATTCTCATTGATCTCATTTCCCTATCCATCAAGGTACAAACTCGTTTTTAATCCATGTAAAGGACCACTGAATTCAAAAAAATTACATAAATGAGTAAAAACCATGATAAAAAAAAGAAGAAGGGTTAACGATATGAATAAGAAGAAAGAAAAAAAAATCATAGAAAAAAGCATATTTTAAAACCATGAGATTTAGTTTGGCTTTATCTTTAAGAAGAAAGGTTTCCTTCTAATATGAAGAACAAGATAATGTCAAGATGTGACTGACCATTCAAGATGTTGGAAAGAAGTGATAATAACGCATATAGGATCGAACATCCATAAGAAATTGGGAATATGTCAAGCACATTTAATGTGGGATATTTAATTCCTTATTTACATGATAATCTTTGTGAAGATGAGGAGAAATCCTTTCAAGAGAGGGATAATGGTACAAGAGCATCTCCCTCAAATGATAATAATAAAGATAATCTATTTATTAATTTTTCCAAGGTAGAAGAATTCAAAGCTCTTCTTACTTATATTAATGAGTGAACAAGATTATTGGAAGCCATAAAATCTATTAAATACCAAGATAAAAGCCATAAAATCATACTTTCATGACTCTATTATGGCTCAAAAAAGCAAAAAAAAAAAATCATCTCAGCTAGACACAAAAACTTTATCTGAATCAGCACACATTTGGGTCGATTCAAAGTAGCCATTTCATGAGCAGTTTTTAAGAAGTCTTGGGAATAGAATTATGGGAAGTTTAAGGGCTCAAATAAAATTTAAATTATGGAAGAAGCAACCTCCTTTTTGGTCCTCAAAACTGGCCTATCGAAGAGTCCATCCATCAACTTGTAATTTGGTTTTTACCTTTCTTACTTAAGCATAGTTAAAGAGTATTGTTAGACTTTCCTAAAGTGTAGTTTATGTTTTCTAAGCACTTATCATAGGATGTAAGAATTAGCTATTTTGGTATGGGGGCCTAAGGGAGTCGACATTGAGCCATAGTCAATTGTAATAACTTACCAACCTTAGTTAATGTGCATTAGTGTAACCCTATGGTTAAGATGTAACCCAATTATCTCACTATGGGTTAGAGGTGTAGTTTGTAAGTTTGTAAGTTTCTAAAGCCTAATAATCTCTAATAAGAATTAAATGGATGAATGAATGAGAATTTCACTTTATTCATTCATTGTGGTTGTTAAAACTTGCACACACTCAAGGCTTAGAGCTTTACCTTGTGTTATCTTCCAAAGATATTACACCATTTATGCTAAGAGTTGAAACCTTATTTGGTTAGCGTAAGTGCTTAATCTTGAAGGTATTTCAAGATTAAGTTCAACTCATTCTCTTTATATCATCTTTCTAAATTTCCTTTTTGCTTAACCTCACCTAATTCTAGCACTAACACTTAGCTTAATCCAATATGTTTAGCATTATGCATCATCATGATTATCTACTTGATTTAGACATGACCATGATTATTAATTTTATTTGGTTGTGATTGTGATTGTCTATTTGATATAACTATAACCATCATTATCTACATGATTTGGTTATGACCATGATTATCTATTAGATATGACTTTGACAATGATTATGTATCTGATAAGGCTATGGTCATAAATTTTAAAGTAAGGAGATTGATAGTACCTTAATTTTAAGGTCCCTTGATGTATGTTAATTTATGTGCATGCTTGATTGTGCTTCTAAGGTGTGTTTTTAGTTTTCTTTTAAAATAATTTAGGAAATTATTTGAAGTTGAGAGATTTGGTTTTTGTGAGAAATTATTCAAATAGTTTAGGGCATACCAATTGATTGATCTATGATTTCACCAAACTTTAAAAAACCAAAAGAACTAGGTAACTAGTCACTGGTAAACTAGTCAATTATTTGTACCAATAAGTCCCAAAGTTAACCTAACCTAAATTTCACATGATTAAGATTATAATCTCACCCTAATTATTAAAATGATAAATTTAAACAAAAATTTAATTATAATCTTACACTATTCTTCTTTTTCCCTTTTATTTCTTCTTCTTTGCTTGTGGTTTTCTCTCTTTCCCTCACATGGTTCTCCTTTCCCATCCAATTTTCTCTCTTCCAAGCTTGCAAATAGATGCTAACCTAAGCCTATTTCATCATCACTATTATCCTATCCCTTTTATTCTATGGATGTGCAATGGGAAAATTTTACCCAAATCCCCTAGTCTCTACTTTACCCATACCCAAATTTACCTTGACCCTCGAACATCTTAGCCATTTTCACACCACTCCTCTTATATATACTCCTCATTTCCCTCTTTATTTCATTCATCACAACCACCAAACTCCCTTTTCTCTCTTTCTATAATGACCCCCTCCCTAAATTGTTCTTCTAAGTAGTTTCCCAACCAATAACCTTGGTATATTCCCCCAATCACCATGGGTATAGAAACTAACAAGTCAATAATGGTCTTTTAGTTTGAGTAGAGCTACACTTTAGCATCTGAATGATGATGGGTGTTGTGGCTTTCTATGACTGAACCACTTTATATGAGTGGGCATGTATTTCTCATACTATAGTTTAAGAGTAGCCTCCCACCTTAGGTAAGAGGAAGTGCAAGGCATAGGGTTCCAGAAGATGGATTTAATTTTAGGGAGGTATACCTTTGATTTTTCGCCATAAGGGTGAGACAAGTGGACATAGCATACCTATGGGACCACTATAATATTTTGTTTTTCATTTTTTTGGTGAAGATCATCAAGGATGAGACTACGGGGGTGTAACTATACAATATCAAGCCAATGGTCAGTTGGACCACTAATCCTTTGAGTGTTAGCACTAGAGGGGTCAGTTTTAATGATAGGAACCACTTATACCTTAGTAGTAGTCATATCAGTAGTGGACTTCCTAACCATAACAACAATAGAGAGCACATGACCTAGTTGGTGTACAACCTAGGGAGGCTAAGGGAATACCATAGGGGCCTCAACAATTTCCTTATGGCGGAGGAGGATAAACCTTGGGTTCTAGAGGGTATCATAGAGGATTCTAGGGAGGATAGATATGTAATACCTTGAGTCAATATAATTATGTATGGCTTACCTTAGAGCACTTTTGGATTGATTAGCTAGCCCCACATATCAACACGAGTTCTTTCAATGCACTCTGTCCTCACTCATTTAGAAGGGGTTGAATATAAAATAAAGGAGGTGGCTAGAGTTTGTAAAGGATAATAATATTGAGTTAACCTACCATAAGGGTAAGGTTAATGTCATTTCATATTCCTTGAGTAAGAAGACATCATACTATTTAGGTTCTTTTGTAATGGCTAATAGGTTTCTTGAGGAGCTTGGTGATATAGGGATAGAGATAAATCAGTAGAGGGAGTTAGTGGTCTAAATGAGTGCATTACCTATTACACTGATTGTCTATTCCTTTAATAATATATCTTAGATAGTAACACCACACCTGTATGAATTTGTGAAATACACCAACACACATAAGATAAAATTTTGATGATTCACAAAGATAGTGATTAAAGGACTTATAATGATAACTCACAAAGAATCACTCACTGAAGATAATCAAACAAAAGTACACAGTGATTTTTCAATGAGTAAAGCAAACTTATAAAGAGAATGAAAACTCTCACAAAGATACTCTTAATATTCAACTTCACTTTTTATGTGTATAACCCCAAAATTAAGCCTTATTTATAGGCTATAATCCATGCCAACTAGCCCTCTAATACTCATTTGAATTAGGGTTTCATTACAAAATTTTTAGAAAAAATCATAACTCATAGCTAAAATCCTAGTTAGTTACAACTGAATCCCTACTTGTAATTATGCACATTCCATGGATGCATTTGACTTATTCAAGCTATCATTTAATCACCTTTGATTGGTCAACTAATTTTCCAACTTAGCAAGGCTTTGTTTGGTGCAAACAAATTACTATTTTGCAAGATTCTTCATATTCAAACAATATTTTCAAGAAAGTGTTTTTAACTTGAAAATCACCTCTAAGAACCTTAAGAAACATCTTAAAATGTACAAGAAATATGTTTAGATGTATCAACACATATGCAACTATATCATATAAGGCAATTGAGTTGATGGCTTCTAGATTCATGAGGATAGCAAAATTGGCTAGATGGATAATTAGTATATTCCCTAAGGTTGTGTTGAGTTGAAGTCCTAGACGTTGGAGGATGGTCACTACACTTCGTATTTATTCCACCAAGGAGGGGATAAGTTGTATAAGGATGTTACACAAATTTATTGGTGCCCTAGTGCAAAGGGAGAGGTAGCAAGTTTATTATCCAGATGTATGAACTATCAGAAGTTTAGATAGAGCGTTGTAGACCTTTAGACATTCTAATATGGAAGTGGGACTCCATTTTTAATGATTTTGTGAGCAAACTACCAAGGACTCATAGTGGATGTAATATGATTTAGGCTATCATCAATCAGTTACCTAAATCAATAGTTTTGTGTGGATAAAGTTGACCTAGAACATGTATCATTAAGTAGATGTATACATGAAGCATGTGGTGAGTCAACATGGTACATGTACTAATATACTCTTTAATAGGAATCAAGATTTTTGTCACACTTCTAAGAAAATTTGTAGGAGGCTATGGGAAAGAAATTGAGGATGAGTACCACCTTCCATCCAACTACAGATGCATAGATATAGAGGACCATCCAAAATCTTAAGGATATGCTATGAGCATGTGTTTTGAACTTTTGAGGTAGTTAAGAAGATCATCTACACTTGGTAGAGTTCTTGTAAAATAATAGTTCTCATACTAGTATAGTGTTGGTATCCTTTGAGGCACTTTACAAGCACAAGTGTTAAACGCCTTTGTATTAGAGTGATATTAGTAAGACTATTGTACTTAGCCAGATATGATTGATGAGATAACTTGGTAGGTTTGATTGTTTTATAATAGGATGAGGGCAACTCAAATTCAATATGAGTGTTATACTAATCTAAGGCATTGTAGTAATAGTGTAATACCCCTAAATTTACTACTGAAAAATTTCGTTTAAATCAAAAAGGTTTAGCGGAAGCGAAAGAATTAAAACCATAAACCTAGGGGTATTACCACCACACTTAGTACCAGAACGGTTTACTCCTACCGTTCCGATACTAAGTGCTAAGGCTAAACTAAACAATCGTTAAGCAAGAGTCATCAAAACATAGGTCCATAGTTAACATAAATCATTCACGAAAACACAAGCCAACAACAGTTAGGATATCGTTTAGGAATACAACTTAAGAGTACGGTTTCGAAACAAGAAGCGTAGTACAAAATATAGCTAAATAAAACAAATCCCAAGGGACCAATATCCGGACTGCCTACTCACTCAAGTCAAGCCTTCCACCCCAAATTAGTAACTGATCAAACCTACATAGGAGGTCTGCTCCCCACCATTAGTGGATCATCACAGGACCCAGTCAATCAAGGTAGTATCAGTACGGGTCCAATACTAAGTAAGGGCGCAGGTGCGCTAAGGCCAAGCATACAATCATACCACATAGTCACATAGCACAATCATATAAATCACGCGATAACACAAAAGATAAGGCCTGAGTACTTTCCGGTGATTTATTCTTTATCCTCGTTAATAATATGTCCATTTCACGCATATTCTTTAATAGTCCATGTAAGTGCGGGAGCCCCACTATTATAGCCGGTGGACCGAAAATCAACACTCAGGGCAGGACGCCTCTAACCACTATTATAGCCGGTGGACCGGAATCAACACCCAGGGCGGAACGCCTCTGGCCACTATTCTAACCGATGGATCGGACTGGCCCCGACTTACATGGTGTTTCGCTGTAAGTACTTAGTATTTTCCCATGGATTACTTCATTCATATTCATTCAATGCATTCTTCATTAGTCCATGTGAGCGCGGGAGCCCCACTATTATAGCCGGTGGACCGAAAATAAACACACAAGGCATAACGCCTCTGACCACTATTATAGCCGGTGGACCGGAATCAACACCCAGGGCGGAACGCCTCTGGCCACTATTCTAACTGGTGGACCGGACTGGCCCCGACTCACATGGTGTTTCACTATAAGTATTTAGTATTTTCCCATGGATTACTTATTCGTTTGGGTCTGTCGAGCCCGAATCCCCCACTATTATAACCGGTGGACCGGAATAAACACTTAGGGTAGAACGCCTCTGACCACTATTATAGCCGGTGGACCGGAAATAAACACCCAGGGTAGAATGCCTCTGGCCACTATTCTAACCGATGGACCGGACTGGGTCTGGCTCAACAGCCTTTCGCTTTACGTAATTAATGTCTTATCCATGTCTTATTGAATCACATCACACCCTTAACATGCATGCAGTTGATACTATACTTCTTTCCCCTCCAGAGGGACCGTCCCATATTTTGAGACTCGTACCTCTTCTCACACCCGACATCCATCCCCCGTAGACTTAGGCATAGTGGCATATAGTAAGGCACAATCTCCCAGAATATAGGCCATCCCAACACACATGATATCGACTCTGCATGTCCTCATCCCTCTAAGGTTCTTCCTCGGAGACCCTAATCGGACCTATGTGGCCCAACTCTTTCTTACTTACCCAAACGTTACTTTGTTCTTTATCTCGCACCTCATTTTTATTAGGAAATTCCCCAAATGTATTACTTTATCTCCCAAGTTCACGCGTGACCGACAAAACCCTAGTTGACCACGCCAACCCTAGTTGGTCACGCCAAACCCTAGCACTTTATTTCCTCAACAAGTAACCTCCCTCTTTCACCACAAAATCTCTTCTCTCATTTAGAAAATCCATACTCATCCTTTATATAAGTGAGTTCTCATTCTCAACCCCATACTCCATCCTTCCTTGATTATTTTTACCCTTGTACCCTTCAAATTCCTCATTTTCTCCCAAAACCCTCATTGGGTCCCTTAGACACCCTTACATCGACCCGCGTAAAATTTTGCACCCAAGTCTCCAATGGACCCATAACTTTAATATTTTCTTATTTACTTCCTAAATCCACTTTCCTCACGTACGATTCATCCCCATGCAGAATTTAAATACTCCATGCAGACTCCCCAGCACCCATTTACTCGCAAAACCCTAGTCAGGTCTCTTATACACCAACTCACGTACTATTTTTCATACTAAGTCTCCCATCGCTCTAAGACTCTCCAAAACTCTTACTTACAACCCAAATCAACTTTTCCCACGTAAGGATCATGCCCATGCAAGATCTAGTCCCCCCATACAAACTTTCCAAATGTCCACTTTTCCGTTGTTCTTTTATTATCATTTCATGCCACCAAAACCCTAGCATGCATGTCCTAGAGGGCCATATCATGTCAGAACATCAAACATCAAACATGGAACATGTCATGCTCGTATAATATAAGGCACACACATCATACCTCATTATCCACGCTGCGCTACACAAAGCAGGTTATTCATAACACATGCATAATACACATTAACATGGCATACTCATCATCCACCAACACATCACATCACACATAGCACAAGGCCATAACTTCGTCCTTACCAAAGGCGGCACCGGGCTTGGAGCACGCTCCTCTAACTCCTTAGGGCTTTGGTCGGGGTCACCTATAAAAGGGGGAAAAGCTAAGTATTAGTTTCCCTTATAAATACTATCAACCCTTATTTTAGTTTAGGGTTAGGGTTCTTATCCTTAATAGGGGTGTTATACAAAACTAGGGTTTTTACTCTAAAATTATTATGCTAAGTATCACTAATCGATATATCTTTATTTTTAATACTTATCGTTACACTTATATTATTAGACCCGTTAGTTCCATTCTTATAATACCAGTGTTCGCTAGTCATAGTAAAATAGTGATAATAATAATAATAATAATAATAATAATAATAATAATAATAATAAGACTACTAATAGTGACACTTATGTTTCAAGTAATAAAACCCTAGCGTTTTTAAGATTAAATCTAATAACAGTGTTAGTGTTAAAATACTAATACAATGGTTGTAGTATCAACAAGTTAAAACACTCCTAGAGGTAGTAATGATAAAAGTAATATTTTGAATAGATAGTATAAGGGCTCCCATATTTTGTCACCCTCATAGAAATAGAATAATGGTAATAGTAATGACAATAATGGTAAAGGTGTTAGGTATAGTAAAACAATATTAATATAAGTACAATACCCATATAAGGTTGGATTAAGTAGTAATAACACTAATAGTGGTAATAACCATAAGGATAGTAATAATAATAATAATACCAACACTAATGGTTAAGTATGATGAAAGCTAGGGTTTTGGAGGGATGATGGCCTTGTAAGAAAATAACACATTTATGATAGAGAAATTAATAATGATAATAATAATAGGAATAACAATAATAGTAATAATAATATTAACAAAAATAATAATAATAATAATAATAATAATAATAATAATAATAATAATAGAAATGTTAATAATAAAGGTAATGACATTAACTCTAAGTCGAGTATAATAGGGGTTAGGGTTGGAAGGGGTGATAGTATAATAACATTAAGGTTAATAAAGGATAATAATAAAAAATGGTATTAATTAATAATGATAATGATGATGATAATAATAATAATTATAATGATGATGATAATAATAAGTATAATAATACTAATATTAGTTAAAAATTACTATAGGTGGCATAAAGAAAGGTTTTAGGGTTAAGGTGAGTGGAAGCCCACCTGAGGACGGCGGCGATGGAGGAGGAGAAGAGAGGAAAAGATGGAGGTGGTGGTTAGATGGGAGTTTGATGTGGGGGAGGAGACAACAGGGAGAGGGGAGTGGAATGAGCGTGGTGGCGTGAGAGAGGTGGCGGCGTGCGGTGGTTGGCGCGGCGGCCGAGGGTGGTGGAGAGAGGTGGAAGATGGGGGAGGAAGAAGGAGAGGGAGGCAGGGGGAGATGGAGGTATGGGAAGGTAGAGGGAGGTCTGCTGGACATTTTAGAGAGTGGAGGAGGCTCTGGTGGCGGCTGGGCTGGCGGTGGAAGGTGGCGAAGGCTGGAGGTGGTGGTTTCGGGATAGGAACTTTGCACGGCTAGGGCGGCACGTGTAGGGCAAGGCAAAGGGTGTTGGTGGCTTGGTTTTGTCGAGGGAGGTGCAAGGATGATAACAGTGGGCAGCGGTGGCGGTGGCGGTCACCTGCGGCGGCGGAAAGCCCGTCTTTTTGAGGCGGCCGAGAGGTAGGGTTTCGGGGAAAAATCGAAGGAGGGAGCTGATTATGGCTGCCAATGGGGGGTATTTATAGGCAATTGGGAGGGGAAAACGACAAGGGAAGAAAGGGACGAGCGGGGTAGGTGCGCAGGTGGCCGGCCGGTGGCAGGCGTCGGGGAAGGGGAGAGGAAAAGGGAAAGAGATGGGCAAGCCGGAAGGGGAGAGAGGGACTTGGTCGGGGTCGAAAAGAGAAAGAAAACGACAGGGAGAGGGGCAGGGAAGGACAGCCGGCGGTGCAGAGGTGGCAGGCGTTCGCAGGGGTGCAGGTCGGCGGCTGCGCGGGGAAGAAGAAGGAAGGGGAAAGGAGGAGGACCGGCGGTCCAGGGGAAAAAGAAAAAGAAGGGGGAAACGGCCGGTTCGGCGGCGTTTATAAAGTTTTAAAATGAAACGCGGCATTTTAACTGTATGGGGGACAAAGCGTTGCGTCGCGTTGCCCGTTTGGCAACGGCTACCTTTAGAGATCAAAACATAGCGTCTCAGCGGAAAGAGGGCCAAAATGCTGCGTTTGGATGCACGGGGAGGTGTCGAACGACACTGGGCCGCGAGAAGGGAAAAAGGCAGGGGAAAAGGCATGTACGCGAGACGGGGGGAAGAAAGAAAAAAAAAGGAGGAGGGAGAAAAAGGAAGAAAAGGGAAAATAAGAAAAGAAATAGAATGGGAAAATAACTTATGGGGAAATTGGGGTATTTTTGGGTTATTATACATACATATATATATATATATTGAATATTTAAAAATTATTATTATAATAATAATTTAATTCCCTTTTTAGATTAATTTTGGCTATTTTGGGAAATTTTCCTCCACTTTCATTTTGATTAGTAAAATGTCCAAAACTTTCTAAATAATTTATTTATCACTTTCTCTTTATTTTCCTCAATTGATTTCCTCTTTATCTAATAAAGTAACCTATTTTCTTAATTTTCTCTAATAAATCATTATTTTGCCATAATTCCTAAATTATGATTTTTTTGGGGTATTTCAAATAGTCTTGATCTAGGGGACATACTTTTGTTGAGTGTTTCACCTACTAAGGAAATGTAGAGGTTTGGTAGGAAGCATAAGTTGAGACCGAGGTATATTAGTCCTTACACAATCCTTGATAGCATCAATGAGGTCACATACCATTTGGCACTTCCACCGAAGTTAACCTTAGTTCATAAAGTCTTCCATGTTTCATAATTAAAGAAGTATGTTGCATATCCTTCCCATGTGATTAGGCCCGACAAGATCGATCTTAATGATTCGTTATCTTGTGAGGAAATATTGAAATGATTCTTATGGGAGAAGGTATGTTTATCTTGTGAAATTAAGGTTTTGTAGGTGAATTATGGTATTTTTCCATTAGGAATGTTACAATCATCATATGGTTTTATCTTGTATATTTATATTTATATTTATATCTATATCTACATGATGATATTGAGATAAACAACAATTTAATAAGATATTAATTAGTTAAAGTGAAATATCATGTGAATTAGGATAGAGGCATTGAGTCTGTTCCACCAGACAATAATAGTAGCTTAGTAGTGTTTTATCCTGAGAGATGCTTCATACCATTCTATTAGTTTAAGAATAATTTATATGAATGTGATGCCTTGTGAGATGTTTATTTCGTTCCACCAAACAATAATAGTGGCTCAATAGCATTTCCCCCTAAAAGGTGCTTTGATCCATTCCATTGGATTAATAATAACATGATCCTTGAATTCAATATAAATAAGATATTGGATTATGATCATACTTAATAATGTAACATTGGTTTAGTTCTTATCTTACATTGTATCATGTTACAACTTCACATATGATTAATATTTCATGTCACCTCATGTATTATATGCTCTTGTTATGATTGTATTGTTATCTTACTAAGTATGTAGTATACTAATCATTCTTTTCATGGGTGTTGTTTATTTCTATGAGTAAGTGACCAAACTTTGTGGTATAGGTTGATGAAGACTACATATATGTTTTTTTAACTTATGATGATTTACCTGTGGAGTAGAGATCTTTGTATCTTGGGGTTAGGCATATATTTAATGTTATTTAGTTATCAAATTTTGTCCAGATACCTTTCTGGAATGTTAATTTTAATGGATCCCTTTTCAAGTATTTTATTATATTGTAATTGGAGTTAATCTCCAAATGTTTATTTAAGCTTTATAAAATTTTCCTTGTTCCCTATTTTATCTTATTTTATGTTCCAAGTACTTTACCTTGTAATTAACTTAAAAATGGTATGGTAAGCCATACTTATATTAATTATGGTGGTAAAACCTATTTATATTTTTATTACACTTCCACTAATGAAAATTTTAGTAGTAAATTTTGTTGTGTCATAGTTTCCTCACAACTATTATGTTTCAAGCTCAAATGATTTTGAATTTTCTTCCAATGGTTGCTTTACTTTAACATTTTTTGTGCAACCATATTATAAATCTTTTTTTTTTTGGATTTTCAAAGTGTTTACAATATCATCAAAGCATTGCATTAAGTTGAGGAGACAAATTTGTGTAAAAACTAAGTTGATGATCTAAGTAGCTTTATCACCTTCTTCCTCTTTTTCTCTGTCTCTCTTTTGAGTCTCAGAATGGGTAAGTTGTGTTAGACAAGCTTGCATTTGGCCAAGCTTATGCCTTTCTCACCTTTTGTCTTTTTTCCCTTTTGTGCTATTACTTTTTGGGTTAACAACCTCTAAAATAGATTACCCTCCACCATTTTAGCTTTTGTGACAAAGTAAGCTCTTCGTGCATTTGAAATCCACCCCAAACTAGCATGATCATGGTTTGGAGAGTAGGGTTTCAAATTATATATCCCTTACCCTTTTTTTTCCACCAAAAATGTACCTAAGTATAAAGAGAAATGCTCCCTTTTCCCTAGTATCCCTCATTTACAACAATCCATATTTTTTCTCCATTCTTATCTTCACACGCCTTCCTTCTCTTTTCACGTTCTCTTTTTCCTATCCTTGCTACCTTCTTTAGATCATCTATCTAGTTCTTTTTTTTCCCTAAACAAAAATAAATTTAGGCTTTTATAAAAAAAAAATCTAAGGAAAGAAAAAAAACCTTCTTTAAAACTTTTCTCAAGGAGAATAAAATGTAAATTTTTAATAATTTCATTCTTTACTCTATTTTTATTTTATTTTTTTAATTAAACCAAACACAAAAAATTATTTTATTCTCAATTTTTGTTATTTTATTTGAAATATTATAAGAACCAAATAAAGCCTTAGATTTATTAAAAAAAATTGACGGCTTGAGCTTTTCCCACTTTTTATTATTATTTATTTTTGGGAGGTGGTTAATCTTTCTTTCTTTCTTTCTTTCTATCAAGTTTCTAAGTCTTATTTTCATCTTCATAAGGTTTGGAGAATTTTTCACTAATTTTATATGTTTTTGTTAAAGGTATTCTAGAGATTGAATGTTTTGGAGTGCTTAGCTTAAGGTTCTTTTCCTCTTTTATAATTTTGCTAACTTGAGCTAAGGTAAGTCACTGTTATCTTGTTGTGAGGTGGATGAACATGTGGGGGCTATGTAGCTCTTAGAATTTTGAGGTTGTATTCAATCATATGTGTTGGTGATTTTATGAATATAAGCATGTTTGTGAAATGTAAATAAAAATGAGTAGGAAGAATGGAAAATAAGGTTTGAGCATGATTGTAAAATCTACCTTTCGAGGATTTTGTGCATATCCTAAACATACCTTAGCTAATTTGAGATTCTAGCATGTGAGCATGTTTAGTATGAAGCATGGGTTATCTCTACTAAGCATTAACGAAGGCTTTAAAAGCTTTATAATTTATGGTTAATTATAAGATGATATTTTGAAACCATACAATGAATAATTAGTTGGGCTCAATCAGGTAATTTTTATTATGGGATTCAACTCATGGCTTAAAATATTTTTTGTAAACTCTTTCTAAAAGAAAAAAAAAACATTTTCTAAATGGGGAGATTGATCAACTTATACTTTGTGACATCAATTAAAGGAAATAGTTCCACTATATATATGGACTAGCTTACTTTCATTCAAAATTTTGTATCCTTAAAATACCACAAGGTTTACTTGTGATCATATAAAACATCCAAGACAGCATAATGTGCAAATGAAAGGTATAAGACAAACAAATTAACATATAAAAAGAGACAATTTGGGAATATATAACTATATAGTATCTTCAATGATGTATCTTTCTTAAACCCCCCAAAAAAAATCATCAATCACACTCACCTCATTTTTTTTTTTGCTTTTTATCATTCCACGATAACCTTATTTTTTTTTTACTTTTCAATAATCTACACATAATTTTAAAAAAAAATCTATGCACAACATGGAACTAAAGTAAGAATAATGCTATGTGGCTAACTTTTAAAACCAATTAAAAATCAAAATTTATATAAAAGTATGTATATTGATTTTATTTTTTATTGATAATTAGATAATATAAACTAAAAACAATATTAAATGAAAGAAAATTATGGCTCAAAAAGTATGAAAAAAATTAATATTATAATAATAACATCAACAATGATGATCATAATAATAATGCTAATGATAAATTTATTATATTATTTTTGAGAAACATTTATTTTATTTGATATTATAGAAGGTTGGTATTAGTAATTACCAATAAAAATAAAAATAACGCATTAACATATATAATTTTTAGATAAAATAGATCATTGCATTTGTGCAATTGGCTTACTCGTAAACTAGTAGTAAGTTAGGTAGAAAACGGTGCTTTCTGGGAATAATCTATTTCTCCGGTCGAGAAATTTGAACCTCATAAAGTATCCATGCTTTTCAGTGGTTCATCGAACGAAGATCATCGACACATCATCTTGTCCATGATTTCTCCTCCCTCTTCATTTCTAGCCCGAAGTCCGTAACTGGTCTATCTATGACTGTTACCTTATGGTACCACCCCAGTTGTTTCAGCTGAGCCTTCTTCGATTGCAATTTGCTCAATTCGGTTGGTCGTTGCTTCTATGTTTTCTTCTGGGCTAACGCCATTCTCTGTAGACTGGAAGTTAATCCGTGGCGAATTTCTAACTATACTCTGGAGCTAGACGTCGTACACATCGATGGCATCTTTAACTTCATTTCCTTTCGCCGTTGAGACGACGATGGAATATCCTATTCTGTTTCAGAATCTGAATTACCATGGAATTGGTTGTCGTTTAAAGACCGTAGATTGTGTGGGGTTTAGAGAATCTACCTCTGGGTTCTTAAGACATGTGGAGAATCGTCGAGTGAGGTTAACTTTCTGTGCTGGCAAATTGGTGTGTAAGTGCAGACAAGGAAGGTCGGTGAGGATTGCCAGGCTAAGGGCGACAGGAAAGGACTTTCTTGAAGGAAAAGAGGATAAGGTATCAGATGATGCGCTTCAGGCCACTATTGAAAGGAGCAAGAAGGTATTAGCTACGCAAAGGGAGCTGCTTCAACAGGTATTTCGCCAAGCTATTGCGATTGATCTATTATTAAATGTTCGTGAAGAAAGCATTTTTATGATTTCCTGGTCGAATTTATGCCCTGTGTTCCTTGTGGGTTTCGCTCTATATCGATATTCAGAATTCTCGTGGAACATGCATCTGTGAGCATACACATCTAATGGCTATAATTACAGCAAAACCTTGAAATGTCATCACAATGCCTCTTTACTTGCACAATTAGTTCGGAGAAGAACCCGCACTATGTTGGTCTAAGAACTAAATTCTAGGATAACTGTTTGCAACGAGTTTTTGTATTTAATATGGTATCCTGCAGATGTTGATCTTACGGAGATGAACAGATAATCTTATGCTGGCAGTTTTATTCATGCGAAGCATATACATTTTTTTTGTGGGCGTTATAAAATGTAGGATAAGTCGTGTGTTGCTAATGCTCAATCTAGTCATTGAGGCAACAAGAATTGTCGCTGGATAGGTTACAACGATGATGCCATATCAATATTTATGTGCTCTATACATCATGTCTAAGAGCCTCTTTTTGTCAGCTTTTTAAATCAGCTCTAGTCAACCATATCCGAACAGATTGAATAATAATAATAATTATTTTCATCATTGATGCTTGGTAATGATAATAATAATAAAAATACTATAATGAGAATTTTAATAATAAGAATAGTGATAATAATACTATATAATTAATAATAACTATTGTTATTATAATAATAATAATTATCATTATTGCTAATCAGATCATATCTAATAGCAACTTCAAACAAAGATAATGGGCCCAAATACCTTCTCCCTACCCCTGTTTAAAGAAAACCTTGTACAATGGTATGTGAAGATAAGGTTGAGCCACCTTATTTTCTCCTTTGTTTCTAAATTTATATTGAAATAGGACTTAGAAAACTTCATATGTATACGGCTTGGATTATCTTACTTAATAAAGTATGTCACCTGAGAATATTTAGCTAATCCTTGACGGTACAAAATTGTGGTGAACATATTGATATGTGATCTCATCTTAGCCACTCATAGTCTTATAATGGACATAGGATTGATACTTAAACTACCTCTTAAATAAGTTGGAAGAATGTGGAAGCTTTCATCTCTATCACCATGGGTCTTTTGCTCTTTATTCTTTCCCTTGGGTTCAATTCATTGTTCTAAACTAATCAAGTTATTCACATCATTGTCTCTTATTAGATCTAGAGTCTATTCTCTTTGTCCAACCGTTGGTCCTAGTATGAACTGATTTGAAATTATTTAACTTTAAACATGTTAATAATAATAATAATAATAATAATAATAATAATAATAATAATTAGTAGTAGTAGTAGTAACTAACTAAAATAAATATTAATAATAATTATAAATATCAATGATATTACTTAATAACAATATTGAAATTAATAATATTGACATGATTTTAATAATAATAGAAATATTTTATAAGACAAATAAAACTTCTTCGACGAGATATGTTTAATTAAACTAAAAACGAAATACATATATGACAAGTGCAATTTCTGTGGCTTGTACAGTCACAAAATTGCCCTATTGAGAAAGAAACAAAATGATCAGGACCAAGATTAAAAATGAATTCAGAGAGAAGCAAAAAGCTATGCCAACAAAGTATAAAGGGTTTGGCCAGAAGCCGAGAATCTCGTGGGGCTGGCAGGTAAAAGAAAAGGAGACAACTGAATCTCATCTCATCTTATATTTCATACTCATATCAAGTAGATCATTTTTGCATTCACTATGAACAAAATTTTCTTTTAATTCTTGTTCATTGCGCATCCATTTATAATAGAAGAGGGGTGTCTTCAATAAATCTTCAGTAAAAACATGAACACATTCCACAGAAATGGGAAAGTTAGCCTATCAATTTTGGTAGCAATTTACACACAATGAATGACCACAATCTGGCAAGACACGATTATATTGTGCATCAATTTTGAGCCTTATTTTAGCCACCGAAAAGTTGGAAAAAGTAGTGGCTTGAGTGACTGTAGCTGCGATAAAGTGACAAGGGCGTAGCAGCAAGCAGAAGTTCGACGCCGCCGGTTCGGTCACTTCCGGCGCGGCCTGTCTCCTCCCCCTATCTCTTAGGGTTTCCGAGTGAGGCACGCCATGGCCAGGAAGAAGAAGTCTCCTTCGTCCATGTCGGGTAAGAAGGTCTCGAAGGCACTAGCCCCTGCGATTGAGACGACGACCCAACAGTAGGCTTCGCAGGGCTTGATGGCTCCAAATCTCCCTACTCTTCATGCATATCTGTTGTTAAAGAACTTGGAGAATGAACTGTTCGACGTGAATATTGCCTTTGTTGGAATGAAGGACCCTCTGCTGAGAAACCCAAACGCAAACACTGCCTCCCATACCCATGAGCTAGTGGTGACTCCATCTGCAGGGTACAAGGGGTGTTCGAACCAAGCAAATCTGAGTAGAGGAAGGGGTGCGCATACTGAAAATCCTAAAATCCCGCCTGCTGCCATGAATGACAGGAAATCTGTTGGGGATCGGTTGGAAGAGATCTCCCCTTCCCCTACTCCTTCTTGGAGGGATATTTTGGCAAGGAATCGAAACCCTAGCTAGGGAGAAAAGCTCTCCTATGTTCCACCTGCCATGAAAAATGATTCATTGAGGGTTAAACTGGACAAGAAGGAGGTGGAATTCGAAGCTGAATTATGGGTAAACACCCTGGTTGGTTATGTTTTTGGTGATGCTCCATCTTATAGCCAGATTTGTGGGTATGTTTAAGCACATTGGAAAGAGGTTCCTTTGCCGCAAATAATCCTCCATGCTTTGGGATTTTTTTTATTTGAATTCAAATCTATGGAAGATGCAAATTTCATCCTTAGGCAGCATTGGACGTTCTTCAACAAACCCCTTGTCTTGAAGCTTTGGCATAGGAGGATGAAGATTGATAAGAATGAGATGCAGGTTGTTCCTCTTTGGATTAAATTTCCCAACCTGCCTCTAGAGTATTGGGGCAAATCTTCATTGAGTCGTATAGCCAGTGCAGTGGGGAAGCCTCTCTGCACAGACGCTATCACTGTCTCTAGGGAACGTGTGTCATTCCCAATGGTGCTTGTGGAGATTGATATTAAAAAACCACTCCTGGACTCTATGGTGATTGTTGATCCTGAGGGAGGAGAACTAGTTCAGAAAATTGATTATGATTGGAAACCCATCTATTGCCATTTTTGTGAAAGGTTTGGTCATGCTGCTTCCAATTGTAAGTATCACAGGGCTATCAACAAGATCCCCAAGGATTTTGGTGAGGAATGGGTGATTGTTAAGGACCACTGGAAAAGTAAAGAGAGTGCTCATGTGAATGATGCTGGCAGGGCAGGCAATGGCGATGATGTGGTTGGTGGGCATCCCTCAAATTCTCCTGCCCCTGCAGCCAGGGCTAACCCTCGGGACCCAGGCTCTCAGAATGGTTCAGGCTTCGGTACACAGCAAAGTTTGCAGGAACCTGTCCCCCCTGGGGTCTCTTTGGACCCTATTCTCCCCCATGAGCTAAGAGTCATCTCAAGGAACAGACCTGAATCGAAAGCTCCAAGTTGCCCAGCTGGCGTATCGGGATCATACAATAAAACCGCGGTTACGGTCGCGATTGCAGTTGCGGTTGCGGTGTTGCGAATGATATTTTCTATATCGCGGTTGTCGCGGCGTGAATTTTTAATTATTCTACACAACAAATATCGGTAAATATCGGTGAATATCAATAAATATCGGTAAATATTGGTAAAATATCGGCCGATATTCGAAATTTCGCCGATATCGCGGCGATAAATGTGTGATTTTCTGTAGCGGCTGCAATTTCGGAATTTCGCGTCGCGGCTGACCCGAAAACCGCGAAATTGTGGCCGATATGCAATTGCGGTACCGATATTTGATTATATGATCGGGATCCGTGCAGAAATAGTATGCTACGAGAGGTGCCCAGATCTAGGTGGTCATGATTAGTTCATGGAACGTTCGTGGGTTGAATAAGGCTTCCAAGCACAAGGAAGTCAGCCTCTTTTGTAGAAGTAATACGTTATCCTTAGTTTCCTCGAGACTAGAGTAAAAGAAAATAAATGTAGTAGGGTATTTAATAAAGTAAGGAGTGGCTGGAATCTCATCCATAATTATTCCCAGCACCAAAATGGGAGGATTTGGGTCACTTGGAACCCATGTGTGTGGAAGGTCATAGCCATTAGCATGTGTGATCAAGCCATACTTTGTGAAGTTAATCACTTGATGGGGAATTATTCCTTCCATGTGAGATTCGTTTATGCTCTGAATAGTGGTATTGAAAGGAGGAGGTTATGGAATTGGTTAAAACAGCATAGAGTTCTTGGCTCCCCTTGGATTCTTATGGGGGACTTCAATGTGGTCCTTTCTTACAGTAAGAAATATCAAGGCGACCTGCCGAATTCCATCGATATGAAAGATTTTCAGAAATGTTGTTTAGAGCTGGGATTATCTGACTTGCAAGGCCAAGGAACTTTCTATACTTGGTCTAGTAAACGAGGGGGTGCTGAGGAAGTCATGTGCAAATTGGACAGGGCTCTGGTTAACATGGAATGGCTGGCATCTTTCCCCTCTTCTATGGCGGAGTTCCTCAGTCCCTTGGTATCTGATCATAACCCGGTAGTGGTTAATCTTCGGGTCTCTACCTTTCAAGGTAAGAAGCCGTTTCGGTTTTTCCAATTCTGAACAGAAGATGAGGCCTTTTTACCCCTAGTGCGCTCTGCTTGGCATCAACCTTTGCAAGGGAATCCCCTGCTCAGAGTGTGCTCGAGACTCCAGATGCTGAAGATGGACCTCAAACAGTTGAATAAGGTAAAGTATGGTTGTATCTCTCAGAAGGTTGCTGCGGTGCGTGAGGAGGTGTCTACTCTTCAGAAGAAACTTCTCTATAACCCGCCCGTCCCCTTTCTCAGAGACCAGTTGAACAACCTTGAGAGCAGGTATGCTCATTTGCTTCACTATGAGGAGATGTTCCTCAGACAGAAAGCATGTATTCAATGGCTCCATTGTGGGTATTCAAATCACAAATTCTTCTATGCAAGGGTGAAGGAGAGACAAAAGCAAAAAACTATTGCTTTTCTTATAGGAGAGAATGGCAGGGAGATAAGGGGTGCTTAGGAGATTCAGAAGGCCTTTAGTGACTATTATAAGCAGCTTTTAGGCACAGATACTCCTTCTTTCGGAGTTCTTGACCCATCTATTGTGGATAGCTCTTTATCTTATGAGTAGCAGTTGGCTCTAATGCTCCTGTTTCCAAAGAGGAGGCTCGAGCAGCTGTTTTCTCAGTTGGTGACACTAAGGCTCCAGGTGTAGATGGTTACTCAGCGGGTTTCTTCAAAAAGAGTTGGGATATTATTGGAGATGAGTTATTCATGGCTATTAGAGATTTCTTCACTACCGGCTTCCTGCCTAGGAAGGTAAATATTACATCTCTTACCTTGGTCCCAAAAAAGCCTAACCCGTAGCAGGTCACTGATTTTAGACCTATTGCTTATTGCACCATGTTTTATAAGATCATATCGAAGATTCTTACGCAAAGACTTCAAGGTATCTTGCCCTCAATCATCGATCATGCTCAATCTGCTTTCTTGAAGGGGAGAAGTATCGGTGAAAATGTGTTATTGGCTCATGAGTTGGTCAGGAAATATGCTCGAAAAGGAGTCTCCCCTAGATGCATGTTAAAGTTGGACCTCCGAAAAGCTTATGACATGGTCAACTGGAGCTTTGTGAGGAATCTTCTGCTTCTGTATGGCTTTCCTTATCAGTTTGTAAAGTTGGTTACCGCTTGCTTGGAAACTGTGGCCTTCTCCCTATACTTTAATGGCGTGCTATCTCCACCTTTTCAGGCGAAAAGAGGTTTGAGGCAGGGAGATCCCCTCTCCCCCTACTTATTTGTCCTTGTCATGGATTACTTGATTAGATGTCTTAAACAATTATGGACAAATGATTCTTTCAAAGGCCATCCTAGATGTAGAGCTTTGAAGATAACCAACTTGAGTTTCGCGGATGATATCCTTTTATTCTGCCATGGTGATTTACTTAGTGTCAAGTGCCTTAAGGATGTCCTTAATCATTTCTTTGGGATCTCGGGGTTGATCCTAAACCCTCAGAAATGTACTGTCTATTTTGGTGGCGTGTCGTCTGATGTTAAAAAAGCAATTATCGATCTTCTGGGGTTCTAGGAAGTTACTCTTGCTTGCATCCGAAGTAGCGATTCCCTTCCTCGCTAAGGAAAGTAAGAAGGTAAAAGAAAGCAAGTACTCCGAAAGCCTTTAAGCACGAGATTTGACAGTTGTGATTGCGCTTTCACCCATGATGGGAGTCTTTGGCTTAGGATGCTAAAGAGATGGCTATGAGACTGGTACAAAGAATCAAATAGTTAACAATTGCCTACCTAGGCCTTCCTCTAACCTCTTCGAGACTCTCGACTAGTCTTCTCCAACCTATGTTAAGCGGGGAGACTACAGCTTATCAAGTCTGTTTTATTTAGTATACAACTATATTTCAGCCAAGTGATCCTCCTATACAACTATATATCATCCTCCTACCAAGAAAGATCCTCCATCAGTTCGTGAGTCTCTGTTGAAACTTTCTTTGGTCAGGAAAGATTCATGTTAGAAGACGAGCCCTGGTTTCATGGGAACAGATTTGTACCCCCAAGGCCGAGGGTGGGCTTGGTTTCTTCAACCTGGAAATTTGGAATCAGTGTGCCTTGGGTAAGCTTCTTTGGAATATCGCTACTAAGAAGGATTCGCTGTGGGTGAAGTGGATCCATGTTGTTTACCTTAAGAATATAAGTTTGTGGGAATATAATCCTACTACTTGTACTTCTTGGCTGTTTCAAAGAATCCTGCTTGTACGCTCTCAGCTACAAAGTTTTCTCCATTCGCGGTGCTCAAATGGTTATACTGATTATAGCATCAAAGCTACTTATGAACCTGTGCGTCCCAGACAGGAAAACCAAAAGTGGCCCTAGCTGGTGTGGAACTCCCTTAACTTGCCAAGGCACAGTTTCCTTCTTTGGCTGGCTTTCAGGGATACATTGATGACTAAAGCTAAACTTCGGGAGATTGGTATGGATGTATCGGAGCAATGTGTGTTCTGCCAACAGGGGCTAGAAACCTGGGACCATTTGTTTGTCCACTGCCCTATTACAACGGCTATATGGAGGAAAATTCGAAGATGTGCTGATAGAAGGGACCCTATTCAAGGGTAGCAACAGGAGGTGTAGTCATTGTTGAAAAGATCTAGACAAAATAGACTAGAAAAAACAGATCCTAGGAGCTCTTTTTTCATCTTATATTACAAATGTATGGTATGAGAGAAACTTGAGGGTTTTTGAAAACCAAAGTAGGGATGTTGATAGTATTAGTCAAGCTATTGTCTTAGCTGTAGCTAGACGTTTAATGCACCCACACTATAAGGTTAAATTCCAAAAGTGGGCTGGTTTTGTTGACTGTATGGTAGGTTGATATCTGATTTGTAATCTTTCTCCTTTTCGTAAGTAATACAATTTCTTACTTATCGAAAAAAAATAAAATATGGCTTGTATGGCTTGCCTACTTAGCTAAATTAATTCTTTCAAGTGAGTAGGGTTTTATGGCCTCCAAATTTAGGAAAATGAATCTAGGCTAATGTGTCATCTTGTGACATGTTTGCTCCCCATATCAAGTCTTGATTAAAGGCTGAAATTGAGGCCATGAAACTCCAAAAATGCTGTTTCTAACTGAGTCCTACAATCGGCCTTAAATATGAGTTTTTAAGCCAAAACTTGGCTGCTGCTGCTGTAGGCAAAAATGCTTGAGGACCCCTCTTGATGCAATGATGACACATTCTTCATAACATGGTCCACCTTGAACAAATTTGAGCTGAAAAAGGAACCTTGATGTGTGATTAGGATAACAACCAAATCATCATAATTTTTGGATCAACAATTAAAAATAAAGGTCAATGCTCCCACATCAATAACAATGTCAACCGTTTAGAAACCAAATAGTTCATAACTACACCTAGTGCCCTACAACCCATCTCTATGTTGAAGATTTTCAATAAAAAAAGGCTTGGATCTGTAAATAATCAATCTCAAGCCATTATTTTTCTCGTTATTTCATTTAATAGTTAATGTGTATGTGGGAAGTGAACGAATAGAAGGAGATGATGACAATTACTTAAAAAAGTATACCCCAGCTCAGTTTTACATCCTTGGGTATTCTAATGAGATGTACCCCAGCTGATTGTCTTTTTCTGTGGACGTTACGTTAGATTTAGGAATCAGAATAATACTCTAAGTAACCATTCTTCTGGATGCTACTTCTCTTTGATTAGCTTACTCTCATTTTTCTCCTAGAGGGAATGTTGATCTCTCAAGTCTATAAGATCCACCAAGACTTGGAGAAAATTATACTAACGATACAGCTCACAATAAATTATTTTTCCTTGATCATTTATTGTACAAGCTGCTTGATTGCTTTCACACCATTTAGTAGGATATGCATTTGTTACAATGATGGTGCCCATCTAATGAAGATATAAGATAGCAGTGAAATATGAGTGCTTGTAATCAGGTCTTTTGCCTGTTTGCAGATAGCAGAGAGGAGGAAGCTGGTTTCTTCTATACAAACTAGTGTAACAAACTCCGTGGAGAATGAGATTTTCTCTGCAGAGAGTGAAAGTGCTTCCAATCTTGATGCTGTCTCTAATGCTGGGGACACTGTAGATGATCTGGACGCTGGTGGTCATCTTTCTGGCAAGGTAATGAGTTCTCTTCCTGCCAAGGTACCAGAAAAATCGAGCTTAGGTTTGATTTCTCATTCAGGTGAACTGGAACGGAAAGTTATAGAAAGCTCATCAGTTGAAAAGAGATATTCTGATACAGATTCTGCCAGAGGCAAGCAACTAAATGATGTAAGAGAAAAGATAAGCTCAAGCTTTGATGGGCAATCTTTAAAAGGTTCATCAATAGAAAAGGCTTCCCAGAACTTGGATTTCCCCAAGACAACCAGCAAGAAACCTTTGATATCAGGAAAGTCTTCTATTGAATTCAGTCATAGTTTAGATATCAGTGAAAGCATTCCAACAAAAGGCTCGTCACAAGAAAAGGTTACCTCAGATCTGAATCCTCATGAAAAAGTTGAAGCAATCACTTCTCTACCAGCTTATCTTTCAAAGTCCTTGGAAGTTCCAATCACAGTAGATGAAAAGGTGAAGAATTCCGAAGAACCTATCTCCAAGCAATTAGTTGGCGACACAGGTGATCCTGCACATGAAGATGCAAATCCTCCTCCACTTGCTGGGAGTAATGTGATGAATGTCATAGTGGTGGCAGCAGAATGTAGTCCTTGGTCTAAAACAGGTACATGCCCTTAGTTGCCAGGATCTTTTAAACTAACATGTTTCATGAATATTGAGTCATGCCTTCTGGCTAATTTTCGGTCAAATCTCTACCCTGTTACAGCGTCACTTAAAAAAGTGAACCTGCTGGATTGTTGCTGAAAATATGCAAAGTCATATTCTTTTCATATGTAGTCCTGCAATATGAAGGTTTAGGTTGCGGTTGCCAGACAAGAGAGTAGTCCACCCCAAAATCAACCCACTTGCTCATATAAACTGTTACTCATATTAACTGTCATTGATCTTTAAATGAGCACATTTTTTTTAATCAACGACAAACATGTGTTAATGGCAGCTAAGTTTCGCAGGAGTATATTAGGGGTCTGGTATCCATTCACCTCTACAAACTGACAATTTTGAGTTGTCATAGGTGGGCTTGGAGACGTTGCCGGATCTCTGCCAATGGCTCTGGCACGCCGAGGACATAGAGTAATGGTATGTTGCATTATTATTCTCCATGTTGTGGACTTAAGGATATTGCAGTGCTGTCCTCTAAAATTCCAATTAGGTGCAGCCAACTAGATAAATTGTGTTTGATGTGTCAATCTAGTAAAATCATGCTTTTATGAATTTTTGGCACTCTCAAATCTTTTATCTGATCTGTTATTGTTGATCATTTTAACTGTACTTCCATTAACAGTTGATGGAGGAATGAATTAAAAGCTATCAAGTGAACAAGGCTTCCAACACTATTGACACTGGATAGTAGGGCTAGACGTATGCGGCCTTGTTGAAAGGCTGTTCTTGAAGATACCTTGCACGATTTATATATGGATAGTAGATGTCACAACATTGCCTGGGCATTGGTTGGACACGTTTAATCAGGGGTTGGTGTGTGGGAGATTTTGTTTTAAATTTACTCCTTCTGATGTTCTGAGAAGATAACTTACTTTTGCTGACTCCATTCTACCATTGCCTTTGTTAGATGCTATGGGCTATATGATATCATATTCTCGAAGCCAAAGCCTTAATCTATTTAAAATGCTTTTTCTCTGTTATTGGGCGACCCTTAGGTTGTGTCTCCTCGATATGGTAATTATGCTGGACCGGAAGATACAGGAATTCGGAAAAGATACAAGGTGGATGGCCAGGTAAATAATATTATGCTTATGTGGAACTCATACTCTGCTTGTTAGCACCTGTGGTGACTCAACTATTAGATATTTTAACTTGATGAGTTTTGTTGTACTTGTTTCACAACATAGGACATGGAAGTATTGTATTATCAAGCTTACATTGATGGAGTCGATTTCGTTTTCATTGACTGTCCTGTATTTCGAAACCTTGAAAACAATATATATGGAGGCAATCGACAGGTAATCGACTACTCTTTTGTTGATATCTCAATAATATAACATTATTTTTATATATTATAGTGTATTATAACTTGTATAATATGTCTCATATACGAATTTATGTATTTTATACAATCTTTTGTTTCATTAGCCTAATCAAAATTAAAAGGAAAAAAATAAAAGCAATAAAAGCAAATAAATTCTTCTTTTAATGGTAATTAACCATCTAATCAAACAAAAAGAAATATCAAAACAAAACTCAAAACAAATAAAACTAACAAATCATACTCACGTGAACAAAATATACTCCGAACTAGAGTTTTTTCTTCATCTTCAATAACATTGCAAAATGGATATGCTCATCATAAAGAGATTGGTTTTCTTCATCATAAAGAGCTTCAAACTTCTTCCTCTTTACTCTCCTTCTTATTAATTTATTCTTGTTTTCATTTTTTATCTTTCTCACTGTCTTTGATCAAGTCTATTGTTTTCAATTAAAGCTATGGGCTTCATTGTCTTCTCCCAATCTCTGGTTGATGGTAGTTGTTGGTGGTATGATGAGTTAAATGGTTTGATTTAAATTTAGATGATGGCAGTTGCACCTAGTGCTATGGTGGCTTCTTTATCTTCTTAAAGCTATGGGATTTGAATTAAATCTAACCTCATCAGTGAGATCCAGAAATGTGTATAGGAAAATCTAAAAGTAGATTAAGAGAAGGGGAAAAAAAGTAGATCTAAGATCTAAATGGTACTTAGGTGTGATGAGATTGTGAAATTGAAGATCAAAAATTTGGAATTAGTCTTATCAAGGGGGATCAAGAGCACAATGTTAATTAGACTAAGTCTTAGTTGTTTGCGGAAGTTCCAAATATTTTTTTAGGACAACCGGTGATGTTCCTGAGCCCTGTAGGAACCATTTTGGATAGAAACTCAAAAACCCATAACCCAAAATCTAGGAAATAAGAACTATGCAAAGTATTAACCAAATCAAGGAACAAAATCAATTACAAAACATGAATCTTTTATTACTATCTTGTTAATCATTACAAAGAGTTAAGAACACTCAAACCTTGCTTTTCCTAACCAAGATTATTAAGAACAATCTTATTGATTAATCCACTCAATTAAGTATCTCGTTCCCAATTAAGATTTCCCTATATCACTCTAATGGATCTTGCATGCAAGAATTCTCTCTCCTAATTCTTGTTCCGTATTCATATGCCTAATGCTATATAAGAAACATCCTTTATATAGGCTAACGGAACCCTAGAATAAACAAAAGAAAGAAGTCAAACCTAAAAAAAACGCTACAACAAGAAAAAGAACGCAGAAAACTACCCCAGAAAATATAGGCATCAACTTGGGCATGCTAGCCCACATGAGTCACCCTTGTTGACCAACATGGCCATGTTAGCCATCATGATCCCCATGTGAGCCTTGACTTCTCTGTTTTTCTCCTCTTCGACATGAGGGTGTTCTTTGACACTACCTACTCGTGTTCACCTCCAAACATTGTTCTCCATTGTAGGTCCTCTTAGCTTTTACACATGGGCTTGGAACCTATCAATCCTCCTTTACAAGCCTCATATGCCCTCATCCATGATCATGACATCTTGACGATGGCTCCCCTCTAACTAAAGTCTTTACGACACTACTCTTGGTAACCTTGAAGAGAATCTCTGTCTTTGTATTAAGCAAGATCATTTTCCTCTTCATCCAACCAAATCCCATGTGGATAACATAATTCAAGCCATCTAACCTTCCTAAGAAAATTAGATTGTGACCAAGCTTTAGAATGTAGCTTGTTTCCGCTAAATTCCTGATCCTCCCATCATTGTCTTGATCTTAATTCTCTAGTTCCTTAAACTTTGACCTCACTCCCATTGGCTAAAGAAACTAACTTCCCATCACATAGGGTTGTAAATGAGCTAAGCTAGTTCGGTATTCGGCTCAGCTCGGATCGTTCGTTCAGTTACATGAGCCGAGTTCGAGCTCAAAAAAGTGAGACTCGGTTCATTTTTTGGCTTTGGCTTGTGAGCTCGGTTCCTTTATTTAGTTAAACGAGCTGAGCCCTAGCCCAAGGGTTGTTTAGCTCGGCTCGGCTCGGCTCGTTTATAGCCCATCACATTACTTTAAGGTTTTGAGCTAATTCCCTCAACAAGTGTTGAGGACACCCTGATTTGAATGCGTAGTCCTCTTCCTTTGCATCCATTCCTTGTGCTAAAAGAGCGTCACCGTGATCTTTGTCACCTCTTGCAGTCCCGATGCAATCTTCCTCATGACGTGCCCCACACTATTACAACAAAAACACCTGATCTTGCATATAGACAAGATCCATCCCTAAAGTCGGCCCTCTTTATCTCGTTAATAATCTTGAGCTTAACCAATATGATTTTTTTCAAAGAAAAAGTCTCTTTCCTTATTAGCAGGCTTATCATCACATAACTAAATCTCTTCTGTAGAGAAGCCATCAACAATAGAGCTTGATCCTGATCCCAATCTTTAAAGGACCCATTCAAGTTCTTCTTCAAGAACAACTTATTTTCTAGTGATCTCCATGTATGTCTTAGCTAGCTTTTCCTATAATTTTTTAGGACTTGTCTCCTTAAGAACAATGTACTTGATTTTTGGAGCAAAGGCTAACTAGACTATACTTGTTGCTTGAAACATCATATCTGCATACTTGACGACATCCACATTTGTTGGCTTCTTATTTTTCTAGGTAGTCGTCATACTTTTTCAATAGGAACATCCTTTGATCATACTTTGCTAGAACACAAAATTGCTTTTCTCATCGAACAATGCCATCACATATTTCCCGCCAAATATCTTGTCCATCCTTCCCTACTCAGTTGAACTAACTTCTCTAGTACTAATTGTTAGGCCAAACTACGCTCTAGTCTGATTGTAGAAGTGCTAGATCTTATCTATTGGATAACATGTTTCTATTATGTTATTGTAACACCCCAAAATTCACTACTTTTTTTTTTAAAGCGGAAGAATTTAAATTAAAACTTGTGAATTCTGGGGATGTTACCGCCACACTTAGTACCAAATCGGTTCTCTTCGACCGTTTCAATACCAAGTGCTAAGGCTAGAAGTAAAGTAATACTCAATTATAAATCAAGACAATCCACATTCCAAATAAGCATTAAACGGTTGTAAAACAAAAATCAGAGTACGCATAAAGAATTATTATTCAAATTAAAAAGAGAAGTAGCTTACAACCGATAAAATATTAACAAAAGGAAATAGAATCACATAAAGATTGAAATATGGCCACAACTCTCTTGAACTTTGAGCCAAAACATGCTCAACATTCAGCCCCGCTGGATGTCTCGCCCACCTGCACAAGTCAGAAGGGTATACTACTCGTGGGAATGAGCAATATCTATGAAACGGGTGATCAGTATGCTACGTACTGAGCAAGGTAATCGAGCACTAAGGCCAACACATAAAATCATATAAACCATGCATAAGAATAAAAGATAATAAAGACCATCATGATATCATAATATCAATCAATCTTTTGGGTACATACATAAAGACCCATTTATAATCCGGATTCATTACTTAATTTATCTTTGATCAGGAATCGTTTCACACCATGCTTTTTATCAAATCCACGTGAGTACGGGAACTACACTATTATAGCCGGTGGACCGGAAACACATAGGACATCATGCCCTAACCACTATTATTTGCTGGTGGACTGGTCTCCAAGATACCGCAGTACTTGGCCACTATTATTCGCTAGTAGACCGGTCTGGCCCCTGCTTGCATGGTGTTCAACTGTAAGTAATTAGTGTTTTTCCCATGTCTTGGCACAAATATGTTCGGTTTTGTTGAGCACGGAATCCCCCACTATTATAGTCGGTGGACCGGAAACACGTAGGTACAAAGTCCGACCACTATTATTACCGGTGGACTAGTTATACATAGGGCATCATGCCCTAACTACTATTATTTGCCAGTGGACCGGTCTGGGCCCGGCTCAAAATCTTCCACTTTACATGATTAATGTTTTAAGTATCTTATTCAGAAGCTTTCATCCTAGACATGCATGAATTATTCCCTTTACACTTCACACATCACAAATCATAAAATTCTACAATCATAATTATACTTTAATCACCAAAACATATGATAACACAAAAACTCTAAGTAGCCACAACAAGCCCTAATTGTCCACACAAACCCTAGCTCGATCTCCTACGTACTCTTATAATGCTCCACGTACTATTTTTCACCCAAAGTGTTTAAACACCCAAATAACACTTACATTACCTTCCTCACATCCCAATTCAACTTTTCATACGTAAATTTCACTCTCATGCAGACTTTATACATCCCATGCAACCTTTTGAATTTTTTATGCCGAACCCTAAGTCCATCCTTGCGAAACCCTAAATTCTTTCATGCAAACCCCAAGATTCTATCATACAAAACCCTAAATTCAATCCACACAAAACCAAAGATTCATTCATACCAAACCCTAGATTCAAACCATGTAAAACCAGAGATTCATCCGTACAAAACCCTACATTAGATCCTCCTATACAAAACCATAGATTATATTATCCCATACAAAACCATAAATTAGATTCTTCCATATAATACCATAAATTAGATTCTCCCATATAAAACCATAAATTATATACTCCCACACAAAACCATAAATTATATTCTCCCACACAAAGCCATAAATTAGATTCTTCCATATAAAATCATAAATTATATACTCCCACACAAAACCATAAATTATGTTCTCCCACACAACCATAAATTAGATTCTCCCATATAAAACCATAATTTATATACTCCCACACGAAACCCTAAATTTTTCATTTTATTCTTCCACTCATGAATCATTAAAATACTTAGGTCAACTCACATCCCTTGGTCAACTTCTTTCCCCCATTCTCCTTTTTCATCCTTTCTCCCACACAAACCACATCAACATCCTCATATGCATGTCTTATAGGGTCACAACATATATCATCACATATACAATATTTCATCAGATATAGTACACATGCCATACAAAAACATACTTCAACTCCATGTTATACCACATACGAAGTAATTAATAATGATAACCATAGGATACATAGCATGTGAGGCACATAATGCATATAAGCACACAAAAGGCCTTAGCACTCCTTGCCTCAAACGACACTGGTCTTGGAGCACGCTCCTACGCCTCCTTAGGGCTTTGAGAAAATAATAACATATTAATAGAAATAACATTAACAAACTTCTAACTTTACTAAAGATATAAGAATTAATAGAAACATTATAAAAGTTGATAATATAGGGTTAAAGACTTTACCCTATTAAAAATAATGATACTAAAATAATAATAGCAAAGATACTAAAAATAATATCAATGAGAATATAAATAAGAATAATAATAATAGTAACAATAATAATAATAAAAAAGGCATTACTCAAAAACAAAGTGAAATAAGGGTTTCGGCCCCTTTATCAAAATACTACTACTACTACTACTACTACTACTACTAATAATAATAATAGTAATAGTAATAATAATAATAATAGCAAAACTAATAGTAAAGTAATTGTAATATTAATAATGGAATAATAATAGTAGTAATTCGAAATAGTAAAAATAAAAATAATTATAATTATAATAACATATTAATATCAATAATAGTAATAATAGTAATAATAGTAATAATAGAAATAATAAGAAGAATAATAATAAAATCGAATTGAAAAAACAATATGACTTCAGCCCTCAACAGAAATAACAATCAAAACATTAATACTAATAATAATAATACATATTAAAAAAAAAAAATAATAATAATAGTATTTATATTCAAATAAATGAAATAAATTAAATTAAGGCTTGTAAAATAGGGAAAAGGGTTGAGAGGGTCTAGGGTTCAACCTTAGGCTGGTGGGGATAAGCGGCACCGGCGGCGGTGGCCGAGAAAAGAATGGAAAAGGGTAAAAGTTGAATGTTGGGAAAAAGATAGGGAGAATTAAGGTGGGAGTAAGGGTGATTATGGTTGCCCAGAAGGAGAGGAACAAAATGATGGCGGCGGCGGCGGCGGCCGAGTGGAGAAGGAGAGAAAGAGAGGAGGAGAGGGAGGGAGGGGAAAAGAAAGGTAGGGGAAGGTAAAGGAGGGTCTGCAGAAGTGAATGGGAGGTGAAAGAAGCAGCGAAAGCGGTGGAAGAGGTGGCTAAGGGCTGCGCAAAGGGTGGCGGAGGTGGAGAAATAGGTTGATCAGGAGGGCTACTTCGCACAACCTCGTCGGCTTGTGCAGGAATAATCGAGAGGGATGGATGGTTTGGTTAGCTAGAGGGAGGTGTAGGGAAGGCTTTGGTGGGTGGAGTTGGTGGCGAAGTTGGCCGGAGGCAGCGGACGAGGCATCTAAAGGGGTGGCGGCGACAAGATAGGTTTTCTGGGTTAGGGATCAAAAGCTTGATACCAGGCTCAAACCGGGGGTATTTATAGGTTTTAGAAGTGAGTTTAGGGTTCTATGGGTCGGCTACGGGGTAAGGTAGGTAGGGTTTCAGTCGTTGGTGGCGAGGTTGGCCGGCAGAAATCAAAACTGGGTAAAGGGTTGTGGTCAGCTGGGAGAGAGGAAAAACGTGCGAGGAGAGGTGGAGTTAGTTGGGTTGAAAAGGTCGACGGTCAGCAGGGAAAAATAGGAGGGAAAAGGCCAGTAAAAGGGGCGAGATCGCCGGCGAAAAACCAGGGCGGGACGGCGGAGGTTGCAGGTCGGCGGGGCTGGGTAGGTGCGAAGGAGGAAGAAGAAGAAAGACAGGTGGCTAGACTGGCAAATCGGGGGAAAGAAAAGAAGGAAAAGAAAAGGGAGGAGACCGGCCGGGCGCAACGATAAAAAAACATTAATCCAAACGCAGAGTTTAGAAGGAATAAAAGGATAAAACGCTACGCAACATTAAAAGAAGTAAGTCTGGGCCGCGCCGAAGAAGAAAGGAAGGAGGGAGGGGATTGGGCCGTGAGCCAGGCCTAGTTCGGGGAGGAGAAAAAGAAAAAGAAAAGAAGAAGAAAGAAAAAGAAAGAAAGAAAAAGGAAGAAAGAAAAGGAAAAAGGAAAAGAAAAAAATAGTGGATTAGGTTAATTAAATTAAATTGAATATTGGGATATTTAAAAATAATAATATTTAAGTAAAATAATATTTAAATCCCTTTTTAGGCTAATTTAGGATTTTTAAATTTTTTTTTCCATAAATTCCTTTTTAATTAGCAAACACCCTAAATTTTTCCAATTAAGTGATTTAGAAAATTAATTTTAATTTGAAACTATTTTATCCTTCTTATGTTAAATAAAATAATTTATTTAATTAATTTCCAAAATAAAATCCTTAATTAGCTAAAATGCCAAAACTTTTCTAATAAAAATTATTTCTTATTTTCTTCTTAAATATCCCTAATTAATTCCCTTTTATTTTAATAAAAATAATTTATTAAATTCAATTTTCCAATAAAACCTTATTTAAATATAATTTTTAAAAATAGAAATTTTCGGGGCATTTCAGTTATCTTTGTTGTTCTTACACCTTATAGGAATTCTTCTAGATAGAAACTCAAGAACCCAGAAAATAAAGAATTGGGTAAATTATTAATCAATGAATCTTTATTACTATCTTCTCAAACAATACAGAAAATCAAGAACACTCAAACTTGTGTTCTTCATTATTACGAACAAGCATCTTGATTAGTCCATGTAATAAAGGATCTTATTCCTGATCAAGGTTTCTTTAGGTCACCTACTAGATCTAAAATATGATTCTTGTTCTGTATTCCGTATGCTTAATGCGATATAAGTATATATATATATATATAGGCTAACATGACTCAAGAACCAACAAAAGATTAAAGTTAGACCTAAAAAAGATAAGCCACAATAAAAAGCGAACCACATTCAACCTTCATGGAAAATAAGGACATCAATGTTGGTATGCTCACTAACACAAGTCACCCATGTTAACCAACATAGTTGTGTTGGCCAACCCCTTTACGTTGACTTCTCTGAAGTGTTTCTCTTTGATACGGGTGTGTTCTTGGACATTACCCACCTATGTTTACCTTTGAACTCCTTTCTTCTCTTTGTTGTCCTTCATTTTTGGTTATCTTAACTTCAACACATCAGCTTGAATCCTAACACATGACCCACATAATCGTTGAGATTCTAGTGTAAGAATGCTCGAAAGGAGGAGAGAGAGTTCCTCAATTTGTTTTGCAATATCATTGAGCCCATATTTGATGCTATTGATGTTATAGATAGTTTGATTTCTTTGATTCAATGTTTCATTTTTGTGTTTTGATTTTGATTTGTTTAGTTAAATGCTTGATTCCCATATAAAGAGTAGTATATTTGGTTTTCTAAATTTTGATTACATCTAGTTAAAATTAAGATTAATCATCAATTTATTAGGCAGTTTAAAATGCAATAATAATTATAATACATAGGATGTATTTTATAGATTATATTATATAGCATACATACAAAATAATGTTATTTTATTAAATTCCGGTGAGCAATTGGCCAGGAATTCCTTAAATGGAACAAACTTTGACCTCTAATAGAAAATTCAAATATGTTTGTTCCTTAATTGAATCAAACCCCAAATATTTCTTAATTAATAATGATCTCTTTAATGTTAGCTACATCTTTCATTCGTAATGCTATTCTTTGACCAAAGTCATATGCCTTCTATTTTATGTGTGAGATGATGCTACATCTTTCATTCTTCTTAATGCTATTCTTTGACCATGGTCATATGCTTTCTATTTTATTGTGAGATAATATTCGTTGGTGCTTCTTTTAGTTTAGATAGTACACAGTAACATTTCTATTGATTAGGGATAAATATACCGCTGACTTACCGCTAATGAATTTTCTCAATGACTGATTAGCATTATTTTTATAATCTATCAATATGCTTGATGTGAATGTTTCTTAATATCTTATGATTTTATTTTTTATATGAATTTAAGGAATGCCTCTCTTCTATGTAGGATATACTAAAGCGAATGATACTATTCTGCAAGGCTGCTGTTGAGGTATGAACCCTCCCTTTAGCTCTTGTCTATCTTCTGCTTAATCTAACATATGTTAAGCAGTGAGTCACTCTCGTGGGTAGAACATGTATGATATCGGCTAAGTTAACAAGTGTGATTTGTTTGTGTTACGATCCTTTTCTTTGGAACCCTCCATAGGTTTTGATTGAGAATTAATTGAATTCTTTATTTTGATTATCATCTTTTCCCTGTACATTTGAACCTATTCTTGGTAGAGAGAGGGTGGGTCGACAAATAGGGTGAAGAGAGAGAATAGTTGCGTCTAAAGAATTTTTGCTAATCCTTATGCTTGCTATATGTTGTGGACACCTTTTTGTCTGGGTCAATAAACAGGCCTAGCGGGGCTTAGCCTAATCTTAGTCTTTTGTGTTAGATTTGATTTTACTAATAAGTATCAGGCTTTGGTTTTATTTATATGTGCTAATAAGGTGATTATTGTATTAGGGTTTATGGCTTTTATTACTGAAAGAACTTAGTAATACTTATACTAGAGAATTAATGCAATTGTTATTATCTTACCCTCTCTTTGCTCTTGACTCTCTCTTCTTCCCTATGCCACTAGACCCCTACTCTTAAACCCTAGCTTCCAAACCTCCTTTCCGCAATAAGAGCAAAATGGACCAGCCTTACTCTTGTCTTCTCTTTCTCTCTCACAAAATGTACACCATAGGAAAAACTTGGATCAAGCAATCAATCCCTCCTTCCCCATCTACTTCAAAATTTTCCCTAACTAATGACTATACCAAATTGTTATTAGAGCCAATGGATATGTAGGATCAATCAATAAGCATTATAACAACCATTGAGGATCTCAAACAAATGGGCGATCAAACCAAGGATGTTCTCATAGTGCACCAAGATGAGATGACCCGAATGTTCGATGCAATAATATATGAAGGACACTTCAAGAGAAGTTGAAGGGACTAGAATTATAGTAGAGAAAGTCTTCAACAAAGCACAAGATCATCTAGCCTGGCTAACAAGTGCCGAATTGGTTAAGATCAATGTAGGGAGAGAACCCATCGGTCCACTCGATTTGACTACAACCAAGGAGCATAGCGATAACTTGTCACACAACCCTATCCCAGCTTGTGATCCATCAATGGTTGGCTTTGAATTATCTACCATTGCACATCAATAATCCCCTTACAAGGGCGCCACTCAAGCACCTCGTTTTTAAAACAAGCTACACCCCATAGCTTACTTTAGCCATAAACTGGCTGATCAATTCCACAAATAAACTGCATATCGAAGAGAGTTGATTTGGCTGGCTAAGGCTATTCAAAATTGGTGTCCTTACATTTGGGGGCAAGAATTTGTGATTTGCACTCACCATTATAGGTTAAACCACTAGAGAAGAAACAAAGCACCTCCCCTCAACAACATTGGGTTAGTTGCATGTGGGGTCTTGATTTCTAAGTCGAGTATAAGTCGGAGGCACCAACCCAGCCATTGATGCCTTATCCTATAGGGGCAAAGAAGAGGGCATACTCCTTGCCTAATGGACCTCAAATTGGAGGTGTAAGACACACATGGGTTACAAGCCCTTGTCTAGGATATACGTGACGACACTTTTAGAGGCAACCTTATAAGGTATCACGATCAAATATATCTACAGTCATCTTCTTCACATATCCTTACCATAATCCTTGACCGTGGCCATGAGGCATCCAAAAACACTTCATAGCCTTTGGTTTGAATTTTATTGCTAAGGTCTCAAGTCGATGCTCCAGGATTTCATTCAAGAATGTATGATTTGCCAACAGAATAAAGCTGAAAATGTTCACCCAACAGCTTTGCTCCAACACTTGTTAATTCCCACATATATTTAGGTAGATATCTCAATTGATTTAATTGATGGAGTTTCCAAGTTGAAGAGAAAGACTTCCCTATTGGTTGTGGTGGACAGGTTCTCCAAATCAGCACACTTCCTTCCGCTTAGCCACACTGACATTACAACTTCGATGGCTTAAGTGTTCTTCTGTTGAAGTGGTAAGGTTGTCGGAGATCCTAAATTTATAATCTGTCTTCACCAATCATTTCTGGTAGGAGCTGTTCAAGTTAGGTTTGTTGAGTTGATGCAGGAGCATCCCCTAAGCTAATTAATTTTTCTAAGTTAGGAGACTGCAAATCACTCAACTTGGAAAAAATTAGGGAAAAATAGATCTAAATATTCCTCTATGCACAACCATGCAACCCCATACATGTCCCATGCAAGGTGCATGTAAATCATCTACCAACTAGCCCCTTTTTGTTACACAAGCATAATAAGTTTTGTACCACCTTAAAACAAGTGCAATCAACCCAAAGATTCAAAAATAATGAAAAAGAAGAAAATACATCACACATGATGGAAATTGGTAGAAGTCAACAACCATTTTTGGGTATTATTCGGCCACCAATACAATACCCAACCTAAGTCAACCCCCCTAGTTGGACGAAAATTTTAACCTAAAGAAATAACTTGTTTGATTGATCAAGGGAGCAGATTGAGTGATTGTACTTTGATGTATTATCTACCATTTCAGCTTGTAAAGGAGCCCATGCTATGGTATGGCTTTAGAAAATCAGCCATCATACCACACTTGAGCTGACTTTAGTCTAGTTACTATCTAATTAGTTGTGAACTTGTATTAGGTAACTAGATAGCAAATGGTTGCACTGTAACTAGGTACACAAGGGAAAAGGGTAGAATAGACATTTTGTGACCTTAACTGGCACTATAAATATGGGTGATCCTCAACACTTTGGGACACACTGCCCCTTAATTAAAATCAGATTTTTGAGCTCCCTTATCCCTCCTTCAAAGTTGAGTAAAAACTTTGTTTTGAGTGTGCAAGTTTTATCTCAAGTGTGGAGACCTTGAGTGGTAGTTGTGAGTGTTTGATCTTTAGCTATGCCTTGATCAAATATTATCCTACTTCTCATCTTATTTCTCTATTTTAACTTTTGATGGTCAATTATCCCATTAGCCACCATATTTTATTATGCATGTGCCAACTTATTTAGCGTGTGCATTAAATTGGTATTGGTTGAGAATTTGGGATAATTTTTATTCTCTCTTTGCCCCCTCTTTACCAACAATGCAAGGTTTTCCTTTTTGATGCGGAGTACTACTATGGGGATGACCCTTATCTCTACTATCATTATGCTAATGAGGTATTTAAAAGGTGCTTACTAGAAGAGGAAGTTATAGTTGTCCAAAACCAAGCACTTCACAAAAAATTGTTAGCCACTAACATAATTTTCGAACTGCACTTAACCACCCCTAACTAAACATATCTTCTTCCTCTATTGTTTTCTTCTATAAAATGAAGCAACTATGGGTGAGGAGCAAATTCCAATAAGCTTGAGCCTTGAAGAGGGCAAAAATTGAGAAGAGATCGTGTCATTGAAAGCCTACAAAATGATATGAGAAGAGTTTTTGACATTTTGGAAAATCTCATGCACAACCCTAACATCTTACGCCCAAATGTTTCTGCCCAACCAAGGAGACCCCATTTTCACAACATGAGGTTATTGGATCCGGCACAAGTGATGGTACTAGTGATTCCAACTCCTTATCAAGTGATTTCCCACGTAATAAAAGAAGGAGACATGAAAGAAGGGGTCCTTTTCATGACATTAAAGCTGAAGTGTCTTGAGTTTGATGGATCACTTAATCTAGGAATTTCCTAGAGTGGGAGTTGAGGTGCTCTCGGATGTTTGAAATGAAAGGCTATAATGATAAGAAGAGCTTTAGGATTGCAATCTTCAAGCTCAGGGGACATGCTTTCTTGTGGTGGGAAAGCCTTACTCACCAAAGGAGAAAGAAGGGGAAGTCAAAGGTGAATCCTTAGTCGAAGATGAAATAGTTTGAGGAAAAGATTTTTATCCTCATCCTACACTCAAGATCTCTACAACTAGATGGACTCCTTGAGCCAAGGGTTAATGAGTGTTGAAGAATATATCAAGGAGTTTGAGCAGTGGAAGATGGGCTAGAGTTAGACAAAGTAGAGGAGCACACAATGTCCCTTGGAGGATAAAGGAGTGACATTGCACGCAAGGTGGAGTTGCACAAGTACTACACCTTAGATGAGCTTTTTCATCTAGCCACTAAGATGGAGAAATATAAGAAGGAGAAGAGAGGATCGAAGTTTCCTTATGGAAGGTTCATGGCCAACATTTTCAAAAAGGCCCTTTCATCATCCAAGCTATCTCCTCCCATTCGAAATATTGGAGTGAAGGTTAATGAGAAAGGTGTTAGGTTGGGTTCGTTTTTAAAGAGAGTGAGGGAGAAGTGTTTCGACCCTTCGAGGAAGAAGGGTACGAGTCCTGGGTTGGGTTTTTGGGGATGTAATTGGAGTAAGTGGGTTGGGCTACCTTGGATCTAGATCCGCTTGCTCTCCCGTTGATGTTTGGACCCACACGCCCTGTTTGTATGATTCTATTTTTGTCTTCCACTAATTGGGTCGCCTCCATAATTTCGGTGAGCCCAGTCGGCCTCATCAATCTCACCTCGGCCCTAACCACTGGCTTAAGGCCATTCAGGAACGTGCTCTCAAGCACTTCCTCTGGCAACTGACCTTGCAGCGGCGCTAGCAGCAACTCAAAGGTTTCCAGGTACTCCACCGTAGCGAGCTGCTGCATTGCCAGAAAATTTTCTCAGAGGGACCCTTATGTTTGGGTCAGAATCGGGACAGGAACACCTCCTTGAAATTCCTCCAGTTGGTGAATTTCTTCCCTTCCTCAGCATACTGGTACCAAGCCAAGGCCTTGCCCTCCATAGCCACAACCACTACTTCCATTTTCTCCATTTTAGGTAACTGGTTTAAATTGAAGTATCGTTCTATTCGGAACAGCCACCCATCAAGATCTGTGCCGTTGAAGAATGGAAACTCCAGTTGGCGTGTTGGTTGATAGTCACTTCTCCTTTCTTCTCTATCCTCTGTTGCTAAAGGTGGTACTCCACCTCCTACCTCTAGCTTTTACCTCTCAGGGTTGACCGACGAGGAGTTCCCATTTCCTTGCCAATCGAGGAGAGGTAACCTTGCTAATATGGCTTCAATTTTTCTATCCATTAAACCTAGTCGTTCCTCAATTGCAGGTACTTTTTGAACTCCCTCCCGAACAACATCCAACTCCCTTTGCCAATCTTCTTGAATGATCACCAATCGCTACTCCATTTTTGCTTCCAAGTCCCTCCATCTTCTTAGGCGCCATCTACCCAGATTGTATTGCTCTGATACCACCTTGATGGTACCTACGATAGTATCCATACATTCTCACCACAGATTAGAAAATAAGGGAGAATTAAGTTAGGCAATGAAGAGTGGGAATGAGTTGTATTGATTTCAATGGTGTGGAATGTTGACAACCAGGCATTCGAGGCCTTGGCGCCTCCCTCTAACAGACTTCCAAACTCTCCTCTCTTCCCCTCTCATGCCTGGACCCGGTTTATCCACTTCCCCGCCCCCACGTCACTAACAGAAAAGATGCTAAGAGACAACCAATAACTGAAAGGAATAACCCCATAGCAGACTCTACTACATACTCCCTCGACCCCCACACATAGAATAAAAAAAATAAAAATTAGAAAGCAAGTCGAAAAATAACCCCTCCCGGACCCTTAGCAGTGATCAGGTGTACTTCAACCTTTCCTACCCCTCTGCTCCTCCTAACATATATATATTTTACCACAGGCCTATCAGTAACCAAGCAAGTTGTAGTTCCTTTTTCTATTGGGAAAACCTACTAAGATAATGTGGTATGTGAAGTGGTTACCATGGACGCTTGCCATCTATTGCTAGGAAACCCTTGAGCATATGTAGGCATGTTCGACACGATGGTAGGAGGGATACTTATTGTTTGAAATCTGCCAAAAAGAACATTGTACTCACACCTCTTAGTTCCCTTTCCTCACTTGTTAGGGAGGAACTTGAAAAAACGAAAGCCTTGTTTTTAAATAGCAAGGGGATAGACACTGCGCTAGCTAAGAGGAAGGTCGTATATTTTTTATTGCTGCATGAAGATGATGAAGGAAGTGGAGGAAGTGACCCATAGGTCAAACCTAGGGGGGTTTGGGGATATTTTTCCAATCGACCTATCTAGTGAGCTATCCTCAATGGGGAATTGAGCACCAAATTGACTTGGTCCTTGGTGCTACACTCCCTAACAAGCTTGTCGATAGGTGCAATCCTGAGGAGGCTAGGGAGCTACAAAAGCAAGTTGACGAGTTGTTGCAAAAAGGATTCATCCCTAGTCCTTGTGCGGTACTGGCCCTTTTGGTACCAACGAAGGATGGGAGTATGAGGATATGTGTTGATAGTAGAACTATCAACAACTTCACCATCAAGTATATGTATCCTATACCAAGACTTGATTATATGTTGGATTGCTTACATGGAGCTTGTGTGTTTTTGAAAATTAATTTGAGGAGTGGATACTAACAAATTATAGAAAGGGAGGGAGATGAATGGAAGACCACCTTTAAGATTAATGGAGGATTATACAAATGGATGGTGATGCCTTTTAGTCTCTCTAATGCACCCAACGCCTTCACGAGTCTCATGGTTGAAGTCTTTATGCCCTTTATCTCTATATCTGTTGTAGTGTACTTTGATTATATACTTGTATATTCTAGTAGTGAAGACCATGTAAAGCATTTAAGGCTTGTATTGCTTGTCCTTTGGAACAACAAGTTGTATGGAAAGTTAGAGAAGTATGGCTTTTTTGTACCAAAAATTACCTTCCTAGGGTTTGTTGTATCTAAGGATAGTATTTCAATGGATAATTCAAAGGTGGTGGCAATAAGGTTGTGGCCTACACCCACATCCATTACCCATGTTTGATCCTTTCATGGACTTGTGATGATTTAGCACTCTTTTGGCCCTTATCACTAAATGTCTCAAGAAGGGGGAATTTAAGTGGACACCCACAACCCAAGAAGCATTTGAGGTGATCAAGGACAAGCTAAGTGAAGCCCCCATCATGAAGCTATCAAATTTTGCTAAAGTTTTTGAAGTTGAATGCGATGCAAGTGGAGTTGGGATTGGAGTGGTCCAACTACAAAAAGGCAAGCCCATGCTTATTTTAGCGTGAAGCTCAATGGGTCAATATCCAACTATAACGCGTATGATAAGGAGTTAAAAAAAAAGGAAATAAAATTATAGTTTTAAGTGATATTCTGATTCATAGGAATTTAATAAAAATCACAGTCGTGAATGAATTTATCTACAATTATTTGCACCGACAAACAATTGAATAAACTATCGATATGAAGCTGAAATCATCGATAAATCCATAAAATAAATATACATAAAATTAAAGATGAATTTAGATAAATTCAAAGATGATTTTGGATGACAATAACATGCATAAGAAAAGAGTAGTTTGATTTGTTTCACATAGTAATGAGTAAAAAATGCAATTAAAATCATAACTTAAATTCAAGAGTGCCATTCTCCAAAAGTTGGGAGAAGTGTAAATATATTCAAAGTTCTGTTGTAAGAATCATATATCAAAACAGTTAACAACATTACATCAAATACATTCAAGAATCATGATTTAAATCGATCTCGATGCAATGAATCTAGGCATGATAGGACATGGTATGCTCTTTCACTAAGCCTCATCATTAACCTTTTAAACTCGTTGACATATTCTTCTACACTTAGTGGCCCTTGTTGGAAAATATTTAGCTATAGAGGTGTTGAGTAGAAAAAGATGTCAAGAATCTCTCCCGCACAAGCCCATGATTTGACCTTAGACTTGCCCTTTCTCTTGTGTTGGTGCACAACACTCTCCCACCAAAGAGAGGCATGCCCTTTGAGTTTCAAAATTGCCACCTTAAAACACTTCTCATCTAAATAACTCTTTGCTTCAAACATTTTAGAACACGTTAGCGCCTACTCTAGGAAATCTTCTAGATTATGAGAGCCATCAAATTTAGGCACTTCGACCATTATATTATGGAAAGGATTTTTTTTTTCTCATGCCGCCTTCTTTGAACTCATGGGAAGTCACTTGAAGAAGAATCAAACTCACTAGCCTTCTTGATAGATATGGATTCTTCTCTTTCAGTTAGGTGGGTTTGAGGGTTGGCAATTTGTGCAAGTCTCCAAACTGCCAAGAACCAAATGTCTGTCCTTTCAAAGTCGTAATAATAACATCCCTCGTAAGGTTTGTACCTTATCAAGACTCAAGCCTCTTGGAATTTGCTCATCACCGAAGTTGATGAAGTAAAATAAGGTGTAGGAGAAGAACGTGATTTTGGTTTTGGGTAGGCTAGTGGTGAGTGCTAACCCACAAGCGTACGGCTTCGTTGTAGCATTTCTAGGTCGTATTTCACACGAACTTAGATTGATTTCCGATTTTTATCATTTTAGCTATCTAAATCGCTATAGAATAATAATATGGAAGTAAAGAATGAACAAAAATGCAATGACTAATTAATTATAGATTATGAAACGATAGATATAAAGCCTAGGATTGAACTTTGGTCTCGTTCTCGGTATTCAATAATGAATTAACAATATATTATTGGATAGCCCAAAATTGATGTGAACAGTTGGTCTGATATGATTCACTAGCTTCTTTGAAGGTCTAAGAACATATCTAATCTAATTTCGTGACTAACAAATTAGATTAAATCCATTAAATACCACCGATTCAATAGTCCCTAAGAATCAAATGTTTACTTTTGTGATCATTTAAATTCCTGTTTGTATATTAATTTCCGACATTAATTTCAACCTTTAAGTTATAGTCAACGTCTACATAAGTCAAATTTTATCAAACTCGACTCATAACAGTGATTCTTAACACATGAAACAACGCATATGAACCATACATACGACATATACTTTGTCTCATCATATTCATGCCAATTAGAGCCTAGTTTAATTCTAGAAAAGAAATTACTCACTCATGGTTTGAAAGAAATGTAGATAATAAAAACTAACGACATACATATTGTAGATACAATAAATAACTTAAGAGAGAATGGATAGATCAAACCGTAAATTGAAGATAAAATAGGTTGATTGTAGAGTTGTGATACACAATTGTCTACTCTTAATTTGGAAGAATAAAATTGCATGAACTAAAAATTACATGGAGTTCCTTTTTTTTTTTGGCTTTTGAAGAATGGAGAAACAAGAAGTAAGAATATCTTTGTTCTGCTCCCTGTTATTGCAAGAAAATGCTCCCCCAAACCCACGTTGGCTGCCAGAAGAAAACATAGTGGAAAAGGATGTGGAAAAGAGGATGTGCGTAGTGGTAATTGCATGCTGCACGGCCGTGTAAGGCTGCATAAGCTGGCCATGCAGCTTCTCCAGTCATAGTGCTTTTGAATTCCGCATGGTTGTGCTGAGGCTATGCCAAACTTTTGCATGCGACATCTATGCGATGGTTGCATGGCTGTGTAGCAGGTTATGCTGTAGCCATGCAACACATTTGTTCTCGGCATCTTTGGTCTAAAGGTTGCACGGCTATGTAGCAGGTTGTGCTACAGCTGTGTAACACCCTTTTCTAGCTCCTCTTAATTCCTTTCCTTATCTTTTCAGCTCCTTAACTTCTCCAAAATCATGTGGGGTTGATTATCTTTCTTCAGTGCCTTTCATATTTGATTTTTCTTTTGATTCCATGCACTACTTCCTTGGATTTGTATGTTTATGCGCAATTTTCTGAAAAAAACAATTACCAAGAGAACAGTAACACAAACAAGAAATTTAGACTATGATAATTCCCATAATTTATGTCAAACAAAATTACAAAAATAAAGGCAAAGCATGATATTCGGTTTATCAGGTATAAGAAATTTTGTGTGTTTGGGTTTAGACAAGGTAAAGATAAGAGAAGAAGATGAAAGACCCAATTTTATGCATATGCTTAACACTTGGGTCAAACTTAATGGAAGATGATGGAATTTGGGTAGAATTTCAATAAAAGATAAATGAGAATGAAGGGAGTAAAGAGAATAAGATTGATCTTCAAGAAACCTTTGAGATCAAATACTTACAATGACTACTCACTCAAGGTTTGAACATTTGAGATAAAAATTGTGAAATTTGAAGGTTGTAAAATAAAGTTCTTCATTCAAAATTTGATTGTGTGTGGAGAGAATTTGAAGTCAATAATCAGCTAAAGGGTTAGATGATATTGATTCATGAGGAACTAACACATATAAGGAGCACGTTTGGTTTCTTTAGTTAAAAAATACCAACCTACCCTTATATGAGCTGATCTTTGTTAGGATTCAACTAGATAATTACCTTATGAGTTCTAACTAAAGTGAAACCAGCCCAAAGAATGCCTCTGTGGCTGGATTTCGAAAATTACATAAAGAAAACATGTTCCCAATGTTTAGACCGAGCTTTGGGAGGTTTACAAGTAAAAGAGATTAGCCATCAACCTTTACATGACAAGCAACATAAATAGAAAAGTAAACAGCCCGAAATTAGATAAAAATACCTAATAACCAACTGGTTATCTAAGGCCTGGTTTTTAACCTCTTTTGACTGTTTCGGCCTGCAAAACTTGCTGCAAGAATTGTCTAATCATTAGCAAAAACATCAGATCTGATTGTGCTTTTTGTCTGCCTCATATGTGCCCCAAAAATGTTAAGGCTTCAAAAGTTACTACTGCTTGTTGCCTTTGAGTTTCAAAAATGGGGAGCTGATTAGGAGTCATAATCCAGCTATTTTGAGGTACCTAAAAGTTGACAAAAAGGTAGTGGCTTAAATAGCTGAGTGCATGGCTCTTGAAATTAGCTTTATCAATTTTGTCCAAGTTAGAAGGGTTTCGTGACCTTCATACTTAGGAATAATAATAAGCATATTTGTATCACTTGTAGGGAAAGCTCCAGCATCATGCACCCCCCAATTTGTGCCTTGTTCTGGGACCCAATCAGACCTTGGGTTTCCCAAATACAGGTTTCTCAACCACCATTGATTCTGGTCATTTCTGCTACTTGCCTTTGCGCATTAGCTGTGTTGTTAGTCTTGATTTATTTGTCCTTGATCTCCATTTCCTTGGGGCTTTCCTCTACTGCAGATTTGAGACCCCTCTGGTCCTCTATAATTTTTCTAGCAAATTCATCTTCTTGTACCTTATCTTCTCTGATTGAGCCAACAACCTTTGTTTGTGCCACCAAACTGGCCAATTGCCTTTTCAAATCAGAATCCATAACAGTTGGCTTTGATATTAATTTGTTAATGTCTTTTAGTTATGGATCTATTTATATGAGGTGATGTGAAAAAAAAAATAGCGATAATCAGATTGGGAAGATTAGGTTTATATGACTTACCTATTCTTGAAACTAGGGAAAAGGGAAGAGAGAAGGAGGACTGGTGTGGTGGTGCTGATCGGCAGCTAATAGGAGCCCTAGGGTTGTGCGGTGCTGAGGAAGAGAGGGGAGAAAACCAACAGGTGTGTGTGTGAGAGAGAAGCCAGGAAATTGGCTATTTCTGATTCTCCAACTTCTTTATTTCTGAGGCTCTACCCTGTTATTTATAGCTGATTATAGACTTGGGGAGTAAACCAGGGTTTCTTATGGACATAGGGCATAACGGGCCTTTTGTTAAACAAGACCATTAAATACTAACTGATGTGGATGTGGGTTGAAAGAACTCAAGACAACTGAATGGATCTCCTTTAACCCTCAACAACGTGGTTTGAATGGAAGTATGAATCATTCTAGCATTTGTATGGCACAAAAATCACCAATAAGATAAGACTTTGATATTTCACAAAGATAGTAATAAAAGGATTTTTATTAGAACTCACAAAGAATCATTCACTTAAATTTCTTATGATCAAATCAAACTTATAAAGAGAATGAAAGTTTAAATTCTTTCAAAGGGATTTATTATTCAACTGCACTTATCATGTACGATCATATGTACAACCCACGAAATTAATCCTTATTTATTTGTAGGCTAATTTCCACCCCAACTAGCCCTCTAATGCTCATGGGAATTAGGATCTAGTTAGTTACAAATATTCTCACGCCTAACAAACATTACATTACAACCAATGAAAATAAGTCAACCATACTAGCCTTTATTCACAGCTGTACTAGACTTTACCTAACTGGATTTACACGTCAAATGACACCTATTTACAGCCTATAATCCATGTCATAATTGTGTAGGATTAGTTACAAAGTTGTTGCATAAAATCATAACCAACAACCAAAATCCCTAGTTAGTTACAAACAATTCCTAGCTGGCATTATTCACATGGCATGGCTGTTATTGACTCATCCCAGCTGTTACCTTATCATCTTTGACTGGTCAATAAATTGTCCAACTCAGAAAGGCTTCGTTTAGTTGCACAAAATTGCCCCTTTTGCAAGATTCTTCATTTTCTTCCCAAATCTTCAAGAAAGTGTTTGTAATTTGGAAAACACTTTCAAGAACCTCAAGAAACATTGTAACCATGTCCAAGAAACATTTTTACATGTATGAACAAGTATGCACCGACATCACTAACCTTAATACATGAATTACCTAATAACTTGAGGCTTGCTAAGAATTAAGTCAAACTAAGGCTTGCTATTTATTAATGGGATCAAGTCAAACATGTTATGGCTGAGACTGGACCCAGTCTGGCCTGACTATAAGCCGGAGCACAAAAGAGTCCCTAAAAGTCACTCATAAAATGTTATGGCTGGCTATCCACTTATATGTGTTATGCATTAATTGCTGCTATTATTTCCTTCCTTTTCTTTTCTCCTTATTTCCTTATTGTAGTCGTGCATATAGGGAATCACTTTGTCTTGTATTACCCGAATCTTGTTAGGGAGGTTAACCACCTGGCTGGGTTTTTAGCCACGTGGGAGGATGTGCTATCCATATAAATCTATGCTAATATCAATCGGGATCGATACTTTTTCAATTTCCAAATTGTTTGTTATCTCTCAACTCTCAGCTCTCTGCTCAATTTACTTTCAAAACCCATTCAATCCCTGGGTTCCCTGGGTTAGAGCAATTCTGTCAGTAACATAAAATGTCAGTATGCAATGGTTCAGATGGATACATTGCAGAAGTCAAGTAGGCAGTCTGATGACTCTAATGTACCTGAAATGTTTTGTGGAGAAGTAGGTTATTAACAGTTACATTTACACCTGTAATATAAATAGAATCATATGCCTAAATAAGGCCTTTAAGCTAGAATCCTCAGTCCCAGCAGTGAATCTATATTATATAGTGGAGTTAAAATATAAGAGAAGTTTGAGTTGTTTTCCTACTGGCTGTAATTGGCTATACATAAAACCATGTGCCCTGTAATATGCACTCAAGGAAAAACATTATACTAGGTACTAATTCTTGTCAGTGAACCAATGCTAGTCGAGAAATATTTTGATTCTTTCTTAAGCAATTCGAATTCTATTCACATTGATCTTACTCTCTCTCCCCTTCTGTATGCTTCTGTTTTATTCTATTCAATGTTTTGCATGTTTGTTTCTTTAAAGTATGCAATGTAGTCCTCCACTTTCTGCTCAGTTTTCTTCGAAGTATGATACTTAAAAGATTAAGCAAGTTTTGATCTTTTCAGGTTCCTTGGTATGTGCCTTGTGGTGGGGTTGTCTATGGAGACGGAAACTTGGTTTTCATTGCAAATGACTGGCACACTGCCTTGCTCCCTGTGTATTTAAAAGCTTATTACCGTGATTATGGATTGATGAATTATACAAGATCTGTGCTTGTTATTCACAATATTGCCCATCAGGTTAGTTCTCTTTATGCCAAAATGGATATGATATGCACTAGATTAATGTTTTATTTCTTGAGCATGAAATACTCCCCATCTTTTAGGTCTCCCCCTAGCTCTCCTAATGTCATCAAATTGCTGAAGTCAAGTGGATCCTTGAAGTATTGTGAGTTTCTAACATCATCATGTATTTATGTCCAACGAAATCTGGCTCTTTATGAGACATGATGATGGCATTGAGTTGTCCTATTTCATTTATATTGAAAACTTTATATATTTACTTGCCTTGGTCTTCTTCTACTTCAAGCCTTGAGGAGCATTGAGCAAGGTTGCATAGGAATTGGAATGAGAATGCAAAATGGGAATGGGAACGTGGGAAGTAGGCGAATGGTGATTGTAAAAAAATTTAGGAATGAAACATTAGGAAAAGTGTTAAATAACTTTTCCATAATTATTCAATCTTAATTTTATGGACTAATAATTGTTCTATAAATATTAATTGGATATTATTAACTAAAATTGTTGTCCGAATGGGGATTTAGAACTTAGTCTTAGAATTAGCAAATAAGAGAATTATTTAGTGGCCTAAAATTATGATAAATTACTAAAACTAATCTCATGAATCAAGAGAGACAAAAGACTCAAAATGGCTTTAACAAAACTCTAGGAGAATGGTATGTTGATTATGCAATTGTTTCCTTTCCTTTCACCTTTCCTATGACTCACCACATTGGATTGCAACAATTGAAGGATGGTGAACATAGCCAAGGTGGTAATGCTACTCTATGAAGGCGGCGATGGTTTGTCCTCATCTTGTTTATCCAACAATGCTCAATGTAGTGTTTGCGCCTAAGGTGCAAGGTAATGGGACCTTGGGGCTTTTTTTTTTATCCTAGGTGAGGCTACATTGGCGAGGTGCGACTAAAGCATGTAAGGCATATGCCTTACTAAAATTTAGGTATTTTAGGTTTTAATAATCATTAAAACATTTTGCAGTCAATATGATAATTATATGTTATGTTAGGAAGTAAATAGAGGAGGTATCACAGGTCATACAAATACCATTGGACATAAATTTGAATGGAAAATGAAAGAAAGGTATTCACTGGAAAGAACTTTAATTAGCTATATTTAGGCTCTATTTTTTTTAAATGCGGTAACTAAATATTATAATGGGAAGAAAAGGGAGAGCAAAAATGAGAGGTTATGGGAAGACGTATAGACATAATTTTGATTGTAAAAGTAAAGGAAAACATTTAGTGCAAAAAAGGAAAAAAGAGTGCACATACTTTTAGAAATATCAAAAGCAATATTAGACTAGGTAATTTTGGAACCTCACTATGCTTAGGCGCATTCCTTCCCCTTTTGCCTAGATGCGCCTTAGACCTTTACAAACATTGGTTTTATGAAGTTATGTGATAGTTTGTTGCTACTTATCCTTTGCTTTGACTATTTTGTGGAGTATATTTGAACTAGAAATGGCTGCCAACGTATGTTATCCTAATGATTCAATGTTCGAGTTGTTTTTAATGTGCAAAACCTTATCGATTGAAAGGTTTTTTTTTTTTTTTGGCAAGTTTGGTATAGATATGTAGTTTTTCATTTCTTGTCAATAGGAAAATTATAATATCATTATCATGTCATTTTGCTAAGAAAATCATAAAATAATTACAAGTTAATTTCTCCATTAGGTTGTTATACAATGTGCTTATAAGAGTTGCTTTAGGATATGTGCAAAGAAGTATAAGAGTGGTCTACAGATGAGAAGCACAGGGATACCGAATACTTGTCAATTGATATCCAGTTGCATCAAGGATCTTCTTTGATCCCTTTCCTCTTTGGCGTAGTTTGAGAAGAATTAGGAGAAGATCATCCAACAAGATGTACTATGGTGTATATTATTCACGCATGACATTGTTTTATTGGAATAGAATAAAAAAGGCATTTGTGATAAGCTTGTGATATAAAGATCGCATGGAGCTTAAGGGTTTCAAGTTGACCAAGATGAAAACATAATTTGTGGGTTGTAACTTTAGAGGGGACATAGTTTTGTCCAACTCTTAAGTTATATTAGAGCAATTATAACTTTAGAGGGCAATAAAGAAGATGTGGTTCATCACTTGAGTGCTGGATGGCTGAAATGGAGTAGGGCATTTGGAGTCTTGTGTGACGAGAATATTAAACTTAGGGGAAAGATTTATAGAGTGACTATTTAACCGACTATGTTGTGTAGGGATGTTGGCTAACTCAGCAAACCCAAGTTGAAGGTAGAGGGGGTTAGGATGCATCACTGAATTTGTAATCTTACTAGAAGTGATAAAATCAAGGATGAAAGTAATGAGGGATAATTTGAGGGTGGCTTCTATTTAAAGTAAAATGCGGGAGTCAAGATTGAAGAGGCATCATTTAAATGCGTCAGTGATAAAATTTTGAGGGCTACAGGAGATGTAAGGGTAGATATGGAAAAAGGTAATGGAGCATGATTTGACATGTCTAGGACTTGACGAGGGCATGTCTTTGGATAAGAAGTTGTGTCATAAGAGGATAAGAATAAATCATTGGAAATAGAAATCCTCTTGTAAGTGTGCTAGCTTTGCAACATAACCAATTTGAAGTATACTCCCTCCACGGTAATACTCTTTGTACCGAATAATTTGAGGTAAAATGACTTAGGTAGTTTTGTTGATATGAAATCAAAGGATATGTCATGGTGCTAGTCATTGTTACATCCCAAATTTGAATAGTCGATTCTTGGCGTAGTAAAGGATTTCATACACAAAACCAAATAGAAACTTACCAAAAATGAGGAAAGATTGCATGTAGGGGTTCAAGTTTAGTTAGTAATAGATTAGCGCAAAAGCTTATGTCAAAACAACAATGTGAAAAAGTAAAGGATTTGAAATTGATGTTTTAAAAACATAAATATGAAAAGATTTGAAATCTTGTTTCCAAATTATATGAAAAAATATTTAACATTTGAAGTAAAAGAAGAATGTTTCAAAATCAAAAGATGAGAAGTAGGGTTTCGATTTTCAAAACATTGAAGGCCTAAAGAGACAGAGAGGAAAAGTTGAGGAGGAAAGAGGGAAAAATTGGCTGAAATACAAAGGGTGACAGTAGGGTGTGGTTAAAGAGTTGGATGGAATTTTGCTTGTTTCAACCTAGTAGGCATGGCTTGATTTCTAAATAATAAGGTAGACTTGGAAAACAAGCTTTGGGTAGGCTTTTGGGTCACGTTTGTGTCCAACCTAATATCTAAAATAGTAACAGTTTTTTTCTGAAATAAGTAGTTTTTGAACAAATCATCAACGACCATATGAAGCACACAAGAGCACATGTAACATAAATAAGGAAAAGGGGTTAGGGTTATTTACTTGAACCACCAATCTATATGAGGTCCTATAACTCTTGCTTTATCTAAGCTTGAATAGCAATGAAACTATCCTTCTCACTTTCTCCTTTTTATTTCAATGCATAAGTATAGTATGTCCAACCCATCTTTAAAATATAAAATATTCCATGATTAGGGTAGTGTTTGAAACCAAGGTGCACCTAGGTGGTAAGTATCTTAGAGCCTAGGTTCTTGGCAAAGGCATGTGCTTAGGCAATGTGAGGTGCCAAAATTAATCAAAAAAACTAAAAAATTATTAAATGACTAAAGTTATAAGGAAAAAAGTACATCCTCCATATCAAAAAGAAAGTCATTCTGTTAATTTGCATACTTTTTAAGAAAATAATAAAAGTAGTCTTAAAATTATACTTGCACTATTCATTAAAAGATTACAAAGTATTTAATGCATAGATAATTGCAAAAAGAAAGGTGAGGGTAAAAATTAAAAGTAGACTTTAACTTTTCTGAAATGATTTTCTTCTTTTTTATACAAAAATTTAATTACAGAATGAATTCCTTTTTGATACGGAGGGAATATACCATAACAAGAAAATAAGTAGAAAAATAGCAACATATGAGTTTAATATTACCAATACTACCAAGTGGTCTTCTATGAGTACATTTTCATCCTTCAATGCATCCAATTCTTCTTATTCATTGCCTTCATCATCATCCCTTACTGCTTCTTCTATTTCTTGTCTATGCATATATCTTTTTGAGCTACTGCTGCTGCCACCACATGTACCGAATCTTAGGTTTTACCTCTCTTCATCAACTCCAGCAGCAACAACAATGGTCTCCCAATTCAAATCGTTATCCTAAAAAAAATAATATCATTTTCATCACCCTCTTTATCTAATTCTGTTTCCTTAGTTAACCATTCATTACTTTCATCAATGTCCTTCAAAGAAATGAGATCAATCTTGTCCCTCAATTGATATCTTTCAATCAAAGCTCGATTGTATTTCACATAGACTAAATCATTCAATTAGGATTGTGCAAGCCTATTCTTTTTTTTTTGTATGAATATATAAAATTGGAGATAACTCACTTCATTAGTTGGTTAAGGCATTTAATAATTAAAATTTTAACTTTTAAGTATGAGATGATGTATTTACATGCTAAAAAAATACTTCAGTTTCTCACAAATGCAGATGAACTATATGTTGGACTCAAATTTTTTACAGCAAATTGCTGCAAAGTAGGAGTAGAAGACCCATAGGCTGCCCACCACTCAACTGCAAATGTTATTAACATTAAAAGATTTAAATCAAATAAAATGGGTATAACTTTAAATAATAATAATAAAAACAAGAACACATAAAATAGCTAAATTGATAGTTGAATACCTAGGAGTCTTTCTATGCCTAATTGCTAAAGGATTTCCGAATAAACTATCAATATTTTTGTAAGCAATTAGCTTCTCCATTATCTTATCTTGCTTGGCAATTATTGGAACCAATCTTTGGATGCACTGAAATAAGCCACAAACTATTTCTTCACATTGCTCAAGTAAGGGATTATTATAAAAGAATTATGGATTAAGAAAATGCCTAGTTGCATCAATGGGTGATGAAGTTGTCATTTCCATTTGATGTCAATCATTTGGAAAACATCAATGTACTTTGATTCATTTCCATTGAAGGTCTATGTAATAGTATTCTCAGTTCGATCCATAGCCTCATAAATATAAGCCATAGCTAGCTTTCTCTCATCATCAACCAATCTGAGTGTATGGACCAATGACCTGGTCAACTTAAGAGCATAGACCAAACCATTCCAAAATGTAGGCATCAAAACAGTTTGGCTAGCTCTTTTTCCTCTTGATTACTTGGCCCATTTACTAGTTACCTAATGAAAAATCAATTGTTAGAATTTGGAATTTGTAAATTCAAATCATACTTACATATAAGAATTATAAGAGTGATAAATGCTGTAGCAAGCCTTGTCTTTGCACGCCTCAATAAGTTTCTTTGTCCATTGAAATGCCTCATCAAATTTTTAATATTTGGTAGATGAAACTGGTCACTGAAATTTTTGAAATATTTTCAAGCATTAAGTCAATGCAAGGAGCTGCACAGGGAGTCTAATACAAATGTGAATACTTTGTTTCTAAGAGAGCGCCTAATCATTAAAAAAAGTTGCGCATATATAATCAGCTCTTGCATTAATAGTAAAAAGCATATAAGTATCGCATAATTTGCATGTAATAGCCATTTTGATGCACTATGTAAGTTCCAAGGTAATTAATTTTTCATTGTTAGGGGCAGTTGTTCAGTTCCTAGATTGTAGGTCAAATACTTAAATAATGGTACTACTATTCTAGGTTAGTCGCGGCACAAAATTACCAATACGCTACGGTTTAAATTTTCACACTTCTAGCACTAGTAAATTGGTATCATCAATAAGTCAGAAAACATTATTGATTTATTTATTGAGAATTCCTAAATCTGCTAAATAAAAATACATGACTATTTCTTCTTATTCATTTACTATATATATCTAAGACCAAGTTATCATTGAATCATAATAAAGTATTGTTATTTATTACCTTTACATCTACCACTAAATAACATGTCCGTTTTTCATTCCAAGGAAAATTTAGTATTCAACTTCGGATTTTAGTTTCTTGTCATTGTTTTCTTAATAGTATTCTACATGCATTGATAATAAACCTCATCCCATGCTTTTCATCCAGGGGCGGGGTCCGGTAGATGAATTCCGCTATACAGATCTGCCAGAACACTATCTGGACCTCTTCAGAATGTATGATCCAGTTGGTGGGGAGCATTTTAACATATTTGCTGCGGGTCTTAAAGCTGCAGATCGTATTGTCACTGTCAGTCATGGATATGCTTGGGAGTTGAAGACCCCTGAAGGTGGATGGGGTCTCCATGGAGTCATTAATGAGAATGATTGGAAATTGAGAGGCATTGTGAATGGCATTGACACAAAAGATTGGAATCCGCGGTTTGATGTTCATCTAAAGTCTGATGGGTACACTAGCTACTCTCTGGAGACCCTACAGATAGGCAAGCCCCAATGCAAAACAGCATTACAGAGGGAACTTAATTTGCCTGTGCGTGATGATGTTCCGTTGATTGGTTTCATTGGGAGGTTAGATGGCCAGAAAGGTGTGGATATTATTGCTGAAGCAGTTCCTTGGATCGTGAGCCAAGATGCACAGCTGGTTATGTTGGGTACGGGGAGGCCTGACCTAGAGCAGATGCTCAGGCAGTTTGAGAGCCAATATCATGACAGCGTACGAGGCTGGGTTGGATTTTCAGTCCAGACAGCTCACCGTATAACAGCTGGAGCTGATATTCTCCTCATGCCTTCCAGGTTTGAACCCTGCGGACTAAACCAGTTATACGCAATGAGCTATGGTACCATACCAGTCGTTCATGCTGTTGGCGGATTACGGGACACCGTGCAACCTTTTGATCCATTTAATGAGTCGGGCCTTGGATGGACGTTTGATAGAGCCGAGGCAGGTAAGTTGATTCATGCGCTAGGGAACTGCATACTAACTTACCGTGACTACAAAAGTAGTTGGGAAGGTCTCCAAATAAGAGGGATGTCGCAAGATCTTAGCTGGGACCATGCAGCCGAAATCTATGAGGAAGTACTCGTTGCTGCCAAGTACCATTGGTGAGCCCTTGGGATTTTTTAGTTTTTCATCCTTGCTCTCATATCCTTGAAGCTACAGTGGGGAGGTTTGTCGTTACTGATACAGTCAGAGCAGCTGCAGATCAGACCAGTAAAATTCCGCTGTTGTATTCCTTGTAGGACTAGCTTAATTATTATCGTACCCCTTCACTGAAGAACTGGTTTTAGGAGACGAACAATTCAAGATTGTCGGACTCTTTGCCCTCTTTTATTTACCCTATAGCAGTTTGTCTCGCTCCAGTCCGCTTTTCATGTCCCTTTATCTAGTGTACCGCAGGACCTTGAATCAAGGTCGGTTGGACACTAGCAGCGTTGTAAATGCTTTTTTCGATTATGTGAGAGCCAATGTCACTTTGAAGTACTTACCAAGAAACGAAAACGAAAGAGACGTTGCCCATGTATCAGAGAAAAATTGGATAGGTTGATCCTAGCTATCGATTTGTAATTTAAAGACATCCAGAGTTCTCATTCTACTTCAAATAGTGAGTTCTGGCATAATAGGTCCCCCATCTATATATGATGGAATGTTAGTCCGGATATTCGTTCCATGTCACCTCTCCGAAATCGCCTGTCCAAGTATCATGTCATGATGCCCAATAAGCATGTTAAGTGATGCACGCTTATCCCCATAGTACTGTATCATGTGCCGAATGTAACTGTATGTAAAATCCTAAAACGGTACGTGAAGCGCAAAATATTGTTGCGCTTGACAGGTGTAGAAAATTACTCATGTAAAGCTAACAAAAAAAAAATCATTCTTAAATTCTAAAGTAGTCGTGCATATTGTTGCAGCAATGAAAATGCATTATAAATTATCAAAATCTTGGGTTATAAAATATTCCATCTGTTAAAAAAAACTATTTTTAATAATTTACACAATAAAAAAGAAGGTAATAAGTATACTCTTAATATGTCAATTGTATAATAACACGTTAATTAATGCATAGAAGAATAAAAAGAAAGTTGGGATAAAAATAAAAGGTATGCATTAATTTTTCTAAAATAACTTTTATTTTGAAATAAAAAAATTTTAAGCTAAGAAAAAATCTCTTTAAGAAATGAAGGAGTAGGCTTTATATCAATCAACGACATACAAACAAAAAAGTCAACAGAAAAATGATAATTGTAGCAATGTATTAGAAATTGACAACATCAATAATTCAATATATATATATATAGGTGCATTTTTCAACAAACCAAAGATGAGAGAGACAAATATGAACTCAGATATGGTAAGATTGCGGTAATTATTGATGGAAAGAATGTTATAAGTGAAGCACGACCGAAAAGTAATCATATAATGACACAAATGGAAGCATTGCCAAACGTGGTGAAAAAGATGCATTGTGATACTTTATAATGTTTGGAATTTAGACGATTGTTTGTACACCTAATGCAAACAAATCATCTCCTTTTGCATAAGCCTTCGGAAAATACCTCAACCTCCTATGTCAAAAGTGAAGCTCCATTAATGTCCTATAAAGAGAAGTTACTAAGAGACCATAAGCTAGACCATGCTCTTCCACTCTCATATGTACATCTTAGCTTGGTAAACAGCCTAGTAAAATGAGGAATGAGAGAAGGAAGCTAAACAATAGTTTAATTGATGCATGAACATCTATTGTCACTCATAACACTCAATCAATTGAGGAATTAACATTCTTGGTAATGTAATCAATCATTCTTGAAGTTCTTGAAAGTTTTCCATAAAACCCTAATACTTTCATGGAAGATTCTTGCATGCTTATTACATTATTGCAAGAAGAAGAATAAAAGGACAAGATGTTAGGACACTCAAGATACCAAGTGTTACAAGACAAAAGTCAACAAATGGCTAGCCAAGTGCATGTGAATAACTAGCCAACTCTCTTCAACAATTCAGTTATGAGGTTGTAACAAAACAATTTGTGATTTTATTTAACCAAGGATTGTTAGATTTTGTTATTTGTGTGTCATTTTTGGTTTGTTAGCTGAATTTTTTTTGTTATATGTCAACTTTGTTATGACACATAAGGGTTGATTAAGTTAGCTAGATTATTTTTAATAACTTATGTTTATTTGCCTATATAAGGACCTATATTTGACCCTTTGTAACACACATTAGATTTGATTCTTCATGAAAACAATTGTTTGTGAGTGCATTCTTAATCATGTTTGTGAGTTTGAGTTTCTACTAATAAGTTTTACTTAGTATGCTTCCTTTTAGGAGCCTTTGCGAGCCATATTTGTAAGTCATTCAAAGTTCTACTCGTGTTCATCATCATCGTCATCCTCCTACTTGAGTCATATTTCCTCTAATATATTAAATCTCAAAGTTAGAATCCTTCAAACTAATCTTCTACTTCTTTTTTATCATAATCTATATTAGTAACACCACTAATTTTACTATTTTTTTTAATTTTGCAGAAATTGGACTTAAATTATTAAGGTGTTACCACTATACTTAACATGAGGTTGGTTTACCATGCTATTTTCATATTAAGGACAAGGTAAAATGTTAAGAATCATAAATATGATAAGGAGATAACAAGAAGATTTTCATAAGACATAGATATAAGTTTGGAAGTACAATGTTGAGTACAACAAAATGATTCCATGGGGCTAGAAGTCCATAAGGTATAAGGTAAAAAATGCTAACTAATGGATAACATATACTTCATGCCAAATACCCATATGATACACATCATTAATCAACATAAATTACATCAAAATTATCAAGGCAATCATTGAAAACCTATACATCAACAATTGTGTTGTTTGCTTGTGGATGACCAATACTCTTTGTATTGAGTAAGGTAATAAAACACATCAATAAAATAAGACATGCATAATAGATAAGGTTACATAATGAAAATGGAACTATGTAAGCACATGCTACTCATAATACGAGATGACCTAAGAGAAAAATGCATTAAAGTTCTTACTTAGTTGATCACATCACTCCATTTACTTTGTTGCTTGAGAAAATGAACCCCAACTAAAATTACATCATTTCCTATTTCCCTGTATATGGGAGATGAGAATAAAAATAGTGTAATAAATTGCTAATCTTAAAGTACATGTATCTTCTATAGGCAGGTGTACCAAACTAGTACAAAGTAGATATAGGGTCCTCTGGTTTCAATAAAACCATGTCATTTTCTTATTGAATAATTTATAAAACTTTATTTTTAACTCTTGTGATCTTTCAATTTGAATATGAATGTCTTATTAAATCATTAGTTAAACACTAAACACACTGTTATGCACCATCTATCACATGTTACTTGAAATACTGATTGTTATTTATCACTGAATTTATACCAACAATTGATTATCATGCATACACATATAATTCCATCATGCTTTATTATGTTAAACATGTAGTAATAGCATATACTAATCATAAGGCATGAGAGAAGTCAAACAAAGCCAAAAGAAGATAACACACTAATATAAAGGCCAAATGCCCTTGTAAAACTATAATTCACTTTTACACCATAACACTCCTCTGAGATTCATCAACTCACCAAACTTAACACAAAGCCTCAAAATATTATATTGAATATTATACCCAAAAGTCAAGTTTAATATTATAATATTTTACATATAAAATACCAACCGTACCCTTGGGGTTACTATTCCCATATAAAGCCATACTCACCTAGGACTACTACTTGTGATGCTCAAAAATAATCAAAACATTTCACATATCATAATTATCATATTTTAGCCCAATTAATATACATGAAGCCTCAAATTCTAGATTAACCTAAAATGACCATTTTCCCCTATTTTGTTTAAACACCTCAAAAGTTGCAAAAATCATAACTTAAACCATACTTTTCCAATACATATCATATTATATATCAAAATTCATGTAAAATTCCAATGAATGCAAAAACGTACTTAGATTTTGCAAAAACCTAATAAATTGACCCAAAATGCCCTTTATCGATTGTAGCACACAAACTAACCAAAGACAACCTTACCAATTATCCATATAATTTCCCAAACATAATAAAAAACCCAAAATTCCAACCTCAACTTATTTTATACACTTAACCACATAATTATTAGAAATAAAAAAATTACATCATCATGCTTGAAAAATTAAGGAAAAGCCGAGCATGGCCTAAAACATGGAAATATCATATAAAACCAAGGAAACTACACTATCATGAAATCATAAATTACATAAGAATATAATCTAAACTAATTTAAAACATGGTAATGTAAAATAAACATGTTATCATGGTTTTAACATAAACACACATTTCTACAAAAAAAAAACCCTAATTGAGAAGTGTATATCTTCACCAAAGGATATATTGATCTCTTAGAAAAAAAATACTCTTAGGTACCTACCTCTAACACTTAAGGATTACCTAAGAAATCATGAAACTAACAGGTTAGAAAGTAGATAAGAATTATCAAGGGAAGGGTAAAGTGAAGGAGGAAGAATTAAAGAGCATAAATAAACATAGAGGATGAAAGGATGAGACAACGAAGTTTGGTCTAGTGTAATGACAACGGAATCCATTGAATAACAACACCACCACCTATAATGTACCACCATAGGAAAGGAAAATAGGGATAAAGGAGTTTTTCTTGAGTGGTTGCAAGCTGCAATAATCTAAGAAAAAAGATAAAGAAGAGGTTGCAAAACAAATGGAGAGAGAGATGACAGGTGGTGTTGGAAGGTTGGTTAATATAGGAAAGGATAATGCCATAGATGGTTTGTTGTATGAAGGAGTTGCGTAGGTGAAGGGAAGGCAGTCTGAGAAGGTAGTGTATGAGGAGGGATAATGCAATTTAGGGGTTATTGCATGAGGAATCAATATGGCTTAAAGGTTGTTGGAAGGACAAATGTGTAACATCCCGAGTCAATACAATCATGCATGGGCTACCTTGGAGTACTATAAGATTGATTGATTGAACCTGCACATCAATATGAGTCATTTTAGCATGTTTTGTCCTTACTCATGCACTTCAAAATAAATTTTTAGGAAAAGTTTTGAAACTTACCAAGAGGGTATCCCATCCTAAAAATTACTCCACAGCTAGCAAATTTAACTATGAAGTTCTCAGGAGGAAATTACCAAAAGAATGGTATGCCATGTTGATATAAGTAGCCACATCAATTCTTATAACACTCTGCTCAATTTGGGGTATTATAAAAGTTTCAACAAGAAAAAAATGAATTAGTAAGATAAGGAAGAAGATGGAGTCAAGGTTGACATAGCAAATAAAAGTTCATGAAAATTAAAAGGAAGGAGCACATATTAGAGTTAGAAGGATCGATAAAAAAAGAGAGGGAAAAAGAGTGCAAGCAAGTAATTTTGTGGTTGTGTGAAAATGAAAAATATGAGGGGTGCTTGGGGTAAGACACAATCATAGGGGTCTAGGTCTTGATGAAACCTGGACAGGTTTCACAAGTTTTCACCGGATCCAAAAATTGAGTGTGGGGTTCGATTTGCCAAGATAATCAGCCTAAGGGTTTTAATCCAAAGGAAGATTAGAAAACTCAGAGCACAGTTGAATCAATGGCTGCTGAAGTTGTAGAACAGAAAAGATTGAGAAGCAGATTAAGAAAGAAGATCGGGAAAAAGAAGAAGATGCGAACGAGGAGGTCGCGCGAGAGAGAGAAGTCGAGAGAGAATTCCAAAAAATCAATCAGCAATGTATTTTGACCAAAAAGTTAGAGTACAACCCGCATATACACCTTTTATATGGCGTATATAATACAAATGATACAACCGTATACGGACGATGGGCTCACGCTTATTTTACAACAGATCAGCTCAAAGATAGCCCAAAATCAGCCGACAAATATACACATCAGGGATCGAAGAGTTGGGGCAAAGAAACAACCCGACTTCAATAAAATAATTACAATGGATAATAATCCAAATTAATACAACATATTTTCTATAACAACACCTAGCAGCAGCTACATCAATCATCTTGATCCACTCCCATGTTTTGAGTTAATTTCCTAAATAATCACACAGTAAGAAAAGTAATTATATGTCCAACATAATTTATAACAATTAATTGAATTATTTAAGTACAAATTTTGGAGATATATATCATTCCCCTCTTCTTGGTGAGGTTTCGTATCTGAAACCTGATTAATACCCACAAAAGGACTGAGATCAGAAACATTAAAAGAATCACTAACATTACCAAATTTAGCAGGTAAATCAATTTTATAAGCATTATCATCAATTATTTCTAATACAGTAAAAGGTCCATCTCCCCTAGGATCTAATTTTAATTTTCTAAGATTTGGAAAATGTTCTTTCCTAAGGTGTACCCAAACTAAATATCTTGGTTGAAAAACCATTTTTTTTTCTCTTTTTATTAGCATTATCAGCCATTTGTTGAACCCTTTTAGCAATTTGTTGACTCACAGATTCATGTAATTTCTTTATGTTTACAGCACGAGATTCAGCATCAAAATTGTGCAACTCAGAATTAGGTAAAGGCCTCAAATCAAGGGGAGTCAAAGGATTAAAGCCATACACAACCTCAAATGGGGTCTTTTTAGTTGTAGAGTGTAATGTTCTATTATAAGAAAATTCTACCTGAGGTAATACAGTTTCCCATTGTTTAAGATTTTTTCCAAGGACAGCTCTCAACATATTATCTAATGTTCTAGTTACTACCTCTGTTTATCCATCTGTTTGAGGGAGACATGTGGTTGAAAATAACAGTTTAGTTCCCAATTTACTCCACAAAATCTTCCAAAAATGACTCAGAAATTTAACATCCCTATCTGACACTATTGGTTTAGGTATTCCATGAAATTTAACTATATGAGAAAAGAATAATTCAGCTACAGTCACAACATCATTATTTTTATTACAAGGTACAAAATGGGCCATCTTACTAAACCTTTCTACTACAACCATTATTGAATCTTTGGCTCTATTGGTCCTAGGCAAGCCTAAAATGAAATCCAAGGAAACATCAGTCCAAGGCTGATTAGGAATAGGTAATGGAGTATACAATCTAAAAGGTTTTGATGTGGACTTAGCCTGTCTACAAGCTATACAATTAACACAATATTTTAACACATCTTTTTTCATATGAGGCCAATAGAAATGATCAATTAGTATATCTAAAGTCTTTTGAAATCCTAAATGTGCCATTAGTCTACCATTATGGGCTTCTTGAATTAATAATCCTCTATATGAGCAATCAGGAATACAAAGTCTATTTTCTCTAAATAAGTAACCCTCAGAGATATAATATTTCCCTTGTGTAGAATTCTCACAATTTTTATATATTCCCTTAAAATCATGATCCTCTAAATATAAAAGTTTGATACAAGAAAATCCCAACAAAGTAGTATCTACAACATTCAACAAAGCATGTCTCCTAGATAAAGCGGCTGCCACTACATTATCACCTCCCTTTTTATACTTAATTATATAAGGAAAACTTTCAATAAATTCAATCCACCTACCTTGTCTTCTATTTAATTTTGGCTGACTTTTTTAAATATTTGATAGCTTCCTGATCAGTGTTTATAACAAACTCTCTAGGCCATAAATAATGTTGCCAAACTTTTAATGCTCTTACTAATGCAAATAATTCTTTTTCATAAGTAGAGTAATTTAAAGTACTACCATTTAATTTTTCACTAAAATAAGCTATAGGTCTACCTTCTTGAGAAAGTGTAGCCCCTATTCCTAACCCTGAAGCATTACAATCTAATTCAAACATCTTTTCGAAGTTAGGAAGAGTTAATACAGGCGATTGGGGTAGTTTAGCTTTAAGAGTTTCAAAAGATTTTTGTTGTTCTAAGCCCCATTTACAACCATTTTCCTTTTTTGTTATTGCTGTTAAGGGAGAAGCTATAGTACTAAAATTCCTAACAAATCTACGATAAAAAGAACACAAACCATGGAAACTTCTAACTTCAGTCACAATTTTTGGTACAAGCCACTCCTAAATAGCTTTAATCTTTTCTTTATCAACAGATATGCCATCCTTACCCACAACAAATCCTAGGAATACTACACTTTCTAAACAAAACCTAGACTTAGCTAAATTAGCATACAACTGCTATATTTTAAACACATCTAGGATAATTCTTAAATGTCTTAGATGCTATTCTAAAGATTTGTTGTAAATAAATATGTCATCAAAATAAACAACTACAAAGTTTCCAATAAAATTTCTAAGCACATGATTCATAAGCCTCATAAAGGTATTGGGAGCATTGGATAACCCAAATGGCATAACTAACCATTCATATAACCCAAAGTATGTTTTGAAGGTTGTCTTTCATTCATCTCCTGGTTTCATTCTAATTTGATGATATCCACTCTTTAAGTCTATTTTTGAAAAAATCACAGCACCATGGAGAAGATCTAACATTTCATCTAATCTTGGTATAGGATATCTATACTTAATGGTTATTTTGTTTATTGCCCTACTATCTATGCACATCCTCCAACTTCCATCTTTCTTAGGTACTAATAGTACTAGGACTGCACAGGGATTCATTGATTCCTTAATATAGCCCTTACTCAATAACTCAGAAACCTGCCTCTTTAACTCCTTAACTTCTTAGGATTAGCTCTATAAGCAGGCCTATTTGGAATAACAGCTCCTGGCACAAAGTCTATTTGATGTTCTATCCCCCTTAATGGAGGTAATCCATGGGGAATTTCCTTAGGAAACAACTCACTATATTCCTCTAACAATTTCCTAACATCAGTAGGCACTTCCTCACTTAACTCCAATTGACATTCATAGCACTCCTTATAAACCATCAAATATACACTTTCTTGTCGTCTAATAGCCTTTTCAACATCTCCACTCTTAGCATAAAACCCAAATGATCTTTTAACTTCCTTTGAACTAGTTCCGGTCTCTACACTCTATTTGGATAATTCCTTATAATCAGACTTTATTTTAATTTGATTATCGAAGATTTCTTTTGGAGTCATAGGTGCTAAAATAATTTTCTTATCATCCTTATGTATAGTATATCTATTTTTATACCCATCATGTGTTACTCTCCTATCATATTGCCAAGGTCTTTCTAATAATGATTGACCAGCATGCATTGGGACAATATCACACAAAATAGAATATTCATACTTACCTAATTTTAAATTTATTAGAACCTGTTGACTAACCTTAACATCCCCTAACTCATTTAACCACTGTAATCTATAAGGTTTTGGATTTCTAGTAGTTGGTAAGCCTAATTTAGATACTAATAAGGTACTAGTAGCATTGATACAACTACCACTATCTATTGCCATGTTAAAACAATTATCATTAATCAAACATCGAGTATGAAATATGTTTTCTCTCTGAATTGCATTTGAATCAGGTAATTTATTACTATTGAATGCCCTACGTACCACAAAAATATCTCTACCTATTGGAAGTTCTATCTCTTCTTCTGATTCACTTATATCATCCCTAATCAAGTTAGCCTCCAATTCTTCTTCTTCGGATTCATACTCTATATCTCCAGAATCTCTAATCAAGATGTTCCTCTTATTAGGACACTCAGAAGCTATGTGACCTAATCCCCCACACTTAAAGCATTTTATGTCTCTAGTTCTGTTGGGACCACTAGTAGGATTAGTTGTTATAGTCCTCCCCTTATCAATCTTGTTTCCTACTTTAACCTCATTACCCTTACCTCTAGATTCAAACCTCCCATTATTCTTCCAGTTTCCAGAATTAGGTACTCCAAAATTCCTTTTTAGGGTACTCCTAATCCCAATTCCAGGGGGTTTATATTGCCTAGTTCTCCTTATTTGACTCTCTATCTTGGTAGCTATATTAACCATTTCACTCAAGGTACCACAAGGATATAACTCTACCTTATCAGCTACCTCAGAGTTTAATCCACTTAAGAATCTAGCCATTGTAGCATCCTCATCCTCAATAATTCATGTTTTGATCACTAATACCTCTAGTTCCTTAAAGTATTCATCCACAGACATATTCCCCTGATTTAATGTCTGCAACTTTTTATGTAATTCCCTGTAATAGTAACTTGGAACAAACCTTTTTCTCATCAAAATCTTAAATTCATCCCATGTTTGTATAGGTGGATCTCCACTCCTACGCCTAGTTAAGACAAGATTATGATACCAAGAAGATGCATAGTCTGTGAATTCTACTACTTTAATTTTTTTCTCATCAGAATAATTATGGCATTCAAATACTAATTCTATCTTTCTTTCCCACTCCAGGTAATAATCAGGATCATTTCTCCCATTGAATCCAGGTATATTAAACTTAAGGTTACTTTGATTCCTATCAACTAGATCTAACTCTCTTTCTTGACTATTATTCTGTCTAGGCCTCCTATAACTATTATTGGATATTTGATCTTCTAGCTCTTCTAAATTTTTTAAGGGTGGAATCCTAGTTCTAGGGTCCATGGGAGCCCTTCCTAATACCCCAGCATGTTGGTTATCTATTATGTTATTATGCCATTCATTGATTCTCATTTCTTGTTCTCCTATCCTTTGTTCTACGTTAGTAGATAAAATAGCTAGTTGAGCAGCCATTTGTTCTTGAAAAGTTCTAAGGGTCTCTAATAAATCATTGCTAGATACTGATACAGATTGATTCACAGATTGGCCATTATTAGACATTATAAATCCTATCAAGGTTTACTTTATTAAACACAAGATAAGGGCACAGATAACAATCAATCTATAGCCAAGATCACACCTTACTATCAATCCAATCAGAATAGCAATTTGATCACAATTATATAAAAAGGATCGTAGCACAATCACAAGATTAAAGAGTCTACTAGAACAACACAATAATTTTAAACAGTTGTTGAACCAAAAAAGACAAAGAATTTTCAAGAAAGGAACAAGATTACCGCAATAGCAAATTGTGCAATTAAGCCAATTAATGAGATAGGACCCCTCTTCTTGGAGTCCTTACCCCTTTCTAGAACCAAGGGTTTGCCGGAACTTAACTACTACCTGCGCACTCTTTCAAGTGTAAGTAGAGTATCAACTCGTAATAAGAATGTTAAGTTGACGTCTAATAATTGCAGTAATTAGCAAAAGTAAGGCTCGAGTTTACCGATCGAGAAGTATTTCTCGGATGTTGTCAAGATTCAAGAATATTGACCAAACCCTAACTACGAATTCGTGCTAATAGTTATTTAGGGTTTTCCAAATAGTTCTGCCTCCGTCAGAACAACTTTCTTTATCACCGGCTTAATCGCGACAAGAATCGTTCTATTCTTGTCAGTCGCAAACCCTAGAATCAACACTTCAAAACCACGGGTTAGTGAACTCAAGAATTAAGAACAGAACAATAATTTTTAGTAACAAATGAATTAAACCACGAGAACTCGAAGATTAGAGGCTCTGATACCAAATGATGAAACCTGGACAGGTTTCACAAGTTTTCATCGGATCGAAAAATCGAGCACGGGGTTCGATTCGCCAAGATAATCAGCCTAAGGGTTTTAATCCAAAGGAAGATTAGAAAACCCAGAGGATAGTTGAATCAACGGCTGCTGAAGTTGTAGAACAGAAAAGATCGAGAAGCAGATCAAGAAAGAAGATCGGGAAGAAGAAGAAGATGCAAACGAGGAGGTCGCGCGAGAGAGAGAAGTTGAGAGAGAATTCCAAAAAATCAATCAGCAATGTATTTCGACCAAAAAGTGAGAGTACAACCTGCGTATACGCCTTTTATATGGCGTATATAATACAAATGATATAACCATATACGGACGATGGGCTCACGCTTATTTTAAAATAGATCAGCCCAAACACAGCCCAAAATCAGCCGACAAATTTACACATCAGGGATCGAAGAGTTGGGGAAAAGAAACAACCCAACTTCAACAAAATAATTACAATGGATAATAATCCAAATTAATACAACATATTTTCTGTAACAGCACCCAGCGGCAGCTACATCAATCATCTTAATCCACTCCCATGTTCTGAGTTAATTTCCTAAATAATCACACAATAATAAAAGTAATTATATGTGCAACATAATTTATAACAGTTAATAGAATTATTTAAGTACAAATTTTTGAGATAAATATCAGGTCTAGCATTGAAAAAAAAGAGGGGCATAGGTAAATGTGGAGTGTAAATCACTTGAGTAAAAAGTGTGATTGAATGTGAGAGATTAGATTGTATTTGAATGGGTTTTGGGATATAGTTAAAGTTTAGTTTGGGTAACTAAAATTCAGAAGAAAATTTTGGTTGGCATCGGAATGAGTCGTCACATGAGGATTAAGAAGGGCAAGGGTAGTATTTTCACATTTTTTTGAAATTTAAACTAAGTATAAAGGAGTTATTTAGGGATTTATTGGGGGAAAATATCAATTAAATCTTATAAATTGTCAAAATTTATTGGAGGGTGTGAAATAATTTTATGAATATAAATATATAAATGTATTAGGTACAAGAATTGATTTGCAGGTGAAACGAATTAAAACAAACAAGTTTGGTACAAATGCACACCACCCATTCGACAAAAGCTAGGGTTAGGGTTTCGAAGGGATTAAGACATAATGGAGGGTTAAAATGTTAAGGTAATATTATTAATGAATGATAGGGGGATAGTAAATGATTAAGTGGCTAATTGATGCATATGGTGATACAAATTGGTTCAAACTTAGGAGTGGTAGTGTAGGTATCACCAATTGAAAGAGCAATATAGAAAGGAGGTTAAAGATGAATGGGAGACTAAGATCCTTGGTGCCTCCTCAGATCTTAAACTTTTAAGTACCCTCTAAGGTATGAAATGTTAGGCTAAAACAAACAAGATTTGATTACTAACACTTTAATCCTTACACTTAAATTGAAGTGAGATAGCTTGGGTATAGGTAGCATGGAAAATGGCTCTAACACCCCATAATTTATGAACTAGAAAGTTTCATTTAAAAATAATGTAGAAGCATTTGGAAAGAAAAATCGGGGGATGTTACCGCATATCAACCATGAGAGAGGTGTGATTATCACCTAACCCATGCTTAATGTAAGGCTAAATGGAACAATGAACAAAAAATACATGCTCATAATAATAATATAACAATATTAGTGATAAAGAAGATGAGAATAATATTATAGATTGGAAGAGTATGATAGTTTACAAAATCCAAATGCAAAAACTCAAAGCCAAGAGTTTAAATAGCCGGAGGAACAAAAACTTTTGAACTCTTAAGCATAAATATAAACCTCTAACCTCAAGTAATGGCTAGCTACAGGCCCACATTATCATCCTTAGCATACTTTAAATGAGAATCATACCCCTACAAATCATCCTCCTCTCCCCTGACCATAAGCTGGATCATCACAGTAACCACATAAGTGCAATATTAGTATGATGAAGTGCCGGTAAAAAAAACTACCTAAAATATGGTACTAGTCATACAACACATTGAAGTCACTTAGTAACAAGGTGATAAGCATATCAATATAAATTAACACTTAGGCTTATGGAATTAATACACTAAGGCATGATTGCATGAAAATCTTTGGAGAATTGTAATATGAAAATGCATCACAATCCACATAGTGTAAATCATATTATAGATCTTCCTTTAGTGATCACATAAATTCTAGTTATTAAGATAGTTCATTTGACCACACCTAATTCTCCACCATAAACAAAATTCATGGTAGCATAATAAATACAATGGGATAACACACCCACCGCAAGGGGTTAGGATACATCAAATGAGCTTTTCTCTAGGAATATCACACCCACTAGACTTCAAGTGCACCTACTGCGAGGGCTGATACAAATTAGGATACCAAACCTACCACACATGGTTGGATTATATCAAAGGGGCATGTACTAGGATACCTCACCTACCACACCTTGAATGCTAAAGCCACGAGGGCTAAAAAGTTGAGATACCCACACATCTAAGCAATAGATAATATGAAGTGGTAGGGGGCTTGTACCGGGATACCTCACTCATCCAAACTAGAAATTGATTTCATGTTGGCCTGTATAGTATAATCCTATACCTCAAAGATATGCTCATACCCCCTATCGACTGCAACCTGTTAGAGAAGAAAATAGGTACTAAGTGAAAAATATAAACCACAGGGCAATCCACCTACTAAATCTCGATTAGTATTTGTTTCCTTCTCTATTGGGTTACTAATAGTAGGGGGTATGCACATATCTTTTTTCTATAGGCTAACATGACATTGGTGTCCAATTCGTGTGTGGGGGGGGGTATCCCTATACAAGTCCCTTATCATTGTATTTTGTCCATTACCTAGGTGTGTGTGGTATCCCAGCTTTTTAAGCCTCATGGTAGAGGCATTCAAGGTGTGGTGGGTGAGGTATTCCACTACAAACCCCCTTAAGGTCCTCCAACCATGTGTGTTGGGTGTTGTATCCTGATTTGTTTTACCATCACAGTTAGTGCACTTTATGTGTGGTAGGTGTGTTATTCTTGGAGAAAATTCTCTTCAATGTATCCTAATGATGAATGGTGGGCTTGGTATCCCATTGTGTTTATTTACTACCTTTCCTTTTGTTCATGGTGGATAAATTTGTGTGGTTGAACAAAATATCATAATAACTGGAATTTATATGATCATAAATGACGAATTATAATATGGTTTATATCATGTGGATTGGGATGCATTTTATACTACTATTCATCTATGATTTCCATGCAAGCATGCCTGGTTTTATTTCTACCAAGAGCTGAGTGTTAATTTATATTGGTATGCTTAAAACTTATCTACTATATGAATTTAATGTGTTACATGAACATTATTATGATTTAGGTAGTTTGTTTTACCAATAGTTTACCATACAGATACTGCACTTGTGTTGTTATTGTGATGATATGACTTTTGGTTCAGGGAGTAAGGATAATTTACAGCGGTATGATTCTCAGTTAGAGTATACTTAGGTCGATGATGTGGGCCTATAGTTAGCCATTACTTTAGATTAGAGATTTATATATATGCTTAAGAGTTAGTCTAACCAGTTGGAGCTATTTTGGCCACTAAGTTGGGAAACTTTTGTTATTTTGGTTATTTAAAATCTTGGCTTTGATTTATTATATTTGGATTTTGTAAACTCTCATACTCTTCTTATCTGTATTATTGTTCTCATCTTTGTTATCATTAATATTGTTATATTGTTATTATGAGCATGTATCTTTTTTTGTTATTCTATTCAGCCTTATATCAGGTACGAGTTAGGTGATGATCACACATCTCTCATAGTTAATGTGGTAGTAAGGTCCTCCAATTTTGCTTTCAAACATTTCTACATTGTCTTCAAATGAAAATTTCTGGTTCGTAAATTAGGGATGTTAAACAGAATAAGGTTAAGATTCTATTATGGTCATGTAAGAAAGTTTTTCTAAAATGGCTAATTTTATACCATGTCATAAAACTAATGATGCTACACATGTTCAAGTTACCGATGTACACTTTAAGGAATTTGTGATACTTCATGATATTTATAAAAAGTATTATTTTGGATAGAGATGTTAAATTTGTGAGTTACTTTTGGAATCCTTTATGGCACATTTTGGGCACAAATTTGTCATTTAGTACCTCACACCATCCATAAACCAATGGTTAAATGGAGGTTACAAACTGGAATCTTGGTGCATTATTAAGAGGTTTGGTAAGTAAAAGTACCAAGGGTTGATATATCAAGCTAGCTTATTAATATGAGTTGACTTGTGCTGATAAAAGGACACTAAACGTACACTTTTATATATGATTCTTGTTACATTTGGAAGTTGAAATGTGTGCTTTCTAATAATTTTTCCACCCTTTGAGCTTTTGCATGACTCACATAAACTTAATCTTAAAATAGTATGAATATCCTATGCAATTATAATGTTGCTTGTACTCTCATGTCAACTCATAGACTTGGATTACTTTACTCACTCAATTGCAAAGCATGTGTAGGGGTGGTATGAGGAGAATGTACAACTCAGCAGAGTCTAATGACATTTATAACATGCCAAGACTGCATAATTGCAGCCAACATAATTTGCTATCCACATCACAATCAACTTTATACTTATCCAACATAGAGAATAACCAAATCCTAGATTTGGCTGAGTTCACTAGGGGATCATTGAAGAATGCAACCACCTAAAGTAGCACCTAAAGGTGATGTAGCCTTGCCATTAATCCTCTAAAGCTCATTGCATGGCATTTCCATGACCCATGCACTATTATGAAGATGGATTGAGAGTATACTTCACTGCTAAATGAAGTCTAGTTAGTCTAAAAGAATTAATATCTTCCAAGCTTGACAAGCTATGAGTTATTGTAATGTGCATGCATTTGGTGATAAGTGATCTCCCTTCTATGACTCTATCTTTAGAATTTTCTTCTTATTTATTTTGTGTCGGTATTGATTAAATTCTAGTGCTCATTTATTTCATTACACTTTTATTATTATTTCCATCACCCTACCAATATTTTGTAGTCTAGTTTCATTCTGCAGCAAACTTTACTCTAGTAATGTGCATTTCACTGGATCCTTGAGGGAATAATACTCACTCATCATCGTGTATACATGCATGATTATGTTGTGTTGTATTTATTTTATTACCCTCTCAAGCATTATTAACCCAACCACACACCAAGTTTTTGGTGCCGTTGCTAGGGGCCCTGTTTTAGAAGTGCCACATATTAGAGGATAGAATACCGTGGAATTCTTTGTATAGAACTATCATTTCAGTTTCATAATTTTTAGTTTATTTTATTTTTGTGTGATTAATCCTTTTATGAATAGAAATTACTATAATTCCCTATTGTTAGTTTATCTAGAAATTGACTACATCCCTAATGAGGAATTATGCAGCCCTGCTAACTCATCAGCAATAATATCAAAGACAGGAATCAACTTCAAAAACATTCTAGCAACATGCGTCATTCAGGCCAACAGTTACACAAAAATAGCAACAATGGACTGCTAGTGCTAGAACACAACTAGAAGGAAGGAAAACTAATGATCTTTCCCCCTAGACCTAACATGAACCCTATAGGAATGCAAGCTCAACCCATAGGTGATGATCACAACCGAGCTATCTAAGATTATACTGTGCCATTCCTAGACTACCTTAACTCTACTATAGCTCATCCATAAATCCAAGCCCCTCATTTTGAACTTAAACTTGTCATTTTCAACATGCTATAGGCCATAGGTAAATTTAGTGGTCAACTAATTAAAGACCCTTATCTTCATCTCCGAGGTTTTATGGAAGTGAGTGATACCATCAAAATTCAAGGAGTTTTAGAAACCTCCCTATGGATTAAGTTGTTCCCTTATTCAATAAGATATCATGCTAGGAAGTGGTTGTCTTCACAACCAACCGACTCAATTACCTAAAAGGATGACCTAGTATAAAAATTCCTCATGCACTATGTCCCTTCTAGCAAAAATGCTAAACTTAAACATAACATTAAAACATTTTTGCAAGAAGATAATGAAATACTTCATGACTCGTGGGAGAAGTTTGAGGAATTATTAAGGAAATGCCCAAATCATAGAATCCCACATTAGTTGCAAATAGAGATATTATTCCATAGACTAAACACTTAGACATAAAACTTAGTGGACACATCAGGTAATGGTGCCTTGCTGAGAAAAAATCATTATCAAGCCTATGAGATCATTTAGACTATAGCTTGTAACAACCAACAGTCAGGTAGTGGTAGGAACATCCATAGGGTGAAAGTAGCAAGAGCATTTAAAGTAGATGCTATCACAACTAGAGAGTAGAGGTATCATCTTTGGCTAGCTTATTGAAAAATATTGCTCCCACTAACTCTTAGGTATAGAGAGTAGAAGAACACCCTACCATTGTTCGAGTAATGTCTATCAAATCTACCATCAATATATTATTTTAGAAACTAGGCTAGAAGCTCACAGTAGCTGTATGGTAATCATCATAAGCTGGCATGGAGATAACATCCTAACTTCTCATGGTTTAACCAAAGTAATGTGCAAAACCCAACCAACTAACACAACCAACAATGTTACTACCAACCTCAACCTTAACACTCTCAACACTCACAACCTCACCAATCTCCTCACAACCATAGTTACTCCAATTCTCTAGAAAATCATCTCAGGGACTATATGGAAAAAATGGATGTAGCAATCCAGAGCAATACAACCTCCCTTCGTACACTAGAAACCCAAATAGGGAATCTAGCTATAGCTCTAGGGAGGAGGCCCTAGTGCACTTTGCCTAATGACACTGAACACCCTAGAAGAGATGGGTAAGGAGTAGTGTAAAGTCATAACTCTTAGATCAAGCAAAGAAATTTATCCCCCTACCAATAGGTTGAGACTAAGGAAGAACACCACCCTATCAAACAAGTAGACGACATAGAACCCATAGGCTGAAAGTTAATATATGCATGATCATAACAATAGACTAGTCCTATCAAAAAATTAGTATCTAAAAACACTCCATTTCTTGAGCCACAAAAGAGCATTAAGCCATCATCGACCATCATTCCTAAAACCTTTACACCAGTACCACCATTTTGTTAGTGCCTCAAGCAATAACAGTAGGGTAAATATCTTGACAAGTTCATTGAGATTCTACAACAATTGTATATCAACATTTTTTTGGTAGAAGTACTCGAACAAATGCTAAATTATGCAAAGTTTCTAAAGAATATATTTGACATAGAAAAGAAAACTATGTGAATACAATCTGGTGGTAATGACCTAGGGATGTCATTTAATTTTTATACATAAATTTCCTAGATAATTTGAAGGCCCTGGTAGTTTCATCATCCCATGTTCCATAGAAGATAATTACTATGATAAGGCTCTTTCATAACCTTGATCCTAGTATTATTCTTATTCTTATGTCCATTTTTAGGAAGATAGGCAATGATGAACTAAGGCCTATAACTATCACTCTATAATTAGCTTGCCAATTGTATGTTCACCTTAAAGTAAGGTAGAATAGTTCATTTTCCTAGCAAATTTCATTATCCTTGTCCATGAAGAAGACAAGGAGGTTCCTATCATTTTGGGTAAGACCTTAATAGATGTGCAAAAAAGGGAACTAATAATGAGGGTTAACAAGGAGAAAATAACATTTAATGTTTTTAAATCAATGAAACTACCAGGAAAAGACCTAGATGAATATTTGTGAATTGATAGTTTTGAGTTGGCTATCTTTGATGAGTTTGGTGCATGTACATCTGATGAAGAATCCATTTCATTTGATATAAATCACTCAATTAGTAGTTATCCTATGTATTAATACATTGAGTAGGATAATAAGGACATGGCAGGGTGTAGGTGGATCAATTTCTCAACACCTTGGGAACCTCTTGGCTTGAGTAATATAGAAGTGCAGCCAATTAAGACATCAATTGAAGAGCCTCAGAAGATGGAACTCAAACCCTTACCAACTCATTTAAAATATGCATATTTAGGTGAGGAAGACACACAACAAGTTATTACCTCATCTACTTCACCTGAATATCAATAGGAATAGTTGGTTAGCTTGCTCTAAAAGCACAAAGAGGTAGTAGGAGGGACCATGGCAGATATCCACAGAATTAGCCCAACATTATAAATGTATAATATTATGCTAGAGAACCCCTCGAGTTCATCTATTGAGAAACAAAGAAGTTTCAACCCACCAATAAAGAAGGGAGTAGAAAAGGAAATCATCAAATGACTCAACTTAGGAATCATCTACCCCATATCTAGGAGCAATTAGGTAAGTCTTATCCAATATGTCCCCAAAAAAGGAGGTGTGAGTGTCACTCAAACCTCAAAAAATAAATTGATCCCAACTCAGATAGTCATAGGGTGGCGTATTTGCATGGACTATAGGAAACTTAATAAATCCACCTAAAAAGACCATTATCCTTCTTCCTTTTATTGATAAAATCTTGGTAGATTGGTAAGGGGAGATTTTTATTACTTTTTGGATGGATACTCAAGCTACAACTAAATAGCCATTGCATAGGAAGATCAACATAAAACCACTTTCACATGCCTTTATAGCACATTTTTCTTTCCTCTATTGCCCTTTGGCCTTTGTTGTAATATCCCCAAAATTCACTTAAAAAAAATAATTTAATTAAAAGAAAATTAGTGGAAGCAAATTAATAAACCGTGAACTTTGGGAGTATTACCACCACACTTAGTACCAAACTGGTTCACTCATAACGTTCCAATACCAAGTGCTAAGGCTAAAGGAGTAAAATACAATTTTACGAGAGCTTAAGCATTTAAAAATCAGAGAAGCGCAGTAAACACTATACAAGAGAAAATTTCAACAACATTGGTTGCAAAATAACAAAAACATTGAATTTAAAAGAGACAAATTAAAACCCTAAAATTTCGGACAACACCTTACACTCTTTCCCGAGAGCCCACTTGAATAGCACCTGAATACAACCTGCAAGGGGTACTGCCCATTGAATAGGCAGGGGCCCCACGAAGGGAACCCTTCAGTACTACGGTACTGAGTAACCCTTTAAAACCTCACTTAAATACAAGCACGCAATGCCACACATGATACTACATACGTACACAATGAAAGGTAATTACTTAAGATCCATAGTCATACAATCACATACTTAATGAATCAATAATTATTAGTAGGCCATAGCAAACGATCGATACATCTGGGCCTTAAGCCCTTATTCCATCATTATCAATCATCTCAATGATTAGTATTTTCCATAATTTATTCACAACCAAATCAAATTTAATTGAGCTCGGGAACCCCCACTATTCTGGTCGGTGGATCGGAATACACACACACACACACACATATAAATATCATCTAGGGTGAAAACATCCTGAGCCACCATTATATCTAGTGGATCGATACTCATAAACATCATCCAGGGAAAAACATCCTGGGCCACTATTATTTCCGGTGGATCGGTACTCATCAAATAAATCAACTGGTCCCGGCTCATTAATCTTTCACTTCAATGATTAGTATTTTCCCTTTTTATTCAGCACAACAATTCCATTTATTTGCCTCAATAGGGAGATCAAGAACCCGGGACACAAAGGTACACCAGTCGCACTGGTACGTAAAAGCAACTCAGTACCCTTCAACTAGTAACCCAGGGACGCAAAGGTACCCTGGTCGTACTGGTGCATAAAGCTAACTCAGTACCCTACCGACAAGGACACCTAATCCTTAAGTATGCATACCCCCTAACTAGGTCCATAGAGCTAGATAGAGTAGATATAAGGAATGGATAGGGCACAAAGGCACACCAGCAAGTACCAAATAATCGTGGGCTAAACCACGTCTTTAGGGTAGCGACCTCTAAAGAGCCACCATTCCCGATCTTGAGGTATTTCACTTTAAGTAGTAGTGTCTTATTTAATGGTGATCACAAAAGCACAGCAATCAGATAATTATCCTCTTTTAATTGTTCAGATATCATCAGAAATTTCTTATTCAGATGGTCATCCAAAGTAACATAGAAGAATCATTAAGGCCATCCTAAACTCATCTAATTCTGAATTAGAACTCGTTCTCATGATACTTACTAATCATCAAATATTCTTACTTCACTAATCAGTGTTATTAGAGTCATATTACGAATTCCACAATCACAACGATATATTAGATACAAACTACTCATATACCCCTTGTAAAAATTAGTAAGCCATCCCTTCCTTACTTGAAAAATTACCATATTACCCTCCTTGTTACAAATTACCAAGTTACCTCTTATTCGATTTAGGTTACCAAGTTATTACTCATATTTATTAGGTCACTAATCCCCCTTAATAATTATTACACTTAATATACTTTCCATTTAATTGGTTAGATTACCACTTTTCCCTTTTTCCTTTATTATAATTAATAAAGTATCCTTGAGTTGGTCAAATTACCAAATTACCCTTCATCCTTATCATAATTACCAAATTAACCACTTATTTAGTTAATTACCCAATTACCGTCCTCTATTATCAACGACCAACTACCCTTCTCCATTATCAAAATTACAAAATTAACCCTGGTTGGTTAAATTACCCAATTTCCCTTTTATATGATCATAATTACCAAACTACCCTACTCCATTATTAAAATTACCAAAATACCCTCTAGTTGATTACCCCTCACATTTATCATATTTACCATTTTACCCTTCTCCATTATTATAATTACCAATTTACTCCTTTTCAACTTCCACTTTTACTCCCTTGATTTACAAATTACCATTTTACCCTTTTTACCTTCAAATTTACCATTTTACCCCATAACTCCTAAAAATTACCACATCGCCCTTTTACTTATAAAATTTCCATTTATCCTTAATTATGAAATTACTATCCTACCTCTTTTAATTTCCAAATTACCATTATGCCCGTAAATCACAAAATTACTATTTTACCCTTTAATTATAAAATTACAAGTTTACCCTTTTATTACAACATTACCAAATTGTCCTTTTATTACAATTTACCAAATTGCCACTTTTATTACAAGATTACCAAATTGCCCCTTTTATTACAAAATTACCAAATTGCCCCTTTTATTACAAAATTACCAAATTACTATTTTACCCTTTATTCATAAAATTACAACTTTACCCCTTACTTCCAAAATTACCATTTTCTCCTTTTATTAAAAAATTTATCATATTACTCTTGACTCCAAAATTACCATAATACCCCTTAGCATACCACTTATTAAATTATTATTATTACTACATAAAATATCAATATTAATGCATCATCCACAACTTTCAAAGTTAATACAATACTCATTAACACCCATATATAAATTAGGCCATATTCTTATACAATATACATTAATAAAATCCCCTAAGGCTCACAAAATATTAAATATATATTAAATATTACAATAGCATAAAACAACATGGATAATACATAACATTTTGGGGCTAAGGAAAGGGCATTGTGGGGAAAGATTTGGGGCAAGGTAATGGTGCAGGAGTGGAGAGGGGGTGTAAGTGGTGGTCGGGGAAGGATTGATGGTGGCTAATGGTGGCGGAGGCAGTGGCAGCAAGGCTGTGAAGGTGGCGGTTGAAGTGGGATGTTGAGGTGCAGGCTGGCGAGGAAGGAAAGGAGAGGGGGAAAACGAGGGCTTTTGGAGGATGGTTTCGGCCAAATGAGGATTGGGGGTGGTAGAGGGGGTTGCAAGGAGTAATAAGGTGGCTTAGATGGAGGCACAGGCGGCGGAAAGGTGGCAGATCGGGGCTGCATAAGGTGTTTGCCGAGAAGGGGTGGAAGGGGAGAGAAAAGAAGAGAGGAGGAAGAATGGGCTGCGAGGTGGCTCGATGGGGACTGTGATGGTTTGAGGGTGAGGTAGAGGGTGGCATGAGGTGGTGCAAGTGGTGGTTGAGACGGCGGAAGCGGTAGAGCGGCAGTGGCGAAACAAAAACAGAGGGAGAGAAGGGAGGAGAAGAAAGGGAGAAAAGGAGAGGCTCGGGGGAATGGGGAGGCTCGAAAAAGAATGCAGAAAGGGTAGGGAAGGAGGAATAAATAGAAGAGGAAGAGAAGGGAAGGGATTGGGCAGCTCGAGGGGTGTCAGTAGGGTGGTAGGGGAATAGGGGTTGCAGGGAGAGGGAGAAGAAGAGGGGCGGCAGGGAGAGGGAGAAGAGAGGGATGGCAACGATTGTGGGATCGGTATGGCCGGAAAACATCGAGAAGGAGAGGGAGGGAGACAGGGGAGGTCAACGGGGGAGAGGGAGCTGCAGGTCGGGCGGTGAAAGTATCGCCGGTGATGGAGGAAGAAGATGAAGGGAAGAAGAAAGGGAGTCGGGCTAGGGGCTGTGTGCGCGAGACGGGCGGACCGGCAGAAGAAAGAAGGAGCCGGCCCGGTCGAGCAAGAAAGGAGAGAAAGGAGGGCGGCCGGGCGATGTGGGGAAAGGCAGGGGAACGGGCCTGCGACCCAGCACGTAGGAGAGGGAGAGGGCAGGCCGGCTGGCCGGCGGCCCAAGGAAGGAAAAAGAAAAAGAAAGAAAAGGGGAAAGAAGGAAAAAGAAAAAAAGAAAAGGAAAATTGGTTTTAATGAAAATAATTTAATTTATAAATAATAAATTACAATATTTTTGGGTAATAAATTTATTTAACAATTTAATTAAAATACAAGGATTTAAAAGGGATCATTTTAGTAAAATAATAATTTGGAAAATTGTTTAAATAACAAGAGTATGATAAAATAACAAAATATTTATTTTAATTTATTAAAATATTTATAATAAATTTCATACACTCAAAAATCCATAAAACAATTAAATTAAAAATATTTAAAAGCTAATTTATCCAAAATAAAATTTATTTATTAAAATATAGGGTTTTAAAAATTCGGGGGATTACATTTGTAATGCCCATTTGACTTTTAGGGGATGCATGATGGCCATATGCACAAAAATGGTAGAAGAAGTTATAGAAATTTTTATGGATGATTTCTCTATTTTTGGTGATATTTTTGATGATTGCTTGATAAATCTAGAGAGTGTGTTGATATGGTATGAAGAGATCAATTTAGTCCACAATTGGAAAAAAAATATCATTTTATGGTTTAAGAGGGAGTTATTTTAGGATATAGGATCTCTCCCAATGGATTAGAGGTCGATAAAGTAAAAATTGAGGTTATTGAAAAATTATCCCCTCCGACCATTGTTAAAGGTGTGAGAAGTTTTTTTAGGACATGTAGGATTTTGGTGAATATTTATCAAGGATTTCTCAAAATTTGCTAAACTCCTTTGTTAGTTGCTATAACAGAATAGAAAATTTGAATTTAATGAGTTTTGTAGCAAAGCGTTTGAGAGAATCAAGTTATCACTCACCAAAGCCCCTATTATTATAGGATCTGACTAGACCTTACCCTTTGAACTTATGTGCGATGCAAGTGATTACACTATAGGAGAAGTCTTAGGTCTTTCACAACATTTACTATGATAGAAAGAGACTTACTGAGGCTTAATTGAACTACAAAGTTACTAAGAAATAACTACTAGTATTAGTGTTTGCATTTGATAAATTTCGATCTTTTCTCCTATGAACTAAAGTGATTATTTATACTAACCATATGTCTATTCGATTCTTGCTTGCTAAAAATGATGTCAAACCTCATTTATTAAGATGGATCCTACTTTTGTAGGATTTTGATGTTGAAATCAGGAATCGATAGGGTAAAGATAATCAAATTGCAGACCATCTATCTAGATTAGAAGGATACACTGGAAAGAAAAGCCAAGTTTGGATTAAGGAGAACTTTCCCAATGAACAGCTCCTAATAGTTAGGTAAGGTAAACCACCCTGGTATGTAGATATTGCTAACTATTTGCCATGTAAAGTACATCCCCTTAACAAATCTAGCCAACAGCAAAAGGAAATCTTTCATGAAGTTAAATATTATTAGTGGGATGAACCATTCTTGTTCTAGTATTGCTCAGATAGGTTAATGAGGAGATGTGTGAGTGAATAGGAGGTAAATGAGAATTTGGTTGCCTATCATCATGTACCCTCCAGAGAAAATTTTAGAGGGATACACAAAACAACAAAGGTTCTTCAAAGTGGGATTTATTGGCCCACCATATTCAAGGATGATAGAGTTGAGGTCAAAATTGTGAGCAATGCCAATGAACTAGGAACATATTATAGAAAAATGAAATGCCTCAAATGGGTAAATTGGACATAGAATTATTTAATGTTTAGGGTATTGAATTCATGGGTCCATTGCCATCCTCTTTTAGTAAAGAATATATTCTAATACTAGTGTATTATATGTCTAAATAGATAGAAGACATTGTGCTACCAAGAAATGATGCTAGAGTAGTAACCCATTTCCTCCAAAAGAATATTTTCAAAATATTTGGGACTCCAAGGGAAATCATTAGATTTGGTGGTACTTATTTTTGCAATAAGCTATTCAACAAACTTTTGCACAAAAAATGGGCTTCATCACAAAGTAGCCGCAACTTATCAGCCACATTCATGTGGCCAAGTTGAACATTCTAATAGGGAGATTACGAGAATTTTGGAGAAAGTGGTCAACACTACTAGAAAGGATTGGTCTGCTAGGTTAGATGACACACTTTAGGTATATAGAACAGCCTTTAAGACACCCATAGGCATATGAACTTATAGGATTGTATTTGGAAAGGCTTGTCACCTACTTATTGAACTAAAACACAAATTGTATTGGGCACTTAAGGTTGTCAACTTCAATCTATCTACTATAGGAAAGGCACATAAGCTACAACTGAATGAACTATAGGAGCTACAAAATGCTTCATATGTTAGTGCATAGTGGTACCAAGAAAAGACCAAAAGGTTTCACGACTAACATATCAAACCAAAAGAACATTATCTTAGGTAGTTAGTATTGCTCTACAACTCGTTGTTATAATTGTTCTTAGGGAAATTAAAATCAAGATGGTTTAGACCCTACAAATTTGTCAAGGTTTACCCCTATGAAGTTGTGGATTTGAAAGATTAGAAAACCGAAGGGACTTTCAAAGTCAATGACCATTGTGCAAAACCATACCAAGCTGAAAATTTAATTGGGAAGTCCAAAAAATTTCCCTACGAAACTCATGGGGTTGTTACAAGATTTTTGGCTAAGGACATTAAACTGAATGCTCTTAGGAGGCAACCTAAGTTTTATCTCCTTTCATTTATTTTTTATCTAATCAATTATTGCTATATTAACCTTACCCTAACAATGCACTTCTTTTCTTACTAGGAAGCCAAGGAGGTGAAAGAGTTAGGTAGGAAGCATAAACCACATGGAAAATGAAGGAGTAACTTGAGGAGTCATTTTATCATCTGCATGACGATCCTTCGTATCTTAGGTCTGATGCCTGCTCATTATGAAGGTACATTCCCGACGCCCTCTCTCAAGTATATCATGGTCCGCCCTTATCTCCACATAACTTTTAAAAAGTTATCATCCCTTCATTCTTATATCATCCTTTCCACAATCCTTACTCCACCATTTATGCAATTCATTCACATTCTTAATAGAAAGTGTTAGGAAGCCTGCAATTAACTATCTTTTATGAGTGTATTAAATAATTTTGGGGGAACTAACTTTGACGTAGCATTGATAGTATTAGGAGCTTCAATGCCTAGAACATCTATTAAATAGGGGCACCTACTTGAGAACCATGTGTGCACTTGCATCAAACAGTGTAGTACGGTGAAATGCTTGCTCAAATGCTTCTAGAATAGGTGTTAGGGTGGAGTAACGGGGGTACTTTTCTAAGAAAAAAATGTACACTTGTGTCAAAAGATCCTAATAGCCCAAGGAAGCCCTATTTTTACATCATATTAAAAAAATAAAAATCTAGAGTAGTAGGGTAACATGAAGATATACAAATTGACTAATGTAATCTAGAGTAGAATGTATAGTTGCACAATCCACTTGAGGAGCCTCTAAGGTCTAGTAGGGTGACATGAAGAGAAATCATAAGAATTTCCGTTTATAAATGTATAATGCCGACCCTTTCAACATATACGATATATATGAGGGCAATTTTTAATTTTTTAAACTTTTTTCAACAAGATTGAGGGCTAAAATTACTTCATTATTTTTATGTCAAAATTACTTATGGAAATCTCATTATTTTTTTCATAAATTTGCTTCAACCGAGCAAAAAATTAAGTTTGGGAGAGTTGAAATGAGTTGACTCGTGCAAATTAAAGAACCTATGAGTATACTTTTGTGTATGATTCTTGCTCCATTTAGAAGTCATTGGATGTGTTATTTAACAATTTTTTCACGCTTTGAGATTTTGCATAGCTTGAATGAACTTAATTTAAAAAGAGTTTGAATATCCTATGAAATGATATTGTTAATTTTACTCTCATGTCAACTCATAGACTTAGATGCCTTTACTCACTTAGTTGGAAACATGCGTAGGGGTGGTATGAGAAGAACCTACAACTCAAAAGAGTCAAGTAAAATTTATACGCTTCTATAAATGCAGAATTACTCATAATATAATTTTTATCCGCAACATAATCAGCGTCATACTTAGCTTAAAAAAAGAATAACCAAATCCCTTGTTTTTTTTATATTCAACAGGAGACCAATGGAGGTTGCAACCACCTAAATTAGCTTTAGTGGACACCTTTCCCAATTTGCAATTCTTTTAGATTATAAAAACTCATTGGTTTAAAGCAACAAATGTAGTGAAGGAGAATCAAAAATAAGAAATCTAGAGTAGAAGAGAAGAAATTCTGAGGGAGAATAGTGCTAGCAAGCTACATTGAGTGAGGGAGAAGAAAAGAAGAGTTTTGGCTAGATAGGGATTGGATTACCATGATCTATCCATTCCCTTCCCTTCTTCATCTTTCTTTTTTTACTTTTGATTTGCTTGATGAAATCCAGCATGAGTTAAGTTTCTATGTTGTGGGGTGGATTGATTAATCCTTTTACTGTAATTAGTGACATAGTAGTTATGTTTGGTTTATCTAATATTTCTTTTTGTTGAGTATTTATTTGTTTATGTGTTAAATGTTGGTTACATTAGGCACTCAAATGAATTTTGTATCAACTATCTAGTGAACAAAATTGACGATGGCGAATGGTGACAGGGTTAGCATTGGAAGTTGATTTAACCTTGCCATTAATCCTCTAAATCTCACTACGTGACATTTCAATAGCTTATGCATAGTGATGGAGATAACTTGAGAGTATAATTCACCACTAAGAGAAGTCCAATGAGTCTAAAAGGATTAATATCTTCAAAGCTTCATAGGCTATGAACTATCATAAGGTGGATGTATTTGGTTATTAGTGATCTCCCTTCTATAACTGTATCTTTTAGATTTTATTTTTATTTATTTTGTGTTGGTATTGATGAGATCCTAATACTCATTTAATTTGCAATTTTATTATTATTTTCATCACCTTGTCAATATTTCATAGTATAGTTTAATTCTATAGTGAACTTAACTCTTATAATTTTCATTTCATGGGATCCCTAAGGGAACGATACTCACTCATCACTCTATTACTTAGATTGAATGTGTATACTTACAATATTGTGTTGTGCTGCATTTATTTTATACCCTATCAAGCATTGTTCACATGAGCACACACCACTCATACTTAGTTTTTCTATAATTGAAGTCCTGTAGGTACAACTAATTCTAGTATGTTAGAGGTAATATATGGTGTAAATCCTTACATACCCATCAACATGGTTCCAATGAAGAAAGAAGAATTAAAGAGCTATGAAGCCAAGGATCAAGTTGAGTATTTTCAAAAGCTTCATTATCAAATCTAAACCAACACTAAAACATCAAATGCAAGGTACCAGGAAGAAACTAATAAGCATCAAGCTTAGTAGATATTTTATCTAGGTGATCAGGTATGGTTACATATATATAAATAATGATTTCCTAATTTATGTAAGAACAAAATAATGTATAGAGTATATGAACCTTTTAAAATATTTTGAATATTTTGAGATAATTCTAATGAAATTTATGTACCTTATTCTTATGATGGAGTATCAAAACTTTTCATGTAGTTGTTTTGCCTTTATATTATAAGGTTAATAATTTGATGAAAAATTCTTCTCAACAAGGGGAGAATAATGTGAGAGCATGTTGTGTTCATCTTAAGGAATTTGCATTTATCTTCATGGAACTGATCACCTTAGACATTTTTAATAATCCTTCTACTTTAACTTATGATTTCACTTTATGTCATTCTTAAAATTGTGTCATATAGTTTTAAGAGAAGAATTAGGAATCTCAAGATTTCAACTTACCTAAAGTATCATTTGTTACAATTATTACAAGATAGGAGAATCTATTATGCATGGAAGACAAGTTGCAAGTCATAAGTCCCACTTATCATTTTTTTAATTTAAATTAGAGATCTTGTTAGTTAATTCCATGCATAACATTAGCTTCATTTGCCTTGTGAATAATCTAGTTCAACTCATATCATATATATGTTAGTTATGAGTTGTTACAACTAATTAGCATTAGTTAAATAACTAATGGGCTTAACGCTAGATTTGTTACTTATGCTAAAAATGGTTTTTAACATTATAGGAAAATGACTATATTAGTTATTCCTAATAACTAGGTTAGATAGTGATTGGTTAGAGTTAGTTAGAACAAGTTTATGGCCTTCTATATAAGCCTTGTGTCGACCCCATTATGCACACAACTTGTCATCTATTGAAAGCCTAAAACAAATGAATTACCTATTTATCTCTCTCTATGAGTGACTTTTACTAACTAAGATTAGTTTTTGTGTTATTGGATAGAATCCTTTGAGTGTGTTCTATATAAGATATACACACTTTAATTTTCTTGTTAAGTTATTGTTTGAAGATTCATAACCTATCCTCTCCTTCAATCTACTAAAATAAATTTATCTCTTATTGACCCTTATATATTCATTTTCCATAGAAGATTCAAATTAAAGGCATCATTAAAGCTATCATAATGAAGCTAGGATATTAGAATTTTACATAGGTGGTTACCCAATAACAAAAGATGTTGGGAAAGTTCATAAAATTGTTTCCAAATCCCTACCACTAGGCATGGTCCTTGGTCATTCCCTTGAGTGAAAAGTGTGATTGAGAGTGAGTGATTCCTTGGCTTGGGAATGAGTCATCACATGAGAATTAGGAAGGATAAGGGTATTCTTTTCACAATTTTTTAATATTTAAAATAAGGAGAAAGGAATTAATTAGATATTTATTTGAGAAAATGTCAAATAAATCTTAAAAATTGTAAAATTTCTAATAAGGCGTGAAATAATTTTAGAGACATAACTACATAAAAATATTCGGTACAATAATTGATTTGGAGTTGAAATGAATTAATTAAAAAAAAGTCACAAACACACAATGCCATAGCGACTAAAGCTATGTTTTTGGTTTTGACGGGTTTGAGATAGAATGAAGGGTTATAATGTTAAGGTTGTATGATTAATGAATGATATGGGGTTAGTGAAGGATTAAGAGGAAAATTGATGCAAATGCAAAAACAAATTGGATGAAAATTAGGATTTGTAGTGTGGAAAACACTACTAGAAGGAGAAAGATAGAAAGGATATTAAAGAAGAAGGTGAGAATAAGATCCTTTGTGGGTCCTTAGATCTTACACTTGTAAGTACCACCTAAGGTATAAAATCTTAGGATAAAACATGCAATATTTTATTATGAAATCTTGAGTATTAGCACTTACATATAAGTGAGATGGCTATGGTAAAGGGAGCATGAAAAATGGCTACCAAGAGTTGATTCATATTTCTAAATTGTCTAACATTTATAATCAGTGTAATTGACTTCTAGGTATAATATGATTTGACTCAACTAACTAAGGTTAGAGTTTGTTAGTGTAAAAACTAGTTATTTTTATAACAAGAACTAAATAATCTGGTTTACAATTAACGAGCCAACAGTTAACCCCCACTACTTTATGCAAGTCTGTAATGCATAAACCTATTTAAATACTCCTTTAGATATGAATTGTTGATGGAGTAAATGTAAGATGCCAAAGTTTTGAACTAGAATTTTTTTTATGACAATGTGGAAGAGATCTAAAAATAAAATCGAGGCATGTTACCTTTACATCAAGCATGAGAGAGGTGTGATCATCACCTAACTCAAGCCTAATGTAAGGTAAAATGGAATGACGAACAAAAGAGTACATGCTCTACTAGTACATTAATGATAATAATGGGGATTAAAATAAAATTATAGATAGGAGAGAGATTGCAAAATTAGAATACAGGAACCAAAGCTAATAGTTTAAATCTCTAGAAAGAGCCAAAAATATCCCAAAATAGTGTGGAAATTACATCTAAGCCTGTTAAAAACCTAACTCTTATCTAAATGGAAAGGGAACTCTCAATCCCCAAGAAATGGTAGACTACTAGCCCATAATATCATCCTCAACATACTTAAGATGAGAGTCATAACCTTACAAATCATACGCTACTCATCATACCAAAATTTGGATCATTATAGTGACCATATAAATGTAATGTCAGCATCGTAAATTACTAATAAAAATACTATCTAAAACATGGTAAGGCTCATGTTGCATATTAAGGTTACATGGTAGCATGGTATAATACATATTTAGAAAACATAAATCAAAGTCATGGTTATCATATTATATGGCATGCTGAATAAGAATCATGGAAGAGATAGTAATACTAGAAATTAATTAAACTCATATAAAATAACCATATTATTAATCATCTATTTGGCACATAATTTCTTTTTATTAAGATAATAGGTTCAACCACATCTAGTTCTCCACCATGAACCAAAGTTATGGTAGCGTACACATATAATGGGATAACACCTACCACACGAGTTAGAATACATTTAAGGGGATTTTCTTTAGGGATACCGTAACCACTACAGATTGAGAGCACCTACCTCGAGGGTTAACATAGACTGAGATACCACACCTACTACATTTGGTTAGAATACGTTAAGGGGCCTTGTACTAAGATACCACACCCACCACAATTTGAATGCATACGATTAAATGGCTACACACGTGAGGATACCTCACTTGCCTAACAAATGGAAATATGAAGTGCTTGTGAACTTGTCCTAGGATACCTCACCAAACCTAGCTGGACACCAACTCCATGCTAATCTGTGTAACACTCCAAAATTACGACTTGAAAATTTTATTTAAATTTTGCTTTGTGAAAGCAATAATTATAAAACAGTGGGTGTGCTGCCACACTTAACATAAGTCCGGTCTCCTCACCATCTTTACATCAAGTGCTAAGGCTTAAAACAAGTCAAACCAACAAAATGTGAGGGAAGTACAATACATAATCAAGGGTTTTACAAATAAAGATTATCCATACCAAAAGGGATCATTTAGATAATTAAGTGACTAAAAAATTTCAGAAAATAAACAAAAGAGCACACGAAGGTGCAACAATGGTTTGCCTTACTCTCATCTGGTCCATCAAATATTACAAGGAAAAGAAAATAGGGATAGTGTCCACTCACTCCCTTAGCCTAACTAATCGGTTGGATGATGCTGCTCAAAATTCTTCAACCATTGCATGCCTCGGATGTACTCTTCTGAAAAGTGATAGCAACATTACAACTTTCTCACATTGAGTAAATCACAACTCCTCCGGAGAGGTAGCATACCCACATAACGATCATCATACAAATAAGAGATTCAAATAAAACATACGATCACATGCAAAGCCAAGATTTCATAACACGAATCCACATCATAATTAACAATACTAGTTAGATCAAAATCCATAGCAAAAGCATTGAAAACATGTTTATAATTTAAAACCATTTTTAACTTACCAACGACCATACTTTATAGCATAAAAGGAAGAATTATTGATATTCTAAACAATCTAACCTAGTTCAAGTCACTCCTAATCCAATTATTATAGAAGTTTTATAGTGGGTATCTAATTTGGTTATCTCATATATATAACAATTCTTGAGTGGAATAAAATCTCATATCCATGACAATGATCTTCAAGGAGGGTGGTACCAAAATAATTCACTCAATTATAAGGAAAGCTCGCCAAGGAAGACACACGACATATCAGTCGTCCATACTAAATCTCAGAACTCAATTCTTTAAGTACGCATACTCCCTATAGGGTGTATGGAATACCTATAGAGTAGAAGTGAGCCCCTTGACCCAAAGGCCCAAACTATGCACTCGAGGGCCAAATCCCAGGCACGAGATTTCTTTCCAAACTCAAATCTTCCTCTTTAAGTGATCACTGTCTTATGAAAATTTAGGTTATTAATTTGAGAACAATAAGGTTCCCAATATTACAACTTAGCCATAAATCAATCAACCAAGGGACCACGAGGGTGACAACAATCAACCAATGTCAAATCTAAAATACCACAAGAGTCACAATAATTCTAAGTCCACACGACCTAGGGTAGGCACCATGCCATAGCCCAAATAATTATCCAATTAATTTATTCAATCCATTTGTCTAATTATTTCCAAAATTATTTGGAGGCCAACACTTAAGTCAACTAGCCCAATTATTCACTTTGAAACACATTTTCACCCTAATGACCAAAATATCCTTCGACTTATAACTACCACATTTTCCTTTAATTTATTATCAGGTTTATCTCCATAGGATATTCATCATGAAAAATCTAACATAAATAGCTAGTGATACTTTAACATACAATAATTTCTTTGGTATGACAAAAGCCTATAATACCCCTAAGCATTCACCACACATGGTACATGTATACACTCTTAGCATGCATTTCAATTATCTCATAAAATTCATGCAGTTTCCACAATTAACTTTCAAATACGAACCATGGTATATGGAATTTACATTTTTACCCCTAGAACATGCAACACATAATAATCACCATTTAAACACACCTATACTCTAAGTTAACATGCTATACGCCTAAAATTCTCTAAATTATCCAAGGGACACATTTAATCCATTTATGGGTCTTACCATGAAACATGACAAATTTTTAGTTGGACTCTAGCCCTAAACATACACATTTCTTTTTAGCATAAATCCATATATGTTGTCATAAGCATACACTCTTAAATTTTTAGAATACTACCTAGGCATACAAACATTATCATGGTAACATATATTAGTACCCTAAACATGCACATTTCTTTTTTTTAGCATAAATTCATATACGTTGTCATAAGCATACAATCTTCAATTTTCAGAATACTACCTAGGTATATAAATATTTGCATGGTAACATATATTAATTTACACATCATATTATTCACATATAAATGAACTACAACATGGTTCCGTTCCCACAAAATACAAGTCATTTGATATCCTCAACCTAGCATGATTTTTATCCTAGAAGACTAACCTATCATTTTCACACAAATTCTACCATCTATGGATTAGTTAGATTTACATTTGAGCTAAGCAAACTAATACCGCAAAGAACTTCTTCCAAAGATACCTTAAGCGGTGTTGTGATAACCTAAAAAAATAAATGACACCACCAAAACTATGCATGCATTAATATCTATGCTAAATAAATTAATAAATTGATAATCTATGCGAACTAATACTCGAAATACTATTAGAGAAATAGCTAAGGCTGTCGGTGCATGGAATTACTACGTACCACAAACACCGAAGGGTAGAATACTTACACTGGAATTAGTTGCTGCTTGGAGAGGCAAAACACAAGGGAAGAGGGGTGCTTAGCAAGGATGCAAGTTGGGTGATTTTTGGGCAAGAGTTCGGTGGTGAAAGGGAGAAGTTTGGGGGCTGCAAAAAAGAGTATCAAATGTTGGAAGTAAGGGGGAGAAAGAGAGGATTTTTACGGAGAAAAATAGAGGAGAAAAAGGGATAGGGAAGGAGGGACTTTGGTGTAGTTTGGGGCTTAAGAACGGAAGGGAACAATAGAGGAAAAATGGAGTTGCTACAAGGGTGAGTTAGGGAGGATTCTGCAGGTTGTTTCTGGGGATGTGGGTGTCAAAGCTTGGGAGAAGGGAAAGGGGCAGGCTGGTTACATGGGGAAGGAAGAAAATGGATGGGTAGATGGCTAGAAAAGTTGAGTAGGTGTGCAGGTTGAGAGGAGTGGAGGATGATGGATGCTACTTGGTGGGAGGGCTGGGATTACATGAGGTTTGGGCGCTGCATGTGGCTGGGTTGCGTGAGGTTTTGTGGCTGCATGTGGCTGGGCTTGTTTGCTAAGATTTTGCAGGCTAGAATGGCATGAGGGAGGAGAGAAGTAGGAAGGGTGATGGGCTGCTTCTAGGGGAAGGGGAAATGCTGCAAAGAAAGTGGATAAGATAGGTAGGATTGTAGGGTATGGGAAAAAGGCGTTCAAGCGTGGGAGAAAGGTGGCAACTAGCTGCATGGGTGGGGGTAAGGTGTGACAAATTGGGGGGAGTTTAGGCTGCAATTAGAGTGGGAAAAATGATGGGTATTGGTTAGGATTTAGTTAGCAAAAAATATCCCAAAGTATTAGACTTTTAAGAGTATGATTACTAAGGAAAAATCATACCTATTCAAGGTTTTATTTTCACCACTATTCTCACTATTATTATCATGATCAATAATATCATTATTAGTGTCATCACAAACACTCCTTATTATCATAATTATTTCTAACATTATTATTCTTACAATTATTGTTATCGGCATTATTTTTAAGAGTGTTACCTAGGATAAGGTTATTGTTATTACCATCCTTTCTATTTTGATTATTATCTACTCTCTTCTTATCATCATTATTATTACCGTCATCAACTTTTATCTTCCCCTACTCATATATACACTAGTCCGGGTTATTATCATAATTTGATAACTATAGACTTACTTGTAACGACGAGAAATTCATTCTAAAAAGAACCTTATGGTTTATTATGCCTGCTAATCAAATTTTAAGTCTTGCATATTTAAATTAAGGATTTATTAAAATGAGGTATTACATTTGCCAAAGTATTATCCTACCCTATAAAGATATGCTCATATATCCTACTAACCTCAACTTAGGAGAGAAGGAAATATGTAGTGAGTCAAAAGATGAACACATAGGGTAACTATCCCACTGGCTCCTAGTTAGCTTTCCTGAAAATCAGAGACAAAGGATTGAACAAAGTCTTAATTCAATTATTAATTGCTATAATAAAAAATTTTAATTCTATTAATAAACAATTGTATTTTATAAGTGATAACACCAAACAAAACACAACTCATACAAGCCACTAATTACGTGTTTAGAGGTGACACTAAAATTAACTACTCAAGGTATCCAAGCCACATCATAATATTCATTATTTTGATTTCCTTTAATTCATATTAAGCATGGTGAAAATCATGATTAGCATGTAGTAGGTAAATGGAAATGTTTAAATAGATGTGTCAAGGTAAGAACATCAAGTAACAAAGAAACAAGGCTAGTACAGGTAGAGCTAGTTGATTGTTTTGGTTAAACCAAACCTTAGGAAAAATAACACTTAGTGAAACAAGTTGACTTGTTAGTGGAATTCATCATTTGTTCATAGAAACAAGTCAATTGATTTGGCCAAAATAATCGATGTGTCTAATCCAAGGCCAAACCACTTTGGTCATAAAGAGTCATGTAGGTTAGTTTGGGAAATCGATTGACTATTTATGAGAAGTACTTGACTTGTTCATCAAACCAATTGACTATTCAAGCAACCAACCAATTGTGGCTACCAAAACTTGTGACTATTCACACAACCAATTGATCGGTAGAGCAAATTGGTTGACTAGCTTGGAAAAAACAACACCCCAACCCACAATCCAAAATTTGAAGAAATTCACTAAACTTTCCTAGTTTAATCCTTGCATGCTTCTATGTCTTAAAACAACTAAATCATGATATAAAAAATTACTTAACAAGATCATGGTTAAAATTCACCATTTCATATATAGTATCAAAATACTCAAAACATGCTCCAAAACTTTAGGGATAAAAGCATTAATATATTCTTGAATAGAAAAACTCAAAGTACCACTTTGACTTACCAAGCATATGAAACCACAACAAACAATACAAGACCTTTTTCATACTGGAGATAAGGATGCCTTACCTCCAACAAAATATTCTAGCCCAAACATACTCCTAAATTGATGGATTTTACCAAGGTATCAATTTCCTAATCGAATAAAGAACCAACATAAATATAACTTATTTTTATAACTTAATTAAAACCACATAAGAAGAAGAAAGGAAATAACATAACTAAACCTTTTTTTTAGAAATGAAATTAAAGAGGAATAATAAGATCTTTAAACTTTCTCAAAACCTTAATCCTTCATTATTGAAGAGAAACAAGGTAGAAATAAGATAATATCAAGAAAAGAAGGAAGAGATAATAATTGTGTAATATCCTATCCTAAAATCTTTTAAAACATACTTTAATTTATGTTGATATAAAATAAATTGGTTTTGGTTTTGAAAAGGGCATGAAATTTAAACAAGAAAGTGAGTTTTAGGCATACCAATTCACTGGTCGCTCTAACCAATTGGCCAATAAACTTGGAGGCTATCACTTCTATTCCCAAATAAGACAATCAACTAATTTACCTAAACCCATCCACTTGTTGTCTTGCAAATTTAGATCCTTTTCTCATTTTGGCTTCAAATCACTTTCCAATTTTTTTGAAAACTTATAATTAGAATCATTTTGTGCTTATAAGCATATTTTGATAATTTGGAATTATTTTTACATTATTTAGATCATTATATGATTAATATTTAGTTAAAAAATTTTAAAAGTAGTTGTGAGGCATTTCTCTCCTTCTCTCACCACCTCACTTTCCTATATCTTTTTGAAAGTTAACATTTTCTCTCTTCCCCCTTAAGGATGTTGACCTAACTCTCTCTTACACTCCATTTTTTATTCAATATCTACCTCTTATTGCATTTTCTCTTTTCACTCTTTTCATTTAGTAAATTTCGCTAAGTGTTGATATAACCTTCATTTTTCTCCCTCTTACTTACTACTAGGAAATACAAAAGCTTTCCATTTTTCTTCTCTTTTTTGGTTGAATATTTATCTCTTCTTTGTTCTCCTAATGTTAGCCTTAGCTTTGGCTTATTTTCTTAAGCAAGGAAGTATTTAGATTTTCAAGAAGGTTAATGGGTTTAGGTAAACTAGTTGACTGGTTTACTATGGAATAAAAGTGCTAAACTCTGAGTGTACTAATCGATAGGTTAAGGAAACCAATTAAATAGTGCGCTTAAAACTCATATTTTTATTAGAGCTTTAAGCCATTTTCAAAAAAAAGAAACTAAATTATTGTATATCAACATAATTATTAGTGAATTTTAAAGGATTTTAAGGCGGAGTATTATAGTAAATACAAAAAATTTATAATGAAGCTAAAATACATCATTTAAGCTAACAAAATACACCTAGGATTTTAGACATTTTCATTGGTGGATAACTAAGTGCAAAAGACAATTGGAAAGGTCGTAAAAGAGTTAACAAATCCCTACTACCAGACCTACTCCTTGTTCATTTCCTAAGTGAAAAGTGTGATTTAGTGTGAGAGATTCATTAGCATGGGAATGAATGGTCATGAATCACATGATAATTGAGAAGAGTAAGAGTACTATTTTTTTATTTTTTTAAATGAAAATAAGAGTGTTAATTAGGGATTTATTTAGGGAAATATCAAATTAATCTTAAAAATTGCAAAAAATTGAAGGATGATGTTAAGTAGTTTTAGGAACAAAATTATATAAAACTATTGGGTAGAGAAATATATTTGGCGTTGAAATATATTAAGACAAACAATTTTGGCATAAACACACAACACTTGATTGACTAAAGTGAGGGTTAGGGTTTTAAATGATTTGATATAGAATGAAGAGTTAAAATTTTAAGGTGACGTGATTAGTGAATGATATGTAGTGAAATACCCCAAAAATCCTAATTTTAAAAATTATAGCTAATTAATGATTTATTAGGAAAATTAATTAAATAAATTATTTTTATTCAAATAAAAGGGAATTAATTAGGCCAAATCAAGAAGAAAATAATAAATATTTTTAATTAGGAAAAATTACGGTGATTTGCTAATTAAAATGGAATTTAGAAAAAATATTACAAAAATCCTAAATTAGCCTAAAAAGGGAAATAAATATTATTTTATTTAAATATCTCAAAATACAAAAATATTCCAAATACCCTAACCAACCTATTTTTCCTTTTCCTTTTTCTTTTCTTTCCTTTTTCTTCTTCTTCTTGTTTTTCCTTTTTCTTTGTTCCTATCCTCTCTCCTTTTCTTTTTCTCTTCTTTCCCCCGAATTGGGCTTGTCTTCCCATGGCCCAAACCTTTTCCTTTTCTTCTTCTTTTGGCACAGCCAGCATGTTACCTTTCATTTTTTTCCCTAGTCGGCCTGTTCCCTTTCCCTTTCCTTCTTTTCTTTTTTCCCGATCGCCTAGTCCACCCCTATCTCTTATCCCTCCTTCCTTCTTCTTACCCCCCCCCCCCGCGCGTTGTTTTGCAACTCTTCCCCAACCTTCGTCGAGAATCTCGCCGCTGGCCACACCCGCTGACCGGCCATCTCTCCTCTCTCCTTCCCCTTAACTTGCCTACCATTCGACCCAACCAATTATCCCCCCTTCTCGCGTAGCCTTTCTTCCTCATTGGCCAATCATATGCTGCAACGAAGTGTGCCTGCGCCGGCTTGCCATTGCTAGCCGGAGCATTCCTACCTACCTGCCCTATTCTCTTGTCTCCCCTTTAACCTTATCCCCCTCCATTGGCCTATAAAAACCCCATAACCAGCCCTAGAGTCGAGTTTTTCCCGAAACCCTAAAACCCTAATTTATTAAGCTTTATTTATTTTAACTGCATTATATTATTATTATTATTATTATTATTATTATTATTACTACTATTACTATTACTATTACTATTACTATCACTATTACTATTACTATTATTATTATGGTTATTATTATCACTATTAAGGGTCGAAGCCCTATTTTATTATTATTATTATTATTATTATTATTATTATTATTATTATTATTATTAGTTTTACTAGTATTGTTATTATTCAATGTAGGATCGAAACCCTATTTCATATTATTTTCAATTAATACCATTATTATTATTATTATTATTATTATTATTATTATTATTATTATTATTATTATTATTATTATTATTATTTCGATGAAGGGTCGAAGCCCTTATTTTATATTATTTCGAATTATAATTATTATTATTATTATTATTTCGATGAAGGGTTGAAGCCTTTATTTTATATTATTTTGAATTATACCATTATTATTATTATTATTATTATTATTATTATTATTATTATTATTAGGATAAAATCTTCAAATCTTATATTATCATATTTTCCAATATTACTATTATTACTTTTATCCTTAGAAAAATTAGTATTTAGTTAGTGTTACTATTATTATATTATTATTTTATCTATAACCCTAATATTATAATAAAATAGGAAATATTAGTATTTTTGGTAGGAGGGAACCTAATCCTTAGTTTTTTTCTATTATAGGTAAGACCAGTCAAAATATTAGATAAGGCTGTAACTAAGGCCTTATGTGTTTGATATGTTTTTGTATGCCTTGTATGCCATATGTCATGATATGTTGGGTATCTTATGCTTATTATTATAACTATTTTATGTGTAGCATAGCTTAGAGTTGAGGTATGCTCATGTGTTATTTTATGGCATGTGTATAATATGTGTAAGCTGTGATTATGATGTGATGTGTTGTGGCCCTTTAGGACATGGATGCTAGGTTATGTAATATGATGATATAGGGTGAAAGGATGAAAAGGATAAATGGGGAATTAAGTTAACCAAAGAGAAGTAAGTTGACCAAAGGGAAATGAGTTGATTGAGGGACGTGGATATAACCTAAATATCTCATGACCCATGAGTGGAAGAATCTAAGGTGTTGTATGGAGGAATCTAGGATTTTACATGGGAGAATCTGTTATTTTGCATGGGAGAATATGAGATTACATGGAAAAATCTAAGATTGTATAGAAGAATCTAGGGTTTGCATAGGAGAATTTAGGATTTTGCATGGGAGAATCTATGGTTTTACATGGGAGAATCTATGGTTTTGTAGGGGAGAATCTAAGGTTGCATGGGAGAATCTAAGATTACATGGAAGAATCTAAGATTGTATGGAAGAATCTAGGGTTTGCATGGGAGAATCTAGGGTTTTACATGGGAGAATCTAGGGTTTGCATGGGAGAATTTAGTGTTTTACATGGGAGAAGAGGGTTTGATGGGAGTTTAGGGTTTTTCATGAAAAAGTTTGAAGGGTTGCATGGGATGTATAAAGTCTGCATGGGGGTGAATTTTACGTATGAAAAGTTGATTTGGGGTATGAGGAAGGTAATAGAGGAGTTGTTTGGGTTTTGGGGGGCTTTGGATGAAAAATAGTACGTGGGACAGTATAAGGGTACATAGGAGAGTGAGATAGGGATTGGGAGAAAATCTTAATCTGAGAAGGTGGTAAAAAGGAAAAATAAATGAGGATGAGTGGAGTATGAGATAAGGATGGAAATTATCATGTGAGGGATGAGCATGAGCATCATGGAAAAATAAAAGTGGAAAGTGATAGATGGAGAGGTGATATGTGAAAAGGAGGATGCTAGGTTTTGGTGTGGCTAACTAAGGTTTTGTGGTCACACGTGTACTTGGTGAGTAAAGCGAGATGATGAGAGTCAAATCTAAGGGTTGTGATGTGTGGGGTGTTAAAATAGTTTGGGTTGCGTGAGGTGGAGAAAACCCTAAAGTGAGGAAGTGAGTGGACTCCGAGGTGTATGGTAGTGAGCCTTGACCCATACACTCATGAGTTAAGCCTCTAGTGTGAGTTAGGGTAAGGAGGAAAGGATGTTGGGATAAGTTAGGAGATGCATGAGTCTCATGACATGGGGCGAGTCCTTTTTTGAGGATAAGCATAGAGGGAGTTAGTCATGCATGTCTAGGGTGAAACTTCTGAATAAGACACAATAGAATATTAATCATGTAAAGTGGAAGATTATTAAGTGGGGCCTAGACTGATCCACTAGCATACAATAGTGGTTAGAGTGTTCCGCTCTATAAGTGACCGATCAACTAGCTATAATAGTGGTTAGGTGCATTTTTTCCTATAAGTGACTGCTCCACCAGCTAGAATAGTGGGAGATTCCAATCTCAATAAACCAAACCATAATTTTGACATAAAAGATACCAAGTACTTACAGTAGAACACCATACGAGCAGGGGCCAGACCTATCCACCGACATATAATAGTGGTTAGGGCATTCTGCCTTATAAGTGACCGATCCACTAGCTATAATAGTGGTTAGTTGCATTTTACCCTATAAGCGACCAATCCACAGGCTATAATAATGGGGTTCCCATACTTGCATGGATTGATAAAAATCATGGTGTGAAATGAGTACTAATCAAAGATTAAATAATTTATTTATGCGGATTATAACCGGATCTTTATTTATTTATTTGAATGATTGTAAGCTGCTATGTTATCATGTTTGAATCATGTGCTTTTATGTATTGGCCTTAGTGCATGGTTACCTTATTCAGTACGTAGCATACTGACCACCTGTTTCATGGGTGCTACTCATTCCCACGAGTAGAAGTCCCTTCTGACTTTGTGCAGGTGGGTGATACTTATTTCGATGCCTTTGATGCTCATGAGGCATCAGGCGGGGTTGAGTGATGAGTATGGATTTGGCACGAGGATTGATAGTAGCGTGGCTTGATTTCCCTTATATGATTTTATAATTATGTTTTGAGTTTTCTAGATTACCTTTTACCATTTGTAAACTTATTTCTTCTTAAGGAACTTTGACTATGTACTTTGGATAATGACTCTTTTTCACGCATCTGATTTCTATCTTATAGTTGATTGTTCTCCTTTAGATTGTAAAATTTTTACGTGTACTTTGATTTCTATGTTATGATCCTTCTAGTTCTTTTTATGAACTCTTGGTTTAAGTATTGACTTAAGTTTAACAATAATCCTTTTTAGCCTTAGTACTTGGTACTTGAATGGTAGGAGTAAATCGGTCTGGTACTAAGTGTGGCAATAACATTCCCAAAATTCACAGGTTCTAATTTATTTAGTTCCATTCAAAATAAAATAGAGAATTTTGGGGTGTTACATGTAGTTAAAGAAGAATTATGTGGCTAATTGATACATATGTTAATATAAAGTATGCTAAATATAGGAGTGGTATTCTAGTAAACACTTATCGAAAGAGAAAGATAGAAAGAAGGTTGAAGATGGAGGGGTGAATAAGATCCTTGGTGGCTCCTTAAATATTATACTAGTTAGTACTACCTAAGGTATGAACTCTTAGGATAAAACACACAAATTTTGATTACTAACACTTAAATCTTTTCACTTAAATTGAATTGAGATGGATCGGGTATAGGGAGCACGGAAAATGAAAACCAAGAGGTGAGTCTTATTTTTAAATATTCTAACACTTACAAAGAGTGTGACTTCTAGTTACAACTTGATTTGTTTCAACTAACTATGGTGATAATTAATTAGGGTAAAAACTATTTAGTTAATAAAAATGAAATAACTTTTCTAAGTTAGAACTAACCAGCCAAAAGTCAAACCTTACTTCTCCGTGTCAGCCCATCATGTATAAAACTCTTCCAATACTCCTTTAGATATTATTTTTTTTTTGTTTAGAGCAATAAAAAGCTTTAAAATCAAGCTCGATGACATCATTAAATCTAATTAAACACAACTAGATCTTAACTATTTATAGAGGTGGTTAACAAAGTACAAAAGAAGGTGGGAGATGTAATAAAAGCGTTGGCAACTCCCTAAAATCGGACATGCTCCTTCATCATTTTCTTGAGGGGAAAGTGTGATTAAGTATGATAGATTAGATATTATATTATTAATTTATTGGGTATAGTTGAGATTTCGTTTTGGTAACCAAAACAGGGAAGGAAATATTGTGGAGTATCAAGGAAGGAAAAGGATCCAACCAAAAATTGGAATAAACAAGTTAATGAAGAATTGAGGATTCAATTATAAAAAAGAACAATCAAGGAAAAAAATATCTTTATTCTTGCTCTTGTGTAATTATAGGATTATTAAAATAATCAATCATGCAAATCTGCTATTCTCTTTTAATAGATAATTATTGGGAAAAGAAGAAGAAGTTTCATTGAATGACTTTAACCACTAGGTTTTCATCATATCTTCTTTTATAGAAGGAAAAATCTTACATTGCAAAACAACGTATTTCATAAATAATGAAAAAACACTATCCATATTTAGGAAATATGGGACCTCCGTTTTTTATTTCCTTACTTTTGGCTTTTTCTGAAAACATATCTAAGATTTTATTGAGAAACAAAATTTTTATTTATTAACACTGGACCCTAGTGTTTCTTATATACTTCACATTCTACACTTAAACTTTTCCATAACCTGCATGAACAAACATAATATTATGTTGCACTTCAACTACATAGTCAAAACTCATTATTCTCCACCTTAATGTAGTATTTATCAAGCATGATATGTAAATACCTCAACAAAAAACCCCATCCAAACAAAGGACCTTGTAGCCTATAAACACTAATGATGTCTGAGAAACACTCAAACTTACTCACGATTAGTGGCCTCGTTAGCATATCAGCTGGATTATTCAAAGTACCCACTTTCTCTGACATAACTTTTCTTGAAACAACAATACCCAAGATAAATTGATACTTGATGTCATTATGCTTCATTTGATGATGAAAAGATTTATGATTCTTCACTAAATAGACAGCTCTCTTGATATCACCACAAACAACTAGAGCAGCATGACCAAACCCTAGCTCTCGTACACAACCACCAAGCCACAAGGATTTTTAAATGCTAGTAATTTAATCCTTGCAATTAAATTGAAGTGAGAAGGCTCTATTATAGGGAGCATGAAAAATGGAAACCAAGAGTTAACTCTTATTTCTTAATTTTCTAACACTTCTAGAGATTTTTAGTGACTACTAGTTATAACTATCTTTAACTAAACTATTTATTTGTCCAAAGTGAACTAAATTATCTCATTTATACATAAATCACAAGGATTCCATTATTATCTACCAACCCATTATGTGTAACTCTCTCCTCATACTTCTTTAGGTCTAATTTTTTTATTAGAGTTTAATAAAAAGTTTTTTAATAAAATTAGACAACATCATAAAAACTAACAAAATTAAGCTTCAATAAAGATGAAGATTAATGTGAATGAGAATAAGTTCAAGTTTGTTTTGGCTAGTTCTTGAGAAGAAGATTTAGAAAATTCAAGCAGGAACTCAAAAATGCAACAAGAATTCAAAGAATTCAACAAGAATAAAAGATGTTCAATTTGAATATCAACAATATAATATTATTTCAAATAGTATTAGAATGGGTATACAAACACAAAGAGAGAATTAACCAAGTGATGTACTTATGTAATATTTCAATATCAAAATCAATCGACAAGTTACAAAGATGTTGACAGACATGGCTTATGTAGGGGTTTATAATGTTGACTTTGAAAGATTGATTAGGTCTTTTTGACTTTGACTCTGATTTTGATGCCCAATATAGCTTCCTTTGTAATAACTTGTAACATGTGGAAATCTTAACTATCTTGAGTTCTTATATGAATTGGTCTTCTTCCCACAAATATGTTACATACCTAGAAGAAAGAATTAAAGAAATATCATTAAGTTTAGTTAAAAAGATTATCATCAAAGATAAAAAAAATATATGATCGGCTCCAAAACTAATTATGCCAAATCATCACCTTGAGGATCATGTATGGATGATCCTGCATCATTCTCCCAAATTAAGAAGAATTTTTCCTCAAATTGACATCATTTAAATAAGGAGATAAATCACCCACATTAAATATCCTTAATACATTATGTTTAAGTAAAAAACCATTTGGTAAAGTATAATTACCACAAATTCTATTTCCTTCATATAATAGATATTCTTTATGAAAGTATATGTTATTAGAATGCATCTCTTTTAACATTTAAAATCCTAACAATTTTGCATCAAGCATGAAAAGTAAGATCTTCTAGAAAGAGCATCAACCACTATATTTTCTTTACCATCTAAGTGTTTGACGGAGAACACTAAGGATTGTAAGAAGCTTACCAACTTTGCATGTTTAAGACTTTCTTTTGACCATGTAAATATTTTGAACTCTCACAATCATAATGTAGAACAAAGGGTTTAGGCCTTAGATATTGACTCCAAGTCCTTAGACTTTATATAATGGTAAATAATTTCTCATCATAGGTAGAATACTTTACTCTAGAACCATTTAGTTTTTTGCTATGATATGCTATTGTTTTTTTTTCTTGATAAAGAACTCCCCCAATATCTACCCCACTTACATCACAAGTTACCTAAAAGAGTAGGTCAAAACTAGGAGAAGATAAGCATTATACAATTTATCCTTGAGAGTATCAAAAGCTTTAGTGGCTTCTTTTCCCTAACTAAAATCTCCTTTTTTTCATGAGTTGAGTAATAGGTACAGCTATAGTAGATAAATCTTTAATAAATCTCCTATAGAAACTAGCTAACCCATGAAAACTTCTTATTTGATGTATGCCCTTAAGAATAGGCCACTATTGAATAGGATATAATTTTACAAGATCAACTTTAATACCCTTAACATTAATAATATAACCAAGGAAAACTATACATGAAAGCATAAAATCACACTTCTCTAATTTTTCACATAGTTTAGTTTCTTTGAGTTTATCAAATGCTTTCTGAAAATGTAGAAGATGATCATGTTCACTATTGCTATATATAAGCATATAAGCATATTATCATTATTAGATTTAGTTTCTAAGTCATCATCATCAATACATGGTTCCATGTTTTCAATTTCATTCAAGGTCAAGACTCTTAGATAAGGACATTCCTTAGCAAATTAACCATATTCTCTACATTAAAGACTTGTTTAATGGACATTTCACTAACTTTGGTTTTAATTTTCATCTCTATTAGGGTTAAAGTTTTTTTATCATTTGTTAAATAGTTATGTATCCTAAATTTTGACGTAGATACATTATAATCATTTTTATTTGATGTAGAAGTTGAAGCATTTGTTTTTTGGTATGCTTTGGTAGACTTAGTTTGTTTTCACATTTTAAAGCTAACTCAATCAAATCCTCAAGAGAACAATAGGCAAACATTTCAACTTTTTCCATAATCAAGTTGTAAAGGCCACCTAAGTATCTATCACTATTTTGTTGTTTCCTCTCTTGCATATCACATAAGAGTGCTAGTCCTTCAAATTCTCTAGTGTATTCTTCTACACTAAGAAGCCCTTGCCTAAGAGTAGTAAATTTGATATACATCTCTTCCTTATACTCTTTAAGTACTATTTTTTTTTCATAGGCGTTTCTTTATCTTTTTCCAAGACTTGATTTTACTTTTATCGTGCCTATCACAAGTCCTCTTAATGTTTTCATACCAAACCCTAACAAAATTTTTAAATTTAAGAGTTACAAATTTACATTTATGCTTATCATAATACTCCTAAAATTTAGCTATTGCTTCAATTTTATGCAATGATTCAAAAAATAACTCAATGTCTAATTCACTATAAAAATGATGAAGCTCAAGCTTTATACCGTTATCTTTCGAATCATTATATCTTTGTTGATTGTTTACATAACCTTTTTGGTTGTGGTTCAAATCATTTGATCCATTCACTTATTCTCTCTCTTAACACTCCATCCTAGCATTTAGATGACCACGTCGATCTTGGACTTCCCTTCTAACCATACCCCCAACTTGATCACTTACACCTCCATAGTATTATGCATGTGTTGAAGAGTCTTTTGGATGACTACCCTTTATTCCAATATTTTTAGTTGGCTTTGAATGGAAGGAAGTTTATGATATTTTACATTTGTTCCATTTACACTTTCTACAAGTTGTTGAAGTGTGTCATATATTATCTTCAAAGATACCTTTTCACCTATACTCGAATATGTCTCCAAGTTACACTTGACACAACTCCAAACACTTACTAAAATTTGTTTCTTAAATTCTTCTTGAAGTTATGCTTATGTTCTTGAAAGAATCTTGTACTCAAAAAGTTGAGAGAAACAAAATAAAAATGCTGGAAGATGTTATCAAGAAAACTTGATAAACTTCATGACAATCTTGATGAAGAACTTTCTTGATCAAAGAAAGAACTAGAAAGAAACCACAAATTTTGGTTGATTTATGAACACAAGTAAAGATAGATTCTTCTCTATTTATTATCAAAGATATATAAAGAATAGAAGTGGAAGAAAGCTAAGTTATTTTTAACATAAAGTTGTCAAATAAACTTGCAAATTCTTGAAGAAAGAGAAGAAAAATCTTACACGTTTCAAACACTAAAACATATTAAGCAATTAAAATATTTTTAAGACTTAAATAAAACTAAGGAGAAGCTAAGAAATAGGTTGGAAGATCTATAGAAAAAGAAGAGAAGTTATTACACTTACCTTCAAGTGTTAAAGATATGCACATGAGATAAGTAATATTCAACCTCACATTGAAGACTTAAAAGAATAGAATGAAGATGTGAAGGCTTGGCTGAAGATATACTAGACCCCTTTTGAGTATTTTCAAACCTTGAAATTGAAGATTTGAAGACCAAGTTATCTTACTTGGTTATCTTCAAATTTAATATTAAATATATACTATCCTATTCAAACATATGCTAAAAACTATAATGCATGGATGTGCAAGGGAGGAAAATGGGATGCAAGAAAACACACATGAAAGAAGACGAGAAAGAAGCAGGTTTCGAATGGAAGAAAAATTAGGGAAGAATAATTTTGTGTCAAATGACCAAAGTAAAAACCGAGGCTATGATACTAAATTTAACACAAATCTTCAATGAGGATGAATATTAGTATAAATGAGTTGAATTTTAGGATTGTTTTAGCTAGGTATTATGAATAATACTTTGAAAATTCAAGCAAGTGCTAAAATATAATGCAATAAGAATTCAAAGTATTCAAAAATAATCAAAGATATCCAATTTGAATATCACCAATCTAAGATTATTCCAAATAGTCTTATAATGGGTATTCAAAACATAGAGATAATTTACCAAGTGAATTACTTTTTTTATATTTCAATATCAAAATCAACCAACAAGTTACAAGGATGTCGACACACATGCCTTATATAGGGGTATATGACATTGCTAACTAGCACACTAATTTAACTACATAACACACAAATAGCTAACTGGAACATAACTAGTATTATAATGTATTTATATCCTTTATAATACATGGATAAAAAATAATATTATAAACAAAGGAAGCTAACATTACATGAAAGTAATTTATAAGAATCCTAATCAAGATAATAATGTTGACTTTAAAAGGTTACTAGGCCTTCTTGACTTTGAATTCGACTTTCATGCATAATATAGCTTCCTTTATAATAAGATTGTAACATGTGGAAATCTTAACTACCTTAACTTATTATATGAATTTATCTCCTTCATGCAAATATGTTACATATCTATAGGAATTAATTAAAGCAATATCATTAAGTTTAGTCAAAACATTATCATCAAAGATAAACAATGTGATCGACTCCAAAACTAAGTATGCCAAATCATCACCTTGAGCATTATGTATGGATGCTTATGCATCATGGTTAACTAATTTCCAAAGATGGTGGTAAAGTTCAAAAAGATGATGCAAGTTCTTTCCACTAGAAATTTTCCTTTGTTATGTAGTGGAGTGAAAAGTGTGATTTAGTGTGAGAGATTAGATAGTATTTGAGTAGGTTTTAGGCTATAGTTAAGATATAGCTTGGGGAACCAAAATAGGGAAGATTTTTTTTTAGCATGGGAATGAGTGGTCATGTGATAATTAAGAAGTAAAAGGGCAGTCTTTATGTATTTAAAAAAAATTAAAGTAAGTATAAGGGAGTAGATTTGGGATCTATTAGGAAAAATGTCCAATATATCTTAAAAACTTTGAAAATTTAGGGGAAGGTGTGAAATAATTATAGGAATTAAATATATACAAATATTAGGGACAATAATTGATTTGGAATTAAAAATAATTAAAATAGACAAGTTTGGCATAAAAGCACAATGCTAGACCAGCTAAGGTTAGGGTTAGAGTTTTCAAGGGTTTTAGATAGAGTGAATGGTCAAAATGTTAAGGTATTATTATTAATGAATGATATGGGGTTGGAGGAGGATTAAGTGGCTATTTAACACACAGGCTCATATAGATTGGGTGAAACATAGGAGTGGTATTGTGGGTAACAGTAATCAAAACTAAAAGATACAAAGGAGGTTAAAGATGGAGGGGTGAATAAGATCCTTGTGGCTCCTCTTGTTTTATACTTGCACATATAACCTAAGATATGAAATATTAGAATAAAACACGTAAGATTTGATTAATAACACTTTTATTCTTTCACATAAACTAAAATGAGATGTCTCAAGTTAGTGATTTCTAGTTGTGAATTAATTATACTTAACTAACTAGTGTTAGAACCAATTCGAATCAAACTATTTAGGTACCTAAATATGAACTCCATATCTAGTTTAGACCTAACTAGCTACAAGTCAACTCTCCACCACTCCTTGCAAGCCCATCATATGTAACCCTCTTTCTATAGCCCTTTAGATCTAACTTGGTGATGAAATATTAGCAAATAGATATCTAATCAAACAAGAATATGTCATTAAAGCTAAGAAAATGCATATAAGAGCTTATCCTTTTACATAGTTGGCTGACTTAGTGTAAAAGAAGGTAGGATTGGTCATAAAAAAGCTGTCGAATCCCTCCTACTAGATCTTATCCTTATTCATTTGTTTGAGTGAAAAATGTGATTTAGTGTGAGAGATTAGATAGAATTTGAGTAGGTTTTTTTATCCAGAAAAGATTTAGTTGTGGTAACAAAAATAGAGAAGAAAATTTTTGATTTCTTGATAATGAGTGGTCAAGTGAGAATTAAGAAGGGTAAAGGTAGTATTTTTGCATTTTTAAAAATTAAAATAAATAGAAATGAGTAAATTAGGGATTTGATGGGAAAAACATCAAAAAAATCTTTAAAATCATGAACATTTGTGGGAAGGTGTGAAATGTTTTTACGAACATAATTATATAAATCTATAAGGCACAATAACTTATTTGGAGTTGAAAGGAATTGAAACAAAAATGGTTGCCAGAAACACACAATGCTAGATTGATTAAAGCTTGGGTTGGTGATTTGAATGGTTTGAGATAGAATGAAGTGTGTAAATGTCGAGGTAATATGATTAATGAATGATACCTGGTTTTTGAAAGAAAAAGAAGATAATTGATGCATATGCTAGTATGAATTGGGTCAAACATGGGAAAGGTACTTCAGGTCATGCTAATCCACAAAGAAAGATACAAAGGAGGTTAAAGATGAAGGGGATAATAAGATCCTTGATGACTCCTTAGATATTACACATATGAGTACCACCTAAGGCATGATCTCTTAAAAACACACAATATATGATTTCTATCACTTCAATCCTTGCACTTAAATTAAAATAACATGGCTATAGTATAGTGGGAACAAAAAATGGCTACTTAGAGCTGATTCTTATTTCTAAAATTTCCAACATTTATATACTATTATATATTACTAGTTAAAACTTTATTTGGCTCAAATAACTATGGAAAGAACATGTTAGAGTAAAAACTATTTAGTTATCTAAAATGAACTAACTTATCTAGTTTAGATATAACTTACCAAAATTCAACCCCTAGTAGTATCTGCCAGCCCATCATGTGTGAACCTCACTCCACACTTCTTTAGATCTATTTTTTTGATAGAGTACAAGAAAAAGCTATAGAATAAAATGGTTTATAGAGTATAAAAGATAGTGGGAAAGGTTATAAAAGTATGACTAAATCCCTTCCTCCACACCTACTCTTTAGTTATTCTATTGAGTGAAAATTGTTATTTAGTTTGAGATTTTGTATAGTAATTGAGTTTTTTTTTTTTTTTGCTATGTTTGATCATATAAAGTTAGGGTTAGGATTTTAAAGGGTTTGAGATAGGATGAAGGGTTAGTGAAGATTTAAGAGACTAATTGAAACATAAGCAAATAAAAATTTGGTGAAACTTAGGAGTGGTAGTTTAGGCAACATTAATCAAAAGAGAAAGATCATAATTAGATTATAGATTAAGGGGAGATTAAGATCCTTGGTTACTATATATCTTACACTTGTAATTATCACCTAAGCTATGAAGTCTTAGAATTTAACATACAATAATTGATTGCTAACATTTCAATCATTTCACTTAAACTGAAATAAGATGGCTTAGGTGTTGGGAGAATGAAAAATGGCAGCCCAAAGTTGAGCCTTTTATTTTATTTTATTTTATTTTCTTGAAGTTTCTAACACTTATAGAGAGTGTTAGTGACTTATAGTTACAACTTGATTTGACTTAACTAAATAGGTTTAGAATCGATTTGGTTACACACTAACTATTTTTCTAAACTAACCAAAATTGTTTATTTTAGACCTAATGAGCCAAAAGTTAACCCCCACTACTCCATGCTAGCCCATCTTGTGTAACCCTCTTTTTATAGTCCTTTTGATCTAACATGTTTATTAAGTACAACAAAATATATAGAATTAAGCTAGAAGATGTCATTAAATCTAACAAAATGCAGCTTGGATCTTATCCTTTTACACGTGTGGTTTCCTAAGTTTGTGGGGAATGTCATAGCAGTGCTACTCTATATCTGCAACCAACCCTCTTCTTAGTCATTCCTATACCTTTTTTACCCTTTTTGTCAAGTTCTAGGTGGTCAAGTGGTCCCCACTAGTTATTGTTGTTGTGGTATGTAGTTGTGTGGGCTTAGGTTGTCCACTATTGTTATTGCTTGGATGGAAGCTGAGGTATGGATTTTTTGCTTAATAGAGGCAAAAAAAACACTCAAAAACTTGGTATTTAGTTTGGATGTGTGCATGGCTACTAGACGTGGGCTTCAATAAGGGCAAATATTATCTCTAATATTATCATTAATTTTTAAAAATATCAAGGTTTTTTTATTTAAGAATATTGTTAAAAAAATTAAGGTTATGTGAATTTGATTCTCCCACATCACTAATCACCTAACAATTAGTGTTATTAAAATTCTAGGTATTACAAATTCCACACATCTCTTCTCGGCTACATATTTTGTATGTCTTACATATTCATGAAAATTTTGAATAATGTGAAATATAATTGTAGGCATACTATGTTTCCAATAGTTCATCTATCATGATGTTTTTCTAGATTCAAGTTGAATATAAGATATATTGCAATATCATTATGGAAAGTTGGTTATGGATTTCCTTCAATTTTCACTATCTCTTGAGTAATGGTCTAAGGATTTTCTTTTCAAGATCAAAAAAATTCAATACCTTCACTTTTAGATAAATCTGCTTGTACTACCCCTACTAATATGCCCTTAGTAATACTTAAGTTTTATTACTAGCAATATAGGGGCTTCTATTTATGTAGGTAATACTATAAATGTAAAGGCTCCAATATCATTTCCTATGATTTTTATTAAATTTGACACTTAGAAGGAAAATAACTTGTGTTATACCAATATAATGACATAATGGTCCATTATTTCATGCAGTTGAAAAACAAATAGAAATACTTCATTATGATGTGGTATAAAAGTGTTTGATGGTAAAACATTCTAATTTCTGAAATATTAGAATTATGGATAAGGGACAAAATTTATAGGAATTGGTATGGTAGATTAGAAAATGTATAAAAGTGTGAATTGGTAATGGTGGAAAAATGTGAATGATATGGGTGAACCCTTTCTTGAATCATATAAGAATGTTTTCAAACTAAGTAGAAAAACACGAATTATATGCATGAGCACTTTCATTAATAACACAAAAATGCATTCAAAAAAGGCTCAGAATACTTTTTACTAGCATTTAAGCCTTGAAGATCTCACATAGAATACATCTTTAGGGAAATATTAAAGAGATTTCTTTGAGTGTCTATAAAGAGGATTTAAAATTTATAAAGATAATTGGACTTGAAAGACTCACAAAGAGAACTTTAATATATAAGTTTTCAACTTCAAATAAGCATCTATGATACTAATAATGAATGTAGGCCTTTATATAGGATATAAATGCTTGATTTGACCTACAAAAAACCTAGACTATCCTTGACTCATTTGTTAACTACTATAACAACCTTTGAATGAATCAAATATGAATTTTGCAACCTTAACAACCTATGGTAATCAAGGTATGACACATATGCATAATGAAAATTCATCCCTTATTAAAAAGATGGTAACCTTATCAATTTATCATAATAAATGACAATTTTAAATTTATTTAAATGAGCACTTATATGTTACTCTTCCAACTCTTTAATCATGATTTCTTTGATGGCTAGTTGTAGCTGTTATTTTTTTTCTTTCAAGAATCTCAAGATACTAAAGATCTTATTTTAATAACTTTTAGAAGAATAAATCAAAATAAATGTATAAAGAGGACTTTGTATGCCCTTGCATCATTCTCCACATTAAGAAGCAATTATCCAAAAATTTGCTTGTCTTAGGTAAATAACTCTTTGAATTTTGAGAAAACTACAAAGATGAGTTACATTCTTGAATTCCTTTAGAAATTTTTCATGGTGGAATACATCATTTAACTCTTTACTATCAAGATGGCAGAATTATTATCTTCATACCATTTCTTTACCTTTTTACCATTCATTGAAATAATTAATCTTTTAGCAACCTCCATCATGAATTCATTAGTAACATAATAATAGTTTTTTTCTACATATGAAATTTAATAAAATCAAATTCTTTGTTATTTTAGTGACATAGAAATATCTGATTGTGGTTTAATCACACCATCGTGAATTCTCACGATCACAATGCTAATACAAATAAATTTTCTTTGAGCATAGTTACCCATCAAATCTACTCCATCTCAACTTTTCAAGGAGGTATAGAACAAACTTCTATTGGTATTAACTATGCAAGAGCATCTGATAACCATAATAGCTATAAAGAAGTCCACACACTAACATTCTTAGTGATGGAGCTAATCATTCTTTAAGTTATTGAAAGACTTCCTCAAAACCCTAATACGTCTAACATTTTCTTGAGTAATTCATGTAGGAAGATCACATGTTTAGAAGAAGGTAAAGAACAGGATCTAAATATGAATATTTAATTTTTAAAAAGTATGAAAAGACAAGAGAAACAATTATATACATGGAAGATAAATTCATGGCAAGAATTAATTATCATTTTATTTAAATTAGGTTTAATGCTGGATTATGTCAAGCATATAGGTCTATTAGAGTATTATAACTAATTATAATTAGTTACATAACTAACCAAGCCATAAGTGGAGTTGGTCATAGCTAATTTAACTTAATTAAACAAAATTTAAAACTTGTAACAAATTTATTAAATAAAATTTAATCAAGTCATATCCTCATAACTAGCCATTGTAGATAGAAATTGTGTATATTAAATAAAAAATTGAACTTATAATAAGTTTGTGTCGCTTTGTGAGTGCTACTCAATCATCTACTTGGGGTTAAGAAGTTCTGGAGGATATTACTTTGTGTATTACTTTCCTAGGATCCTTTAGAACCATCATCATTGTGTGGTTTTTCCAAAGTTATTTTCATTATCTTAAAATCATGTAAGTAACAGCAACTTCATCAACTGACTATAATAACCTAAAGTTTGCAAGAATGATTCATCTATCATCTTACACATCATTTTTGTTATCAAAGCTAGATTGGCTTTACATCTTTAGAATTTCCAACCTACAAAGATCAACCTCCTACCATTTGAGATTTTAGCTTATTCAATTGTCCCCTGCATTTAGGTTTTGATTGAATATGAATTGATGATTTTAAATTTATTATTTACATGAATGATCATTTCAAATATTGCATTTTTTTTATCTCCTTACCATTAGATCATCATAGTTATTTTTTCTTCTATTTTCTTGGTTAACGTGTATTAGCATGGATGAATGTGCATGGGAATTGCATGAAATACTATGATAAGAATAATTAGACATCCAAATATATAGGATTATGTTTGTCAAATAATTGATTATGGATTCTTTTATTTCAATGTTTGAAAATTAGAATTGATGTAATGCTAGAGGTCTGCATGTGTTTATTCATACTTCAAGAGAACAATTGGCACTATCATAAGTTTCATTTTCATCTAGATGAAATATATCATGTGAATGTGTTCATCTTAGCTGATTATATTCATCATATTTTAGTAAGTTTCTTCCTAAATAAACTTATAAAGTTCTCTACCATATAAGCCATACACATTAATAATATGGAAATTTCATATTTTTTTATATTTTTTGGAATATGCGACTTCAATAAGTTATCAAGAAAATATAAATATTTGCTTTGATTGTTTTTTTTTTTAGCTTTGTTCAAAAACTTTCTACTAAGTGTTATTTGAGTATCGTGTTATGTTTTATATTCAATTACACCATGGATAAGGGTATACAAGATTTGTTTGAAGCTATGCAAATAATTTCATTGAGCTTAGATGCAACAAATGCTCAAATCAAGCAACTTTGAATAATGCAAAGTCAATTGCAGCTTATGGAATCAATACTTTTTAATCAAGAAATGCTTAGTCACATGTAAGAGTAAGTCAAAGCTAATAAGGATAGATTGGAAGACATGGTGAGGCGTGTCATCCAAACAAAAGGAGGCCATGTTAATTGACGTATGGAGTGTGAAGAGTATTGGCTATGAAGTGTTAACTATATAAACTACCATGGACATTAACCAAAGTAATATAACAAAGAGTACATAGGTATTGAGATAGATCTCCTTGAATTTGATGGTAAAATTTGTGTTGAATTATTTATTTAGTGGTTACGTGAGACAATCATTTTTTCAATTCAAAGATTATGATGATGAAGGAAAGTGTAAATTGGGTACTTTCAATTTTAGACACTTTGTTAGAATATGGTATGATAATTTGAATATAACTTGAGAAACAGAGGGGAAGCTAAAGATAAAAGCATAGGAAAATCTTAAAAAAACACTTAAGAAGAAAAATTGTACCAAGATAGTATGAGCAATACATGTATATAAATTTAAATACTATTAGGTAAAAAGTTCTTAATGTGGAAGAGTGATGTGTTTTCTCTAAAGAGAGGAAGGTTAGATTGAAGACTGTTGTGTAGAAGATGTCACCCAAGAAATTATGCAAAAGAAACAAAGGATTAATATTAATTATAGTCAAAGAAATCAAGTTGCAAAGGATAGGTGTACTCAGCAGATTTGAACCAAGCTTCAAATGTGTCAAGGTTGAGTTTAATGGAGGAAGGCAATTGTCCCAAACTTTCCTTGCTCAATGTTGACTCAAAATGAGATAGATAGACGCCATATAGCTATGCTCAAAGTTGCATTCAAATTCTTATTCATTCTTCCTTTTGATTCATGCGTATAAGAAGGATATATATAGGTAAGTTCCAGCTTGAGTTTCGAAGCCTCTAGCCGGTCTTTAGCCTTAATTCAAGCCCATTAATCATGGTTGAATTAAGACCATATAAAATTAATCCTAAGTATAATATCATTGGTTAAATGATATTAATGATTAATATTACAAAGCTATACAATTAACTATGATACATACATGAAATTATATCAAGCCCTAACTTATATAAAATACACCTAGGGTTAGGGTTTACAACAAGTTAATACAACTAATGATAATCATCACCATATCATCTTGTTGTAAAGTATCATCCCATGTATACTATAGTCTTGCATGCTTTGAATACTTGTACACATTAAAGTGTATTAACATCTTCTTCTTGCAAATATGTGATATACCTACAAGAATAACTTGAATGGTTTTCAATATCAATCATATAAGAATTATCAAGAATATTTAATGTAATAGGATCCAACATTAAGAAAGCTAAGTCCTCCTTACCTTGAGAATTAATATGAACATGATAATCATTAGGTTCATTAGATGCTCCTGCATCATTCTCCCCAAGTTGAGAAGCATTTGCCCTCAAATTTTCATTAGAATAATAAGGAGACAAATCACCAACATTAAAATTTCTTGAAATTCCACCATAAGAATCTGGAAGTTCAAGTTCATAAGCATTATCTCCAAAAATTTTGAGTATTTTAAATGTACCATCAGATCTTGGCATTAGTTTAATTTTACGAAAATTAGGAAATCAATCTTTACACAAATGTAACCAAACTAAGTCACCAGGAGAAAACACATAAGAGTTTCTATACTTATTTGCATAAACTTTATACTTGACATTGGCTTTTTCAATATTATTTTTGATTTTCTCATGAAGCTGTTGAAACAATTGTACTATGTCTTTAACTTCATAATTTTTTAATTCAGCTTTTTTCAAAGGAATCATGTTAATAGGCATATGAGGATTCACACCATACACCACCTCAAACGGACTAGTTTGAGTAGTACTAGATGGACTACGATTATAAGCAAACTCTGCATGAGCTAACTTAACATCCCAATCTTTAGTACTCTTATTAACGAAAGCTCTTAATAATGTACCGAGAGTTCTATTAGTTACTTCACTTTAACTGTCAGTTTTTGAAGGATGCGAAGTGCTAAATAACAATTTAGTCCCAAGCATATGCCATAATTTTTTCTAAAAATAACTCATAAATATGACATCTCGATCTAAAACTATGCTTTTAGGTATTCCATGAAGTTTAAAAACCTCTCGAAAATACAACTCAGCAACATGCGTGGCATAATTGGTTTTATTACATGGAATAAAATAAGCCATTTCAGAAAATCTATCTACTACCACAAGAATATAATCTTTACCACGTTGCGTTCTTGGTAAACCTAGGATAAAGTCCATACTAACTCCTTCCCATGGTTTATTAGGAATGATTAAAGGTGTGTATAAGCCTTTATGAAAGTAACTTTTACTTTTTTTGACACGTAGAACATCTACTTATCATGGCTTGTACATGTTTAACCATTCTTGGCCAATAGAAATTTTCTTGTAATAATTCCATAGTTTTATGTATACCAAAATGTCCCGCAATGCTACCTTCATGTATTTCCTTGATTATCAAGTCACGAATACTAGATCTAAGAATACAAAGTTTATTTAGTCTAAAAAAAATCCATCTTATATGACATAATTTCCATGGTATCCAATTTATATACATGCACTAAACATGTCATTAATATCTTCATCATTAGGATATAAGTCTTTTATCATTTTAGAACCTAAGTTTTTTGCATCCATCATAACAAGTAATGTATATCTACGAGAAAGAGCATCAGTAACTACATTTTCTTTACCATCTAAATGTTTGACAGAGAACATAAAGGATTGTAAGAAATTTACCCATTTTGCATGTCTTAGATTAACTTTATTTTGACTATATTAGTATTTTAAACTTTCATGATCTGAATGTAACACAAAGAGTTTTAGTCTTAGATAATTACTCTATGTCTCTAGACTCCGTATGATGGCAAAGAATTCCTTTTCACAAGTTGAATAGTTAAGTTTGGCTCCATTCAACTTTTGAGAGAAAAATGCTATAGGTTTCTTTTCCTGGGAAAGTACTCCTCCTATTCCAACTCCACTAGCATCACAATTTACTTCAAAAAGAAGATTAAAGTTGGGTAAGGATAGAAAAGGGGCATGACAAAGTTTATTTTTGAGGGTCTAAAAGGCTTGAGTAGCTTCTTGTCCCCAATAAAATTCACCATTTTTCATGAGTTGAGTAATAGGTATAGCTATAGTAGAAAAATCCATAATGAATCTTCTAGAGAAACTAGCTAATCCATGAAAACTTTTCACATCATGAACATTCTTAGGGATAGACCATTCTTTTATAGCCCTAATCATATTAAGATCTATTTTAATACCTTCTCCACTGATAATATAGCCTAGGAAAACTACACTTAGAAGCATAAAATCACATTTCTCAAGTTTCCCATATAGTTTAGCTTTCCTTAGATTATCAAATAATTTCTTCAAATGCACTACATGATCATAACTATTTTTTTCTATACACAAGAAGATCATCAAAATATACAACAATGAAATCACCAGGGAAAGGTTAGAGAACTTCATTCATAAGTCTCATAAATGAGCTAGGTGCATTACCTAACCCAAAAGGCATAACCATCCACTCATAGAGACCATGTTTTTTCTTAAAAAGTTTTCCATTCATCTCCATCTCTAATCCTTGATTGATGATATCCACTTATCAAATCAATTTTGAAAAATACTTATGCACCACAAAGTTCATCAAGCATATCATCTAATATTGGCATAGGAAATCAATATTTGATAGTAATATTATTCACAGCCCTAGAATCTATACACATACGCCAAGTACCATCCTTTTTAGGCACTAGTAAAGGAGGAACACTACAAGGACTCATACTTTCTCTCACAAATCCTTTATCCATAATCTCTTATATTTGTTTTTGTAATTCCTTAGCTTCTTCTAGGTTACATCTATAAGCCGGTTTATTAGAAATTGGCATACCAGGAACAAGATCAATGGCATATTCTATACCTCTTTTAGGTGGTAATCCAAGAGGTAAGTCATCAGGAATTACATCATTATACTCATCAAGCAACTTAATTAGATTAGGATTTTTAATTTGTTGTTTTTCATGTTTAGAATCTTTAGAAACTAAAGCATAACAAATTCCTTCTTCTTTTATGCATTTCTCCATAGCCTTTTCATGTAAAAATAATCTCTTTTTGTCATCACTCAAAGGCATATGATTACATAAAGAAGGTGTGAGCCTATACAACTGTTTTTTCTTTTTTCACCACATATTCATTAGTTACCCCATAATGATTTTCTTTTCTATCATATTTCCATGGTCTACCCAAAATTAATCTACAAGCATCCATAGGTAAAACATCATATAGAACTTCACCGTGATAGTCTCGAATAGAAAATGTGATTAAAGCTATTTTGTTTACTTCAGCTTCTTTATCCTTATTTAGTCATTGTAAAGAATAGGGTTTAGGATGATTAGTAGTTTCCAAACCAATTTTCTTAACCATTGCCTCACTAGAAACATTGGTACATGAACCACTATTAATTACGAGTCTACAAACCATGTCACCTATTTTACACTTAGTTTTAAAAATTTTCTCTCTTCTATTAGGTGTAACACTAGGTTGTATTTGTAAAATTCTTTGAATTAAAAAGCATGGGTCTCCTTCTTCCTCTTCAATAGTTAATATTTCATTAGGAGATTCAACTTCTAATTCATCGTAATCACTACATGGTTCCATGTTTTCTATTTCATGTAAGGTTAAGGCTCTTTGGTTAGGACAATCTCTAGCAAAATGTTCATATCCTTTTACATTTAAAACATTTTTTATTTGCCATTTCAACTACCTTATTTTTACCTTTATCATCTCTATTATTCTTTTTATCATATGAAAATGTTTATTTAGGTGTAGAGGTATTAGAATAGGGTTTAGTTGAAGTTCAAGCATTAGACTTAACATAGGCTTTAGCTTATTTGGTTTATCTTTCAAATTTCATAGCCAATTTAATCAATTCATCAAGAGAGTCATAAGAGTACATGTCAAATTTGTATTTTATTAAATTATTCAATCCACCTAAGTACCTACCACACTTTTGTTCCTTTCTTTCATGAACATCACAAATAAGGTCTAGTCTTTCAAATTCTCTAGTGTATTCTTCTACACTAAATAAACCTTACCTTAAGTCAATTTAACATACATATCTTGTTCACACTCTCTAGGAACAAATTTATTTCTTAAGTGCTTTTTAAGTTTTTCCAAGGATTTTATTTTAGACTTCTCTTGTCTTTCTCTTGTTCACTTTAAATTATCATACCAAATTCGAGCAAACTTTTTGAACTTTAGAGTAGCTAATTTGTATTTTCTCTCATCATCATACTCTCTAAACTCAAAAATAGCCTCAATATCATGCAACCATTCAAAAAATGACTCCACATTCAAATCACCATAAAATTCAAGAAAGTCAAGTTTAATACCTTGATCTTCATGGTATGTATTTCTTACTTGGAATGTAGGTGGTCTTCTTTGGCTGCTTGAGCCAGAAGAACTCATCTCGTCTTCTTCATCTTCATGATGATGCATATTGAAATGTCCATGTCCACTCTTAGCATTGCAGATAGGCTTCATTCTTCCCTCCACACTATTATGTGTGGTTTCCATGTGAACTTGCCATGGCTTATGCTTCTCTTGTTTGGCCAATTTAGCTTCCACACTTTATAGTTGATGTTGTAATGTGTTTTGAGTTTGCAATTGAGCATCCATGCATGTGGTGAGGCTCTTGATGGACTCTACTAGCCATGATGAAGGTTGACACACAACTCTTCTTGTTGCACACAATATGTTCCACAAAGTATACGTGCTGGATTTGTTTTTCCTGCAACTAAACAAGGCACAAACTAATTGCTAATTCACAATCAAAATTACAATCACTACCTGCAGTCCTTGATTAGGCACAAAGGAGATATTGTATCCCCAAGAAAATCCAATGCACGTAGGTACACACAAAGATGGAAGTGGTCTTCTATATATGGTATAAAATTCAACTGCATAAAATCATAGGATGTCGATTCTTGTCTTCAACATATGCACGTCTTCAAGTTGGATATTTGTACCGGTTGCTTCATAGAAGATGTAGAGGAGATCCAGAGGGAAAGTATTGAGTGATTCTTTGAGAGAAAATGAAGAGAAATGGTTCGAATAGAAGGCCTGCAATCCTAGCCTATTTAATCGACGCTGAGATGGTGTCCAGGTTTTAGGTATTTTGTGTTCTTCTCTGTTTGATACACGAATGGAAAGTGAAATGGGTGGATTAACACTAGATCACACAAAAATTGATAGTAGAATAAAGGAGGAATTAGGTGATAGGGATGCAAAAAATCATAGCACATAAGGTGACACACAGAATTGTTGCAACTGGACTACAGCCTGTCAGTATTTTATGTGAAAGGTTGGGGAAAATGCAACAAGATCGTTGCAAGATTGCAAGAACTTAGAGTAATAACTTCAAGAAAAATTCAAGAAGATCATAAAGAAGCAATAATTCAAGGAAAAGGTTGAGTTATCATGGAGTTCTTGATGCAAGAACACACACACAATTATTCTAGTCTGGAAGGGTTGGTTTGTGCGACAACTTCAAACAATTGAAGCTTTTATACCAAAAATGATGTGTTTTATCAAATTAGAGGAAGGTTGGATCGAAGATTGTTGTTTAGAAGATTTCACCCATGAAATTATGCAAAAGAAACGAAGGATTAGGATTGATTATAGTCGAAGAAATCAAGTTGCAAAGGATAGGTAAACTCGGCAGATTTGAACTAGGCCTCAAATGTGTCAAGTTTGAGTTTAATGGAGGAAGGAAATTATCCAAACTTTCCTTGCTCAATGTTGACTCAAAGTGAGAGAGATAGTAGCCATATAGCTATGCTCAAATTTGTATTCAAATTCTTATTCATTCTGCCTTTTGATTCATGCGTACAAGAATGATAAATATAGGTAAGTTCCAGCTTGAGTTTCGAAGCCTCTAGTCGGTCTTTAGCCTTAATTCAAGCCCATTAATCATGGTTTAATTAAGCCCATATAAACTTAATCCTAAGCATAATATCATTGGTTAAATGATACTAAGGATTAATATTACAAAGCTATACAATTAAGTATGATACATACATGAAATTATATCAAACCTTAACTTATATAAAATACACTTAGGGTTAGGGTTTACAACAAGTTAAGACAACTAATGATAATCATCACCATATCTCCTTATTTTAAAGTATCATCCCATGTATGATATAGTCTTTCATGCTTTGAATACTTGTACACATTAAAGTGTATTAACATCTTCTTCTTGCAAATATGTGGCATACCTACAAGAACAACTTAAATGGTTTTCAATATCACGCATATAAGAATTATCAAGAATATTTAACCTAATAGGATCCAAAATTAAGAAAGCTAAGTCTTCCTTACCTTGAGAATTAATATGAACATGATAATCATTAGGCTCATTAGATGCTCCTACATCAAAGAGTATATTAGAAAGTTAGGGAAAATAGCACTTATGCGTGTTATCAAAGAAAGAATTGAACAAAAGTGTACTAGACTATTAGGAGTCCATTACATGATTATTAGATATAAGGTGAAAATTTACATATATGATCGTGTTAATGATTATGAAGTTTTCTATCATGTTTGAGAAATAAATCAAGTCCACTAAAACTTATGCAAAGTAAAGTACTTCTTCTACAAAGTACTATTTAAAAACATAAGCTTCCAGATGTAGACCAAATACATCAAGTTATTTAAATATTGATAATAAGTAACACTCCATATGAGAGGAGAAAGAAAAAAATGAGGTCATGGAAGTCTCTAACAAGCAATTTTTCAACTATCAAGGATATAAACACTTTACAAGAGAATTTCAAAATCAAAGAGTTTTTTCTATCTAAGAAATCAAAGGTATGGAGAATTATGAGGAATACCTTCAAATGAATTTAAAATTATATTGATATAAATTAAATTATTTTTTGTATAGAAAAAAGGGCTTCAAATACCTATTAAGTTGTTAGTTTTTGGAGTACTAGTTAACAGGCTTCCAAAGCCAATTAACTAGTATGACTTGGAATTGACAAGTTACCCAAACCAATTGATAGGTGATGTTGTAATTTTATATCCTTTCCTTTTTTAGACTTTTGATTTGCTTTCTAATTCTAATAAAAAAAATTAGAATTTCTTTATACTAATAATCATATTTTGATATGTTAGAAATTTTTTTACACTATTTAGATAATGCTATGATTTTAATTATCTAAATACCCTCGGAATATACTTTTAAGGTACTTTCTCACCCTCTCTCCCTTTCCCTCACATTATTATACCTCTTAAAAGAATCCTAGAGGGAGTGAATAGGGATTTTTCAATCAAGACGACATTTTTTATATATAATGTAATGTTGTTCAAGATAAAATTACTCTATATATCCACTACCAAAAGTGTATCCCTTTTGGATTTTAAAATAGTAATGTGTTTTTGTTGATGATCATTCTTCTCTCAATTTATGAGCCTTAAAATCTTAGTGAACCTCTAGGGGATTTTTTTTATGACTTAACCTATTTATCTTCTCTAGACTCTCTAAAATATTCTCTCAAGAATGATAGGTAAACACTCGCAAACCCTTTAAAAATGAATTTTGTAATATGGTTGTGATGACAAATGATTCTCACCAAGAATACAATATATGAAAGTTTATAAATTTGGATAAGATATAATCTAGCTATATTTAATGAAAGTTATGATAGTTTAATAGTAATTCTAGCTAAGATAAGTGATCAATGAACACTTATTAGGAACAAAACTCAAAATTTGAAATATTTAGGAGGTTGACTGAGCAATTGAATGATTTTTGAGTAGATGGCCAGTTTCACATTCAATGTAGTTGAAACTTTGTTGTTATAAATGAATAGGTACCTTATTTATAAGGATCACTCTCATTTTATAGTCATTAGACACAAAATCTTAAAATATTTTATTCCTAAATGCGTAAAAAAGCAGCAGCTAATGCTCACCATTCGATCAGTTGCATGGTCAGTTTATCAGTGGTTCCAACCAGCCAACTGATTATGTTTAGATTGGAAATTTAATGTTATTATTAGATTAATAGGTTGATTAGTTGACTTAAACCAATTGTTTGGTTTCATGTAGTCAACAGTTACTCTTATGAACATTTATAAACACTAACATGGTTTAGTAACAATAGCTAATGTGTTCCTATAATTTGTAAATTGGTTATAAACTAGACAATTAGTTTAGCCAAAATGGTTGATGATTTTAAATAGAGATGAATGGGTCTATACAGGAGTGAAAGCCATGGACTAGTTGGCCAAACTAGTCAACTTTTTCCTCCAACTAGTTGATTAGTTTGGCAAAACTAGTTAATAAGTTTAAATGATGACAAATGAGTTTCTGCAAGAGTGAAAAATCATAGACTGGTTGGTCAAACCCATTAATAGGTTTTCTCAAACCACTTGATCAGTTTGGTAAAATAGTGATTGATTTGTTACACTAGTTAATCCATCAAAGTTTAGTTCATTTTATGTGTTCGATTTAATTAAACTAGACAATCAGTCTTAAGACTACTCAATTAGTTGTGACTAAACCCAAACAGTGAGTTTTAAAACACTTTTGATGATTCAAAATCCAAAACAAATCATGAATTCTCATGAAGTAAATTCAAGTGTTTAAAATCATTTTAAAAACTTTTGATCAAAATGTGAACTTGCTCAATGCAACTCTTTATATATAACCTACAACTTTAGAAATATGATCCTTAACTTTCAATTCTTGGTTAACTTTTACACTTTGTTCTCTTGTGCTTAAAAACTTAATTGCTCTTTTAAATTTTCATGTTTAGGTAAATTCTTTGAGTAGGTGTGTTTAAATTTCTTTGTAAGTTAATAATGGTACATACACACTTCAAGAAATAGATAGGTGCATATTCTACAGAAATATTTGACATGAAGTGTCTATATTCTCTTAGTTTTGGAGAAAAATATGAAACCAAGTAATGTGGGCTCATAACTAAGGAAAAGAAGCACGGTATGAAAAGCAATCTTGGAGTCATGGAAATATGGAAGCACCATTATGGAAGACCTTGAAAGAGAAGTGATGTGAATAAAAATCAAGAGAAGATAATGAATGGAAAGGAAATACTATTCGTATTTCCTTAGTTCTACTCCCACACACTCCATTACTTCATCTCACATGCATAATGTGAGAGAAAAAATATGATTGCCCCATAAGTTACTAATATAGACCATATTTTTTTCATATTTTGGATTTAATTCTTATGGCATTATATATATATATATATATAATATTAGATTGAATTGAAGATTTGAGAGAACTTCCATGAGTGCTTTGACTTCATTTTCATTATTTCTAAACTATTAGGGTTCGTTGTTAGATTTAGTTAATTAATTACTGTACTTAGATGATTCAAGATTATATGGAATTTTCGGTTCTACAATCCCCTAAGTTATTTCTTTCTATTATTTATTTATTTATTTATTTATTTAGTTCACACTTTTTATCATGTTGGATGCAATTCTCATTATTGATTTAATCAACTGAGTTGTGATTTTGTGTACTTGAATTTAATCTTTGTTCTTTTTTTCTCTATGTTTATTAGAGTTATGATTTTTATGTGTTCAGATACTACATTTTATAGTTTTATTAATAAGCTTGGCTAGATTATTATTAGGTAGGAGGATAATTGAATGTTATAGGATTATTAACTGTAAGATGTGATATGTTATTCATTCTTATGTGTGTTTTTGCTTATTATAATAGACCAAGGTTGATGATCACTGAGCCAAGATTAGGATTACAATATATACACCCTCAAGTGGCAAATAGGTTCCTTATTTAATCTACATTTATTATTCTTTAGAATTACATAATTCAAGTGGACTATAATTATGGTTCTAGTTAGCTGCTCTCTAATTGTTAATGCACTCATTAATTAAATCTATAGATCTTATCATAGGTTATTAATTGGTTAAAAAAATAAATCATAATTTGACCTTGGTTTATTTCTGTAAGGGGATGCTAAAAAGTAGATGTATGCCATCTTTTACATGCTAAGATTATAAAAAATACATAACCATTTTATTTTATGATCTGTTAATATTCCTATATAAAATATGTACTTTAAACCCTATTATCCTATTATTGATATTCTATTATTCTATTAATTTCTAGTTTTTATTCTTTTTCGTTTTAGTCATTACTTTTTCTAAATTGATTACCACAAGAAATTGTATGATAATATAAAATTAAAAATTTGATTATAGCCTTTATCAGATCGATTCCTACTCAATGCTTACTATTTTTGTGTGTGTTTAGGGTTTAATTTGGCATGATTTTTGTGTGTATGGACATCGACTGCAACATTATCAAGGTGGAGAAATAAATTTTAGGTTAGTTGGGTAAAATAATGAAGCATATGTGGGCTAGGCTAATTTTTTTTCCAAATACAGACTATATTTTTCTTTTATAATAACAAACTACATTAATAAAATAATATAAAATGAATTATATTAACAATGTATAAAAGAAAAATAATAATGAAAGTGATAAATTGAGTTGCCTCCCTAGTAGTACTCTTTTAAAGGTCATTAGCTTTACCATATTAATGCTCATCCTTCGTATGTTTGAGTTAATTGCTCCTTAACCTTGAGATGCTCTAGTATGTGTTCTTTATAGAATTATTTTGAATGGATTTTTGTTGATTTTCCCTATTTGACATTCCTTAACACATTTGAGATAATAATGTAATGATGTAGTGTCGTTTTATATTCTCTTAGGACTCAAATAAGCTCCTCTTCCTATAAATATTTATGGGCTTTAAATCCACTTCTACATGATAACACATGGAGTCATCAATATTAAAATGAATTGTTCCCCCATCAAATTAAATAGTAAGTATTCCATTTTAAACATCAATTTTAGTTCAAGAAGTATTTAGAAATGGTCCTCCTAATAGAATAGTATAAGGGTTTGGGGATCTATCATTTTGCATATCTATAACATAAAAGTTAGTAGGAGAAACAAGTTCATTCACATGGACTAAAACATCCTCTATTAGCCCATAATGACATTTTTTAGATCTATCAACTAATTGGATTACAACATGGGTCGCTTTAAGGGGTCCTAGACTTAGGGCATTAAAAAAAAGATAAACGGATGAAATTTGTAGAGGTTCTTGAGTCTATCATGCATACTTCATAAATCACATTTCCCATTTCCAATGAATGGTAAAAATATCAAGATCCTTGCACTTAGTTGGGAGTTTCCATTGCAAAATTGTAGAAATATTCTCCCAAAATCTAGGTTTTTTAACCCCTCTAGAGTTTTTCCTTGTTGGTACACAAATATTTTAAAAAGCTTGCTTACCTAAGCACTTGATTTATAACAAATATTAGGGGAATGATTACCTCCACCTTCTTAAAATTTTGTAATGTCTCCTTTTCATGATCTTCCTTGTTACCCATAGCTAACTGACTAAGAAAAAGAGCAAAAAGTTTATAAGGGTTAGGAGAATTTATTTTAGTTACCTTAGGAGTTTTTTCTTTGATCTCTTCTTCAAAATACATTGATTCTTTCACTTCTTAGTTGGTTCTTTGGTCATCTTTAAGTTTCTTTGGATCATCTAAATATTTTCCACTCCTAATAGTGATAGCACTCATGTTTTGCCTTAGATTTTTTTCTATTTGGCTAGGCAACTTTAAGGAACTATCTGCTTGTAATTTTCATATAACGTTTGCCAACTGACTCACCTGAATTTCTAATTTCTTTAACTCATTTCTTATTTCTTATTAAAATTGAAGAGTGTTAGTGGCTAAAGATTTTACTATGCTCTCTGCTGACATTCCTCCATATGGCTATGTTAAGGGTGATTGAGGAGGGTGCACTAATGACTGGCTTGGCTGGTTTTGAGGAATTAGATAGAATCCAGGTGGTTGGTTATACATTTTTTGATATTGATATGATGGTGATCTTTGATTATTCCCATACCTTAGGTTAAGATGATCCCTCTATCTTAAGTTATAAGGTTTATCATATGGATCCTACTTTGGGCTTCCCTAAGGTCCTCCCATCACTTTAACTATTTTCACTTCTTGCAAACTGAGACATGCATCGGTAGTATGCCCCGCATATGAACAAATTCCACATACTTTAGATGACACTCCCCTTTACACCACCTTTTCAACTAAGGAAGTCATATTATATAGTATTTCATCAATTTAGATTATACTTATCTCCATTAAGTGGTAAGATAAAGAAGTATTATTCCTAGTACCAAAGTATTGGGATCTAGATGCCATATTTGATATTAGCCTCCTAACCTTAGTTGGGGTCTTATAAATTAATATTTCACCACCAGCACCATTTATAATATTATAGTCTATGGGTATTAATCCTTCATAAAAATATTATATTAATATTTTTTTTGACTAATTTCATGGCTAGGAAACTACCACATAGTTTCTTAAATATTTCCCAATATTCTTATAAAGACTCTCCCTAATCTTGCCTAATACTACATATATTTTTTTCCCTAATATTTGTGGCCATAGATGATGAAATGTTCTATTCTACAAATAATTTTGACATTTCAACCCAAGTACTAATAGATCCAAGAGAAAAATCATATAACCATTATTTGGAACATTGGTTAAAGAAAAAGGAAAAATATTTTAATTTAAGTTGATCTATACTTACTCCCACTAGTTTCATACTAGAGCAAGCCATATGAAATTTCTTGAGAAATTTCATTGGATCAATAACGCTACTTGATCCAAAAGAGCTAATATCTCATAAACCTATACAAATAGGAAGTGCATATATCATCTCATGTATAATCTCACACATCATGTTCATCAAGATAATTAATGCAAAGAAGATTAGGATTACAAGTAAGAGTTGCAAGCTCCTTTAAAGTTTGGATTACCACATAATTTCCTCCAAATTGTCTTCAATATACTCTTTAGATGATGATGAGCTATAACTTAAAGGTATAGGAATAGTAAAAAAACATATTCTAGTCACCTTCCAACCCTATTTGGCACCAGAGAAGAAGAATTAGGATACATTGATTGAATAATAATATTGTCACTAGCAAATGCTTTCAAACATCAATTTCTATTTGAATGAAGAAAACATTAAGTTGTATTTAGAAGAAGAGATAAAAAAAATTATAATAGAAATAAGAATTAAAGTTTTCAATCTTCGACAACACCACCAAATTTTAATATTCCATTGTACATAGGCCAAATTAAATCCTAATCACACACAAAATAGTAAGCAATGAGTAAGGGTTGAGCCTACAAAGATTATAATCTAATTCTTATATTTCTATATCATATAATTTCCCCCAGTTATCAAATCTTGAAAACTAATAACTAATAATGAAAAGTATAAAAACTAGCAATTAACACAATAACTAAATAACAATAATGGAATAATAGGAGTCAGAGGATATAGGGATATAAATTGATCAGCAAATAAAATGATCATGTAGTATTTATAATATTAATCTATAGAAGCTCTCACGTATCTGCTTTCTAGCATCTCCATAAGTAAATAAACTAAGGTATGTGTATGATTCTTGTCTAACGAATGAATAACCTAGGATAAAATCTCTAGATTTAATTAATTGCAACATTAATTACTAGGGAGCAACTAGCTAGAATAATAATTATAGTATGCTCGAATAATGTAATTTTGAAGATTAATAAACATAGTTTAAATTAATAGCCTATTTTCTACTTACAAATGTAGATGTTAACAATTTCTAGTATCTAAATAATAGTCAAATTAACAAAGTGGGAAAGCTAGATAATGAAGTCTTAATCTTTTATTGGTGATCATAAATCTCAATTTATTAAGCGAATAAGAAATATACATAATAATTAAGTCCTATTCACATCTTATGATTAATTATCCTATAACCTTCAATTATCCTCTAACATTATACTAATATAGCCTAGCATATTAATGAAACAGAAAAAAACATAAAATCTTAACCCATACAAATCATAACTTGAACTAAAATAAAAAAAATAACTAATATTAAAAATAAACAATGCACAATTATAAAATTAATTAAATAAACAAATAATTAGAATCACATTTAACACAATAAAAAGTATGGATGAAATAAACAAAAAAAATGGAACTAAATAACTTAGGGGATTGTAGAAATTCAAACATTGTATGATCTCCAATCCTTTAAGTAATCTACTTAACTAATTAAATCTAATAAAAGAACCCTAATGGTTTTGAAATAATATATGTTATATATATTGAAAGAAGGTCATATAAATTAGATTTGAAATATGGTAAAAATTACGTTGTGTATTATTAAACACAAGGCACCTATTTTTTTTTCTCTAACATTATGCATGTAAGATGAATTAATGGAGCATGTGGGAGGAGAACTAATAAAATATGGGCCATATTTTAATACATACAAGGTCCCTTATTTCTTCTCTATTGATTGCCTTGACCTGATTTTCTTTCATATGACTTCTTTTTTAGGTATGATGGCTCCAAGTTAGTTTTTCATATTATGCTTCTTCTTATCATCTATTAGCCTAAATTACTTTGATTTTATCTTTTTTTAATAAAACTCAATAGAATAAAATTTAAGGAAAAGGGTTAGGTTGTCATATCAATTATAGAAAGTTAGGTTAAGATATGTTAAATAATTCCATAGAGTATGCACCTATCACTTAGCTTCAACCAAAATTTATGTCCATTAGTGGTTACTTAGCTTTAGTCATACTCATTGTCCTCTAGTTTAGATAGGCTTCCATGGAATTTGATACCATGAGATGGTAATCAATCTATTAGTTAAAAAAAAATTAAAAGGAAAAAGGGAAGATAAATAATGGCTGGTGAATAAATAAGTTAATGAATCACGTAAACTTTGGGAATGGACCTAATGAAATGATCTTATAAGCGGATAATGGAATATTATAGAGAGATGTGGAATAAATTGTTATTGTTCATACGTTTCTATCCATGGTATATATGTTGTAATGGAAAGCATGATTGTACATGTATATCTAAGTGTAATGTGTAACGATGATGGTACAAATATATCTGAGTGTAACGTATAGGTATGTTATGGTGTTTAGTGTGAACTCATTTGTTGTCTTTGGAATTGCATACTTGTGACTTCCATTGAGGAGGTAACTTGGCTTAATCAATATGTTGAATACTAATTTATCCCTTTATTTAGTCACTTGCTCAATGCCACAAGAAAAAGTCCATGTGTTCAATTTTGAGGATGGTTTATATTAACCTACCTTGTGTTAGGCTTGAGGCTTGAGAGAGTATATAGTCGAAGATCTTTCAAAGTCCTTAATAGATAAGGGATTTAGGGATTATCTCTTTTTTTTAATGTATTTATGTACTTCCTGTTTACCTTTATCTACGTATTTGGATATTTAGGGGACCCATAGAGGCCTTGTTTTGTAATCATTTTATTATTGTATATATACATATAACCTTTGTGCAATCTAATATTTCATTTGGGATTGATAATTTTTTCTTAACCTTGTATCTAACATGGAATAAGTGGCATACATCTACTTTATATTAAGTGCAATGATGGTAACACTCCACTTCTCTAGGTATTTTGTAATTTTCCACATCCGTAATTTTTTTAAATGAACATTCTAGGTAATGAAAAATGGGGGTGTTACACATTTTTATAATCACAAAGAGAATCCAATTAGAAGTTTCTATAAAATTACAATTGAAAAGGATTTAAAATTGTAGTATGATCAGTCAATCAATTTGGGAAACCAATCAACTAGTTATCCCGCCAAGAAAAAGCAAGTCAATAGCCATACCATTCGATAAGTTATGAAAACTACTCTATAAATATGATTGAAATTTAGATTTTTACCCAAATACCAACCCCTTTCTAAAATTAAGTCTATTTTCTTCTATACCAACATAATTTTAAAAGTGTTTAGAAGGATTTTAATATGGGGTATTACACTTTAGATATTCCTTGATATGGAATATAATGGAGAATTAACCTTTCACAATGTAAGATCTTTCTTTCTAGTTATTGGAGAAGACTCGATGCTTAAATTTGTTGATGTAGTCTATAATATTGTAATTGTGGGATTAAATCTCAAACAAAGCCATTCGATTCTAAAGAGAAATCATCAAGTTTTCTCAAAATGCCAAAACCTAAAATCTTATGATAATTCTCTCTTAAAGAGAAGGAGAAATGTTGAAAATTATGAAATTTTATTTTATTCCATTGTTGATCTTTTTGATGATTTACAAGCTTGACACATGCATATATATATATATATATATATATATATATATATAACTATATGAAGCTTTAGTCCCCTCTTTATCAACCAATCCTAGCCCAACCAATCCAGCTAACTAAAAAAAGAGCTAGATTAATACAATATCTGCCATATCATACAAATACTGATATAAAATTACAAGTTAAAAGATATTATAAATTGTATATAAAATATCAAATCCAATAAGAACCCTACTTATATAATATATTGAATAATTAATTAATTAAGCTTCATCTATTGTACCTTTGTCATTTATGAAACTTTGCAACCCTTATCTTGTCATTTTCATGTACACTAAATGTATTTGGTGAATTTTTCTTCTTACAAACATATATAATACCTACAAGAATGACTTAACAAAACATCACTAGCGTTATCATGAACATGTTTAAGATTTTAAAGTGCAATTGGTACCATGTTTAAATATGCTAACTTTAACCTCCAATAATAGAATAATGAGATGGGGATGCTCCTACAACATCTTTCCTTATAAAAAAAGATTTTTTTCTCAAATTAGCATTACTATCATGAGGGGATAAATAATCAATGTTGAAAGTTCAAGAAACTACCCCATAGGATTCAGGTAATACTAATTCATAAGTATTATTTCTAAATTTCCTTATGATTTCAAATAGTCCATCAGCACCTAGCATAAGTTTATTATTTTCTTAAGTTTGGAAATATTTATTAACAATGTATCAATATGAAAACACTCATGTAATACGATTTTTGTTCACTTTAGTTTGGTATTTAGCAATAGATTTCTTAATGTTGTTCTTAATTTTCTCATGAAGTTTCTTAAAGAATTCAACTCTTCCTTTAGCATCATAGTTTTTAATATCACCTTTATTTATTCACAATGTATAAATATGAAAATAAGGATTAACTCCATAGATAACTTCAAATGGACTCAATTGAGTTTCACTAGAAGGGCCCCTATTATATGCATATTCAGCATTTGCAAGTTTGATACATTAATCTTTTGTAATCTTATTACCTAACCATGTGGTAAAGTTCCTAATATCCTATTAGTCACTTTACATTAACTATGCATTTGGGGATGATGGGATTTACGAGCTTACAACTTATTACATAATATATATCAAAGTATCTTCATAAAGTAACTCAAAAATTTTATATCTCTATCTGACACTATGCTTTTGGGAATACTATGTAACCTTACTATTTCCTTGAAAAATAAATATTCCACAAGAGTTGCATCATCCATTTTATTACAAGGATAAAATTGTGTCATTTTAGAAAACTTATTGATGCAAGAGCATCCATAGGTCCTCAAGATGATTAAAATTTGGTATAGTTGTTTATGGAACCAATCACATTATACGTATCTGATAATCATATTAATAATGTAACTAACCTTAATGAATTTAATTTAAGTCATTCTTCTGGGTATGTAACATATTATAGGAAGATGACCAAGCAACTTAAGATGTCAAAATACCTAAGATTTTTTTTTTGTTACAAGCTATTACAAAGGTTGACATTATAAATGAAAGTCAACTCTACAAGTCAATGCACCTAGTTATCATTAATTATCCTTGTTTTGATTAGGGTTCTTATTAGTTGTTTTCATGTATTAATCAGCTTTTTTTTTTGTAAAAGGAATTGTTTATTCGTGTGCAAGTTAGTCGTGTGTGTGTGGTGTGGTCGTAGCCGGCATGCAATTTAAACCATCTTGTTGTCAATTGTAGCACTGGTAACTAAGGGTATCGTTCTAGGCTGGGATTGAGAGGGCTCACCTCTATCTTGAAAATAAAAATAAAAATCATAAATAACATAGAATAAATAAATAAATAAGAAAAATACTAAAAGGGGTTATACAAATAATAATAAAAGAAGTAAATAAAATAAAATAAAATAATGATAATAAAAATAATAGGAAACTAGCAGATATGATAAAGATGTTAGGGAAATCAAAATCCACCACTAGATTAGGTCAAAATATAATATTTATTTCTAAGTCAATATTTAATCGTGAGAATAAGATCGACCAAGTTGTACACCAAACGCATGTCCATACACCTTATATTACTTCCCTTAATTAAGTAATACAACCACGTGCCTATATTAACCCTATTAAATACTAGCGGTATAGCAGCAACAAGCCGCTCCTATATTTAACTAGATTTAATGCATTAAGTGTAATTGGAAGGTTGTCAATCTAAGTACCCAGACTAGTACAAAACGCATGTCTAGTTGTATTTCCTTTCCTTGACCCACACGTATCGAAACGTTTTATCACTTCAGTTAGAATCACAAAACTATTAGGTGAATTGTTATCTAATCTAGCTGCAATTTATACATATAGATTCTAGTATATTTAGATGGCCACCTCGTAGGCAAATAATCCTGCATACTGTCACTTATGAGGAACCAGAACAAGGTATGCACCAAATAAACTATACTTGACAGAATCATACATATAAACGATAGCAATTAACATAGAGTCAAGAAACAATCTCACAAAACAAAGAAAATAAAATTATAATTTAAATCCTAATCCAGGGTTTCAATTTATTCCCTAACAATAAATAATTAGCCAGCCATAATTATAGAATTAATTACACATAAATATATATCTAAAATATAAATTGAAAATAAGATAAAGAAATAACCGGAATTAATTTTGAATAGACTATCAAGAATTTATTCAGAAAAAAAAATTAATTTTATCTAAAATAAATTCTATCGGTATAAATACTTCCTTATTTTCTTCCTTCTCGGTGCCTTGATTTTTGTGCAGCAAATTCTTTTTCTTTTTTTTTCCTTTCTCGGCTGACAGGGCTACTGCTCGTTACGTGTGCTGAGGCTTCGAAGTTCGTGTGACTTCTCTGTGCACTTCCTCCTTCACCTGATGTGTGGCATGTTTCCTCGTGCCCGAGCATCATCCGAGCCTATGAAGGCTCTCACTCGTATTGCTGCTCGCACCTCGAGCCTGTGGAGGCTCTCTACTTTTTGGCCTTTGGCCCTCTGCCTCCCTTTGTTAATTAATGCAAATCTGCCGCACTAATTTTCGTCCTCTTTCACGCTGTTCCCAATTAATGCCGCACGCCCCTTTTTATTCTCTTTTTCTTCTTTGCCACGTTATCCCTCGGCTGACTCTTCTTTCTCCGTCTCTCTTGTCGTGCGCCGATTCTTCCTTTTTCCACGTCAACCCTGATGGCTAACTTTTCTTCTCGTGCGCCCAGACCTGTTTCTCTCCGTGGCGTTTGGGCCGTTGGTCCAAACACCGAAATCTTTTTTTTTCTTTTTTTATTTAAAAACAAAACCTACAAAATAAAATTAAATAAATATTAATAAATAATATTTTATTCTAAATTTACTTAATTTATATCATTTTAGCTCAAAAAATAATATTTATGCAATTTTTACCACTTAAGCATAAAACAATAATTATTCCCCTATATTAGTTAAATAAACTACCCAAAACTAAGATTATAAGGGTATAAAATGTGTCAAAATATGAACTCGTCACACCCCCACACTTAGCTTCTTGCTTGTCCTCAAGCAAGTTATTACTCTAAATAAATAAAATAAAATTAACTTCGTAGGTCTCACGATTACACTTAGCATGTGCAACAAGCCCTTTAAACCCCGAGGTCACCCATCGAAGACGAATAAGGTCTCATGAGGGTTTCGCAGATGATATACCCACAAAATCACACACAAATAAAGTAAAATAAAACATACATAATACCCTTAACAATTTTTGTCTCAGAATCTTTTACTTTCAAACGTCAAGCTTAGCAATCAATCAAGATTCAGCATTGGGAGATTTAAAGGATCAATTTCAACATATGGTTCACACATATACATGACAGGTATGAACAAATTAATATTACGGATGAAGATCTACCACGCCTTAGTCACATAAAGATTCATCCTCACTATGGATACCCTCTATTATTTTCTCTCTCTTAGATTAATGGCTATAAATGTATAGAAACACTCATGTATGTGAGATAAGATGATGAAGATAATAAACGACTCACATATATAAACAAAGAAGGCTCATGTTCTTGGGGATAAAACCTCATGAAAGATATCAAATACTTGCCAAATGAACCGAACCATATGCTTAACTCTTGTGACTAATCTCTATCAGATCAAAGGCTGCTCATCTTGAGAATCAAATAGGACTTACTTATTGGTTGTAGCGGGGTTTAAGGTAAAGAAGGGTATGGAGTATTTTAGGAGTTTGGTGCTAAAAAGATCAAGATCGAGTGGAATCTAATAAGTATATGAAATATAATCTTAACTCCACATCAATGATTAAAGATACACCTCTCCACCTTCACAATAAAATGTAACATGAACAGAACTTTCTCAACATCATCTCCATAACTCCCTCTCTTCCTTATATCCTAACATTTTTTCTTCTTCTTCTTCTTCTTTTTTATTTGAAAATTTTCATTTTTTTTATTTTTTTTAAAAAAATTTCTCCACCAAACATAACCAATCCCCTTTCTTAGCATAAATACATATATTTCTTTCACATACACACATACACAACCACTCTTCATATCCATAACAATTTCATTTCCTTCCACTAGCTTTAAGCAAGGGTAAGGATATTAAGGCCCGAAGGTTAATGTGGGTAATAAAAAAAATTTATGCTCCATGTATAGGCTCAAAAGGGTTTCTATAGGGTGTACATCATGTATACACAAATCAGGTTAAGCTATTTGGTCATGTGATGGAAAATTCCTAAGCTGCCTTTATCATTTTCTCAATCAGAGCATATTTTGACTATAAGCTTCGACTAGTACAAGAGTAAGTTCTAGTAGTCTCTATAGTCCATTATAAGGTCTATGGTAAATAATTTGATCAAAGCAATTAAACATATATGAGGTTTACAAGGAAAATTTTGAAGCCAAGAAATAGTAGATGATTTTGTGTAAATTCGCTCAGAAAAAGGAAGGTACATATGGTTCAAAAGCTCATTGAGGAATGTGATGATTCTCAACATGCCATGTCAGTGGTTAGAAAATCATACATGTTCTTTCTCCATTCACATTTAGACACATAGATATGTGTTCCCTATATTAAAATTAACACAAAAAATCTCCACTTACTTTATCTCGATTTCATGATCCTCTGTTCGTTAGATTTCAAAGATATATTCCTCATTAACTAGTTAAGGCTCTTACAACTCTAAAAACACTAAACACTCTAAAAAAATCTAAAAAAAAAAATTTTCAATTTTTTTTTGACACGTACATAAAACTACATAAAACACACGCACCCCCACACTTAAATCACACATTGTCCTCAATGTGTAAACAACTAAGGAAACATGAAATTTAAAGTATAGAGATAAAAACTAAATAAATAAATAACTAAAGGATAGAAAACTCCCTTATGACATTGGGTTGCCTCCCAAGTAACACTTGTTTTTATGTCTTCGGCCTGACATGATCTCGATTTTTCTCGTTCAAGGTGGATACTTCCACTTGAGAGCTGCTTCACCAAATCCTTCCTCGTGATGATCATCTTTATCCTGCAAGGAAGAAAAAGATAAAATGTTAGATTTAAGGAAAGACTTGATCCAGTAAGAATGTAACTTACCTAGCATGGAATTTAAGCTCGTGTTTAAAGAGAGAATGTTTTGCCCAATGTCCATGTACAGTAATCTCTCTATTGAAGGAACATATTTTCCCATCTTAAAATCTTTAAACACATCCTTCCAACATAGCCTCTCCTTCAGAGCATCGCGCTTCTTATTAAATGTATCCAAGGTGATTTGATTACTCTCTTCACTCTTGGATTTATATAACCTGCTAAAAGAGGGAAAATAAGGATTGTGGTTAGCATAAATAAAATCAACGTGGTTCAAAGGCTTACCTTGTGTCTCATGGTTATCACCAAGCAAAATTGGGGAATAAATGTTCAAAGATGGTGTATGGTACATGAAAGTGATAGTCTTGTCATCCATATACTTCTCTTTGTTCACTTGATCCTCGTGTTTATGATATTCTTCTTCTACTTTTGCAAGCTCTTCTTCCACTTGATCTTGCTTTTCAATGTTTTCCATGCGAACCTCCTTATCTAGCTCATCCTTACATTCAGATATGGCATTATCACCCTCATAACTCTCACTTGAATTTGGAATTGAAGTACTAGAGAGCTCTTCTTGTGCTTGTAATTGATTCATCAAGTTAACCATATAACCCATTTTCTCCTCTAGCACTGTCATCCTTTCATTTTGTAAAATCTGACTTTGCATCAGTTGATTTTGGCTGTTTGTCAATGCTTCAAAAAGCTTATCCATTTTTTCTGAACTTGAGGGCTTTGAAACTAGAGAAAATTCTTGTTGAGGATATTGATAATGTTTTAACACTTCATAATCACATGTGTAAGGATCTTGATAAGGCACTGAATAATGATCATTCATTTGCATCAGTTGATTTTGCCCATTTGTCAATGCTTCAATAAGCTTATCCATTTTTTCTGAACTTGAGGGTTCTGAAATTGGAGAAGATTTTTGTTGAGGATATTGATAATATTTTGAAGCTTCATATTTGCGTGTGTAAGGGTCTTGATATGGAACTTGAAAATGATCATTCATCTCTAATCCAAAGTTGGGTTGATGCCTCATTCTAGTATAGTATGTGCTTGTATAGGGATCATGTCCTTGAAAACCATTGAAAGACTGAGCATTAGGTTGTGTGCGTCCTCCTCCTCTAATAGCTTGTGAATGGTAGGCATATGGATTTCCTTGTGTATGACACACTCCACTTGTATTAAAAACTCCAGTAGCTTTAGCTACCTGCAAAACAAGAGCAGTGAGTTGGTTAAATTTATCATAAAGACTACTCGAACTTACCTCATTTACTCTTGCATTAGGATTCATGCAAAGTTGTCCATAACCAAAGGATCCTCTCATAGCCACCTAAAAACACTAACACTTCAAAGGAAAAGGTTAATAACAAAACACACCAAAAATCCTAAGAAAATTTAAAACAAAACTAAAAGAAAAAATACAAAAACACTAAAAATACTAGCAAAATAAAGGTGAAGCTACCAATCCCCAGTAATGGCGCCAAAAATTGGTGTGGCCTTAGCCGGCACGCAATTTAAACCCTCTTATTGTCAATTGTCGCACTGGTAAATAAGGGTATCGTTCTAGGTCAGGGATTGAGAGGGCTCACCTCTATCTTGAAAATAAAACTAAAACTAAAAATAAAAATCCTAAATAACACAGAATAAATAAATAAATAAGAAAAATACTAATGGGGGTTATACAAATAATAATAAAAAGAGTAAATAAAATAAAGTAAACTAATAATAATAAAAATAATAGGAAACCCGCAGATATGATAAAGATGTTAGGGAAATCAAAATCCACTACTAAATTAGGTCAAAATATAATATTTATTTCTAAGTCAATATTTAATCGTGAGAATGAGATCGACCAAGTTGTACACCAAACACATGTCCATACACCTTATATTACTTGCCTTAATTAATTAATACGACCACGTGACTATATTAACCCTATTAAATGCTAGCAGTATAGCAGCAACAAGCGGCTCCTATATTTAACTAGATTTAATGCATTAAGTGTAATTGGAAGGCTGTCAATATAAGTACTCAGACTAGTACAAAACACATGTCTAGCTCTATTTCCTTTCCTTGACCCACACGTATCAAAACGTTTTACCACTTCGGTTAGAATCACAAAACTATTAGTTGAATTGTTATCTAACCTAGCTGCAATTTATACATATAGATTATAGTATATTTAGATGGCCACCTCGTAGGCAAATAATCCTGCATACTGTCACTTATGAGGAACCAGAACAAGGCATGCACCAAATAAACTATACTTGACAGAATCATACATATAAACGATAGCAATTAACATAGAGTCAAGAAACAATCTCACAAAACAAAGAAAATAAAATTATAATTTAAATCCTAATCCAGGGTTTCAATTTATTCCCTAACAATAAATAATTAGCTAGCCATAATTATAGAATTAATTACACAGAAATATATATCTAAAATATAAATTGAAAATAAGAGAAAGAAATAACCGGAATTAATTTTGAATAGACGATCAAGAATTTATACAGAAAAAAAATTAATTTTATCTGAAATAAATTCTATCGGTATAAATTTCTTCATTATTTTCTTCCTTCACGGTGCCTTGATTTTTGCACAGCAATTTCTTTTTCTTTTTCTTTTCCTTTCTCGGCTGACAGGGCTGCTGCTCGTTCCGTGCGCTGAGGCTTCGAAGTCTGTGCGGCTTCTTTGTGCCCTTCCTCCTTCACCTGATGTGCGGCCTGTTTCGTCATGCCCGAGCGTCGTCCGAGCCTGTGAAGGCTCTCGCTCGTACTGTCGCTCTCCCCTCGAGCTTGTGGAGGCTCTCTACTTTTTGACCTGCGGCCCTCTGCCGCCCTTTGTTAATTAATGCAGCTCTATCACACTAACTTTCGTCCTCTTTCACATTGTTCCCAATTAATGCCGCAAGCCCCTTTTTATTCTTTTTTTCTTCTTTTCCATGTCAGTCATCAGCTGACTCTTCTTTCTCTATTTCTCTTGTCGTGTGCCCATTCTTCCTTTTTCCATGTCAGCCCTGACGACTGACTTTTCTTCTCGTGCACCCATACCTGTTTCTCTACGGGCATTTGGGCCTTCGCCCTTTGGCCGTTGGTCCAAATGCCGAAATAATTTTTTTTCTTTTTTTTATTTAAAAACAAAACCTACAAAATAAAATTAAATAAATATTAATAAATAATATTTTATTCTAAATTTACTTAATTTATATCATTTTAGCTCAAATAATAATATTTATGCAATTTTTGTCACTTAAGCATAAAACAATAATTATTCCCCTATATTAGTTAAATAAACTACCAAAAACTAAGATTATAAGGGTATAAAATGTGTCAAAATATGAACTTATCAGTGTATCATTTAGCTATCTTAGTGTCTAGTTAGTAAGGTAGGGCTTCCTATAAAAAAACATGAGTGTCGACACTTGTAACATAAGGTTGAATGATTTTAAATCTAATATAAGTATTAAACTTGTCCATTTCTCTCTTTTGTTATTGAATAATCCTAACTAAAAATTCTTTAAGTAATCTTAGATAAGGTGCCATTTTAGTATCAAAGCCATAGTTGGCTCTCCACTAAAATTGAGTTTCCAAATGTTCCTTCATCTTACTTCCATCAAAAATTTTTCAACACTCTAATGCATGTCTTACATGCACATTGATCATCAACATCAAAAATTAATTTTGATTGACCCTTTGGTAGCATACCATCAATGAACCTCCAATACATCTTCATCTCTCCCTCTGAGTCTTTAAAATCAAGTTTTAAGATCACTTATTCTTCAACCCAACACATTTGAATATTGAATGTAAAACCTTTCAATCTACCTTCCTTGTATTTGATCTTCCCAACCAATCTTCCCAAAAATATATTCACTTATCCTAAAATTTTATTTGAATATTCAATCCCCTCAAGTTAGAGTATTTTACCCATGAGTATCCATCATCTTTCTCCCTCTATGATCTATTTTGTTTCCCATCTTTGGTTCTAATAAACTCTTCCAGATTTATACGCAATTACATGAGTCTTTATCGACTTGATTCAAGTAAGAAAATCATCCATTTGAATACTACTATCTATCTAAGAATTAATCACTCATTGTGAAGAAGATTCTTTAACCAAACTTGTTCTTCCCATTGATTTCATTGTGATTTCATTGATCAAGATCCCCAATCTTTATCCACTAAGATTGCATCCAACATGTATCAAGAATTATTGATAACACACTCCATCACTCACCTTCTACGAATATTCCACTCACACATCCAAGAAACTTTGAAGCTTCTTGCAATGCCACCAAAAATCCATCAAGAATTGACTTCTAATATCAAATAATGATTATCAAAGAATCATCTAGCAAGAACAATAATTATGGGTGAAGAAGTTTCCATAAAAACCATGTTTAACACTCTTCAACAACTTCAACAAGTGTAATACCACCAATGCACAATTGTAGCAAGTTCCTTCCATTTAAAGCCAACTCAAAATGATAGAATTGAGGGTATACAACTAAGAAAATATCTAACATATACACAACACAATGGAAGCCACTAACAATATAGTAGAAGGCATGGTAAGGAGGGTAGTCTAAGCTCGAGGTAGGAAAATCAATAATCAAATGTAGTATGAAGAAAGGGAATAAGAGAATGGATCCAATAAATTCATCCATAACCTAAGAGGTAAAGTAAATCATCCACTAGGGAATAACCATTTTGAAGATAAAGGTATAAACCTCGATCTACCAAATATCTATGATGAGTTAGATGTATAATTATTTTTTGAATGGTTGCATGAAATAGAAGCAATATTTGAGTTTATAGAGTATGATGATGAACTTAAGTCTAAATTATCAACTCTAAAATTCAAAAAAATTGCTATGTTTTGGTATGATGACCATAAGAGAACTCGTGAAAGGCATGAAAAAAGTAAAATCAAATCTTTGGAGAAATTAAAGAAACACCAAAGAAAAAAATTAACCCTATGGAGTATGAGTAAGAGATGTGTATCAAATTGACAACTCTTAGATAAGTACTTCTTTGTGTAGAAGAATACACTAGCAAATTTGAAATAATAGCACTCTTATGTGACATGCGAGAAAGAAAGAAGAAAAGGTGTGCTAGATACTTAAGTGGCCTTAATAACTTGATTAGGTATAAAGTTTAAATGTCTACCTATTATTCTCTCAATGATTTGACTAAGTTGGATTTCAAATGTTAAAGATAAACTAAGTCCACTAAAGCCTATAATAATACTAGTGCTTTGACTTCTAAATCCACCAAAACTTATTCGAATACATCTACATCAAGATTTGGGACACATTTTTATTTTGCTAATGACAAAAAGACTAATAGTAACCGAGATGAAAAAGGTAAAAATAAAGTGAATGAAATGTCTAATAATGAATGTTTTAAATGTAAGGGATGTGGTCATTTTTCTAGATAATTTCCTAACCCAAGGGTTTTAACCTTAAGTGAAATAGAGAACATAGAACCATGTGTTGATAATGATGAGCTAGAAACTAAATCTAATGATGATACCGTGAATATGTATGAGGAATATGGTTATCCTTTTCATATACTTTAAAGGATATTGCCAATCTATCCTAATGATCATTCTATAGAAAGGGATAAAATTTTTAAAACTAAGTGTAGAATTAGTGATAAGGTTGTAGGGTCATAATATATAGTAGTTCAAGTACTAATGTTGCTAGTGAAATAATGAGGTATTATGTGATATTTTTCCTATGAATGCTTATGGCATATTGTTCAGAAGACCATGGTTATATGATATAAAAGCTACCTATAATGGTGTGACTAATGAATATCTTATTCTTAAAGATAAAAATAAATATAATTTGAAACCTTCTCCATGTTATTATGCACAACCACCCAAGACTAAAGGGAGCTTATTCTTACATGAAAAATAAATAATTAATTACATTGAGGAGGAGGGTGTTTGCTATGTCGTAGTAGTGAAAGAATCTTAGTTTGGGGAGAAAAATTCTAACAATTCCAACCATAATACATTGCTTGATGAATATAATGACTTATTCTCGGATGAATTACCTCCCGGACTACCATCTCTTAGAGATACAGAACATGTTATAGATTTAATTCCTGAAATGGCTTTACTTAATTGACTTACTTATAGCTGTAATCTAGAGGAAGCTAAGGATTTACAAAGACAAATCCAAGAACTAGTGAATAAAGGTTATCTGAGAAAATGCATGAGTCTTTATTGTGTAGTTGCCTTATTAGTTCCAAAGAAATATGTGCTTAGCATATGAGCATATATTCTAGAGTCGTAAATAATATAACTATCAAGTATAGTATTCCTATACCCAGAATTGAAGACATTCTTAATAAACTTTGTGGTACACGTCTGTTCTCCAAAATTGACTTAAGAAGTGGTTACCATAAAATGAGGATCAAGGAAGGGGATGAATGGAAAACAACCTTAAAAGTAAATATTGCCTTTATGAATGGGTTGTTGTGCTTTTGGGTTGAGTAATGCACGTAATTATTTCATGAGAATAATGAAAGTAATTATTCATGTTTTCCTAGGTTATTTCATTATATTTTATTTGCATGACATTCATGTATATAGTAACAATGAACATGATCATCTTGTGCATATAATTTAACTATTTAGTAAATTAAGGGAGACTAAACTATATGAAAAATTGGAAAAATGTGAATTTATGCTTCCAAGTATAATTTTTGTTTGTTATATTATTAGTGGTGAGGGTATTAGAGTTGGTCCTATAAAGATACAAGTTATGCAAGAGTACCCTATTCCTAAGGATATCCACCAAGTGAGAAGTTTTCATGGGTTAACTAGTTTATATAGGATATTTATTAAAAATTTCCCTACTATAGTTGCACCTATTACTCAAGTCAAAAAAAGGAGAATTTATTTGGGGAAATAAAGACACTAAAGCCTTTGACAGCCTCAAGAATTAATTGTGCAATACTCTTGTATTATCTATTTCTAATTTTGACATACTCTATGAGGTAACTTGTGATGCTAGTAGGGAAGATAGGACAAGAAAAAAAGGCTAATTACATACTTTAATGAAGATTTAAATGGTGTTAAATTGAAGTATTAGACATATGACAAGGAATTCTTTGACATCATACGTAGTTTAGAGATATGGAGTTATTATTTGAGACCTAAACCCTTTGTATTACATTCCAATCATGACATTTTTAAATATTTACATATTCAAAAGAAAATAAATACTAGAAATACAAAGTAGGTAAATTTTTTATAGCCCTTTGCATTCTCTACCAAACACTTAGATGGAAAATAAAATGTAATAGCTAATGCTCTCTCTCAAAGATCTATACTACTTCTCATGTTAGATGATAAATATAAAGATTTTTTAATGCTAAAAGAGATATATCCTAATGAAGAATATTTTCATGAGGAATATGGGGCATGTTAAGAAAAGGGGCACCATGGTATAGTAGGCCATTTTTGTACTCAGAAAACATTAGAGTACTTGTAAAAGGAGTTATAGTAGGCCATTTTTGTACTCAGAAAACATTAGAGATACTATAAGAGAATTTATATCAAACACATATGATAAACAGTGTACAACTTATAGTAAACTAATGTGTTACTTGTAAAAGGAGTAAAAGTTTTTTTTTACAAAGGTTTATATAAACCATTAACTATACCTGATCAACCATGGGAAGAAGTTAGGATTGAATTTATCTTAGGGTTGACTAGAACACAATGAATAAATTTTCTAAAATTGTTCATTTTATTCCCTGCCGTAAGGCTGATGATGACACACATATTGCTGACTTATATTTTAAGGAAATTTTAATACTTCATGCATACCCAAAATTATTTTTTTGGATAGAGATGTCAAGTTTCTTAGTTACTTTTGGAAGACGTTATGGAATATGTTAAGCACTAAGTTGTTATTTAGTACTTCACATCATCCACAAACTGAAGGACAAACATAGGTTACAAATCACAATCTTGGCACTTTCTTATGAGGATTGGTAATTAAAAGTACTAAATATTGGGATATGAAGTTAGCTCGTGGAAAATTTGTTTATAATCAAAATCCTTCAAGTACTACCCATTCAAGTCCATTCAATATTTCATATGGGGTGAATCCTTACATACTAGTTGATATGATACCTTAGAAGAAAAGTGAACATAAAATCTATGATGTCGAGGAACAAGTGGAGTTCTTCCAAAAGATTCATCAACAAATCAAGGATAAAATAGAACAAGCCATTGAAAAGTACCAAAAATAAGCTAACAAACACCGCACTTAGTAGGTATTTTCTCCAAGTGATATAGTTTTCTTATATTTGCAAAAAGAAAGATTTCTAATCTAAGAGTACATAAACTAATGTCAACATCAAATGGACCATTTAAAATCCATATAAAATTTAGAGCAAGTGCTTACGAACTTGAACTTTCATAATCACATGGCTGTGTTTCGAGGACATTCAATGTTGGTGATTTTTCTCCTTACTTTAGTGATGTCAATTTGAGGGAAAAATCTTCACAATTTTCATGCATCATTCTATTACCAAGATGATAAATATTTGACATACTTGATTTTGGAACCAATCATATTATATGTCTTTGATAATCATATTAATAATGTGACTAACCCTAATAAGTTTACTTTAAGTCATTCTTATAGGTATGTAAGATATTTGTAGGAATAAGATCAAGCCACTTAAGATGTCAACATACGTAAGATTTTGTATGTCACAAGCTATTCTGAATAGAGCTATTATACTTGAATGTCAACTCCACAAGCCAAGAGACTTAGTCAACATTCTATTCATCATCCTTGTGTTATATTAGGGTTCTTGTTAATTGTTTTCTTATACTAATTAGCTTAAATTATTTTTAATATTATTTGTTGATTCATGTATTATATAGGGTATAGATACATTTTCTACACTAGTTTATATGCTAGTTATCTATCTTAGTATGCCAGTTAGCGGTGTAAGGCATCCTACAAAAGGCATGAGTGCCGACACTTGTAACATTTGGTTGAATAATTTGAAATATAATTCAAGTATTTAACTTGTCCATTCCTCTCTTTTGTTATTGAATAACCCTAACTATGAATACTTTGAGTAATCTTAGATAGGATGACATTCAATATATTAACTTCTTGTTGAATTCTTTATCAATTCTTGCATGAATATTCTCTTTTTCCGTCCTCTATTGCAACTAACAATCCTTATATCATCTTCATTCATTCAAATCTTCTATTCCATAAGAAGATTTATGCCACCTTTCAACCACTACTATAATATAATCCTTTCTCCTTTGTGTCATTGGTAACCCTATAATAAATCCCATACTAACCCACTCTTATGATTGAATAGGAACATATGAAGGAGTATACAAACCAGTATGGAAGAAACCCATACTCTTTTAGCAAGTCACACTTCTTCCAATAATACCTTGTACTAATTTTATCATTAACGGTCAATGAAAATGATCCTATAACATTTTCATAGTTTTATGAACACCAAAATGACCAGCTACACCCCCTCATGTCCTTCCCTAACAAGAAAGTCATAAAAAATAGAATGAGATATACATAACTTATTAAGTTTCAACAGAATTTCATATTGAAGGACATGATTACCATAACTATGATTTTTTTACATGTATCATAAATCTCAAAGAAATCTTCATCTTTTGCATATAATTCTTTCAACATTTCAAAACCTAATAACTTAACATCAAACTAAAAATTATGAAAGATCTTCCTAATAATGCATTTTCAACCACATTTTCTTTACCATTAAAATATTTGGTAGAAAACTAGAAGGATTGTAAGAGACTAACCCATTTTTCATTTCTAGGACTAATTTTCTTTTTTCTATAAAAATATTTTAAACATTTATGTTCCAAATGCAAAACAAATGATTTAGGTCTTAAATAATGACTACATGTTTCTAAGGTTCTTATGATGACATAAAATTCTTTATCATAAATTAAATAATTCATTTTTGGATCCATTTAATTTTCATTAAAGAATTCAATAACACATTTTTCTTATGAGAGTTCACTCTTATACCTACCCCACAAGCATCACATGTAACTTTAAATAATTTATCAAAGTTAGGTAAGGATAATACCGGTCCATTATATAGATTTTATTTTAATGTCTCACTAGCTTTATTTGTACCCACTCCCTATTTAAAATCTCCTTTAGTCATGAGATGTCTGATTAGCATTACAATAATCTAGAATTCTTGGTGAATCTTTTATAAAACTTGCTAGTCCATGAAAAATTTTCACTTCATGAATACCTTTGCTACTTACAATATAACAAAGTAAAATAATACTTGAAAGCATAAAGTCACATTTTTCCATAGATTTTATTTCCCTTAGCTTATCAAATAATCTCGATAAATGGATAAGACAATCATTCTCATTTTTACTAGACATAAGTATGTCATCTAAGTATACCACAATGAATTCTCTAAGAAAAAGAAAAATAACTTCATTCATTAGTTCAAAAACGAACTAGGTGTGTTATAAAGCCCAATAGGAATCACATTTCATTCATAAAGACCATATTTTGTTTTAAAAGGAATTTTCCATTCCTCCCTTTCTCTTATTCTCATTCGATCATATCCAATCATTAGATCAATTTTAGAGTATACTTGTGCTACACACAATTCATCTAACATGTCATTTAATCTAGGCATAAGAAATTGATATTTAATAGTTATATTGTCCTTAGCTCTAGAGTCAATACACATGCACCACGTACCAACTTTTTTTTTAGAACAAGTAATGTAAGTACACAACATGGACTCATGCTCTATCTCACATATCCCTTTCCTATGAGCTCTTGTATTTGTCTCGATAATTCTTTAGCCTATTTTAGATTACATCTAGAGGTAAGACAACAATGTAAAAACATGTTAGGCATTAAGTCTAGAGCTTGTTCTATTCCTCTTTTACGTGGTAACCCAAATGGTAAGTCATTAGAAATTGCATCTTTATATTCATCAATAAGCTTATTTAATTGAGGATTACTTTCATTTTTCTCCTCTTTTTGGGATTATTTGATAATCAAAGCATAACAAGTACATTCTCCCCTAATATATTCAATCATTGCCTTTTCATGTAAAATTAAGCTCTTTTTATTTTCAACTATGTTAACTATTACACTTAGAAGATTTAAGTCTGTGCTTTTTCTTATCCTTTTCATTGAGGTACTCATTAGTAATACCATTATGAATAACACATCTATCATATTATCATGGTCTACCTAGTAAGCTTCCACATGCATCCATAAGTAAAATATCACACAACACATCATCATGATAATTACTAATTTAAAATGAGATTAGGTTTTATTTAGTTACCTTGATTCCTTTGTCTCCTTTAAGCCACTGAAGAGAATGAGGCTTCTGAGACACACTTCATTTAGTCTTGAGTATCTTTTGTCGTTTATTAAGTTTTTCATTAGCTTAAAATTTAAAAAACTCTTTGCGGCACATAACAAGTGTTTCCCTCATCCTTAAAATTACTTCATTTTGGTTTAAATTAAGGTCTTAATCATGAGTCTCCATAGCTTCAATCACTTGTATGGACAACACTTTTTCATCAGGGCATTGTTTAGCAAATTGTCTATATTCTCGGTATTTAAAAAATTACTTTTTAGATACCTCATTGACATTGGCCTTTCATTTATCCTATCATTTAGATGCATGATTCTTATTAAACTTTAGAGAACTTGAGGTACCTATCCCATACTTTGTAACTTTTGCACTCGAGTAGTACTCTATAGAAGAAGTACTTTGTTTGGAATGATGCTTAGTGAACTGGATTTTCTTTTCAAATCTAAAATATAGCTTAATCATGCAATGAATAGAATCATATAAACAAGTTTATAATTTTTCTTGAATCATCATGTTAAGGCCACCTAGAAATCTAGCACACATTTTTTCATTTTTCTCATGGATATCACATATAAGTGCTAATATTTCAAATTACCTCACATATTCCTCTACACTAAGAAGTCATTATCTAAGAGTAGTCATAATGTAGGAGCATCTAATGATTTTCATATCAATTCTAAAGGTAAGGAAGAATTATATTTCTTAATGTTGGATCCTATCATATTAAATGTTCTTGATAATTTGTCTATGCTTGGTGTTGAAAACAATTCAAGTTGTTCTTGTAGGTATGTTACATATTTGCAAGAAAAAGATGTTAATACACCTTAAAGTGCACAAGTATTCAAAGAATTCAAGACTATGGCATACATGGGATAATAATTTACAACAAGAAGATATGATTATGATTCTCATTAGTTGTATTAAACTTGTTGTAAACCCTAACCCTAAGTGTATTTTATGTAACTTTGGGTTTGATGTAATTTCATGTATGTATCATAGTTAATTGTATGGCTTTGTAATGATAATCATTAATATCATTTAGACTATGATATTGTGATTAGGATTAATATTAATATGGGATTAATTCAAGTCATTAAATGGGCTTGAATTAAGGGGAAACTCAACTGATTTGAGCCTTCCTATCCTATATATACACCTATTTGTACCATCAAAAATATGAATGAATATACAGTATTTTTTAACACAAAATTGAGCACATAAAGGTCTGTGTTTATCTCGCTTTTGAGTCTTATTTGAGCAAGGAAAGCCTAGGGAAAATTCCATCCTCCATTGATATCAACCATCCGAACCACTGAAACCTATTTCAGCATGTCGAATTCAACCAGCAACTCAACCTGATTTCTTTGATTGTAATCAACATTCAACCATTGTTTCTTCTACTTCATTTCGTGGTTAATATCTCCAATCAATAGCAACTGATCCAACCCTTCCCCTCACTTTGATTACACATCATTATTGGTATCAAAGCTATGGCTATTTTGGAAGGTGTCAACAAAAAGCCACATGCAGATAGGTTATCGCATGTGTGTGTTCTTGCATCAAGAACTCACCGGTAGCTTGATCTTTTCATTGAATTATTGCATCTTTATGATCTTCTTGAATCACACTTGAAGTTCTTGGTTTAATTTCTTAAAATCTTGCAACAATCTTGTTGCATTTTCTCCAACCAAAGTGAATCATCTTCGACCAGTGCTGTAGTTCCAGTCACAACTTCCTTGGGTGTGTTGCCTTGTATTATTGCGAGTTTGTTCATCCCCAGATTTCCTTTCCCTCGTATTTCATATCCCTATCTATGCATAATTATGTTCTAACCCATTCATTTCATTTTCATTTCGTGTACCAATCTGGAAAGGAAACCATAACCCCCGAGACCTAGAGTGTATTTTAGTACACGACTGTAAGTGTGCATGTATCCTCGAGTCATTTCCTCTCATTTTTCTCTCAAAGGACCACTCTATACTCTCCTATGTGTCTTCTCTACATTTTCTATGAAGCCACATGTTCGAATCTTCAACTTGAACACGTGTATATGTTGAAGAAATATGTTGGCACTCTATGATTTTATGTGGCTAAAATTTTGGGCTATATAAGAACACCACTTCCAAACTTTGTGTTCCTGCCTACATTAGGTGTTCTTGTGGTTAAATCTTCTCATTTATGCCTAATCAAGGATCGCAGGTAGTGATAATTACTTTGATTATGAATTAGCAAAAGTTTTGTGGTTGTTTAGTTGCAAGAAAAAAAAAGTCTAGCACCTACACATTTGTGGAATCCATTATGTGCAACAAAAAGAGTTGTGTGTCAACCTTCACCATGGCAAGTGAAGAAGTTTGTGCCTTCATAGATTCAATCAAGAGTCTCACCACACAAATAGATGCTCAATTGCATAATCAAAATACACTTCAACATCAACTACAAAGTGTGGAAGCTAAATTGCGAACAAGAAAAGCATAAACCATGGTAAGTTCACATGGAAACCACACATGATAGTGTGGGAGGAAGAATGAAGCCTATATACCATGCAGAGAGTGGAAATGGAAATTACAACATACATCACCATGAAGATGGAGAGGATTAGATGAGTTCCTTTGGCTCAAGCAACCAAAGAAGACCACCTACATTTCAAGTAAGACATGCATACCATAAAGATCAAGGTATTAAACTTAACCTTCGTGAATTTTATGGTGATTTGAATGTGGAGTCATTTTTTGAATGGTTGTATGAGATTGAGGCTATTTTTGAATTTAGAGAGTATAAGGATGAAAGAAAATGCAAACTAGCTACTCTTAAGTTCAAAGCGTTTGCTCGAATTTGGTATGATAATTTAAAATGAACAAGAGAAAGACAAGAGAAGTCAAAAATAAAATCTCGGAAAAAACTTAAAAAGCACCTAAGAAAGAAATTTGTACCTAGTGAGTATGAGCAAGATATATATGTTAAAATCATTACTCTAAGGCAAGGTTTATTTAGAGTAGAAGAATACACTAGAGAATTTGAAAGACTAGCCCTTATTTGTGATGTTCATGAAAGAACATAACAAAAGTGTGCTAGATACTTAGGTAGCTTGAATAATTTTATAAGAGAAAAGGTTGAAATATACTCTTATGATTCTCTTGAGGACTTGATTAAATTGGCTTTGAAATTTGAAAGACAAAACAAATCAACTAAAGCTTATGTTAAGTCTAATGCTTCAACTTCAACTAAACCCTATTCTAACACCATCATACCTAAATTAATATTTTCATATGATAAAAAGAATAATCGAGATGATAAAGGTAAAAATAAGGTAGTTGAAATGGCAAATAAAAAATGTTTCAAATGTAAAGGATATGGACATTTTGCTAGAGATTGTCCTAACCAAAGAGCATTAACCATGCATGAAATAGAAAACATGGAACCATGTAGTGAGGATGAGGATTTAGAAGTTGAATCTCCTAATGAAATATAAACTATGGAAGAAGAAGAAGAAGAAGAAGAAGAAGAAGGAGATCCATGATGTGTAATTCAATGAGTTTTACAAATACAACCTAGTGTTACACCTACTCAAAGAGAGAAATTTTTTAAGACTAAGTGTAAAATAGGTGACATGATTTATAGACTCATAATTGATAGTGGTTCATGTACAAATGTTTCTAGTAAAGCAATGGTTAAGAAAATTGGTTTGGGAACTGCTATTCATCCTAAACCCTATTCTTTAAAATGGCTAAATAAAGATAAAGCAGCTAAATTAAACAAAAGAGCTTTACTCACATTTTCTATTAGAGACTATCATGATGAAGTTCTATGTGATGTTTTGCCTATCGATGCTTGTGGATTAGTTTTAGGTAGAACATGGCAATATAATAGAAAAGCATCTCACGATGGGGTAACTAATGAATATGTGGTAAAAATGAAAAGTAATTATATAGGCTAACACCTTCTATATGTGATCATATTCCTTTGAGTGATGACAAAAAGAGATTATTTTCACATGAAAAGGCTATGGAGAAATGCATAGAAAAAGAAAGAATTTGTTATGCTTTAGTTTCTAAGGATTCTAAACCTAAAAAAAATTGAAAATCCTAATCTAATTAAGCTCCTTGATGAGTATAATGATGTATTTCCTAATGACTTACCTCCTCGATTAACACCTAAAAGAGGTATAGAATATGTCATTGATCTTGTTCTTGGTATGCCTATTCCTAATAAACCGACTTATAGATGTATCCCAGAAGATTCTAAGGAATTACAAAAACAAATACATGAGCTTATGGATAAAGGATTTGTGAGAGAAAGTATGAGTCCTTGTAGTGTTCCTGCTTTACTAGTGCCTAAAAAGGATGGTACTTAGCGTATGTGTATAGATTCTAGGGAAGTGAATTATATTACTATCAAATATCGTTTTCCTATGCCTAGATTAGATGATATGCTTTATGAACTTTGTGGTGCACAAGTATTTTCCGAAATTGATTTGGGGAGTGGATATCATCAATTAAGGATTAGAGATGGAGATGAATGGAAAACTGCTTTTAAAACAAAATATGGTCTCTATGAGTGGATGGTTATGCCTTTTGGGTTATGTAATGCACCTAGCTCATTTATGAGAATTATGAATCAAGTTCTCTGACCTTTCCTTGGTGATTTCATTGTTGTATATTTGGATGATATTCTTGTGTATAGCAAAAAATAGTTATGACCATCTAGTACATTTGAAGAAATTATTTGATAAGCTAAGAAAAGCTAAACTATATGGGAAACCTGAGAAATGCGATTTTATGCTTCCAAGTGTAGTTTTTGTAGGATATATTATTAGTGGAGAAGGTATTAAAGTAGATCCTAATAAGATTAGGGCTATAAAAGAATGGCCTATCCTTAAGAATATCCATGATGTGAGAAGTTTTCATAGATTAGCTAGTTTCTATAGAAGATTCTTTAAGGATTTTTCTACTATAGCTACACCTATTGTCAACTCATGAAAAAGGGTCAATTTTATTAGGGACAAGAAGCTACTCAAGCCTTTAAAACCCTCAAAAATAAACTTTTTCATGCCCTTGTTCTATCCTTACCCAACTTTAATCTTCTTTTTGAAGTAAATTGTGATGCTAGTGGAGTTGGAATAGGAAGAGTACTTTCCCAGGAAAAGAAACCTATAGCATTTTGCTCTAAAAAGTTGAATGGAGCCAAACTTAACTATTCAACTTATGACAAGGAATTATTTGCATCATACAAAGTCTAGAGACATGAAGTCATTATCTAAGACCAAAACGATTTGTCTTACATTCAGATCATGAAAGTTTAAAATACTTACATAGTTAAAAGAAAGTTAATCTGAGACATGCAAAATGGGTAAATTTCTTACAATCCTTGGTGTTCTATCAAACATTTAGATGGTAAAGAAAATGTAGTCGCCGATGCTATTTCTCGTAGATCTACATTACTTGTTATGATGGATGCAAAAATCTTAGGTTTTGAAATGATAAAAGACTTATATCCTAAGGATGAAGATGTTAAGGACATGTTTAGTGCACGTACAGAAATTGGATACCATGGAAATTATATCATACAAGATGGATTTTTGTTTAGACTAAATAAACTTTGTATTCCTAGATCTAGTTCAAGACTTTATAATCAAAGAAATACATGAAGGTAGCATTGCGAGACATTTTGGTATACATAAAACTATAGAATTATTACAAGAAAATTTCTATTGGCCACGAATGGTTGAACATGTACAAGCCACGATAAGTAGATGTTCTACGTGTCAAAAAAGTAAGAGTTACTTTCATAAATGCTTATACACACCTTAACCCATTCCTGATAAACCATAGGAAGGAGTTAGTATGGATTTTATCCTAGGGTTACCAAGAATGCAACGTAGTAAAGATTCTATTCTTGTGATAGTAGATAGATTTTCTAAAATGGCTCATTTTATTCCATGAAATAAAATTGATGATGTCATGCAAGTTGCTGACTTGTATTTTAGAGAGGTTGTTAAACTTTATGGAATACCTAAAAGCATAGTTTATGATCAGGATGTCAAGTTTATGATTTATTTTTGGAAAACTTTATGGCATATGCTTGGTAGTAAATTGTTATTTAGCACTTCACATCATCCACAAAATGACGGTCAAACTGAAGTAACTAATAGATCTCTTGGTACATTATTAAGAGGTTTAGTTAATAAGAGTACTAAAGATTGGGATGTTAAGTTAGCTCATGCAGAGTTTGTTTATAATCATAGTCCATCTAGTACTACTCAAACTAGTCCATTTGAGGTGGTGTATGGAGTGAATCCTCACATGCTTATTAATATAATTTATTTGAAAAAAGGTGATTTACAAGATTATGAAGCTAATGATAGAGTACAATGTTTTCAAAAGCTTCATGAGAAAATCAAAAATAACATTGAAAAAGCTAATACCAAGTATAAAGATCAAGCAAATAATCATAGAAACTCTTATGTATTTTCTCCTGGTGACTTAGTTTGGTTACATTTGTGTAAAGAAAGATTTCCTAATTTAAGTAAGAATAAACTAATGCCAAGAGCTGATAGACCATTTAAAATACTAAGAAAGTTTGGAGATAATGCTTATGAACTTGAACTTTCATATCATTATGGCGGAATTTTAAGAAATTTTAATGTTGGTGATTTGTCTCCTTATTATTCTGATGAAAATTTGAGGGCAAATTCTTCTCAACTTGGGGAGAATGATGCAGGAGCATCTAATGATTATCATATTCATCTTAATTCTCAAGTAAGGAAGAATTATCTTTCTTAATGTTGGAGCCTATCATATTAAATGTTCTTGATAATTTATCTATGCTTGGTGTTGAAAATAATTCAAGGTGTTCTTGTAGGTATGTTATACATTTACCAGAAGAAGATGTTAATACACCTTAAAGTATCCAATTATTCAAGGCATGCAAGATTATGGCATACATGGGATGATACTTTACAACAAGAAGATATGGTGATGATTCTCATTAGTTGTATTAACTTGTTGTAAATCCTAACCTTAAGTGTATTTTATGTAAGTTAGGGTTTGATGCAATTTCATGTATGTATCATAGTTAATTGTATGGCTTTGTAACTTTAATCATTAATATCATTTATACCATGATATTATGATTAGGATTAAGTATTATATGGGCTTAATTCAAGTGATTAAATAGGCTTGAATTAAGGGGAAAACTTAGTTGATTTGAGCCTTCCTTTCCTATATATACACCTACTTGTACCGTCGAAAATATGAATGAATATACAATATTTTTAAACACAAAATAGTATTGGAAATATTTCCCTTTTGAATATTCTTTGAGCAAGGAAAGCCTGGGGTAAATTCCTTCCTCCATTGATCTCAACCATTCGAACCATTGAAACCTATTTCAACCAATCGAATTCAACCAGCAACTCAACCTGATTTCTTCTATTGTAATCAGCATTCAATCATTGTTTCTTCTACTTCATTTCATGGTTGATATCTCCAATAAACAAAAACCAATCCAACCCTTCCCTCCACTCATGCTCTTAAGGTACAAATTTATTTCTCAATTGTTTTTTACACTTATCCTAAGATTTAAATTTTTATTTGCCTTCTAATTTAGGAGCATCTAATGAACCTAATGATGGTCATGTTCATATTAATCCTCAAGGTAAGGAATTTTTAGCTTTCTTAATGTTGGATCCCATCATATTAAATATTCTTGATAATTCTTATATGCTTGATATTGAAAAACATTTAAGTTATTCTTGTAGGTATGTTACATATTTGCAAGAAGAAGATGTTCATACACTTTAATGTGTACAAGCATTCCCAAAATTGCAATACTATGACATACATGGGATGATACATTACAACAAGAAGATGAAGTGATGATATTCATTATTTGTATTAACTTATTGTAAACCCTAACCCTAAGTGTATTTTATGTAAGTTAGGGTATTACTATAATTTCATGTATGTATCATAGCCAATTGTATAGCTTTGTAATATTATTACTTAGTATCATTTAGCCTATGATATTATGCTTTGGATTAAGATTAATATAGTCTTAATTCAACCATGATTAATGGGTCAGATTAAGAGGGAATAATCGGCTGGTTTAGGCTAGCTAACCACCGACTCCTTCCTTCCCCTATATAAGCCTTTTGTGTGCATGATTGTATACAGAATTGAATAAGAATTTTTTATCAAACATTGAGCAAAGTTAGCTAAAGTATAATCCTCCCTTTTGGGTTGACATTGAGCGAGGAAAATCTAGGTTTTAACCTTCCTCAACCTATCTTCAAACTCGACACATTTGAAGGTTGTCCAAATCTATCGAGTACCTTCTACTTGTTTCATTAATTTCTTCACCTATACTCCAGCAAATTACTTCATTTCTTTTGCATTAGTTCATGGGTGAAAGCTTCTAATACAAATTTTGATCCAACCTTATGTTACTTTGATAAAAACCACATTACCTTCCCTTTCTACAGTCTTTCTCAAGTGATCATACTATATCCTTGTAAACTTCTTAAACTTAAGAGTAGTTAGTTCACATTTTTAGTCATCCTAATAATCATTGAATTCAAATATATCATTCACGTCATGTAACCAATCAAAAAAATAAATCAATAAAATGGAATAATAGGTTAGGAGATAGAGTTGGCAATATTAAGATTTGATCACTGAATCTGAACAATTACAAAGCTTCAAAATTAAATCTAACTTAAAATCAAGATAAAAGCTAGAGCCAAAATATGAATTAGAGCATTCAAAAATTTCCTTTAGGTCAAGCTCTGTTAGGTTTAAAAAGATCCCCCATAATGTATTCTCTTATCTTCTTTATACCAGGCAAAAAAAAAGAAAAAAATTGACACCCAACACACCTTGGCCATGTTGGATATTGGTTAACACATCCTAGCTAAGTTGGGGTTAGAGACGGAGTAATCTATGGAAAGCCTACATGACAATATTAATCAACACTAGCATGCCATGTAGGCTCTAAAAAATTTATTTTCATAATTTTTTCTACTTTACTTCAACACTCCTATGTTGTTAGACACTAGGAGATTTTTTAGCCTCTTCCCATGCATTTCTTGATTCCCGCTTTACTCCATTTAACTCCAACATTACCTATATGATGCTTAAAGAGAGTAGTAACATAATGCAAGGAGCTAAACTAGGTTAAAATATAATGAAATCATGCAAAAGAACAAGTAAATGAGGGTAATAAATGATTATAAAATTGAAAGTATTTGAGTTTATCACTAAAGTAATTTGACCACTAAAGATTAAATCAGGGATCATTGGACCTTAGGGACATGACCCAAGTAAGTACTATTCATTCTTCAATTGTATATCTCTTTCATCTTCACTAGCATCATAATCATCATGAAATACATGTGTTGAGGAGTATGGTTATTAGTCATGTGGGTTAAGGATGCTAGCATATCCAATGATAATCTACAACTACCCACAAAAGTTGTATAGGCTAAAGAAGATGATACAACCATGTGAGTCATTATCGGTGATGTAAGAAAATTTATATATTCCATAGATAATGAAAAATCTCCATAACTCAAACCTCCATATCCTAAAATTCCTACATCGACCATAAATGATGGATGACATGCATAGTTCCCAAATGTTAGAATGGTATGAGCTTAATGATTAGACATTGGTTGTTCACGAGCTTCTTTATATTCTTGTTGTTTTGTAACTTTTTATGTTCTTGTTGGATAGCCTTTTTTTCCTCGCTATATCCCTGTTGCCACATTTTTTCCAACACTTCTTAGACAGGACATCAGAGCAGGTAGTTCTACAACATTTCTATTATGCGGTGAGGGAGCGGTAACATAATGACCCTATGTTTAATCAAGCAATGTAACACCCCCATTTCAAAAACCAACTACTCATTGAAAAGTATGTGTGGAAGCTAAATAAAATGAGGGAATCACCACCATATCTAGTGTAAATAGGAACATAGTTCTGCTCACACTAGATATTAAGGCTAAGTGAAAAGAAAACACGCAAAACATACTTATCAATTAAAACCAACCAAATAGAAAATGTTACTACAACTAAAACCATGAAGGGAGTATACTAAAATTAATACGATAAATGAAACTCTGAAAGTCACCACCACTCTTACTTTTTCCCATCATGTATTCTATCAACACCTTGAGTAGATTCATACACAACTTTCACTAGATCATCTATTCACCATATACATCATGGATCATCACAACCACATTTAAACTATGTAACAAGTTAGTTAGGGGACTAGCTAATTAACACATAAATATGAAGGAATAATATTGTATGTTCACATTTATACAAGTATATAAATCATAGATATACACTTAAATCACATAAAAAAACCACACAATTATTAATCTTTTTTTAGGTGATTGTGACATCCAATTTTTAAGTGGGTAAACTAACTAGGGGCTCACCTAGTAAATCAAAGTCCGAAGACCTACCACTAACCATAAGCGGAATATAAATTATAATTAGGTTATCCCAATGGACATATTCTAAAGGGAATAACAAAAATCCGAAGACCTACCACTCGGTTATCCTATCATTAAGTGTGCACATCTCCTAATAAGGTCCGAATAGGCCTATAGGGTATACGAGGTGCCTTAACTAGATATTGCTGGCAAATAAATACATATTCACAAGAGAACAAAGAAAGGTTATTGCCTATCCCCAAATTTAAGAAGCTAAAACCCGATGGACCCAAAACCTACTTTATGTTCCACTTTAAGATATGGTATTTTAGTTAAGTGTAGTCGCAAAATCTACCATATTAACTTTACTTTATCCACTTATCATAATGAGTAACTTTCCCATATTATATAGAAATATACCTAGTTGGGGTCATCAATTCGTTCACAAGCTAGAAAAGACCAAAATAAAATAATTATCCAACCAGCACTTCAAATAAATAAAGAAATGAATGAATAAAAGTCAAAGTTTCTTAAGCTCCAATTATACACTAACATAAATAACAAAACATAATTCAATCATATAAGATACGAGCCTTTTAATATATTTATAATAAATAAAGCAGCTTTATAAAATCAAATTTTATAACCATATTATATTTATATATAACACACTTATGAAATTATAATATTTATATAAAATCAATTAGAAACCCACATTTATACTAAATTCATAAGAAAAATAAAATATCATCCATGGGGTAATGTGTGTGGGAGGGTGTAATTCTCAAATTAGTGTTAATATAGTTTGATTATGTTAGTCTTGCGTAGAAGATGATTTGGTGATGATGTATTAGGTTTTAAAATGCTCGAATGGGATGGAAACTTGATGGTGAGTATTTAAATAAGAAAAGTAGGATTCATTGATGATGGTTTAACAATGATGATGGTTCAAATGGAATGTACTAATTAACATATACATTTGATGATGGAATGATGATGATGATATTTGGTTTCAAAATTTAGGGTTTGGATGATGGTTAGAGCCATGGTTTAGGGTTAGGGTTAGCATTTGGTTCGAAAAGAATGAATAAGGTTGTATTTGGTTGGTATGGAAGATTAGGGTTTCGAATGGAAGGTTTAGGGCTTCGGTTGTGTATATTGATTTAGGGCTTTGATTAACCACAAATTAGAGTAGGAATTTAATGGAAATTATGGAAAGAAAATATGGATTAAGAATAGTAGATAAGATATGGATTAATCTCTAATTCACATGGAGGAAGAGATTAAGACTTTCAAGCTAAACAGTTCACACAGATTTGATTTTCTTGGCTTTGAACTCACAAAGACTTCACTTGTTTTCAACTTTATTGTTGATCTTAAACTTCAATTAAATTCTTTATTTGCTCATGTTTGAAATTCATGTAGATTATAACATTTCTACCACTAGCTAAAGTATAGTAAAAAAGATTTCAAGCTAAATGATAGTATGTTACCTTTATACTAACTTTATGCTACTTTATGCTAACTTTACGCTAACTTTATTATCCAATTTTACTAATTAATTAATAAATTAGCTAAATTAATAATGTTTCTCAAAAAAATTGCCAATAAGCTCCCCATTCATGTGGTCACTCCCTCTTTACATGCCATGGATTCCATGCACATGTACGTAGACACTTAGTTGATTCTAACAATATAACCATCCATTGGCCTTCAAATTTATGGGATACACTTTACAAATGAAGAATAATTTGTTCCCTAATTATGAAAGTCAATTCTAGAGTGCTTGCTCCTACATCATTCTCCCTTTGTTGATTTGAATTTGCCCTCAAATTTGAATCTCCATAGTAAGGGTTAATATCTCCAACGTTGAATGTCATTGATATCCCGCCATATGAATCTAGCAAATCGAGCTCAAAAGCATTCTCTATAAACTTTCAAAGTACTTTGGAAGGACCATCTTCCCTTGGAATAAGCTTTTGTTTCCTTAGATTAGGAAATCTCCCCTTCCTCAAGTGTAACCATACCAAATCTCCTAATTAAAAAACATGTTGACTCCTTTGCTTGTTTGCTCTTGTATTGTACAATTCATTTGCCTTCTCAATATTGTGCTTAATTTGTTGAGGAAGTTTTTGAAAGAAATACACTATCTCCCGTGCATCATAACTCCTCACTTCACCCTTCTTCAATGGCACCATATCAATCGACACATATAGATTAGTACCATATACTATCTCAAACGAACTAGAGCTTGTTGTAGTAGAAGGAGTTCGATTTTAAGCAAACATTGCATGTGCTAACTTGACATCCCAATCCTTAGCACTCTTACTCACTAATCCCTTTAGCAAAGTACCCAAAGTTCTATTAATAACTTTGGTTTGTCCATCTGTTTGAGGATGATGTGACATGCTAAATAGAAGCTTCATTCCTAGCATATGCCATAAAGTCTTCTAAAAATAGCTTACAAACTTCACATCTCTATTTGAAACAATACTTGTTGGAATTCCATGCAACCTCACAATCTCATTGAAGTATAAATCCACAACATGGGTAGCATCATCGGTCTTGTGACACGAAATAAAATGACCCGTCTTGAAAAATCGATCCACTACAACCATAACAGAATCCTTCCCTTGTTCTGTCCTAGACAATTCCAAAATAAAATCCATACTAACACCTTTCTATGGTTGATTAGGCAAAGGTAAAGGTACATATAACCCTTTGTGAAAGAACTCTTGCTCCTTTAACATGTAGCACACTTAGAAACCATGGCTTGTACTCCCTTTTGCATTCTCGACCAATAGAAATATTCTTGGAACAATGCCAAAGTCCTATGAACTCCAAAGTATCCTATAACTCCTCCTTCATGCACCTCTTTGATTAACAAGTCTCGAACAGAAGTCTTTGGCACACATAATTTGTTGTGCTTGAACCCATCTTGAATAACATAAGCTTCAGAACTCCCATACTTCTTGTATTCTTCGAAGATCATAGCAAAATCATCATCCATGGAATATTGACTCTTCAACATCTCAAACCCCAAAAGCTTGACATCCATCATGGTAAGTACCATGATCCTTCTCAATAATGCATCTGCCACAACATTTTCTTTACCATCCACATGTCTTGTAGAGAACACAAATTTCTGCAAGAAGCTTATCCACGTAGCATGTCTTGGACTCGCCTTATTTTAACCATGAAAATACTTCAAACTCTCATGATACTAATGAAGATTAAAAGGCTTGGGTCTCAATTAATGACTCCATGTCTCCAAAAAATGCACAATAGCATAAAACTCTTTGTCATAGGTCAAATAGTTGAGTCTTTTGCCATTCAACTTCTCACTAAAGAAAGTAATCAGCTTCCATTCTTATGAAAGCACACCCCCAATGCCTACACCACTCGTATCACATATTACTTCACATAATTTATTGAAACAAGATAAATATAATACCGGTGTGTTTGAGAGCTTTGTCTTCAAGTCCTCAAAATCCTTTGTCACTTGATCATTCCAATGGAAATCTCCTTTCTTCATCAGTTGTATGATAGGTGTTGCAATGGTAGAGAAGTATTTAATGAACCTCCTATAGAATGAGGCCAACCCATGGAAACTTCGTAGACATTAGTAGGAATAGGCCATGATTATATAGTTTCTACCTTTGACGAATTAACACAAATACCAACTACACTCACAATATAACCAAGAAAGATCATCCTTTCCATCATGAAATCACACTTCTTTATCTTACCATTTAGCTTTACCTCTCTAAGCTTGTCATGCATCCTCTTTTAGTGTTATATGTGCTCAAACTCACTCTTGCAATATACCAAGATATCATCGAGGTAGACAACAACAAATACCCTAACAAATGGTCTAAGTACTTCTGTCATCAACCTCATGAAGGAACTTGGTACATTACATAACCCAAATGGCATCACCAACCACTCATTCTACCCGTACTTAGTCTTAAACTCATCCCCTTCCCGTATCCTCATTTGATGATAACTGCTTCTAAGATTAATCTTTGATAATACCTTCGCACCATCCAACTCATCTAACATGCCATCTAATCTTGGCATAAGAAATATGTACCTAATTGTTGATGGCTCTAAAATCAATACACATCCTCCACGTACCATCCTTCTTAAGCACTAATAAAGATGGAACATCGAATGGACTCACACTCTCCCAAATATAACCTTAATCTAACAACTCTTGCACGTTTTTTCTATAGCTCCTTAGCCTCCTCTAGATTACATCCATAAGATGGCTTGTTCGGTAATGGAACTCCTAGTATAAGATCAATAGCATGGTAAATACCTCTCAAAGGAGATAGCCCACTTGGTAACTCTTTTAAAAAACCATCAGTATATTGTTTCAACACTTGTTGCAATTTTAGATCCATATTAGCATTCTCCCCTCGTTGGATCTCTTTGACCACTAAGGCATAGCATATCTTCTCATCTTTGATAGCTTTATTCATCTCACACTCCTTAAGGATCAACAACTCCATATTATTCTTCTTTTTTCCTGTCCTACACTAAACTTCTACCTTCTTTGTTTCTTCCTTTTCACTCCTCAAAATGAATCCTTCCCATCTTGATTAGGTTTGAGCCTAAACTTCTTTTGGCCCTTACACACCACATACTCATTAAGGACCCCATCATGTACAACCATCCTATCAAATTGCTATGGCCTCCCTAACAAAATTTAACAAGCATCCATAGGCAGAATATCGCATAAAACATTATCAAAATAATTTCCAATCTTAAACGAGATAAGAATTTGCTTAGTTACCCTTACGCCTTTATTTTTGTTGAGTCATTGTAGTAAATATGGTCTTGGATGACCCTTAGTCTCCAAACCAAGCTTTTTCACCATCTTCTCACCAACAGCATTAGTGCATGAGCCACTATCAATGATAACTTCATACAGTTTATCACCAATTCTACATTTGGCCTTGAAAATCTTCTCTCGTTGAGTAAGTAAAGGTGGTTGTTATACTTGGAGCACCCATTGCAACACATAGAAATCCACTTGGCCTTCTTCTAAAGCATCCTTCGAGCTATCAGTCTCCTTTAAAGTAAAGATCTTCATTCTCTTCACAAGCCTCCATATTTTCTATCTCCTTTAAAGTCAACACCCTTTGGTGTGGACAATCCAAGCAAAATGGCCATAACCTCTATAATTGAGTCATTGCTTGTTCACCTTATCAACCATTTAATATTTACCCTTTTCTTCACAAGCTAACTTCCAAGCATGGTCTTGGTTTGCAACTTGAGAAATTGGTGGCTGCAACACAGCCTTGAAAGTCAAACCATATGGACCTTTGATGGTTTAACAATGATGATGGTTCGAATGGAGTGTACTAATTAGCATATGCATTTGATGATGGAATGATGATGATGTTTGGTTTTGAAATTTAGGGTTTAGATGATGGTTAGCGCTGTGGTTTAGGGTTAGGATTAGGTTTTGGTTTTGGTTTGAAAAGAATGAATAAGGTTGTGTTTGGTAGGTATGGAAGATTAGGGTTTCGAATGGAAGGTTTAGGGCTTCGATTGTGTATATCAAATTAGGGATTTGATTAACCACGAATTAGAGTAGGATTTTGATGATGATTATGGTAGAAAATTATGGATTAAAAATAGTAGAAAAGATATGAATTAATCTCTAATTCACATAGATGAAGAGATTAAAACTTTCAAGCTAAGCTGTTCACACATATTTGATTTGCTTGAGTTTAAACTCACACAAAGTTAACTTGTTTTCAACTTCAATTCAATTATTTATTTGCTCATGTTCAACATTCATGCAGATTATAACCTTTCTATCACTAGCTAAAGCATACTTCAAAATATTCCAAGCTAAAAGATATTATGTTATCTTTATGATAACTTTATTCTACTTTATACTAACTTTATGCTAAATTCATTATCCAAATTTACTACGTAATTAATAAATTCGCTAAATTACTAATGATGCTAAAAAAATTGCAAATAAACTCCCCATACATGTGGTCACTCCCCTCCTTGCATGCCATGTACATGCACGTAGACACTTAGTTGCTTGTTTGTTACGTTTCTAGCAACATTACCATCATGGGACCTAAATATTGTAACACCCCCAAAATTTACAACTGAAAATTTTCATTTAATGAAAAGGTTTAGTTGAAGCAAAATCACCAAAAACGTAAATTATGGAGATATTACCGCCACACTTAGTACTAGACCGGTTCACTTCTACCGTTCCAGTACCAAGTGCTAAGGCTGATTGGGATAGACATCAAACACGATTCAATAATTAAAACGAGCATTCACAAAATAAATGAGTCGTTAACCGAATAAGAAATCAAAGTGCAGTAATCAAAAGGTACAACTTAATAGTATAGTTTTAAAGTACCAAACGATAGAGAACATCATACAACAAAATAAAACAAAATATAATAATACAGGAAAAAAAATGGATGATGGACTCCGACCATGTCACTCTCAACCCCCAAGCTAGGTTCAGGCTCAACTCTCAACTCCACTCGATGCCTCGTAAGCATCGTAGGCATCGAAGACATCGTCCCCTACCTGCACAAACTCAGATGGGTCTTCTGCTCGTGGAAATGAGCAGCACCTATGAAACGGATGATCAGTACGCTACGTACTAAGTAAGGTAACAAATGCACTAAGGCCAGCATACACAAAAACACATAACATAGCAGACATGGCATAATTACGTAAACAACATGCAGTAACATAGATAAAGAAGACCGGCTATGGACCGGATAACTTATTCTTTAGATCTATGATAAATATAATCGATTCACATCATAGTCTTTATCAATCCATGTAAGTGCGGGAACCCCACTATTATTTGCCGGTGGACTGGTCATGCAGGAAAAAAGCTCTTGGCCACTATTATTCACCAGTGGACCGGTCATGCAGGGCAATGTGCTCTGGCCACTATTATTCAGCGGTGGACCGGTCTGGCCCCGACTCACATGGTGTTCTACTACAATTACTTCGTATCTTTTCCATGTCTTATCATTATTATGTTTGGTTTATTGAGCATGGAAACCCCCACTATTATAGCCGGTGGAATAGTCATGTAGGGCAAAATGCTCTTGGCCACTATTATTCATTGGTGGACCGGTCATGCAGGGCACCCTGGCCCTGGCCACTATTATTTGCTGGTGGACCGGTCTGGGTCGGGCTCAACATCTTCCTCTTTAAGTGATTAGTGTCTTAATCGTATCTTAATCGAAAGTATTTTTCCCTTGACATGCATGGCTAATTATATCCACACTTATTCTCCCAATAGTGCCCATCCCATATTTTAAGACTTCTACACCTCCTAACTCGCCCTGACATCCTTCCCTTAATCCACTTCCTCACACGAGGAGCCCAACTCCTAAGTGCATGGGTCAAGGCCCACTACCTTATACCCCAAGGTTCACTCACTGCCTTACCTTAGGGTTTTCTCCTGAAACCCTAATTTGGGCCTATGTGGCCCTTCCTTCTCTACCTCCCACAACCCACACTATTTCAACACCCCACATATCATGATCTTTAGACTCAACTCTCCCCTCATACGTCACTCGTCCTCATTTATTTTTATTATTTTCTTTTTTCTTTTTCCACCTTCTCAAATTAGGGTTTCCTCCCAAACCCTAGTCTGGTCTCCTACGCACCCTTATACTGCCCCACGTACTAATTTTCACCCGAAGTCCCCAGTTACCCAGACAACTTTTCCATTGCCTTCCTCACGTCCCAAAGCCACTTTCCATACATAAAGTTTGCTTTTGTGCGGACCATAACCATCCCATGCAAAACCCTCGATATTTATCATGCCAAATCTTAAAAATTTCCATGCAAACCCTAGTTCCTCCCACTCTTTCATTCTATTTAATTCCCACCTTCTATTCATCAGTCATGGAGCATGGGTTATTTGGGTCGCTCTTACCTACGTTAGCCAACTTACTTCCCCTTGGTTATCTTAATTTTCCATTTTTCTTTTTCATGCCTCCAACCCACATCATAACATCAAATACCCTAGCATGCATGTCCTAAGGGCCACATCACATCACATCACAACTTGTAGCATATCCATATTAGCACATAACAAAAGAGAGCACATGAACATACCTCTGTTCTAAGCTACGCTACACATAAAACAGTTAAGATAATAGCATATAAAACACGACATATAATTATACAGGTAATTATACAAGACATCCAAGGTAAGTAAGACACATAGCACACAGGTGGCCTTAGCTACACCCTTACCTAAAATGTCGCCGGGCTTGGAGCACGCTCCTACGCCTCTTGAGGGTTTTGACTTGATTCACCTATAAGAGGGAAATAATATGGGTTAATCTCCCTCTACTATAATTACCATAATTTCCTATCTTACCCCTATCATGGCCTAATACTAAGGCTATTAATGATAATAGTAGTTTTATAATTAAAAGTAGGGTTATTATTCTCAAATTAATTAATCATGCCGCTACTAACCAAAGTAAGTCTTAGTAATATTAATAGTATTAAAGTAAGGGTTTCAATATTACTAATAGTAATATTATTATTAGTTTTATACCGATAGTAATATCGACCCCAAATTCTAGTAATAATAATAGTAATAATAGTGATGAAAATAATATAAAAAGTAGTGGCCATAATGATACTTATATTAATAACACTAGTGGTAGTAGTAGTAATAATATTGACAATAATGTTGGAAATGATAATAATAATAATGGTAATGATAGTATTCATAACAATAATAATAATAATAATAATCATAATGATGATGATGATGATGATGATGATGATGATGATGATGATGATGATGATGATGGTAAATAATGATGATGATGATAATAATAATAATAATAATAATTAATAATAATAATAATAATAATAATAATAATAATAATAATAATAATAATGATGATGATGATGATGATGATGATGATGATGATGATGATGATGATGATGATGTTGATGATGATGATGATGATGAAAATGATAAGAATAATAGTAGTAGTAGTAGTAATAATAATAATAACAACAATAATAATAATAATAATGAGAATAATAATAATAATAATAATAATAATAATAATACTAGTGATGAAAATGATGAAAAATAATATAAAAGTAAGGGCCAATGTTAGTATTAGTATTATTAGTTACAAAGTAATGGTAGTAATAATGATAATAGTAATAGTAATAATAATAACAATAATAATAATAAAGATAGTAATAGTAGTAATAATAATAAAAAGTTGTAGTCTTTTACATACCATTAATTAGAAATCTCTTCGAAATGAGAGTTAGAACATAATAATAATAATAATAATAATAATAATAATAATAATAATAATAATAATAATAATAATAATAATTGTAACATCCCAAAATTCACTACTTTTTTTTAAAAGCGTAAGCAATTAAAATAGAATCACTTAAAACCTGTGAATTCTGGGAATGTTACCGCCACACTTAGTACTAAATTAGTTCTCTCCGACCATTTCACTATCAAGTGCATTAACCAATTGTAAAACAAAATCAGAGTACGCATCAAGAATCATGAATCAAATAAAAATCAGAGTGTGAAATCAAAATTCCTCGAAGGGAATAATCTTACAATCAATAAAAGATTTATTGGAAACACTTAATATAAATAATGAATCATAAGAGGGTAATTTAATACACCAGAAATAACACAATGATATAAAATCACATGAAGAGGAAATACGGCCACAACACTCTCGAAACTTTAAGCCAACACATGCTCGACACTCAGCCCCAACTGATGTCTCGCCCACCTGCATAAATTCAGAAAGGCATACTGCTCGTGGGAATGAGCAGCACCCATGAAAAGGGTGATCAGTACGCTACGTACTGAGTAAGGTAACCGAGCACTAAGGCCAACACATAAGCACATAATCCATGCAGAATAATAACAGGGCATAATCATGATAACATAACTCATGTGATCATCCAGGTAAAAGTACAAAGGCCCATCTATAGTCCGGATTATTTATTTAATTAATCTTTTATCATAAGTCGATTCACACCATACCTTTTATCAAATCCATGTAAGTACAGGAACACCCCCACTATTATTGCCGGTGGGCCGGTCACTTGCAGGATAAAGTCCACACCAATATTATTCGCCGGTGGATCGGTCACTTGCGGGACAAAGTCCACACCACTATTCCTGACCGGTGGATCAGTCTGGTTCCTGCTCACATGGTGTTCCACTGTAAGTAATTAGTATCTTTTAAACGTTTGTAACTCTGGTTTGTTTTTATTGAGCTCGAGTCACCCCACTATTATTACCGGTGGGCCGGAAACACATAGGTACAAAGCCTGACCACTATTATTACCGGTGGATCGGTTACACATAGGACATAATGTCCTAACCACTATTTCTGACCGGTGGATCGGTCTGGACCCGGCTCAATAATCTTCCACTTTAAATGATTAGTGCCTTAATTATCTTATTCAAAGGCTTTCACCATGGACATGCACGAATCACAATCATAAATTCCATATTCATCATCATACTTACACTTTAATCACCACATACATATGATAACACAAAAACCCTAATCAGCCACACCAAACCCTAATTAACCACAACAGCCCATAGTTAATCATTCCAAACCCTAATTCAGTCTTCTCCATACCCTTAATTTGCTCCACGTGCTATTTTTCATCCCAAGTGCTCAAACACCCAAACAACACTTTCATTACCTTCCTTACATCCCAAATTAACTTTCCACACGTAAAGTTCATACCCATGCAGACATTAATCTCCCCATGCAAACCTTCGAACCTTTTTCATGCAAACCCTAAAATTCCACGTGAAACCCTAAATTCAACCATGCAATCCTAATACCGTCATTCAACCATCAATGCCACCATGTAAACCCTAATACCACCATACAACTATAAATACCACCATACAAACCATGATTTCGTCATACAAAACCCTAAATTCAATTCATACAAAACCAAAGATTCATCCATACCAAACCTAAATTCAAACCATATAAAACCCAAAGATTTGTCCTTACCTTACAATTGATTAGATTCTCCCATTCATAACCACAAATTAGATTTTCCCATACAAGACCCTAAGTTATATTCTCCCACATAAAATCATAATTTAGAATCTCCCAAGCAAACCATAAATTAGATTCTCTCCCACGAAACCCTACATTTCCCATTTTATTTTTCCACCCATAAATCATTAAGATACTTAGGTCAACTCACATCTCTTGGTCAACTTCTTTCTCCATCCTTATTTTTCATCCTTTACCCCGTACAAACCATACCAACATCCTCACATGCATGTCTTTTAGGGTTATTATTCCATACACATAGTACACATGCCATATAGCAACACAAAAGCATGCTTGGACTCCATGCCATACCAAATATGCAATAATTACAATAATAACATAGGATGCATAACATATAAGGAACACAATGCACATTAGCACATAAAAAGGCCTTAGCACCCGTTACCTAAAATGTCACCGGTCTTGGAGCACGCTCCTACGCTTCCTTAGGGCTTTGACTAAATAATAACATATTAATAAAATAACTTTAACAAAATTCTAACTTTCATAAAAATAATAGAGATATTATAAACCTTGTTAATATAGGGTTAAAGACTTTACCCTAATAATAATAATGATACTAATATAATAATATCAAAGATAATAAAACTAATATCAATGAGAATATAAATAATAATAACAATAATAATAATAATAATAATAATAATAATAATAATAATAATAATATATAAGCTTTAAAATTTAAAGTGGGGTTTCGACCCTACTTATAACTAATGACTTACCATTTATTTAATATTAATAATAAAGTTAATAAAATATATAATAATATTGAAATAATAAAGATAATGATAATATTATTATTAATGGTTATAAGAACAGTAGAAATAATAATACTAAAATAAATAAGTGCGAATGTTAATACAAAATTAGGGTTCAGCCTTAGCCATAAATAATAAAATGTTAATAATAATTATTCTAATAATAAAATATAATTAAAATACAATAAGGCTTCAGCCTTAGCCATAAATAATAATAAAACAATAATACTACTAATAATAATCATAAAACATATTAAGAATATAAATATTAAGAATAATAATAATGGTATTTATATGCAAATAATTGAAATAAATTAAAATCAAGGCTTATAATAATATGGAAAATGGTTGAGAGAGTCTAGGGTTCAACCTTAATCTGGTGGGGATAGGCGGCACCGGCGGTGGTGCACGGCGGCGGCGGCGGTGGCCGGAAAATAGAAGAAAAGAGGGAAAGATGGATGTTGGGAAAAAGATAGGGAGAATTGAGGTGAGATAAGAGGTGTTTATGGTTTCCCAGGAGTAGAGGGACAAAATGATGGTGGTGGTGCAGCCAAAGGTGGTGGCGCACGACGGAGGACGGTGGTTTAAGATTTCGGGGTAAAAATTTTGGCGAGACGAGCAACCAACTTTGCATGGTTATGGAGGCCGGTGAAAGAAGAATCGAAGGTTGAAAATAATTTAGTTAACTAGAGGGCGTTGCAGGGAAGAATTTGGGATGATGTGGTGGCGCTGAGGTTGGCTAACGGAGGTGGAAACGGTGTTTGAAGTTGCGGTGGCCGGCAACTCGGTCTTAGGGTCTCGGGGAAGAAAAACTCTAAAAACTCCTATAACAAGGCTATTTATAGATGTTGGAATGGATAATGAGGAGCTGGAGGTCGACATGGAAGTGTTAAATGCAAGAATTTGGGTGGCCGGTGGCAGAAAATAGTCGGGCATCGTTTGGTTTGCTTCGAATTTTTGCGAGGCTGGGGAGAAGAAACGGGCGAGAGATAACGGATGAGAGTTGTGCCAATTTATTCCTGGAGTTAAGAGGAAGACAATGAGGCAATAAATGGCCGGTATTAATTACCGTAGTCGGAGAAGCCATTGATGGGTCGAGAGCTTGCGTCGCAGCGACGGAGGAGGAGGGAGGAAGAAGGAAGAAGAAAGGGAGGCAGGCCTATCGGCCGGGAAAAGAAAACATAAGAGAGAACCGGGCCGGTCGGCGTGGTGAGGGTTCATTAAATGAAACGACGAGGTTCGGGCGTAAAACGGGCGAAATGCAGCGTGTCGGCAGGTGAAAGAAGGGCGACGGGCGTGGGCTAGGCCGAAGAGGAAGAAGAAAAGAAAGACTGGGCCGCAGCTGGCCCAGTTCAGGGAAAAATAAGAGGAAAAAGAAAAAGAAGAAAAAGAAAGAAAAAGAAAGGAAAAAGGAAGAAAGAAAAAGAAAAAGGGAAAAAGGAAAGGAGAAAAATAATTAGATTAGGGCCAAGTAAATTAATCTGAAAATTTAGGATATTTAAAAAATAATAATATTTAAATAAAATAATATTTAAATCCCTTTTTTGGCTAAATTAGGATTTTTAAAAGGTTTTCCATAAATTCCATTTTAATTAGCAAAACACCCTAATTTTCTTCCATTAAATTATTTATAAAATTAATATTAATTTGGAAATATTTTCTCTTTCTTATTTTAAATAAAATAATTTATTTAGTTAATTTCTAAAATAAAATCCTTAATTAGCTAGAATACCCAAATTCTCTCCTAATAAAAATACTTATAAATTTATTCTTGATTTTCCCTAATTAATTTCCTTTTATTTTAAATAAAATAAATAAAATAATTTACTTAATTAACTTTTATAATCAAACCTCATTTAAATATACTATTTAAAATTAGGAATTTTTCGGGGCATTTCAATAATAATAATAATAATAATAATAATAATAATAACATAATAATAATAATAGTAATAATAATAATAATAATAATAATAATAATATTATTATTATTATTATTATTATTACTACTACTACTACTAATATTAATAATAGTTAACAATAATACTATTAATATTAAAAATCATTAACACTTCTATAAAAGGGTTTAATGGTTAAGAAATTGGAACACCACCTAGGCTTGGTGGTGGAGACAGCGGCGACAACGGCGGTGAAGGAAGAAGGGTGGTGGAGAGATGGATGTGGAGGCTAGGAGAGGAGGAAGTAGGGGAAAATAGAGGTGTGGGGAGGTAGAGTAAGGTCCCTTGGTTGTTTTGGGGGGTAGAGGTGGCGCTACAAGTGGCGGAACTGGCGGCACAAGGTCGAGAGGGGATGTTCGGGAGGGTGAATTTGCATGGCTGGGGTGGCTCATGCAGGGGAAGGCAAGGAAAGAGGGTGGCTCGGTTGCATAGAGGGTAGTGTAGGGAAAGTTTTGGTGGCCGGAGTGGGCGGTGACGACAGCTGACGGCGGAGAAATGAGGGGTTGATCAGGCGATGGTGCATGAGGTGAGTTTTTGGGCTGCCAAAATCAAAACCCGATTATAGCAGCCTTTGGGGCTATATATAGCTCAATTGGAAGGGAAAACAACAAAGGGGAGTGGGAGAGTAGGGGGAAAGGGTTATGGGTCTCCGGTCGATGAGGGTAGGCTGGTGTAGGTCTACCTTCGTAGGCCATTTCTTGCGGGGGAAGAAGGAATGGCACGCAGGAGAGGGGAGGAATGGCCCAGTCGAAATGGAGGGTAAGTCAATGAGGAAGAGAAGGGAGGAATGGCCGGAGTGGGCGGTGTGGTTGGTGGTGAAATTCCTAGCGCCAATTGAGGGAGTTGTAGGGGCGGGAGGTAGAAGACGACACAAGGCGGGCTAGACCGGCGGTCTAGGAAAAAAAGAAGAAGGAAATGGGGAGGTCGAACCGGCCGGGAGAGGGGAGAAAAGAACGACGCGACTTGGGCCGTGCAGGGAAGGGGAGGAGTTGGGCCAGCGGAAGAGAACGAAAGGAAAGAAAAGGAAAAAAGAGAGGGGAAAAGGAAAAAGAAAGGAAAAAGGTGGGTTGGCTTAATTAATATATTTTGGGTATTTTGGGATATTTAATAAAATAATAATATTGAAATAATAATTAAATCCTCTTTTTAGGTTAATTTAGGGATTTTGAAGGATTTTTTCTTAAATTCCATTTTATTTAACAAAATTCTCAAATTTTCCTATTTAAATCATTTATTAATTTCTCCTAGATTTACCTTAATTAATTCCCTCTTATTTTAATAAAAAAAATTATTTAAATAATTTTCCTAATAATTTCTTATTTGGCCAAAATTCCCTAAATTAGGGTTTTAGGGTATTTCAAATATACAAAATCATATACAGACACATAATTTCATATATTTAGGTAAGATAATTTATAGCAAACAAGTGTGTAATTAAAATAGGCATGGGCCCACATATACATATATATCTACATATATAGGTTGAAAGTAATATTACATGAAAAGAAACTCACACAATTAAACTTATTAGATTGGTATTCCTAAAGTAGGATTAATACACTATTAATATTAATAAAGGTAGCACACATACTTTATAAATAAATTTAGTTAATGGCCCAAGTTTCATAAATTAATAAACTTCTAATGTAATCCCCAAAAATTTTAAAAGCCTATAATTTAATAAATAACTTTTATTTGAGATAAATTAGCTTTTAAATTAATTTAATTTAATTATTTTATGGATTTTTTAGTATATAAAAATTGATATAAATATTTAATAAATTAAAACAAATATTTTGTTATTTTATCATACTCTTTTTATTCAAATAATTTTTCAAACTAATATTTTACTAAAATTATTATTTTTAAACCCATATATTTAATTATATTAAATTAAATTATAAAATAAATTTATTACCCAAAAATATTATATTTTATTATTTTATAAATTAAATTATTTTATTTTTCCTATTTTTCCTTTTCCTTTTCTCCCTTTTTCCATTATTTCTCCTTTTTCCTCCTTTCTTTCTTTTTCCTTCCCTTGGGCCACCAACACCTCGGCCTGCCTCTCCCCCTCGCACCTGGGTCGCATGCCTGCTTCTTCGCCTCCCTCTCCTTCTCTCGCGTGCATCGCCTGGACCGTCCTCCCTTCTTTCTTTTCTTTCCTTTCTCCCTCGACTGGGCCAGCCCACTCCCCTCTTCCCCTTCGCCCGACCTGCATGCAACACCCTCTTCTTCTTTTTTCTTCTTCCCTTCCCCCAACGCCATACCCGACCACCTCCACCATCTCCCACCATACTACCTACAACCCTCCTCCCCCTACTGCTTTCCCTCCCTCCCTCTCTCTCTCTCTCTCTCTCTCTCCATTTTTCCTACCCCATCTCGGTCCCACCACCTCTCTCTCTCCTCGCCCATGCCCCACCTCCCCTTCCCTCTCCTACTATTCCCATACTCCTACCACCCTGCCGCCACCCTACTAAGCCCCATATCCCCTTCCTTTCTCTTCCTTTTCTTTTTCTTCTTCCCTCCTTGCTTCGTCCTACCATTTTTGAGCCTTCCTTCCCCTTCACTGACCTTCTTTCTCTTCTTTTCTTCTCCTTCCATTGCCCTCCCTATTTTTACACCACCACCTCATTCTGCCGCTGCCACCGCCTCACTAGCCACTTGCACCACCCTCTACCTCACCATTGAGCCACCACACCACCCCTCGAGCCACCCTTTAGCCCCCTTCTTCCTCTCCTCTTCTTTTTCTTCCTTCATAGTAGCCACCATGCATCTCCTCCTTCCTTCATCGTTCCACCGCCTCTACCGCCACCTAAGCCACCAAACTTATCCCTGCAACCTCTCCTACCACCCCCAAACCTCCTTTGGTCGAAACAACAACTTGCAGGCCTTCATTTTCTCCCTCCCTTTTCCTTCCTTTTCAACCCCATCCACCTCGGCAGCCACCTTTGCAGCCTCATTGCCGACGCCGCCGTTGGCCATCATCAACCTATCCCCGACCACCCCTTCCCTTACCCCATATCCTCCCCCATATGCCTTCTTTCTTAGCCCCAAAACCCTAACCCAAAAACACCACTCTCTTCTCCCTTTCTTGACATTTCAAGCCCCTCCCCCTCATTTCTTTGCATGCAGCTCATACTGCATGAGTAGTATGAGCTGTTGCATGCCTTAGTATGTTTTGTTTAATAAATTTTAAGGTATAATAATATTTTAAGTTAAGTATTTCATTAATTAAGTTCTATGAAGTCTTATGCTTTGGTTTTTCTTATTTCTAATATAATAAATATTGATATTATTTTTAGGTATTGGTTTTGCTAATAAAAGTTTGAATCTTTAACCGGAATACTGGTAAGGTTCATTTTTGCAGGAATTAAGGTAATCATTAAACTCCACTTAAACACATAGATAAACGTATGGTAGCACATTAAGGTTGAATATGTAACTTTGCATGATGAATATTGTTTGCTATATTATATGTAGTTGCTTACATTGATTGATAAAAAGGAAAGTGTGATAATTTATATGCTATGTGTGGAAATATTGCTTAAGGAGAGAGTTTGGTTATTAATGAAAAATGTTAAGCACTTATCCATAATGTGTTATGTTATTGTGATCATTAAAGCATGAATACTATTATTATAAGCCCTGGGGGTATTTTAGTAATATGTCTTGTGCAATAATGTGGCCTAATATGTGTGGGTACTAATGAGTATTATATTAAATATAATAGTTGTGGAGTTGGATGATGAAAATGAGGTATTAATATTAATATTTCATGTAGTGATGATAATTTAATATAAGTAGTGTAATAAGGGGAAAAATGATAATTTGTAAGTGAAAAGGGTATTATAGTAAATTTGGAAAATTAAGGATATTATGGTGATGATGGAAATGAAGGTCAAAATGGAAATTTTATAAGTAAAAGGATAAAATGGTAATTTGTAAGTAAAAGGGGGAAAATGATAATTATAATAATGGCGAGGGGTAAAATGGTAATTATAATAATGCAGAATGATAAAATGGTAACTATAATAAGGGAGAAGGGTAGCATGGTAATTACAATAATGGAGCAGGGTAATTTGGTAATTATGATAATAGAGAAGGGTAATTTGGCAATTTAACCAACTAAAGGGTAATTTGGTAATTTTTATAATGGAGAAGGGTAATTTGGTAATTTAACCAACTAAAGGGTAATTTGGTAATTTTCATAATGGCGAAGGGTAATTTGGTAATTATGATAATAGACAAGGGCAATTTGATAATTTAACTAACTAAAGGGTAATTTGGTAATTTTGATAATAGAGAAGGGTAGTTTGGTAATTTAACCAATTAAAGGGTAAAATGGTAATTATGATAATGAAGAAGGGTAATTTGACCAACTAAAGGGCAATTTGTTAATTATAATAAAGGAGAAGGGCAAATTGGTAATCTAACCAACCAAATAGAAAATATGTTAAGTGTAACAATTATGAAGGATAGTTGGTGACCTAATAAGTATAGGTGATAACTTGGTAACCTAAATCAAACAAGGGATATTTTGGTAAGTATACAACAAGGAGGGTAATATGGTAATTTGCAAGAAAGGGATGACCTAACAATTATATAAGTAAGGGATAAATAAGTAATTTGTATCTAACATGTTTTGGTGATAGCAGAATTTCATAATATGACCCAAGTAACACTGAATAGTAAGATAAGAGTATTTGACAATTAGTAAGTATCATGAGAATGAATCCTAAATTAGAATTGGATGAGATTATGATGGCCTTAATGATTCCTCTGTGTTGCCTTGGATAACCGTTTGAACGATATCAGAACGATTGAAAGTGAATAAGTATATGATTGTTGTGCTTTTCGTGATCACCATAATTAAGGCACTAATACTTAAAGTGAAAGAACTCAAGATCAGGAATGATAGCTCCTTAGGGGTCGCTACCCTAAAAACGTGGTTTAGCCCACGGTTATTCTGGTATTTGCTGGTGTGCCTTTGTGCCCCAGCCAGGCCCTATATCTTACTCTATCTAGATCTACGGATCTATTTAGGGGGTATGCATAATTATGGATTAGGTGTCCTTGTTGATAGGATACTGAATTAGCTTTATGCACTAGTACGACTAGGATACCTTTGCATCTCTAGGTTGATAGTTGAAGGGTACTGAGTAACTCATATGCACTAGTGCGATCGGTGTACCTTTGTGTCCCGGGTCTTGATCTCCCTATCCAGACAAATAAATGGAATTATTGTGTTGATTAAAAAGGAAAAACACTAATCTCGCAAAGTTGAGTACAAACTTTGTTTTAAGTGTAAAATCTTGCAAATTTTATCTCATATATTGAAACCTTGAATGATAATTGTGAATGTTTGGTCTTTGACACTACCTTAGATTAAGTACTATCATACTTCTCATCCATTCTGTCTTTTTAACTTTCGATGGTCAATTATCTAATAAGCCACGATCTTTCATTAAGCATGTGCCAATTTATTTAGCATATGTATCAATTTGATGTATTATATTTTACACAATTTTTCACAATAAAGTTCAATTTATTTTATAAGTCTCCAAAAATATTCCAAGATTTAAGAAAAGTTGTATAATCTAATAAACAAATCTTCTATTTACATTTATTAAAATAACATCCAAGTCATTAATAAAATTAATAGAGTAAGATATGCTAATCAATATTATAGATTGTAGAAAAACAAAGACTTATAAATTGTTTCCACCATTAACATAACACAAAAATATATAGGTAAGGAGATGAACAACACCAATTGTCATTCCATGGGACGGGATGATAATATATGCCATTTCTCGAACGAGGCACCGTCAATAATTTTTGGTTTATGGGTAGAGGCACCATCATTGACTATCTATCCTTGGGCAGGTGTAATGATAGTCTTGGGTGAGACAATGGGGGAAGCTACAACAAGTAGTATCGAAGGAGAGCACGAGAAATGGCATCCACCACTGTTCAAGTTGTATAATCTAATTCATTAATAATAAGATATGATAATCAAGATTATAGATCTTAACGGAGACTTATAAATCATTCTTGTATTAACACAAACTAAAAATATAGAGGGAAGGGAAGGAATGACACCGATTGTTGTTCCATGGGACGAGGCAAAGACATCGATTGCCATTCCATGGTTAAGTGCAACATCACTCTTGGGGGAGGCAATGGGGGAGCCTATAGTGGGTAGTATCGGAAGAGAGTATGGGGTAATGACACCCAAAGCTCTCCTCTTGTTTCTACTATTGTACAACAAGCTTAAAAAAATATTAAAAAAATAATTTATTTTATTGTTGATGATGTTCATTTTGGATCTAAAAGAAAAGGAGAAAAGGAGAAAGGAGGAAGAGATCCGAAGATCTAATATCGGAACGGAAGGGAAGGGAAGGGAAGGAGGAAGACGAGAGATGGAAACCTAGGCTGCTGGTGTGGAGATTATAGCAATGATTTAGTTATAGTTAGTGAAGCATGGACAAGACACCAATTAGAGAAATATATTTTTAAAACGTCCTAAAAATATTTTTTGTTTTGAAAGTTTTTGGTGTTAAAATTGGTACCCAAAGCATTCGATCATTTTTTTAAAAAAAGTTATTAATGATTTATATCAAGTAATCTATACAATAATTTTTAATCTTTTTATTTTTTCTATTACTTTTAGCATATTGAATCCTTTTAAAGAAAATGTAATATATGTATTGTTTCCTGCCATTTCTATTTAATTTTTTTTAATAAATAATATTTTCACCTTTCTCTCCAAGTTCCTGTCTCCATCCCGATTAGTGGATAAGGTAAGGATAATTTTAATATTTAATTGTTAAATGTGTTTTATGGAATACTTTTTGATTTTTCAAATAACAGTTACGCTTATAAGAATATTCGCATTAATAATGGGCAAACCTGCCGTCTTGAGTCTTGACCCTTGACTCTCGACTGTAGGGTAATTTGAGCCAACCGTTTCGAAGAATTTGCTCGCTTCTAACTTGCACTAATTCTGAACGCTCACGCAACTATACCAATTCACCTATCGCGCGAAAGCTCGTCAAAATTGAAATACTTTGGATTCGAGTTTCATTCTAGAGTGCTTGCATGAGTAAATTTTGATTATTTGTTAATTCATTTTTGATACGAATACTTTCTGAGTGAGCTAAGCGCTGTTGATTTGGATTCAGGAAATTGAAAGTTCAGAAGTCTAGGTAAATTTAGCTAGCATGGAGCACGCGAAGACAGAGGTAAGTGACTATTTAGGTGAAGAATAGCTGCTACCTTTTTATTATTACCGGTGCTTTTTGTATGGTTTGGTTTACACTATCAATATGCCGTACCGTACTTCTTTAGATTGCGAAAATCCCGAATAAAATGATAATGATTTATACATCTCGCCTATTTGGTTGACATTGATATTTAAATTATTTGCATGGATTTTGGGATGTTTTCACTCAGTTAAGTCGAACCTTTTTTTATTGAAATGTAAGAAGCTTATGTTTTTCTTTCTCGTTGTTGGTTTCAGCATCCCCCACCTCCTGTATAAAACAAACCTCCTTTTTAAATTATTTAAATTATTTGCATGGATTTTGGAATGTTTTTACTCAGTTAAGTCGAAACTTTTTTATTGAAATGTAAGAAGCTTATGTTTTTCTTTCTCGTTGTTGGTTTCGGCATCCCCCACCTCCTGTTCTTCCGTTCTTTTAATCTGCATTACCTTTTTCACTTGCGGTGTTGTCTGGGGTTCAATCCCTGCTGAGGGCTATTGCCCCCTAAAATAATTTTCTCTACTTTGCCCGTAGAAGGGTCTCCTTACTTGAACTTGAATCAATAATTTGTGATGAAAGAGAAAAATATTGCTTCTGTGTTCAAAGCTTCGATCAATTTATTCCCTAATGTTACTGTGAAAAAGTTGCAGTTTATTCTGGGGCATTGATTCTGAATTGAGTACTTCCACTGCCGCCTGCTTTTGTTTAAACATAGAGCAAAACACCAACTGCCTTCATTGTCGGCAAATCCTGGCCAAATGATGGGAAACTAATTGATCCACATTGAATTTAACGAGAACTTCTTAGAAACACTTTTGCACTTAACCGATCTGTGCTCACAGAAAGATTTATGATCTCTATATATCTTACAAGTTATTCATTGACATTGATCAGCGGACTAAATGAGGGCGATTTCCTATTTCTAATTTTGTTGCTTTAGTAGGAAGAATTTCCCTTTGGTATAAGTCCCACCTAGAGTGTCAGTGAGATAACCCAAAAATACTGTGAGGACCTTGTATATCTGAATAATTTTATTGAAATATCCCCTAGAAGAAGACTTGTACATGATCTGGCTGATGTAGTGAACTAAAGGCCAATCAAAACTTCCTTAATGTGTAAGTAATATTATTATAATAATTTACTGAATAATGGCTTCTTCAGTTCATAGGATACTTTATACTATTGCCTGATTGCTACATTATCCCTTTAGTTACATTTCCCCATTGGTTCTCTGAATTGCTTTTTGTGTAGATATTATTAATTTTGGGAGTGTTATTCCCATTGTTATCGACTGAGTACCATCTTTCTAGAGAGTTAAGTCCATCTGCTTAATATTTATTTCTTATATCATGTTCATATTTGATTGTCTGGGATATAAATGTGCAGGATTGTATCAGCTCTGACTTCTGTGGATTGGCATGCGTATTTCATCCAATGTCCTTCTTAAATCCCATTGTGGTGTTAATTTCTATTGCTCTGTATTAGTGTTGCTTCTTGTTTTGGTATAATAGGTTTTGGAAGAAGACAAGCTGCATGTGAAAAAACTTGTGTTGAACAGGCCAAGGCAATTAAATGCGCTCTCATATTTTATGGTACGGGAATGCTGAATCTTGTGGGTTTTTTTTTATAGTCTTCATCTAATGCCCCATTTCTGGTATAATCAAGGGTAAAAATGGTCAATTTTATCCCATATATTGGGTTGAACTCTTCTTGGTTAGATATGAATTGCCAATGTAGATTTTGTCTCCTCTCTTTTTCATTGCTTTGAAATAGAATCCTTTACTTGTTAAGCTTTAGGTTATGCTAGTTTTTTGAACTTGTTTCATTTTAACTACTTTGGAGCAAGTTACCAATTTATGCACTTTACTTTGGTTGTTGCTAAATTGATTCCTTATTTTTATGTTAGGTTTCTCAGCTATTGGAAAAATTTCTTGCTTATGAGAAGGATCCTGATGTAAAATTGATTATGTTGGAGGTATTTCTATGCATTAAAAATCACTATATATATATGCCTGTAACTATGTTAATTAGTAATTTGTTCATCTATTTGTTGAAGAGTTTGTTAGGGTTTTTTGTTTTTGTTTCCCACAACTTAGTCTTGTGGAAAGAGTGCTACACTCTCTATCTCCTTCATTCACTTATAGTTGATATTGTTTTGTATGGGAAAATTGACATGCTCAGAACGGTGGGCACACTAACCTTGTCCTTTTGCTTTCTTTGGGAAGAGGGAACATATTTTATGGTGCACTTTAGCTGGTATCTATAATCTAAATTATTCTGTTAAAAATATCAAGGAACAAATAGAAGACTTAGTTACTCTTATTAAGTACAATCAATAAAATGCATTCTCATACTCCTTTATGCAAGTGTGTGTGTGTGTGTGTGTGTTTTCTAGGTTTTTTATGTGCACTGACTTGCCATCTTTTTGTGCTTTTATTATTATTTTTGAATCATATATGAAATTGCTAGAATTGACTAAAATGAGTTACTCCTAGGACTTATTCTTGAGATTTGTTTAGGGTTGTTAACGAGCCGAGTTGGGGTGTGCTTGGGCTTAGCTCTTTTAATAAACAAGCCTAAAAATGAAGTTCAGACTCGGCTTGTTTATAAATGAGCAGAGTTGACTTGCGAGCTTTTGTGGCAAACAAGCCGAGCTCACGAGCTTGAGTCCAAATTTTTTATGTTCAAGTTCAACTTGTTTAATAAATAAGCCTAGCTAGAACCTTATTTTTAATGCTTGTTTAGCTAAATAAGCGAGCCGAGCAGTTAACGAGTTAAGATAAAAAAGTTCGCAAGTTGACTCGGCTTGTTACACAACCCTATCACTTGTTTGCCCAACATCTTATAGTATCAATTTGAGGCGACAAAAATTTTCAGCTTTTGTTATGTGATAGAGTTGTCAAAGAATGAAATTTTACAGTGTTGTACGATCTTTCTAGATTGCTGTATCAGCTGTTTTGAATTTTAGTGCTTGTTGCTAATTGCTAGCTGGTATCCACTGGTCAACAATGGATAAGGCTGTTTTGAACATATTAGAATGATGTTGATGCGAGTAAATATGACAACAGTTAAATGGGTTATCTTGGGCTCACTATATTGTTTCTGCCATTAGTAGTACCAAATTTTTTAGTATAGTGAACATATATTTGTCTAGCTTCAGTATGTCCATTAGGTTTAAGTTGCCATTATAGTACTTGCATTCTTTTTCTTATTCTTTCATTTGGTCCATGAGTTAGATTAGTGGCAAAGCAAGCGAATGCTCATTCTGATTATATGAATGTTGTCTAGGGAAAGAAAAAAGAAAAAAATGGTGAAAATTTGATAGTTTTCTGCATACTATTGAATTGTTGTTCATTAACCTATAATGGCAGGGGAAGGGAAGGGCATTTTGTGCTGGTGGTGATGTTGCTAATGTGGTTCGTGATATTCGTGGAGGTAAACCATTTTTTACTTCTTCATTTCTTAGAAAATGTTGTCTTACGATACATTTTTGTTCGATCCTAAGGGCCAAATGGCTTCTTAACCTTCTCCATCTTAGGCCCTAGCCTTGTAACTTATTTCCTCCCTTTTTTGTTGTTCTAAAAACATGTTTTCTTGGACTAGGGAATCTATGGCTTACTTCCCATTGTGGAATTTTATTTTGCTAATAACTATCACTATTTATTTGCTACATCTTGGTTTTGTAAGCCAGGTGATGATCATTGACATGTGATGATTGTATCAGGTAGCTGGAGATCTGGTGCAGATTATTTCCATAAAGAGTTTACCCTAAATTATGTTTTGGCAACATACAACAAAATTCAGGTGATATTTCATTTTATCCTTTCCCTTGTGGGCCTATCACATATAACTTTTGTGCAACTGATGCAACTTATCAAATTTGCACATTATTGTGCGAACATGAAGGTTTCAATTCTTAACGGAGTTGTCATGGGCGGTGGGGCTGGAGCTTCAGTTCATGGTAGATTTCGTGTTGCAACCGAGAACACGGTATGTGTCTGAGCGATCTCTCAAGGACTAGTTTTTATTTTTTATTTTTCTTCTTTTTCCCCCTTCGGAAGAAATATTTTGCGCTTACATAGTTTTGCTTGTTAGAGTACTTTTTTCTCTGTGGAATTGTTTGCCCATGGTATGATTTTAGACTTCTGCAAGAGCATTTTGCTTAGTGTTTGAAAATGCAATCCTAAGGCACAAGATGTGAGGGTTTGGAGCTTTTTCGTCCTAGACAAGGCAACATCAACTAGGTGCATCTAATGGGCACTGAGGCGCTAAGGTGTATGGGGCTCTGAGATGAGTGCCTTAATAAAAATTAAACCCCTTGATGAATCTTCGATAGAAGAAAGTGAGTTCATGGAAGGACCTTACTTGAGTCAACTTGCTCGGGGTTGGCCAGGTCTTGATGGTGTCAATCTTGGTCTTGTTTGTGGCTATCCCGCCCTTAAATACAACAAAATGTAGAAAAGTAACTCTAGTTACAAATAACTTGCATTTTTCTAGCTTAGCGTACAATTTGTTGTTTCTAATGGCAAGGAATACAAACTCAAGATGCTTTACATGCTCATTTTCATTTGGATTGTACATAAGTATGTTGTTAAAATGAACTACAACAAATTGGGTATTGAATGGCTTAAGTACCTTATTCATACGTCTCATGAAGGTAATAGGAGCGTTTAACAACCCAAAGGGTATTACTATCCATTCATAAAATCCATTTTTGGTTTTGAATGTGGTTTTCCATTCATCGTCCTCTTTCATTTAGATTTGGTAGTAACCTCTACGAAGATTAATTTTGGAAAAAAGAGAAGTGCCATGCAAACAGTCAAGCAAATCATCAAGTCTAGGTATGGGATACCTATACTTGGTGGTGATGTTGTTGATAACTCTACTATCAACATACATACTGATAAATCCATCCTTCTTTGGTACTAGCAAAGATGGTACCACACAAGGACTAAGGGATTCTCGAATCAATATCTTGGTTAGTAGTTCTTCCACTTGTTTAAGAAGCTCCATGCCTTCTTGGGGATTACAATGATAGGTAGCCTTATTAGGTAAGGTGGCATTGCGTAAAATATATATTTGGTGCTCAATGCCTCGTATGGGGGGTAGTACATGGGGGTAGGCCTTTTGGAAATACATCCTCAAACCTTTCTAGCAAGGCCCTAAGCTGAGGGTCCACGGGTTGCCTCCTCTCATACTCTCCTACTAACAATAACAAATACAATATTTTTCCTTTAGCCAAAGCCCTAGATACACTTTTTTCATCTATGAACAAAGAATTTTGACAATTAGTGGCCCCTCCTCTTACGATCGGTTGTATCTTCAAAGGTGTTAGGAAGATGTTCTTTTTGGTATACTTCAACGTATAAGTGCTCTCCCTTCCTTCATGAGTCACATGCCTATCATATTGCCACGGGCGCCCCAAGAGCAAGTGAGATGTGTCCATTGGGACTACATCACACAAGACTTGATCATAGTAAGTTCTTCCAATGGGAAAGGGCATGGGGACTTGCTTTGTTACTTCTACAATATTGCCATTATTCAACCATTGCAGCTTGTAAGGCTTGGCGTGGGGTGTAGTGGCCAAACCAAGTTTATCCACTAAAGTGCAAGAGGCCACATTTGCACAACTCCTACCGTCAACAATGAGGGAGCAAACTTTACCCCTAATGGTGCATTTTGTTTGAAAAATGCACCCTCTTTGGTTATCATCAACTTGACTTTCTTTGGCATGCAAGATCTGCCTTATCATGAGAGCCTCTCCTACATCGGGTGGTGCTTCTTCCTATTCTTCTTCTTCATGACTCGAGACGTCCTCCTCCAACTCCTTCTCGGGGACCAACTCATTAAGCTCCACTAGATTTATGACCCTTCGGTTAGGGCATTTGTTTTGATAATGCCCTACTCCTTGGCATTTGAAACACCACTCATTTCTGGTTCTACTAGGCTTGACTACACCTTTTCTTCCCATCCCTTTCAAGTCGAATTTGATAGGGGTGGACGGCTGCTTGGATGATGTGGGTATGTCTTTGGGTGGGATCACACTTGATTTGTTGAGGCTAAACCCAAGCAATAAAATCGCGGTCACGGTAGCGATTGTGTTTGCGGTCATGGTATTGCACTATTGGAGTGTTGCAAACGATATTTTATAGGTCATAATTATCGCAACATGATTTTTTTTATATTTTTGTGTCAATAAAGAATAATAAATATCGATAAATATTGGCACATATCGGTAAAATATCGGCAAATATTGCTTGATAATTGATATGTCGTTGATAAATATGTGAAATTTTAAATCCGTTGCATATCGCCAATTTTGTGTATCGGCTAACCTAAAATTCGATTAATATTGGCTGATATCGCGTAGTAGAACCGATATTTAATTGTATGGCTAAACCGAATAGTCCTCTTTTCCTTCTCGTGCATTTCGACCCTACTAACCAAATGGAAGTGTTCATCCAAGATGTAATACCTTTGCATTTCCACTTTTCTAGCAAGATCTTGCCTAAGGCCTCCCGCCAATCTCAACATGGTGTGTTCTTTAATTTCTTCAATGTCAAGCCTTAGCATCAATTTTTCGAACTTTCAAATGTACTCCTCTACACTCATTTGCCCTTGCCTTAAAGATGACAACTTGTATAAATCTTGAGTGTAGGAAGATGGCATAAATTTTTCCCTTATGAGTTTCTTCATTTTTTGCCAAGATTTGACTTTTGATTTCCCCTTCCTCCTTTGGTTGGTAATATTTTCCCACTAAAGAGAGGCGTGGCCTTTGAGTTTCAAAGTGGCTACTTTGAAACTCTTGTCATCTTTGTACCATTTGGCCTCAAATAGCCTAGAGCAACTCAATTCCCATTCTAGAAATTCTTTCAGATTATGTTGGCCTTCGAGCTTTGGGATTTCGGTTTTGACATCCCTAAAGTCTCTTCTTTTTTCTTTCCCCCTTCTTCTTGGTTCACGAGAGGACTCACTCATTGAAGAGTCATCCTCACTTGTGAGATAATCCACACTATGGGGTTCTTCTGCTTCAAGGGGGGCTCAACTTAGACGATTGCTTGGGGGGTTGAGATTTAGAATAAGTTGTTGTAAAAGGGTTCGATGTGCATTTGGTTTCTTGATAGGGATTTTGGGGTTCTTGGTAAGTTCTTGGATGAAAACTTTCTAAGAAATGAGGTGTGGTGGTAATCGAAAATGGTTAGTGGAATTTAGAGTTGGGAGAAGTGGTTCTTGGATAAGATGTAAAGGAAATATGCGTTAATGAAAGAGGAAGCATTTGAACGTTTAATGATGGGGTGTCTTCAAGGGGCTGAAGATATGAAGGTGATAATATGTCGACTATTATGTGAATTAAATGATAGAAGATGTGAGATGAATAGGTGTTTCGAATATATAAGTTAATATTGAAATGGTAGATAGAAAAATTAATAGGATCTTGCTTGGAGATAATAGAAATTTAATGGAGGAGAGGAGTAATGGTTCAAATATGGCAGTTGATATACGAAGATGGCTTGAAAAGAATAGAGAAAGATAATTTCTTGATGGACTTGGTGGACGGTTGAAGGAAAGGAGGAAGGTGGTTGAATATTAAGGTATGATATTCGAGGGTCTTGGTTGAAGAATATAAGATCTTCGAATTTGAATTAAAGATTCAAAGGGAGGATGAAGTTATACTAGAATAGATTGAAGATATACTAACAAGACTCAATCAAGATTGAATCTTGGTTGAAGATATACTACCGAGATATGATTAAGATTGGTTCTTGGGGTTGAAGATCAATGTGGCTGAGGGTGTTATGCATGGATGTGCATTAAAAGAACGTGCTTGCATGGGTAACTAATGAGAAACCCTGTGCTTTGATACCAAAATGGTATGATTCTCGTTTGTTACCCATGCTTTGAGTTGGTTTCATGAAGATCTTCGATCAAGTTTGAAGATGTAGAGGTTGATTCTTTGGTTTGAAGGGATGGTAGGTTGGAAGATATATGTGAATCTTCCACCAAGATTTCTAAGTAGGATTTGCTCCAAGTAATTCCTAAGAAGAAAATTATCTCACAAAAGAGAGAATTTGACAAGTCAAGTGCTTGAAAATTATGATTCAATTCAGCATTTGTCTCTTGTGTACAAAGGCCCTAATGAATATTTATACTACTCATGGGAAGTAATTACACCTAATTACTGATTACTTAACAACTAGCCTAGTTATTACCCTCATTTGCACATTGGTAACAACTTCCACAACTGTGAGGCTTGAGTTATATAACCAACTCAATTGGCTGGTTTAGTTGTGTAATTAATTATAATTAGCTCTAATACTTTAACGAACATAATTATACACCTAATTAAATGATAATAACTACAACATTACAAATATTTAAACCAACGAATACATACATGAAATAACAAGCTACGAAATCCTAAATTATACATGATATCCTAGGGTTTATAACAAGTGCTACAAATAATGGGGTCTTTGCATGCTTGTTTTCTTGTCCTTCATGTATACCATAGTTTTGAATATTTGTATGTCTTGTATATGAACATGACTTAAATGGCTTGACATCTTAAGTATCTTCCTCTTGTAAATATGTAACACACTTGCAAGAACATCTTATAGTGTATATAAAATTAATTGTAGAAATATTATTAAAAACATCTAAGATAATTGTCTCCATTATCAAGAATGCTGATTCCTCATTATCAAGAGGATCATGATATGCGCCTGCATAAACCATTGTCCCAAACTATATATGACAATAGAGCATTGTTGGTTTTTCCTTTTTTTTTTTAATTCCGAGAGGGGGATGGGACTGGATATTGAATACCAGTGGCTATTGGTGGTTTTAAATTGATGTGGAATTATCCACTACACCTTTCACCCCATGTCAATTGTACTTGCATCATCATTTATGGGCTGTTTAAAGTTTGTCATCAAGGGGGCATGAAGGAGTTGTTCTTTTGTTGCTATATTTTTGGGGGTAGGGGCTAAAGTAGTGGTAAGAATTGAAGGGTGAGGTACACTTGATTAAATCAGTTACCTTGGCTTGTGTAAGTAAGGTGGTGAGATTGACAGAGATGTGTGATACACATCTATTTACTCTTGTTACAGTGAGGAAGTGCATCTCTATGTTATTTTGTTTTATGAGAAACCTCGCTATAACAAGAAGCTGTAAAGTGAGCAAAATTGGTGGAATGAGCCTGGCAGTACTTAGTGACTTAAAGTTTATATTAAAAAATGAAGTCGAACCAAAGAAGTTGAAATGGACATTTGATGGTCATAGATGAAACACCCTTGGGGTGGTTTAGACGTGAAAATTAAGAGGAAGCATGAGTTATTGCTGTTATTGTGTTTTGCAAAGGTGAGGGAAGACCTATAATATCGTGCATAGATACATGAAGGAAAGACCTTGCTCTTGCTGAGTTAATAGAGACTTTTGGTTTCTAATAAGACAAGAAATGTAAGCTTGATGATGACACCATCCCCTGGCACAATGCTTATTTGATTTGGTTTTGGTTGCGGGTGGGTGCGGATGGTGGAGTGGTTTTCCAAGGGCGAACTTCAATGATTAATGCAATGTTACATAAACATTCTTATGTGTATAAGCACCAAGGGGATGATTGCAATTTTTTCCATTTGCTTCTGTTTTTCTCGTCCCTTTTAGTTGTGCTTGAATCTCATTGTCATGCGAATCAACTTGCAAGACACTTGTATGATTGAATTGGATGATCTTGAACAAAGGTTGGAAGGGTTTGAATGAAGGCTTTGGTTCGGTGGTGAGTATATATGAAATTGGGGTTCAATCTTCAAGCAAGATTCATTGAGAATTCAACAAGAAGGGTTTAACTTTGAATGATTCTCCAAGAATACATTCAAAGGGTTTCTAATTAGAAGAATACTCCAAATAATTTCTAGATAGAAGATACAATCTCACTAAAAAGAGAAACATAGCCAAAATAGTTTCAATTATGATTCATTCAATCTGCCATGTACATGGGCTGTTATAGGGGTATTTATAAGCCTCACAACAAGTTGTTACAACTAATTTGAACTAATTAACAACTAGCTAGCTGTCACATAGCCAACATAAATGTTGGCAACAACCTATTATAGCTGTTTAGTTGTAACTAATTCCACTTGTGTGCTAGCATCTGCAAAACTAATGAGATTCAGTTGTAATAACCTTAATCTAACGTAATCTAATGTCACAATTAAAACATTAATTACAACATTACAAACATTAAACTGGCTATTACACATGCATAAAATAACAAGTGAAGAAATCCTAATTTATGTATGAAGATAATCTAGGGTTTACGTAAGAAGATAATGCAAAGACCTCGCTGATTTGTTCTCCATATATGCCATAGCCTGAATGTTTGAATGTCCTATACATGAATGTCTTTAAGTGTCTTCCCCATGCAAATATGTAACGTACCTGCAAGAACTGTATTATAAAAAGTCTAAGATGATTGGTTCCATGATTAAGTATGCTAATTCCTCATTATTATTAAGAGGATTATTAGATCCTTCTACATCACTTGGGGTCAAATTTAGATCTACAACTGTTTCTTAGAAGTCCATCATGGAATACCTATGAAATTGATGAAGCCAATGTACTAATCTGATCCTTTTAATATTTGTTGTTGCTGATGCTGTGTTTGTTTTTGTCCGTGATTATTGAAATCATCTTGCTTACATTACTGGTAAATTTTTTATTTAATTAGTAGAAACTTTTGTTGAACTGTTACTTCTGTAGGTGTTTGCCATGCCTGAAACGGCATTAGGACTCTTTCCTGACATTGGTGCCTCGTTTTTCTTGTCAAGGCTGCCTGGATTTTTTGGTAATACCATCTTTAACCTTGCATCACTTTAGTCTTACAAGAATGTCTAAATTATTTTGGCTAGTAACCTGTAACAAGATTTGGACGATATGCCTTCCTTGTGAGAGTTCATTGGTTTAGTTAGAGAGTACAGAATAATTACAGGGTTGATTTTCAGCATCACAGGCATGATTCTTAGAGATTTTAGTTATTCTTGGGATGTTGTATATAAGGAAATTATGTCTGCCTAACTAATTATGGAAATAATTGCCTACCAATAATATATCCACTAGATGTACTGTTTACTAATTGTATTAAAGACTAACAAAGCATACTATTGTGTTAAATGACACACAAATCGATGTTGATCTATCAAGAAGTATGAATTTTCACAAGAAACTGCTGCTGATGTGTCTAGATGTCCTTAGTAAATACATCTTCAATACGTGGTGAGTTGTGTGCTAGTCTCTGTCTTGATGCACATGAGTGATGTGTGAATAAGTAAAACACTGGACACACCAAGAGCATCCATGGAAAATGGGCATAATATACTTATTAATTTTTCCAAGAAAGATGACCCAAAAATCCTTCTAATTTGCTTACAATTATTGAATTAAATTGTCATTTATAGCTTGTTTGGAACTAATTAAAAAAAGTGATTATATAATCACCTATTTTTGAAATTCTAAAAGTTTCGAAAATAGGTGATTATCTTGTATAATTACTTTTCTTAGTTAGCTCCAAAGATGGTCATAGTCACGTAAAAGCCATATTCAAGCCATCACATTTTGATAAACTCAGGTGGCTTAAATCTGGCTTATATTTTTCTGCCAATCTCAACCACATATCTGTTGCACCAGTAGCGGCGTATTAGCAACAATCTTGGCCAAAATTTTTGTGTAATTTTGGGCACAAAAATGGAGGTATAAGAGTTAGGATAGACTGATGCATCAACAACTTTTGTGGCAGAAAAGTGAGGCAAACAGGCCATAATTGCACTTAAGTCAGCATCAGAAAAGTTGTTATTTTCTTTTTACTTTTAATGATGTTTTTAGCCTTTTCAGCTTAGTTTCTCTTGTAAAACATCCATGAGTCTGATCTGAAATCACGGGGAGTGTCTTTAGGCCATTATTTTGTAAGAAAAGACAACTTAGTAGGCTTTATGGACTTTGCTTTAATTTAGAATGAAACTAGCTAGTTGTCTATCTATTAGATAACTATTTAGTTTGATTTCAAGTAAACTAGTTTCTTAAGTTAGTAAGTTAGCTTGTAAAAGGTTGATACACACTATGAACTGTCAAGCTTATGTTTTGAATGGAGGAAGCTTTGGATGTTATTTTTCCTCCGGTGGACCTAAAAATCTCCACTCAGAATTCAAGTGAAAAATTCTATTTTAAGTATTTTAAACATACAAAATCTTGTTTTCTTTATTCCAAGTTTTTAAACCTTGAAGGTTGATAATACGTATTTGATCTTGAGAGGTGCTCATAGGTCAAATAGCATTTCCCTCATCTCTATCTATTTTCTATTCGGTGGTAATCACCCTAAATCCACCACTCCCTAGCTTGACCCAATTATTTTTCATATACATCACACATGTTTCATTGGTTCGACCGACACTTGTTTACATAGCTTATTTTCACTATCATTCTACTCTAATATCAAATCTTACAACACCTTATCCTATAGTTAAACTTAATCTACCCTAACTATAGTTGAACCACCTCCAATGAAGACTCAGTAATCGCTCTCTAGTACACTCGTACCCCCAATGCTTAACTCAACACTCTAAAGTGATAATAATGGTCAATCAATGAACTATGGCTCTCAAAACTTTTTCATAAGCACTTAGTTACAATATATTCTCTAAATAATTATTCTATGTTTGTGCTTATCTTTGTTGAAGCTCTTATGAATATTCTATTTTCCTTGAAGCTCAACCGTATTCCTTGAATATTCTCTTTTCCTTGAAGCTCAATTCTATCTTTTTGTAAAAAAACTTGAGTTCCATAACATTTTTTTTAAATCTTTCTTAGAGTAAATATTTTTATTCCATAAAATTACTTTCCACTTGAGTCTTTGTTTCTATGAATAATATTTTGTTCATTAAAAGAAATGTGAGACATTTAGAATGAAAGAACCCTTGAGGGGATGAATAGGGTTATTAAAAATGGTAATGAGAAATTAAAAATTTGACATGGCTCGACAATTGAATTTCTTGACATCCACTATCAAAAGGATTTGCTTTTGGATTTTGAACATCTCGTCTATTTTATTGATGATTACTCATCTAGGTTTATTTGGTTACAATCTCAATGACTTCTAGGAGTTAATTTATAATATGACTTAGTTATTTACTCTATGTTTATAGACCTACTAATCCAATAACCTGTCTCAATAATGCTAGGCAATATACAACCTCAATATAACGAGTTTTAAAGCGAGTTGTGGTTGATTATAAAATATCTTATAATTGATATGGATATGAAAGTTAAGAAATAATTTGTTAGTGTAATCCAGCTAGAAGGAGTATATCTTACAATAAAATAATAAATTCTAGTAAATTAGAGTGAGCATAGATACTTAAATTTCTTAACTTGAGATGGATATGAAAGTGAGTTGTTGAGGATTAATTGAAAGCAAGAGTAGAGAATTAATTTATGTAATTAATGAGAGCTCAAAAGTTATTTTTTTATTCTACCTCATAAATGCTATTTATACTCATGACCAAAAATATAGTCATTGGAAGAAAAAACATATTTTTGTTGCACTAGCAATGGGCAGAATTTTCATTATTTAATGCCAACTAGTTGATTGACTTAGGGCATCAGTTGATCGGTTGATGAAACCACTTGAAGGATTATGTTCAAACCTAATGTAAAAACATTAGCGCTGCATAAACAAGTTGACTAGTTTTTGGAACTAGTTGATTGATTTAGTGCTATACGTTTTTGGTCCTATGAGTATATATGCATGGTCGAATGATTTAGTGAACCAGTTGATGTGTCATGCTGAGCAGCTAATGTGTTTGCTTAAACCAGTCGTTTGGTTTAGTTCTTAGACAAAAATTATTTTGTATTTTATCTCAACCCTTGGTTTGTTTGGTCAAACCAGTTGATTAGTTTTCAGAGCTAGTTGATTGGTTTGATGAAACCAATTGACATGTTCAAGTAGAGATAAAATGGGTTTTTGTAGGAATAAAATTTATAGCCTAGTTAGTCAAACCCTTCGATCGATTTGATAAAACCAATTGAAGTATTCAAACTGATGTGAAATGGGTTTTTGCAAGAATTGAATCTATTATCTAGTTAGTTAAACTAGTTGATTGGTTTCTGAATTAGTCAGTTGGTTTGATGAAACCAATCGAAGTGTTCAACCAGAGGCAAAACTATTTTTCTCAAGATTACTGTAACCATTCAATTAGTTTCTTGGTTTTCAAAAGTTTGAAGTCCTAGTTTTGAAATACTAACCAGTTGATTGGTTTCGAAACCAGTCCACTGGTTCTCGCAGGAATCAAATTGTTTAAAACCTTTTAAAAAAGATTTGGGATTTAAAACCAGCAAAGAATTCATATCAAACAAACTCTAAGGAAGATTTTAAAATATCATTATGTTCATATGACATTACAAGGTAACTTAAAACTTGAAATATTAGGCTTTGATTCTCGGTAACTTGATGTAATCGTCTTTTTTGCTTTGAATCTTGATTGCACTTTTAAAAGTTGCACTTGAGAATTGATTTGGATAAGTGTGTTTTGACATATTTGTGGTCAACATAGTTCATATATACTTAAACAAACCTGTTAACTCTGTTAAATCCGTTTATTATCATCGAAACAAGGTTTAAGATATTGATTGACCTAGGAGGTTAACACGGGATGCTTCCAAACTTTTTAGAGTTTTTTAAAGAAATAAGCTTTGGCCGGAAGATATTCCAATAATTCTTTCTCCTTTTATTTATATTATTATCTGAAAAACACTTTTGATTTTCCTAAAATCACTGTTATTATCGCGGCATGATTTTTTAATTCTTTTGCACAACATATATTAGCTAATATTGGTAAATTTCGGGCAATATCGGCAAAATATCAGAGCCGATATCAAAATTTCACCAATATCGTGGTGATAAGTATGTGATTTTTTGAAATGCCAGTATTTTAGGAATTTCAAGTCACGGTTGAACCAAAAACCACAAAATTACGGCCGATACGCAATTTTGGTACCAATGTTTCATTGTATGTAATGGAAAACCAATTTAAATATCCTCATCATCAATAATTGAATTTATATTAGATATTACTTTAACCTACGAAATCTAAACACTACTTGAATATGATATGAAATAGAATGTGTTTCAATCAAACAAAGCTTTTTGACTTCATACATATTATTAGATCAAGGGATTCATAAAGCTACCTTCACTCCACTGTAACATCGACACTCTTCAACTCAACCTTAATCCTCATTGTAAAATCGACACTCTGAGAAAAAAAAATGATTGTGTAAAAACAGAGAGTTTTAATGATCGGTATTCTCTTTTCCTTTTATTTATTTGATACTTAGTTCACCAAAATATACATGTATATATAGCCTTGCAGATGGCCAACTCTGCCTAACTTTTAGGAAAAGAGGAAGATACTAACTAATTCCTAATAATCTTTATTTAATATTCTAGCTAATATGGTTGACTAATTCCCTCGACACCTAGTCTAAGGATACATCTTTTTTTATCTTCCTAAAATATCTTAACTAATTGGAGGCTGTCGCCACCTTGCCTGAGGAGAGCGAGATTGGGTTTCCAGCTAGAGGAGACCATTGCTGCGTTGTTGGTGCGTGATGCTGCCTCATTGGAGACCGTCGCCACCTTGCCTGGTGGTAGAGGAAGGTTAAAGCTCAAGCTACTACAGGCTACAACACAAACTGTTGAAGCAGACAGGAGGGTAGAAGAAATGGAGCAGCGGGGATAGTTGAGGTTTGATTTTAGGTTTTTAGAGCCTATTTGCATACCTTTGGTAAAGTAGCCACAATTTTCCCCCTTTTTGCCAGGGAACACATAACTAGGTTTCTAGCAACGTCTCCGTATCCGAGACGACTCAGAAAGGTAGAACAACCTTGTCTTGCCATTTCTATGCAACATGACTAGACGTCAGAGCCACCCATCGACGATGATGAGCTATATCCAACATAGAAGCCTTATTAGAGTTCGATGATAGACGTCCCCAACCTTTGCTAGCGTGGGACCTTAATCTAGTTTTGATATAAACCTTGAGTAGAAGGAGAATGCATTACTGGCTGAATAGAGTGGCTCAGAGTTGGATCCTTTTGAATAACTAGAGGAAATTGAGTACGAGTTGGATTCCTTAGAGCATCTCGGGCCTAATGTTGAGGCTGCATGTGAATGTTGATATTGTTAGATCGAGCCCAAAGGTCACACTTTATGTAGCTCCATGGTCTGAGATTGGGATTGCCTTAGGATGAGGCTAACTTAGCTTGAGGTTAGCCCCATTCTTGGATGAGTTGCAAGAGAAGTAGCTCCCACACATGTCCAAGCATGTGCATGAGCTTCGGAGCAGCCAAGGTACACTTGGAGTGGTATTGTTTCCATTGTTACTACCCCTTGGAATGGAGCACTTGCCTTTCAATTTTCTTCCGAGCTTGAGGACAGGCTTGGTTTTGAAGAAAGGAGTAATGTTTGGGCTTCAAATTATGACTAATTTTGTTATCGCTTTAGGCCTCAAGCAATATATTTTAGTTCCATATTAAAATCTAAGTAATATCTAGTATTTGGAAATAATAATTCATCTTTTGTCAAGAAATTATTGAGAGAAGATTTTATTAGATTCTAAGAGATAATATAGTAATAATTATTATTATTAGTTAAAGGTCTTAGCCCATGAGTGGTGTACACATATAAATAGAGGCTTAAGACCTCATTAATAACGTAAGTTAGGAATTAATCTAATAAAGATTAATTTCCAACGCCCTTTATTCTTGCACCAGTTGACTACCCTGCCTCGAACCCCCTTGGCTGCCACTAGCCTTCATAGTCCTCACCCAACAACTGTATAATCACTGACCACCTTAGGTAACAACTTAATCTGCAATGGGGTTTAAGGGAAGAACTCAACAATGTTAAAATAGAAGAAGCAAAAGTACTATAGTTTTCTCAATCTAACATGCAAAATCTGATTGGCACGGTGAGATCCTCAACAAAAAATCCTAACACTGTTTTGAGCTTACTAATATGCAATATCGCTTATTTGTAATGGAGAAACAATGCATTGATATGCATTGAAATCCACTTGTATGCATTAATATTTACATATATTTATTAGTATGCATATGGTATAGATTGATGTATTCTATAAAGAATCACACCGCTATAATTGCAACATGATATTCATTCTTCGCAATGTTTCGATACTACTACAACGGTTGAGTCTGCGACCTTGATTTTATTGCTTCGTTGTGGCATGTAGTCGTCTGCTTATTTTACATTTGCTCCAAATATAGGGCTATAACTATAATGCTTTTATTTGGAATTTTCAAATTAAAATTAAATCAGTTTAGGACAACTGTGAAAGGAATATGAAAACAAAATGAACAAAGTGTCAAAAAGCAAGTTCCCCTTTTTTTCCATGTTTTTTGTTTTAATTGCAGTCAAACATTCTTGATACCAATTGTGTTTTTTAATTGGAATGGTGAATAATAATGTTTATTTTGTCAAAGTTGAATATCTGCATTAAATTCCTTTAGTTCATTTGCCTGTAGAGATTTCCTTGAGTTTTTCTGGCAATTATGGGTTGATGAATGTATTTTCATTGATTTTGCCTCGTAGGTGAATATGTTGGCCTGACTGGTGCTAGGTTGGATGGTGCTGAAATGCTTGCTTGTGGCCTTGCAACGCATTTTGTGTACTCTAAGGTATATCTCTGATTACAATTAATCCATGAATAATGTTGTTGGTGGTTGGTATGTTTTATGGTCAAACATTGATTTAAGGGCTCCATTGGTGTGGCGGGAAAATATAGGGAAGTAAGAAATTGAAGGTGGGGAGGGGGACCGGCAGGGATGACTAATATTATTGAATTCTTTGTTATTTAAGGGCTTGTTTGCCATGACAAAGATAAGGGAAAAGTTTTATTTGGTTATTCTATATTCTTTGCTTTTGTGTTGTTTAGTTGCTGATGTGGTGTTGAGTAAGAGATTAGGGGAGGAGAGAATATTTGACTTCTGTGTTCCATACAGGGAAGATTTAATGCACTAAAAAAATGCCCCACCATTGTCTTCTCTCAGCCGGTGATTCTCCTTGAGTCTACACAACATATATGTACTATATCTTCTATTCCTTTACCTTTCCCTCCCCCTTGTATTGCCAATAAAGTCACTGGAGCCTTATCTAGGTTAGATCCAGCTTCATTGATGGTTGCTAAGATTTCTGATGTAGGAGCATTTCCTTCAAGCACTTCTAATACACTCATTAATTTTTCTAAGTTTGACGAATTCAAAACTCTTCTAACTTGGACTGAATTAATGAGTTAAGTTTTTAAATCATGCAAGCCATGCTAGCTGTCGACTTTATCCTTAAGTGGCTTCAATATGGATCAAATATTGACTTCCACTGGTCGCATGAGGAGCATGATTTTTAGGGCTGAGTTGGGGCTTATTCACAGCTTTTTATTTCAAGTAAATAAATATCAAAATCAAGGTAGGAAGGCTACAGTTGCAGCAGCCTTTTTTGGTAATATTTTGGGCATAGGAAATTCAAAAATCAAGAATAAAAGGGCTGACTTCTTTGAGTCCTTATCAGCTGGATAAGTGTTCTTATCAAGGCATTTAAGGAGTTGGGAATCTGCCTAGGGGACCTAATTGTTGGGGAGAAGTTACACTCTATTGGTTAGTTACTAAGTAAAAAGAATACTTGTCCCTTACCCTTTTTAGCGAGCAACTGTTTGTAACTTATATTAGGTCATGTGAGCTATATTTTATCTTTTTATTTTTATTTTTATTTTTAGGGTCAGCATGGAAAGGAGGAATCTTATTCCCTGCCCTCCTCCCAGCTCATGGACGACTTTGTAGGGGTGTTTTATTCATTTTGTATTTTTCGAAAGGCTTAACATACTCATTATAAGAATGGTGGTTGATTGGAATGAAAAACACAACTTACCTTGCTGCATTTTAGAGAGTTCTAAAGATCTTTTTTGTATTGGATGTTCAAATGAGGAACATTGTCTTATCTTCCTCGAATCTTACAAATTTTATCTCAAGTAGTTCATACCTTGAGTGGTATTTGTAAGTAGCTGAAATTCAAGAGCCTTGAATTTCGACTACCCCTCCATCTTCTTCCTCCCACTCGATTTTCGTTTTGGTGGTAACTAGCCCTAATCCCAGCACTAATCATCATGCTTGACCCAGTTTGTTTAGTTTATGCATCACTTCTTATGTCCTTGCAGATGCCCTCTTTCTCTCTTTTCTTACCTTTGGGTCTCCGTCTTTTCTTCATAGTGAGCATTTTAATAATAGGGAAGTGGGTGGGGCATGGTGTTGTAGCAGTGGTGAAAATGGTGATGAAGCTGCAATGAGCAATGGAGCGTATATGGTTATGTGCCTTGCTCATTGCCTGTGTTGGGGAGTGTATGTGCGACTTTCTTAGGTAATAATTAGTTACCCTTTAGGAACTCTTACATCCCTACCATATGAGCCAAGCTGAAGTTGGGAGGTAACAATTACCCTAGGATGTATTTCCCCTCATGTTTCCTTCAATTTCAACAAGCACTAAGCAAATTTTGGAGAAGTATGGATGGAGCTTGAGCAAGTTTATGAAAGCAATTGTACGAAGTTTCTCTACTTGTTTTACATAATTTTTTTTCTCGAGTAAAAGAACTTAGTTCTAGGATTAATTCTTCTATTAATGCAAGCTTCCTACCAGAAACAAGGTAGTGCTAGGTTTCATGGAAATGAGGATGGGAAAGGGGGATGAAGTGAAATGGAGAAATGCTAATGTTAAAGAAGAAGTAAAATATGACGAAACATTAAATAGAAAAATGTGTATAATGATATAAATATAATAATTTTAGATTGAAAAAATAAATTATCATTAAACCTCTCAATAACATTAAGCTTATCATAGAATTATTATAATTGGGAAAGGTATTTGATGACTAGCATAAGTTTGGTTAATAAAATATAACAATTTTTTTTTTGGAATTTACAGGTGTAAAAGATAGTTTTAGTTTATCGTAAAAAGTAAGATGCATGTAGGTGTTAGAGAGTTGAAAGATGGATCAAGGTATGATCAAAAGGAGCTTTCAAAGATTTAAATCCCTGAAACATTCCCAAAATAGGAGTCATCATCTTACTAGAGTTTATGTGCTACTGGGATGTAGTGTGCCAAATAGATAACCTTTGTTAGAGAAAAGAAAAGGTGAAGTGCTAATACATGATTTAAAGATTCAAAACATGCAAATCACATCTCAAATATAACATAACCTGAATGTGGGTGGACGGTGGAAGATGATAATGGCTTCGAATGGAGGGAAATTATCTTCGATGGTTGGCACTTCAAAAATGAAAAGCAAACCTGGCTTTGATACCAAAAAGGATGCGGAGGATGATGGAGAAATCACTCTTTCATAATGCAGTATCTTTTCTTCCTCCGTTGTGTTGATGATGATGATTGTATGTTATCAAAAGTTGCACGAAAATATGATAGATTGTAATGTTTCACGCATAATGCCACTCCAATCGATCCTAAGAACATGCAATTTTTCTTCCTAGAACAATAATCTCTCCAAGAGAAGTCATTCAATAGAGAGAAATGGAGAGAATTCAAAATTCATCAAATTTTAGTAAACTTCATGTTCTGTGTGTACATGGATGGCCAAGGCTTTATATAGGCCTTGAGTTAGGTTGTTACAACTAATTCTTAACAAATTAACACTGACCTAGTTGTCATATAACTAATCCAGACGTTAGCTAACAACTACTAGCCATTGGTTGTGTTTTAGTTGCAAGCAACTTGACTTAAATGTAACCAATTCCCACTTGCTGGCTAGTTAGTGGTGTTTACTAATTAAAATTTGTTATAACTCCCTAATCCAGCCTGTATGCTCAAAAATCAGCATATGACGACCAAAAATTACAAGAAAAATTACAAATAGTGTAGATGAAATAATAAAGCTAACCCTAGTTATATTAAAATAATAACTTCTTGCCATGCATCTCTGTCTCTCATTTACTCATTTGCTTGTCTTTGTCTTGTCTTGTCATATGCACCCAAATCTTTGATGAATTCCCGCTCTTGTCCTTCTTGCAAACATGTAATATGCAGCTTTAGATGAATTATTATTAGTCTCATTAGGGTTTTGGGGAAGGGTTTCAAGAATTTCAAGAACGATGGGTTCATCTTTAAGAATGCTAATTCTTAGATATTAAGGGTCTCTAGGGTTGCTAGATGATCTTACATTATTCTCCCATTGTTGAAGAGAATTTGCAATCAAATTAGCATCGTTATAATACGGAGACAATTCACCAATGTTGAAGGTTTTTGAAAGTCCCTCATAAGAATCAGGCAAGTCTAATCCAAAAGCATTATCTCTAAATTTCATTAAGATCTTAAATGGTCCATTAGTTATTGACATTAGTTTATTCATCCTTAAGCTTGGAAATCTTTCTTTTCTTAAATATAACCATACCAAGTCACTCAAAGGAAATACTTGTGGAATTCGATGTTTGTTAGCTTGAGTTTGATACCTAGCATTAGATTTTTCTATATTGCTCTTAATTTGTTGATGATGTTTTCTAAAATATTTACCTCTTTTATTTATTTATTTTTACTTCATAATTCTTAATGTCTCACATTTTCAGTGACACCATATCTATAGGTAAATTAACTCCATAGACAATTTTAAATTGACTTGCGTGAGTTATACTTGAAAGACTCTTATTATATGCAAACTCAGCATGTGCTAGTTTTATATCCTAGCCGTTGGTACTCTTATTAACTAGTCCACGTAGTAAAGTTCTCAAAGTTCTATCTGTTACTTCGGTTTGACCATCCTTTTGAGGATGATGAGATGTACTAAATAATAACTTAGGTGTTTTCCAAAAGTAACTAACAAATTTGACATCGCTATTGAAAACTATACTTTTGGGAATACCATGTAGTCTTATTACTTCATTGAAATATAAATTTGCCACATGAGTTACATGATCAGTTTTATGACATGGGATAAAATGTCATTTTCAAAAATCCATCTAACATAATAGAATCCTTTTCCCTTTATGTTCTTGGTAACCCTAGGATGAAATCCATGTTAATCCCTTTCCAAGGTTGACTCAAAACAAAAGTGTATAAAAACCCTTATGGAAGAAATTGTTATTCCTTTGACAAGTTACATATCTCCTAACAACAGTTTATACTCTTTTAATCATTCGTGACCAATAGAAATGTTCTTTTAATAATTCTATGGTCTTATGCACACTAACATGACTAGCTATACCTCCTTCATGCACACAACTTGTTTAAAAGTCTGCTTGGAGCATATAATTAGCATGATTATCATTCTTTTTACAAGCTTTATATATTTGCATAGAATCTTCATCTTTTGGATTACATAGAATCTTCATCTTTTGGCTATAATTCTTTCAACATCTTAAAATCTAATAATTTAGCATCCATTGTAATAAGAATCATAGTTCTCATTGATAATGCATCAACCACTACATAGTACATTTTCTTTACCATTGAAATATTTGACAAAATATATGAAGGATTTTAAGAAACTAACCCATTTTGCTTGTCTTAGTCTCACTTTCTTTTGTCCATGTATATATTCTTTTATGATCATAATGTAAACAAATAGTTTAAGTCTCAAATAATGTCTCCATGTTTCTAGGCTTCTTATGATGGTATAGAATTATTTATCATATGTGGAGTAATTCATTTTTGCCCCATTTAATTTCTAACTAAAGAATGCAATGAGCCTTTTTTCTGATGAGAGTATATCTCCAATCCCTACCCACTGGCATCACATGTAACTTTAAATAATTTATCAAAGTTAGGTAAAGATAATACTGATGTATTACATAGCTTGACTTTCAATGTTTCTAAGGCTTTCGTGGCTTCCTCTCCCCACTTGAATTTACATTTCTTTATGTGATGTGTAATTAGAGGAGCAACAGTTAAGAAGTCATTGATGAGCCTCCTGTAGAAGCTTGTTACTCTATAAAAATTCCGTACCTCATGAATGTCTTTAGGAATAGGCCAATCCTGAATAGCTTGAATTCACGGGAGATCCACTTTTGTACCTTCTCCACTTACAATGTAACAAAGGAAAGCAACACTCGGAAGCATATAATCACGTTTTTCTGTTTTTTCATTTTTCTAGAGTTTAGTTTCCCTTAGCTTATGAAATAATTTCCTCAAATGAATGAGATGATCATATTTATTGTTGCTATACACAAGTATATCATCTAAGTATACCACAATGAATTGGTAAAGAATGAAGAACTTTATTTATATGTCTCATAAATAAACTAGATGCATTGCATTAACCAAAATGCATCACAATTCATTTATAAAGACCATATTTAGTTTTAAATGTTGTTTTTAATTCATCCCCCTCTCTTATCTTCATTTAATGATATACACTCCTCATATCAATTTTAGAGAATACTTGTGCTCCACACAACTCATCTAACATGTTATCTAATATAGGCATAGGAAACCAATATTTGGTTTTATATTGTTGACAACCCTAGAAGCAATATGCATGCTCCACGTACCATCTTTCTTTCTTAGGAACAAGTAATGCAGGCACATAACATGGCTCATGCTTTCTCTCACATATTCTTTATTCACAAGCTCCTGGATTTATTTTTGTAATTCCTTAACTTCCCACAATTAAATCTATATGCATGCCTAAAGACACACCAGTAATTAAATCTATAGCTTATTCTATTCCTCTTTTAGGTAGTAATCCAGGTGGGTGGTAATTCATTAGGAATGACATCATGAAATTCATTAAGAAGCTCATGTAATTGAGGATTGTCACACTTTTTCTCCCCTTCTTTGGGATTCCTTATTAATGAAAGCATGATAACTAATTTTTCTTTAATGCATTCTATCATAGCCTTTTTATATAAAAAATACTCTTTTTAGGCCCGACTATGCTAATATCATCACATTTAGAAGGTTTTAATTATGCCTTTTCTTATCTTTCACAACTAGATATTCGTTAGTAACACGATTATGACTAACACATCTCTCATATTGCCATGGTCTTTAATAAGATTCCAAATACATCCTTAGGCAAGATATCGTATAGTACCTCATCATGATAATTACCAACATGAAATGAAATTAGGATTTGTTTTGTTACCTCAACTACTCTATTCTTGTTTAGCCATTGAAGAGATTAAGGCTTTGGATGTGGAGTTGTAATCAATCCAAGCTCTTTCACCATTTTCTCATTAGCAACGTTTGTGCGAGAGCCACTATCAACGATAACTCTATAAACCATATCTCCTATTCTGCCCTTTTTCTTTGATTGGGTTGCTCATTAACTTGTAGTTAAAGAACTCTTTGTAGCATATAGCAAGCATTACCCTCATCCTCAGATTTACATGAAATAATATCTATTGGCTTGTCCTCAAGGTCTTCATTCCAAGTCTCCATAGCTTTGATCTCTTGGATGGACAAAACTCTTTAATTTGGACATTACAAAGTGGGTATATCTTTGACATTTCCCCTCTCATGTTGAACCTTGCTTTTTTATCAACATTTGTGGATCTGGAAGTACTTGGTCCATATTGTAGTTTGAGTACTTGAATAGTACTTTGTAGAAGTACTTTGCTTTGCACAAGGCTTAGAGGATTTACTTTGCTTTTTAAATCTCAAAGATAGCTTAATTTAATCATCAAGAGAGTTATAAAGGCAAGTTTCAACCTTAACTCTTATCATGTTAAGGCCCAAAAATCTAGTGCACTTTTGTTCATTTTTTTTTTTCTTGAATATCACATATAAGTGCTAGTTTTTCATACTCTCTAGTATACTCCTCCACACTAAGAAGTCTTTACCTAAAAGTAGTTAATTTGATATAATTGTCTTGCTCATACTCTGATAAGCCACTGACCAGGCACACATAGTATGGCATAGGTGGGGAAGACGAAATGGTGAGTTGGACAATACCGTTGGCGATCTTGTGGTGGATCAGCCAAGTGCAGAGGATTATGGTTAGACTGTTGAGCCTTGAGTGAGGTGTGCACATGAGGGTGAGGGGACTCTTGGACAGTTTGTGTGGCTAAGTTGGTAATAGTTAGTTATGGTAATAATTGGTTAATGATTAGCAAGGGGGTAGAGTCCATTGAGAAGGAGGACAACCTGGTCTTTTAGCATGTTTGGATGTTACTAAAGGAAGGGGTATAAAAAGGATTTGAGTAGAGTTATAGGGGCATGGGGTTTTTTTTTCCTGGGGGGGGGTGGTATAAGTAGGAGGTCTTAGGTCCTTGAAATCTTGAGTCTATCTTGCTCTCTATAATTTTCCTTTCATCTAAGCAATATAGCCATTCTGATTTCCTTATATTTTTTTATACTTGTGTGCTTAACAAATTTGGTATCAGATCACACTTTGTAGAATGCCACCCAAGAAAATATGGAGGCACTTATCGAGCAATTAGGAGTTGTACATGAATAGTGGAAAAAGGAGATTGATAATTTGAGAGGGGTGTCAACGATCGTTTGGGGTTGATTGAGAAATTTGTGGGCGATATCGCTAAGAAGTTGGATCCATTGGTGGGTGGAGCGGGTAATGGACCTTCACCTAGGAAGTAGTGTAGCCTAGAAGTTTTGAGATAGGTAAGTTAGGTTGGGCTTCTGATGATCGATAGCTTGGAGTTGCCTAAGTGCACCAAGCCTTGCGCTACCAGACAGCTTGAATTCGTGTTTTCAATTGTTATGACTTGAGTTAGAAGAGATGGAAGAAACTACAATCACAATGGAAAAGTTGGCTCTTGCTTGGTTTCAGTATGCCGAGGACTACTGGCGTTTTATATATTGGGGCGAATTGAAGAAGGTTTTGCTAGGTTGATTCTGCTACTGACATGAAGGCTCCTTCTGCGAAAGATTCTTAGTGGTGAGGTAGGAAACCATAGTAGAGGGCTTTATTTAGAAATTCAAGATGTTGGCTTCTCCGTTGCAAGGCTGCTTGCCGGAAATAAGTGTTGCAAAACCCGATCCAAAACGGGCTTAAGGTAATAATATGGGCGGAGGTTAGACTGATGCGGCTGAAAGGATTGGTAGAACTCTTGGAAATGACATAAATGGTGGAAGATAAGAACCAGGTCGTCCAAGCTAGACGGGAGGGTGTGTTAAGAAATTGGAGCAAGTTTAGCTCAGGAGACTCACCTACAACCCAAAAATCTTCTAGCCAAAATACAACCCCTACCCTTACAGTCACTTATTCCAAATCGAGCTTGGCTATGAACTCAAATCGCAACGAGTGGGGAGGAACTTCCAGTGGCTTGGAAGTAGGAAAAGGATGTCGACCATTGGCGTACAAGCGCTTGTTGGATGCGGAGTATTAGAGGTGGCAAGAACCAGGGTTATGTTACTGCTATGAAGAGAAGTTCACACAGGGCACATCTGTAAGAATCATTTGCTGCAACTCTTGGTGGTTAACGATTCTTGTGTTGCCGAAGGGGTCAAGGTAGCCATAGACTGAGGGACGTGGAACTGAACCAGTGGGGGGCAACATTAAACTTAGCATGAATTCGACGGGGGAAATAAAATTGTTAGTTCTTGAGCGTACTGGTCAATCGGTGCATCTGAAATTCACAATTTTATATTAGAATTTCAAGTCCTTTCCAGGACCAAAACTAATTTATTTTATATTAACATAATTTCAAATAGAATTTGAAGGATTTTAGGATGGGGTACTATAGTAAGTCTACGCTAAATATATAAGAATCATGTTTAGAAACTTTGGAGTTGTTGTTTGACTTGATAATCAAATAATGTAATGGGTATATTTTAAACTAGCCAATAAGATTACTTATCTGAAATTCAAATTTTATTGTCTGAAATTTTGGAATGGCAAGTCATTTAGCTACGATAATTTTTGGATGCCTTAAATGTTGGATTGATTGGTCTAAATTCTGCCTAAGTCTCTTTGCATCAACTTTGTTGGTCATTTGATGTAAACGTTTCCTTTATGAAAACCTTTGATCGTCAGTAACTCTGGATTGGTTATATGATCTCTTGTATGTCAAGACAGTTACTTGTAGACATTTAAAATGCACATCCAATTTTCTGTTTTCTTTAGTTTTGTTTGTAAAACAACTTGAAAACATTTAAATATCAATTTTAAAGGTTTTCAACCAAATCAAAACAAATTTAGCGTCATTTATGCTTGATCAAATCAACATTTGAAATTATCTTAAACTTGCTTTATGAAGAGAGAAATCTCAGGAGCTTATTCTGCCCGACTATAAAGTGCATCTTAAACTTCTTATCTAATTTGTTCACACACTGTACAAATTGTACATTTCAGCACAAGTTTGTTGTCATCGTAGATTGATTGGCTTATTAGCTATTAGGCCAAACTGTATCTGAGAAATCCCATGATTATTTCTTGGAAATTTCCATTTTCCATAACCATTGAGCGAGTCTATACTGGAATATATATATATACATATATATATTTATTACTAACTGTACAATCCTCTAAATTATTTTCTTCAGAGTATATTTAACTATATGAGTCAAAATAAAATACAATCTATCTGACAAAAATTAACTGTTTTTCTTTCATTTGGGATTCATATTGTAAGAACTTTTAACATAATCAAAATTGCAAAATTACCTTAACTCTGGTTATACTTCAAATAATATCATCATATGACAAAGTATTAACATTCATTAATAGAACCGGAAATATATATCATAATATGCTCATATTTTATTATTTTATTTTTTTATATGAATTTGGCAGCAACTATGGCATTATTAGCATGTTTAACCCTCTTGCCTTGAGAGAAGTGATTAATTCTTTGATGGAGAAAAGATAACAATACTTCAGCGTGGGTTTTAGGCTGTGTTATAGTATAGAGTACAAACAATGATATGAATTATGCATGCAATAGGTGGAGGAGAATATGTTTGTCTGAACAAGTAGATAAAAGTTACTAATAAAGTAGAATAGTTAGTATTTAACATCGATTTCAAATGAATTATAGTTCTTTTAGTATTGTTTCAATTGAATTGGGGAAATTGAAATGTTCAGTTTCAGTATGGAAAATTAATAATACAGAATTATTTTCATCTCGAAATAGGAATTGACTTTAATTATTTGCTTACTATTTTATATATGTATATATATCAGAGGCCTTCCAACTGAATAATGTAGAGTAATTACTATGAGCCTGAATTCATTTTGTTGTAATTAAATTTGACGTATTTTTATGTTATTGTATCCTCTTTGAATTGGCAGAATCTCCCTTTGTTGGAGAAAGCACTTTGTGAAGCAGCTTCGCACGAGCTGTCCAACATTTCAGCAGTTATCGATAAGTATTCTGATGAACCTGAAGTGAAACAAAACAGCTCTTATCATCGGTAATAATTATTTTTTACTGTTTATAAGGATCAGTAGTATGCTGTTCTGTAATGATTTCTTGAGTAAAAGTATTTCAGCTAGAGTTGGCTAAACCCATCTATTAAAATTAATGAAAATCAGCCCAATCTGCCTAAAGATTGTCCCAATTTCAACCCAACAAACCTAATATCTATCAGCACGATTTGATGCTTTGAAGAATAGCTTTTTAGCCTAGGTGTTTTCCCCAAACCAATTGATGCATATGGGAAATAAATTGGGTTATGTTAAGAGTTGATGGAATTTGGTTGGATTCCATTGAAAGGAAAATTTCAGAAATGAGATCAAGAATATGAAAGTAATATGATACTTGGTACCTTCTTAGATCATATACATAAGCCTAAGGTTTTGGGATAAATCTAACAAGATTTGGAAGATAGAAATTCAAAACTCGATTTTAAATATTAGTGTCTCATTCTTGAGAGCAAAGAAATGGTTAGCCAAATTTTGCTTCATTCATATGTGACTAACATTTGTAAGGAAATGTTAGATCCTTTGAGTTACAAATAGGCGATAATGATGATTTATTGATTTAGTTACATATTAACTAGCTAGTCTCCTAACACACTTTTAACCAGCTAGTTTGAAACAAATTAAAAAATAATCAGGTCTAAAATGTCCTGAAGGCCTGACTTAAAAAATAACGAAGAAAAAGGACCTTCCCAAAGAGTGTACATCAGATTTGGATGTTTAACAAGCATCATGGTTAGCTAGCTAATTGGAAATGTAGTTTACAAGTTACAACCGTAGCAATCAGCTCATAAGTGATGTTATGACCCTAAAATCATGCAACAGCCCTCCCTCATTCCCTTACAATCTGATTTTATGTTGCTTGCAAGTTAAAAGCTTCTCTAGCTAGTTGATATATCATTAAAATAAACTAAAGTAAGGCTAAGGGTAGTAGTTACTTACAAAGGCTGAAACTAAGTACAAACAATCAACATTGGGTCTGCCATTGTCCTGGATGCTCTCCCCAAATTTCTGTGTCAAACAGTGGGCCCCATGAGCTGGGTTGGCCTGACTTTGCTGGTGGCTGCTGCTGCTGTGATAATGGCTTGTTTTTTGTCCTTCCAAGCTGACTTGATAAGCCGTGTTTAAGCCATTTGTAAGCCACTTGATGATTAATGACTGATATTTTATCAAAGTATTTGGGACACCTTTACAATAGTTGATGCTTGTTTCTTTAATACCCAAAACATGGATTGCCCTCCTTGTAAGATGCATGTGACGATTCACTTGGTTGATGGTGTAAGAATTGACGTCATAAATGCTAGAGATGAATTGATGATGCCTTGATGCCTTTGAAGCTATAAAAATCCATATTAATCATCCTTTTATCCAAATGATGCAGTAGCATCTGCCTCTCTTTTGATTTTTGTTCTAAAAAATTATGATGAAGTGGTTGTTGTTTTGAGGTTTTTTCAAAAATACTCATCGACACTCAAATCCGTTCGAAGAGAGGCATATTGTGCAGAATGTGTAAACTCAAACCACACGAGCAGCAGCCAAGGCAGCAGATTTGGACCGCTTTTGGGGGTTGTTTGGGGTGCGGAATTCAAAGCCAATCAAGCAACCAGCCATAGCAGTTATTGCTGCCTTTTTTTTTCCAGCTTTTGGGACACTTTTGACACAAAAATAAATGACACTCAGCAGCAGCATTGCCTAGACCAGCAGCCGCACTCTCCCCCCCCCCTTTTTTTTTGCACAAGTTTGGCATGGAAAGTCATTGAACAATGGAAGCCTGCAAGATGAAAGTGTGTGGCAGTAAACTATGACAGTTTAGCATAGTTAATGTCAAGAGTCAAAAACTTGGATTGAATTTTATAAACAAATCTTGCTTTTTTTATCTCAAGAGTTGAAACCTTGAGTGGTAGATGTATCTAAGGGGTATTTAAGTTCATATTTTCCTGTTCTTTAACATCTTGTTCAGGTTTCCATTTTGGTGGTAATTATCGTAATCCACCATCCTTCTTAGCAAGACCCAATTTATTTTCCATATGCATCATCAGTTGTCTCTAATTAGCATGAATATGGTATGAATACTATATTTTAAGCTCTCTATGGCAAAAATAGCTATGAAATAGCCTTTTTGAGTCTTGTAAAAAGAGGGAAAAATAACCAAAATTTTTATTAGTAAAAATGAAAAGAACGTTGGATGCTCTCACATCACCAATCAATTTTATTCTTTTCAATTTTGAATTCAAAGTACAAACCTAGGGTCATATATATTGACCAAAGTATTACTAGAACCTAAGAAAAATAGCAAGTAATAATAAATTTGAATTTGATCAACTATAATGTTAATATCATTAAAATCTAATATTTTAGCTAATACTCATGAATTTCTTAGGCCTACTGGATCTGTGAAAGAGGTATATTCATGTGGACTTGGTTCTTTTTTCCATTGTTTGGGCTAATGGTGAGGTGTAGATTTGGAAATAATGAATGAAAATTGGCCGATGTGTCCAAAATTTATTTGATTTAATCCTAAAAGTTACAACCCAAAATGCATATCCAATATCTTGCTTATTCGAAATTTGACATGGTCTGAATATTCGAAACCTATCTGACTGGGTCTGACACTTAGCCAAGATCTGATATGACTCGAAATAATATAAATTCGAATAATATTCAACCCCACTCCATGACTATTTTTGACCTAATACTTACTTGAAATATACTATTGTTATTGTTATTGTAATTGGCATTGAGTATGACTATTATTACTATTATTATTGCTCCCTCTATTCATAATATAAAGTATATTAACTTTTTTCTTTTGTTTTGTAATATAAGATATTTTATGAGAAGTATCAACTATTAAATGCTTTGTTTTTTAATTCTAGCCTTACGTTATTCTCTTTTCAATTAAATGAGTAAGAGTATTAAATTTAATGAGAGTGTACAGTAGTAAAAACATAACAATTTTATCTAAAATATAATGCTTTTTAATATTATGCAACATACTTTTATTTATTTTTCACCACTACTAATATTTTTAAGAGTATAATTGTTATTATTATTAGAAGTATTATTATTATTATTATTATTATTATTTTATTACTAGTAACATATCATTATTATTTTTATTATAACTAGTGTTCTTGTTATCCTTCTTGTTGTTTGTTGCTACTACCATTATCATCATCAATTTTTCCTACAAAAAAGTAGATGAATTCATTATGTTATTTTTACTTTTGAGAATTATTTTCACATTCTCCATTGAAAACTTAAGATGTAAAATAGTTTTACAAAAGTAAACACACCAATCATTAATTAAAAAAGATTAAATAATGACAAAAAAAAATATTCAACAGAAATGAACTATAACATATATATAAAAAAAAAACCTTGAATCTACAATTAGAAGAAGATAGAATAATCTGAAATAATCTAAATTCAAAATAGACCCGTAAAATGAATCATCTTAACTCAAATTTAAATTAAACATGGAATGAATGATAGAAAAACCTAAACTTATTCGAAATCAAATCCAATTTGAATGATAAATAAGCTCGAGTTTACTAAGCACAAGATGACCTAAAACCAAATTGAATATAATTTAAACGACAGAATTATCCGAACTTCCGAATTTGAAACTATCCAACCTCAATCTGACTTGACTTAAGTTTAGGGATGGCAATGGGTCGGGTCTGGACCGGGTCTAGCCATACCCAGACCTGGACCCGTTTATATTACCTAAACCCAAACCCGACCTAGACTCGTCGGGTCTTGAAAGTTCAGACCCAGATCCAGATCCATTGGGTCTAGCAGGTAAACGGGTCCTAAATGGGTCCGATTATTTTTTTTAAAAAAAATAATTAATAATATATGCTAATATAAATACATTTATGTTTTATATAACTTAATACGTATTTTTTTTGTTAAAAAAAATATCTAAGTGAAAAAATAAATATATTAAAATAGTTATATTAACTTTTCAAATGGTGTTTTAATGCTTTTAGTAGGGATGTAAATGGGGCGGGTTTGGGGCAGGTATACCCATATCCGTATCCGATAAGAAAATCCGTACTCGTACCCGAATCCATATCCGTATCCGTTGGATATCCGTTACTCGACGGATTATCCATTTACCCGTTAATGGATATTATCTGATGGATAAATCCATCACCTGGCAGATAAACCCATTTAGAGTTAAGCTAAATGATAATTCTAACTTTAATTTATACTATACTTATTTTAAAATTAAGGGTAAAAAGGTAATTATATATCGGGTAAACGGGTACGGGTATGGTTACGGTTATGTGTATGGATATCCCATACCCGTATCTGTACTCGAATCCGACGGGTATTTTTTTTTCATCATCCATATTCATTTATCTATATCCGTTGGACAATCCGTCGGGTTTCGGGTAAAATCCGCCCCGTTTATATCCCTAGCTTTTAGAATACAATATTATACATATTGTTTATAAAGTAAGTATACAAAAATAAAATTTTAAAAAAATGAATAGGAGCTTATATAAGATTAAGACAATAATGACAAACATAATAATGACACACACACGCACACATGTATATTAAATGGGTCTGGCGGGTCAGGTCTGGGTCTAGAACTAGATCCAGACCCAGATCCGTTGGGTCTAAAAATCATGGACCCAGACCCGCTAAAAATGAGGCGGGTCTGGGTCGGGTCCGAGACCCATTGCCATCCCTACTTGAGTTAGTTGAATTATATGGGCAGACCCAAACCCAAGGTGGCCTGAATCTAACCCGAGAAGATAAATGCCCCGAAATAATCCAAACCTAAACTGACCTGAACCTAAATTAACTCGATTCTATAATGACTCAATCCATTTGATTGGTAGTAAGGTAGATAAGATGAAGACTTTGATGATTGTTGTTCCCTATTGATTTGTAGTTTGAGGTGGATGCATTCTAAATGCTACCTTAACATTACCCTGAAACACGGAGAATGTATATGGGAATGAGTTTTAAGCATGTTCACAAGGTCTAAATTTTTTGCTTCTTCTCTAACCTTTTGGTTTATGAGAATGAATATATATGACTCCATTAGTGCTATTTTAGCTACAAACAATAAATCTATGGTTTGCTTATTGGAGTGGATTTGTTAGCCAAGAGCTGTGCTAACATATGTGGCACCACTATTAGATCAAGTGTTTGAAACCAACATTGGTAATTTAAATTGATTTTACTACATACTATCATAGTCCTAAGTAGTTAACATAATATTGCTAATGAGTCCTTTAGGCGCACTTTATTCTCACTCACATGCTTCTTGCGATATTTTTTAGAAAATTTCTAAAACTTTCCATAAAGGTTACCTATCTTAAAAATTGCTCCATGGCTAGCACGCTAAGTGTAGAGTTCTAAGGATGAAATCACCAAAATGATGTTATACTATATTTATATGAGTAGCCATATCAATCCTTATAACACTCTACTCAATTTGGGGGTATTACAAAAATTCGTGGGTATATGATTATAACAAATTAAGGGTAAGATTTTTTTTCCTTTTAACTTTGAACTTCAAACCTGCCTTTTCTTTTAACTATTAATTGAAATGGATCTAACATCCATTTTGACCTTTGATTTTATCACTCAAAGGGCTTTCTCAACTAAAATCAAGGATGGTGGCAAGTAGCTTCAGCGAAATTTCATGGTGCATGTAGTGTTCCATAACAACAGGTGTTAAGGACGAAAAATTGTTTTGGGGACTAGCTAGTGGGCCAATGGAAACTACACCTGCTGGTGGTGAATGGAATTGGGTAACGATGACAAAAATTGATGTTAGTCACTTGGATGAGCGAATTAGTAGATGGCATTGCAGGCATGAATAAGAGCAACGTTTTTTGTAGGTCGCATTGCAACATTGGTTGCCAATTGTTATTGTAAGGTTTTTGGATCTAACAGGAGTTTCAGGATCCATGCAAATATCAGGAACACATTAATTAGTAGAACAGACCTCTTGTAGTTTGTTAAAAATCGTGTTGGGACCTTTATCACGCCTTTATTTGTATCCACACAAACAAGCTTGATTAGATATCGCATGTGTTGGCACTGAGAAATATTGTTTTCTCTCACTCTAGGGTGGATGTGGAAGCAAGGTTTCATGTCTCGCTTATGTCCACTCCCCCCCCCTTTCTTTTATAAGGAGACAAGGTCACTTGAAAGTTGAAACCCTATACAACCTATTATATAGATCGAACAGGGCTGGACTAGATCATATCTGTTAGTCCAATTATATTGAATGTAGATTGATAGTAGGCCTAAAATACTTTTTAGACTCACAAGTCATGACTACCCAAGTTGAGTGAAGGTCGGCTGTCCGATACAACCTCTATGATTGGCTCCTAGGGCATATCTCTAACATTAACCTCGTGAAGAAATGATGTGCGAGGACAACCTAGGGTGCTGGGCTTGGCTGGTGTTTGTTTGATTGGCTTTATGAATTGTGATCGAAATATTTAGATTAGTGTTTGGGTTGATATAGTTTTTGTGTCTAATTGAAAGGCTAAACAACTTTATTTGCTATCGAATCCATTAAGCTTTGATGATGAATTGATGGAGGGCTAAACCTTGTGTTTTATCACGAAACCAAACGGTTTTGTTTAATTTGCATATGAATTCAAAGTACATACCTACAACCATATATCAAATAATAATCAAATATCAAATATAATATCAAATAACCCTAAACCTAAAGCCAAAGTACATATCATAATAATATTAAATCTAATATTCTACCCAAATACTCTTAAATCTCTTAGGATTAGAGAACCTACTATAAGAGGTATGCCCATGTGGACTTGGGATTTCTTTGTAATGGATTAGGTTAAGCCCATCCTACAATAAGGTGACAGATTACATCATGCTTACCCTACTTGATGTCTGCTCAATACTTGTCATAATATGAAGAAGTTACACTAGAACTACGTGATCCAATTTATCCATGACTTGATTTAACCTACTTGAGACTAGGCATAATATGAAGATTTCAATCCTGAACTAACACAACCTAACTTATCCAAGATTTGATATAACCTGAAAAACTACAAACACACAATTGGTGTTACCTTATACTTACACAAGAGTCCAGAGACAAATGCATTCCCATAAATTTTGCACATAAATTTTTCTTCCTTTATCATTGTGCATGCTTAGTACTTGAACTGCGACTTTATCAATTATGAGGCTTATCGGGAGACTTTAAGATCTTAATAAGTTCATATAATACAGCAATCAAGTAATAAATTGCGGTCGCAATTGCGGTTGCGGTTGTGGTGTCGTAATATTGAAGCGTTGCAAACGATATTTTATATGCCGCGGCGTGATTTTTTATTTTTTTCACAATAAATATTAGCAAATACCAGTAAATATCGACAAATATCTATAGAATATCAGCAAATATCGTTTGATAACCGATATATCGCGGATAAATATGTGTAATTCTAAATCCGTTGCGTATCGCTAATTTCACGTATCGGCTGACCCAAAATTCGATAAATATTGGCCGATATTGCGCATCGGGACCTATATTTAATTGTATGACGGCGATATTGTTAGTGGATCAAAATGTGGTAATTAAGAGGGACATGCTTAGTGAGAACTATAGGTTTGAGTGACAACTAAGAGCCCTTAGATCCATAGTCAAGATTTAATATGAACAGAATAAATTGTAGACTCCATTTCTCACACTAGCAGCCACCACCACACATGTCAACCTTTTCTTTGATGGATTTTTTCATCATTATATTTCTGACAATCTTAAACCAAAGATTTTTGGAGTGAAAAAATAAGATGATAATTGAATAAACCCTAATACTAACCAACTCCAAGCTTAGATCCTAACTCTAAACCTTAATCCTAAACCTTGATCATTGAGTAGGCAATAATATTGCGGCTGTGTTTGTGGTTGCGGTGTCACGGCATCGGAGCGTCATGAACGATAAATTATTTGTCATGGTCATCGTAGTATGAATATTTATTTTCATTTCACCATATACTTGAATTATTATTTATTATTCATTTTTATATAAATATTTTCTAAACTAGTGTTTTATCTTATCTTAAAAGTATTAAAGTGAGTCATTATATGTTAAGTTGTTCTAATAATCTTAAATTTGCCTTAGAATGAAATAATTACATGTTATTTAGTAGTACATGTAAAGGTAATAAATAACAATACTTTATTATAACTTAATAGTTACTCAGTCTAATATTTATATAGTAAATGAAGAAGAAAAATTATCATGCATGCTTTTTTTGGTATATTTTTGAATTTTCAATAAATTGCCGATTTATTGGTGATATTTTTTGATCTCTTTGTGATTTACCGGCCGATAAATGTAAAATTTCAAAACTATAGTATATCGGTAGTTTCGCATCTTGATTGGCCCAAAAACCATTAAATATAGGTTGCTACACTACAACAACACCGCTATTTATTTATATGCGCCAAACACTAAACCTTGCCTTGAACTCTAAGCCATAAGCCCTAAACCATTAATCCTAAACCCTAAACCTTAAGCCATGAACCATGAACCCTAAATTCTAAACTCTAAACTCTTTAACACCAACCTAAACCTCAAATCTAAAACCCTAACCTTAAACCCTAAACCATAATCCCTAATCTTATATTCCAAACCAACAACCCTAAACCCTAAATTGTAAACCCTAACCCGTAGTATCACGCGCTCAGAGGTTTCGACCCTTGTGCCCTTAGTGAGACCAGCATCCAACACATAATTGTGTTGAGCATCATGCTGAATATGCACAACATCCCAAAATAATAGCCCATAGATATGTATAGAAGGGACATCGAGTTGTATATGAGATATAATATCGACATTAACAACGATCAGGCAACAAGGTAGCACTCATATTCACATGGCTCATTCGCAATATGCTTAGGGCTAATCATGGACCATGACAATCACCCCTACCCAAAATCGCAAACGCCATCTGTTGCACCACAGAGAGGTCCCAACATTGCTTCCCTGCATCTCAGTCGTTGTCTCTTTGATAATCCATCAACGCTCGCCTAATGTTAAGAAATCACCACACAAACACTGTATGTTGCCCCGCAAGACTTGATTTCCAACTATCATCTTGTATTCAACACAACTTGTTGCGACGTTGCGGCGACTTATCCGTGCGTGCTAGAGATCGTCTCATCACGTGACCCCCTAACAACTCATTTTAATAGCCTGGACCTTGCATCATACCATGTCTACCAACACTCCTTGTTAATGGACCCATGCGGCAGGGACGACCAAGTAATAAAACCGCAGTTACGGTCGCAATAGCGGTTGCGGTCACGGCGTCGCAGTATTGGAGTGTCGCGAATGATATAATTTATGTCGCGGTTGTTGTGGTGCGATTTTTTAATTTTTTTCACAACAAGTACTGGCAAATATCGGTAAACATTGGCTAATATCGGCCAATATTGACCCAATATCGGTGTATATCCAAAATTTTGCTGATATTGCGGTGATAAATATGTGATTTTCTGAAATGGCTGTAATTTTAGAATTTTGCGTCGCGATTGATCCAAAAACTGCAAAATTGCAGCCGATCTGCAATTGCAGTACTGATATTTCATTGTATGGAAATGATCCTTCTACTTCACTCCTTTAAAGCTGGTTGTCCCTCAATGTGCCTTAAATCAATAGGCTATCTGCGGTCCCTCGAGGTACACCGAATGGTGTGACCGTAGCCGGCACGTAATTTAAACCCTCTTGTTGTCAATTGTAGCACTGGTAAATAAGGATATCGTTCTAGGCCAGGGATTGAGAGGGCTCACATCTATCTAACTAGCTTAAAAATAAAACTAAAACTAAAAATCCTAAATAACACTAAATAAATAAATAAGAAAAATACTAATGGGGGTTTATAAAAATAAAAATAATAAAAGGGATAAAATAAAACAAACTAATAATAATAAAAATGGGAAATAATGGAAAACCCGCAGATATGAGAAATATGTTAGGGAAATAAAAATCCACCACTAGATTAGGTCGTAATATAATATTTATTTCTAAGTTATCCTTTAATCATGAGAAAGAGATCGACCAAGTTGCACACCAAAAGCAGGTCTATACACCTTATATTACTTCCCTTAATTAATTAATACGACAAAGCGCCAATATTAACCCCATTAAATACTAGCAGTATATCAGCAACAAGCGGCTCCTATATTTAACTAGATTTAATGCATTAAGTGTAAGTGGAAGGCTGTCAATCTAAGTACCCATACTAGTACAAAAAACATGTCTAGCTGTATTTCCTTTCCTTGACCCACACGTATCGAAACGTTTTACCACTTCGGTTAGAATCACAAAACGATTAGGTGAATTGTTATCTAACCTAGCTGCAATTTATACATATAAATTCTAGTATATTTAGATGGCCACCTAGCAAGCAATTAATCCTACATACTGTCACTTATGAGGTACCAGAACAAGGCATGCACCAAATAAACTATACTTGATAGAATTATACATATAAACGATAGCAATTAATATAGAGTCAAGAAACAATCTCACGAAACAAAGAAAATAAAATTATAATTCAAATCATAATCTAGGGTTTCAATTCATTCCCTAACAATAAATAATCAGCCACTCATAATTAAAGAATTAATTACACAGAAATTTATATCTAAAATATAAATTATAAATAAGAGAAATAAATAACCGGAATTAATTTTGGATAAAAGATCAAGAATTTATTCAGATAAAAATTAATTTTATCTGAATTAAATTCTACCTGTATTAAATTCTTCTCTAATTTTCTTCCTTGTTTGCCTTGAATTTCCATGCAAAAATTTCTTTTTCTTTTTCTTCTTTCTCGGCTGACGGTTGTTGGCTACTGCGTCGCCCTTCTCGAACTCCGTGCCGCGCTCCTGGCTGTTCTGCGTGCGTGTCCCTTCGTTTCGTTCCACAGAGCCTCGGAAGGCTCTGCCGCTCACTTCCGAGCCTGAGACTTCGACTCTCTCTACGTCCCCGTCTGGCTTGTCTTCCCCGTTTGACCGAGCCTCTAAAGGCTCTGTCGCACGCCCCCCACGGTTCTCTCTCACCTGTTTTCCTTTTTTATAATTTTCTGTGCCCTCTCCGTTGCTCTCTTTTCTGCCGTCCGTGCCTCCACGTCAGCCCTGCCCAGCTGACTCTCTTGGCCTTTTTGTTTCGTGCGCCCTTTTGTGCGGCTTGTTTGGTTTGTTTTGTTCCCAGGCCTTTGGGCCTTTGGCCTTTGGCCGTTGGTCCAAAGGTCGAAATCTTTTTTTTTTAATTTTCTTTTATTTAAAAACAAAACCTGCAAAATAAAATTCAATAAATATTAATAAATAATATTTTATTCTAAATTTACTTAAATTATATCATTTTAGCTCAAATAATAAAATTTATACAATTTTTACCACTTAAGCATAAAACAATAATTATTCCCCTATACTAGTTAAATAAACTACCAAAAACTAAGACTATAAGGGTATAAAATGTGTCAAAATATGAACTCATCACCGAACAACACAGTGAAATGTTTGTTGACTGGCACGGGCAACAAGCTGTCCTGATACTACTATGTCACATGTTGAGAGGTTTCAACCCCAACGTCTCTCGCGAGACCAGCATCCAACATACAATCCTGTTGAGCACTGTGCTGAGTTTGCGCAACATCCAGAAATAATAGCAAATAAAGATGTAAAGAAGTGACATCAAGTTGTACATGAGACATAATATCGACATTAACAATCATCAGGTAACGAGGGAGCACTTATATTCGTATGGCTCATTCGCAAGATCCTTGGGGCAAGTCACGAACCGTGTCAGTAGGCCCTAAACCCTTACCTACATCCTAAACCTTAAACATTAAACAATAAAGGCTTAACCTTTATCCTTGAACCTTGACCCTAAACTCTTAGCCCTAAACCTAAAAATAAACCCCAAACCTAAACCCTAACCCCAATCCCTAATCCCATATTCAAAACCACAATCGCTAAACCCTAATCCTAAACCTTAAACCCAAAACCCTAATGAATCTAAAAATCCTTAGCCTTGAACCCTTAACCCAATTAAATCTAAAACCGTAAACCTTATTATATATAAATACCATAAACCATAGTAGATTTATAAACCCTAAACCCTAGAACTATCATTAGCACTCCCTTAAATTTAAACACGTATTGATCTAGAAGCCTAAACTCAACTCATAAACTGTAAAGAATATATCTTAAACCTTGATTTGATTTTTGATGCATAAACTGCTAAACAAATTGGATCTTGCTAAGAGTTGATTGAACTTGGGTTTAGCTCCAACAGAAGAGAAAATAGAAGAGAGGATGAGATGGGAAAAGGATTTGATAATCAAGTAACCCTTGAAATCAAATACTTACAATCACCACTTAAGGTAACAACTCTTAGGATAAAGATTGTGAGATTTTTGTAAAACTCAACAAACCATGCAATAGGTTGGTTGAAATGAAAACAATGACTTGGGGGTCTGCAGAATACTCCAACGATGCCTCTTTCATTCCTCTTTACACCCATATAAGAGTGTAAGAAGTTGAGAAAATTACAACCAACCCTTACGTAACCATAAGGGTTCAACTTAACCATACTCTACTCTAATGCATGCTAACTATGGTAGGACTCAAACAATCAGCATGAGAGCTGATGTTTCGAGCCTCCCATCATCCATTTCTCATGCACTAGCTGTTACATTAGGTTTACAAGCTAATAGTTAGGACTTAGGAGACATATATTACAAGAAAAAGGAAAACTAGTGTGTTATTCATGCATATGATTAACTAAATGGGAAAATAAACCTTCCCCAAGACCCCCATTTGGCCAGCTGCTTGGGCTAATTTTTTGGACATTAAATTCCCTTAATTAAAGCTAATTAAGGTCTTGGAGAACACCAAAACTTAACTCCAAAATATGCTGCAAAAGTGAAGTGGCTGCATGCTTGTGATTTTCAAATAATGTGTGCTCTATGTGCTGATTTTTGCTGGATGTTGGCTGAATCTTGCATGGATTTTCTGGCCATATTTTTTAGTCATATTTAAGCCATAATGAAGCCAAAAAAAGTGGTGAGTTGATGGCTTATAATTGTTGTTGCATGGCTTACATGGCTCCTTATAATCTAAGCTCATATTTTAGTCCAAGGAGAGCTTTTGATTCTCCTAACTTAGAAAAATTTATGAATAGATTATTGCTATCACATGAGGGGGATGCTCCTGCATCAGTTTTGGTTTAAATTCTAGTGACATATTGGTTTGGGCTATTAACAAATTAGTTAACATTTTGACTCTTTAGTTTTTCTTGTTCGAGCTTAACTCAAGTGTGACGTGGGGTACAAATTTATGAAGTTAGCTTAGAATTCAAATAATTTATTGCTTTTATGTGTTATCACTTTATAGATCATTTTTCTTTGTTGCAAGTTGGAACCGTTGAATGTTTTTAAAGGGATGGAATATTAAACTTTTGTCTTCAAATAATTGAATATATGGAAATTTGGGGCATGAATGTGTCGTCTCTGAGTCACTCAAATAAGAACACAAACTAGGGGGTTTGAGAACAATCTAATGCAGGAGCATGTAGATCAACTTTATTCATTAGCCCAATTGTGTTAGCGTGGAATAATATTAATGATGCAAGTATTGGGATTAAGCTATTTAATATGCCTAGCATGTGAAGGACGTCCGTTAGGAGGACTTGCATGTTATTGTTGAAAGTTTAAAGATGAGTATGCGAGTCACATGGCACTGTTCATGAAATCAGGTTGTTATCGTTCACGCTGATTATAACAAATTAGTCGTTAATTATTTAGCTTACTTAGCCTCTAAAAAGCTTGTTTTAGGTAAGATATTAGTTAGTTATGGTGTTTATCTTATCTTTAGGAGGTGTTAGGTTGTTAATTTCTAAGAGTTTGTTATTTATATTCACCCCAAACCAAACGAATGCTAGAAGTATCTAATTTTTTATAAGGTGCGAGCATTACTTGTGCTTGCCAATATCACGTTGCCTAGGATAAGAAAAACCCCAAACACTCGCGTCTTAAGCACACCCATTCAAATACTGATTGAAATTGGTATTGAAATGATGCACCGGTGTTGCAGTTTGAATGCTTGCAATTAGCCCAACATATTACACTAGTGGATTGGAGCGGAAGAGTACAGAAAGAGGAGGTTGAACAACAACAAATTTTATGCACTATTACTCCCATTCGAAGGATTAAGGAGATGCACAGAGGAAATGGAAGGGAGAATGGCTAGGTTAGAGGGCTAAAATTGGAAAATTGTTCTAATGATTTGTTTTATATATAAAAAAGAATGAGCTAAACAATAGATAGGTATAGTCTTTGAGTTTTCTTGTGCAATGATTTTCATTCACAAGATGCTTTTTGTGGTGCCCTATTTTCCTTTCTATGCAAGCAACATTTAAATATTTGCCTATTAGTCAAGACTTCACTTTGTTGATAGGCAAGTTAAAAGGGGAATTAGAGCATCTTGCAAATTCAAGTCTTGAATGTTTTTCAAATGCTCTTTTTGTATTGCTTGATGGCTGCAGATTAGGTATCATTGACAAGTGTTTTTCACATAAATGCATTGAAGACATAATATCGTCTCTTGTAAGTTACTCTATGAGTTAAAAATCTAGATTTCTTTTCGTCAATTTCTTATTCACAAACTTAGGCTCTGCATCACATTCTTTTTATGATACTATGTTAGTGTCTCATTGAGCACTATTGGCTATTGCAGTATAAGGAAGTTGTAAAGAAAAATGATGATTGGGCCTCTTTTACATTACAATCATTGAAGAAGGCATCACCAACAAGTTTAAAAGTTTCCCTAAGATCGGTACGTACTTGCTTTATTATCATCTTTCTAGGCTTGTATGGATTTATTGGGCTAAGAGAGATTATGTAATACCCCATTTTTACAGCCATAAAATTACATTTTAATTCAAGGTTGTAGAAGGTAAACTGGTTCAATATAGGATATTAGTGCAACACCTTTACCATGCATCTCATTTTAGATGTAATGCTTCTAAGGCCTATTATGTTTAAATAGAAATAAGATTAAGCACCAACACTAATAAATTTAAACTAAATATTTTACAATAGATGTCGAAAGTTTTAAAGAACCACAAAAGAGGGTCATATACTATGTAAGATAAAATGTATAGAAATGTAGTACAATTGGAATGAGACAGAAGAGTCTAAAGTAAATCTGGATCAAAATACCAAAACCACTAATAGCCGATATACTAAATAACCTTAATTCTCAACTCAAAACCCTAGCTAGTCAGGATGGTTTGCAGGTCCACACTCCCCAAACAAAGTTGAGATTATCATTCTTGTTGGCATCATCATCTATACTTATATGACGCATATACTTTTTTACCATCCAGATAAAATTATCAAGTTCTTTAGTGTCATACTTACATCCATACTTGGGTGGCTCGAGGCCTTGGACCCTTGATACTCCAGCGCGACCAATATTCCTTCCTTGGTTGAAATTGTGTCTCAATGCAACATGCTTCGCCCTAAGGGTGCCAATATCCTTTCGGAATTCCTACAACAAACGGTTGATGGCACCGAGGAATTTCCCACGAACATCTTCACCAAAATATTCATCCAACACATCGAGCGTCTACATTGACTCATCAATCCTTCTCTCCATCCGAATAAACCTTTCTTCAAGTGAAGAGAGTTGGTCTTTTGACATTGACTTATCTTTGGCAACATCCCTTATTCTTCTTCTCACTTTCCCTATCACGGGTCTTTATGGAGAGAGTCATCACATTTGGGTTTTTTGCCAACTCGTCTTTTGTCATGGCATTGATCCCTTGTAGCTAAAGCTTTCCTTTTGCCAACGTCCTAATACTATGTGTCACAGGGTGGTTCTTTTCACCTTAGTCTTTCCTATGCAGTATTTAGAAGCACAACTCCTTTAGTGCTCACTAAGTCGGTCCTTCGAACGCTAAGGCTAATACCAAGCCTTTGAAGATGAGTAAGAATATTTGGAAAACTTAGTAGACTTAGAGAAAGTAAGTGAGTGCTTGTTTGTAAAAAGATAACACTTTATTGATGAGAGGAGAGAATTTATAATTTGGAAGACGATGGGTGCAAATAGGGCGGTCATCTATTTATAGTTGAGGTTCCCCTTCCTTTTCCCCCTTTGGTGGAAGGTTCTAGGTCTTCCGCAACCTATAGATATTTCTAAGGACCTTTTTAAATTAAGATATTTTGAAAGATTTTTCTAGATCCTTGCATGATTCTTTTAGCCTTTCAGGATTTTAGAGAGTTCTGCACCATTCTAAGACATTTTTAGATATTTAAATAAGGATCCACACCTTTCTAGACATTTCTATACATTTCCACTAGAGTCTACACAATTTTAGAATATCCTAGAACCTTCTAGATAGAAATGTGAAAAAAATGAGCAGGCCGTGACAAGGGGCTGTGGTTATTTCAGCAGTAGGCGCGGGGGCTGGACATGATGCAGTAGAAGCTGATGAGGGGTCTGAGGGGCTCTTGAGGCTGCAGGGGTGATCGATGGTAGGTGGTGCTCGACAGGGTTTTCTTGGGCTGAGGGTTCTATTTATTGGCAATAACAAGCTAATGGGCTCAGGGGTGCCTAAATAGCAAACAAGTCTTTTATTAATGCGGCCCATAGAACCTAATACATTAATAGGCTATTTAACTTAGATCTGCCATTAATTAATGGAATCCAAGGCCTGCTACTTATCGGTAAAGTCAAATCTAATGCAACTCCGTAATGAAGCTCCTGTACAGTGTCCTTGTCACAAAAGTAACTTATGTTTTAATTTTAATCCTTCATGTTTCTATATGAGCTCCGAGTGACTTCCCTATTTATTGATATTTTTTTTTATACTATGTTGCATGGTTTCCACACTAAATAATTATTTGTGCCTCCATCCAACTAGGAGATGTCGTTGCCTGTAGTTTCCTAGTGCCGGTGTGTTTTTTGATGGGCTAGTGTTGAAAAGCGATATTTTATGTATGTTATATGTTCATGAGAAACTATGATTATTGTGTAGAGGGTTGGGCTTGAGTTTTGGGAGGCTTAGGCAGCTAAAAACTTTAGAGCCCTTATTATTTAAAGTCAAAAGAATAATTATACTCCTTCCATCCTATTACATTTGCAATGGTTTGAAAATCATCAAGATTAAGAGAATGGTTACAATTTCATTAACTTTAATGTGGCATCATTAATTTTGTAGGCATATTTCTTATTTACCATTGTTATTAATGTGTTTCTTCAGTAGAAATGTATGAAAATCCCTAATTGATAATGTCATATATAGAAAGCAAACATTTTAACGTCTTTATAGATAGAAACCTTAGGGTAGGAATTGAGCCCACGAACATGCTTTTAGTTTAATGCTCCCTTGATTAAGTTATCACACTATTAAGTGTTGACTCTTTCTTATCTTAAATATATATGTAATATACACATGGTAAACACAAGGATGCACTGCATCACATAGCTAGGGCTGTGCCCTGCTTGTAGTTGTATTTAGATGATATGGTTTCATATTGAAAGGAATCTTTAGGTATTGTCGTGAACGTATGTATGTGAACTTCACTTTCAAGCTCAAGTTAATTTTATCTGTCAAAATAATTACAGATCAGGGAAGGGAGGCTCCAAGGAGTAGGCCAGTGCCTTGTCCGGGAATATAGAATGGTTTGCCATTTCATGAGAGGAGAACCCTGCGGAGACTTTTTTGAGGTTCTAGAGCAGGAATCTATTTGATTTTACTTATCAGTTAACGTCTTTTATATGATGTTAAACTCTTTCTTGTATCCACAGGGCTGCAGGGCAATACTGATAGATAAAGATAAGAATCCCAAGGTCAGTAAGTTTATATCGAAATGCAGCATCCTCTTAGTCTTAGTAGCATTTCCAGTGTTTTGTTTAGACGATCTCTGGTTACCTTGAATAATTTTATGATGCAGTGGAAACCTTCTAGTTTGGATCAAGTGAGTGATGATATGGTTGACCGCTACTTTTCTAGGCTGGATGATGAAGGATGGGAAGATCTGAAGCTTCCTGCTCGATCAAACTTACCTGCGTATGCCATTGCAAAGCTTTAAAGCGCATCTCTACCTTCGGAGGTATACTGAATGGTCATGCTGCTGTGATTCAATATGGCTTCGAGCACTAGAAATTGATTAAAACTAGTCGCTCCATCCAATCAATTATCCTTGGACCTCCCAAAATGTAATCCATACAATAAGATCGTACCATAGTAGACGTTGAGGAAGGCACGATCATTATTTATCTTATGATATGTACGCAGAAGAATAATTACAGGTGACACTAGTTAAAGCGTAACATATGCCAATCTGTGACACCTTTCTATTAATTTTTGTTTTTGTTTTGTTACTTCTAAGGTTGTAAAGTCGTTCTAACTATATAATTTGTGCAATGATGTATCATTGTTATGAGCATATATGGTTTTACAATACTAGTGTAGCCTTTGGTCCAAAATATTGGAATTGCCAATGTGGTGGTGGTGGTGGTGTTATTGCTTACTCCGGTTGATATAAAGTTCTAAATATGGAATTTGTCCAATGTCGTATCATCGTTATGAGCATATATGGTTTTACAATACTATTGTGGCCTTTGGTCCAAATTATTGGTATTGTCAATGTTTCATAGTATGAGTAGAGGGGTTTGCGGAGTGCTACAGAGAGTAACGAGAAGGTAGAGGAAAATAGAGCTTAGGCTACTGTGGTTAAGAGGAAGGGCTAGGTATCATGGGTTTGCGGATTTTAGGCTACTGTGATGCGGGAGCCTTGATCCTTTGATCTTTTGGTGCCCTGGCTCTTGGGCTGAGGTGTACCCCAAGCATCAACCGTTTAGCTTATGATATTAGGTGTGGCCGCATCCTGTGCCTGTTCTGCGGGTCTCATGGTGTGGTTTCGGGTTGAATTATATCGTTATTCCTTTCGAAAATCAATCCTTTTTGTTGGATTATTTCCTAGGTTAACACTTGGGGATGGTTCTTTTCATTCTATTGAAAATTAATTCATTGCATCGGATGATCTCATTGGACATCAATGTCTACATCCTACTATGTAGTATTAGTAAGAACAGTAGCATTTTAAGTCAGAAATTGAAAGAGTTCACTTAAGTCTAGCCAATACATAAATAATAAAATAAATAATCTAAATCAATCAAAAATAAATAAAAAGAAAAGTAAAATTATGAGAAGTTAAAATAGGAAAAAAATAAAATAAGAAAATAATTTCAAGTGAATATGGATATAACAAATGTGTGAGGGAATTGGTTTTTATTTAGGGATGGTAACGGGGCTTCGTGAAGACAGGATGTTATCCCTATTCTTAAATTTGAAATAAATCTTTATCCTTAAACCTGCTCCATTCTCCTATTTTTACTAACGGAGATTTTTTGTCATAATACCTAAGGGAAATATATTCCCATCCTTGACCCCATACCTAAATTTTTTTAATAAGCTATTTTCTTTTTATTCTTACTTTTCTTAGAAACATATAATGTTATAATGTATTTTTGTATATATGCATGTATTTATATATGTATCTATATGTATGTTAGGGCGGGTTTAAAGATGGGGACCCAAACTTTGTCTCCGAAAAAAAATTTCTAAACCTGAACCCCTCTTCAAAAATTCCCCTAAACCCGACTCTAAACGGGCCTTTGAACTTGTGGGGATTTTTGTCATCTATATTTCCACCACTAAAATAGATTACGATAAATCAAATAATTCCCTCACCTATTAGTCATACAAAAGAAATCAATTAAGTTGCCTGCTGGAAGGATATTTATATATGTTTTATATTACTTTTTAAAGGTGATTAATATGAACTAGTGCTAATATAAAATCCTTTTGAGATCTAGTAGTACAGTTGCACCAACGACTTATATATTTGACTAGATCCATTGTATTAATAATAAGTAGAATGATGACAATTTAAGTACCTAAATTAGTACCTTTAGCATATTTAGTTGTATTCTCTACATTTGATCTACACTTATATAAACATTCCAATATTATGGTTAATATAACCACCTAATGATGAGGTAAATCAACAATCGCACCGATTCGTTATAACATGTTAAGGTTTTATCACATAGATACTATGATGTCGAGTATCAAATCTTTACTATTTTATCTATCTAGATAAATCAAATTCAAAGAGTAAGTTATGACTTATAGTATAAAATCAATTGGTAATGTTAATGTTAGTAAGAAAAATATAATTACAAGCGTAGGATTGGATTGTCGTCATAAATTGATAATTAATGAATAATCAATTCAATTACCAAATAATTGCTAAAAATCTAAGAGGGTAAAATAACCTAAATTAACTAATAGCCTTTTTCAAGGTCTAAAAACTAAACCTAGTCCAATTTAATAACCTGTTTTTTGGCTATTAAATCAAATTAAACCTATTATTTTTTAGTTAAATTAATAAATTTCCTAAGAGACTTTAACATAATTTTACGGTTCTATTCTCTCATTCATGGTAGCTAGTAAAGGTCTTTCCAATATAACAAAAATTTGAGTATCCTCCTCCATCTCAAGAATAACAAAATCAACCAGAACGTAAAATTTACCGACTTAAATAGGTACATCTTTCAATATACCTACTAGATGTCTTATTGATCGATCTGCCAATTAGAGGGAAATGGTGCTTGGCTTCATGTCTCCCACTTGAAATTTCTTACAAAAAAGATAGAGACATCAAACTTACATTCGCATCAATATCACATAGAGCATGGTTAATGGATACATCACTAATAATATAAGGAATAGAGAAGGAGCTTAGGTCCTTGAGCTTGGGTGGTAACTTATTCTGAATGATAGTGATGCACCCTTAGGTCAAGGCTACAATTTCATGTTTCTCTAACTATCTCTTGTTGGAAAGAATTCCCGTAAAAAATTTAGCATATGAAGGCATTTAGAAATGACTTCAACAAATGGAATAGTAATATGTATTGATTTAGATTTTCCAAAAAATTGTCCAAACTGTTTTTCCAGTTTTGCCTTAACTTGTCTTTAAGGAAAGGGTAATGAAGGCTATTATAGTGGTGGAGGGACATATTTCTCAACCGTATGCTCCTTTCCTAAAGTGGTTGCTTTCTCTATGCTTACTGATTCATCACTCTCTTTTTGCACAACTTCAACTTTCTCACCCACATCCTCAACTTCCTTCCTCACAATGGGACCTTCTATCTTTTTTTCACTCCTAAGTGCTATGTCATTGATGGAACCTTTAGGATTAGTCTCTGGTTTCCTTGGAAGCATTCTAGAAGGCCTAGAAGATGAACAACCTTATTGGGTGACATGAATGAGTTGGTTTTCCAGCACCTTATTATGAGTGGCAATAGAATCAACTTTATAACTTAAGTTGTTAAATTGATTCCTCAAATCCTTAGTTTGTTTAATCTGATAGACCATAAAATTCTCCAACAACGACTAAAGGTTGGTTTTGAGAGAGTTAAGAAAAGATGATATGGGGTTTTGAAACTTAGGGCTAAATATTCTATTGAGGAATGTGATTAGGTGGTGACTTCTTGTGCAAAGGATTTGGATGATTTCTCCACATCGAGTTGTAACTAGAAGAGAAAAGGTCTCCTTTTTGATTGAGATTGTTCATATAATTCACATGATTTTCAAGAGTCATATCATTGGGTGGAGGAACAATGGATTGACATTTTAATGCTAAGTGTCCTATAATACCACAGTTCTCACAAGCAGCAGAGGTATAATTTAATGTATTCACATTTCATTTATCAAATGCTGGAATAATGCATCTAATTAATAATAAATATGAGCAAGGAAATCCACATCATACCTTCATCCCTTCTTAGTAGAATAACGTTCACCCACCACTGAAAGTGGTTTTGAGCCATGTTTTTAATTTTTTTTTTGTTTCTGATATGCTTTTGTTCATAAGAGTTCCTTCTACTACTGCATCTATAGTCATCCTTTTGTTGTAAGGAGATCATTATAGAAAGTATGAACTATGAGACATTTCTCCAACCCATGGTGTGAACACATTCTCAACATATTCTTGTAATGTTTCCACTCATTGTACAATTACTCACCATCTTTTTGACTAAAATTGGTAATGAGATTCCTTAGTTGAACTGTCTTGAATGAGGAAAAATACTTGTTCAGGAAAGCCCATGAAAGTTGGTCCTAGGAGGGAGTGATTACAACCAAGCTCTATCTTTGTCCCTTAATGAGAATGGGAATAATCCTAACCTAATCATGTTATTTGACAGTCCATTCATCTTTAGGGTGTGACACTACTCAAGGAATATAGATATGTATAAATTTGGGTCTGTTGCGCTACCACTGAACTGATTTTGCTACACCATATTGAGAAGTGAAGGCTTCAATTCAAAATTATTGGATACTACATTAGGCTTTCATATGTTTGATTGTGTCTTGTATGCATTCGAAGATGAAAAATCCTAAAAATAGAAATTTTTATCTTCAACTTCCTCTTTCTTAGCTATGATTTATTAACTGGTGCTTGCTTAGATCTCATGTACCCACTTCCTCATATCACTTAATGTTATCTCAAGCTTGGGATTTAACTTAACCGGAGGTCCAATCTAAAAAGATCATCCCATAAAAAGTACCTAAAAATGTAAACAATCATCTATCAAATAACAAAAGAAAAGAGTAAAATGAAAAGAAAATAGAAATCTAGTCTAGAAGGATAACAAAGAATTTGATATCGATTGCCGAAGTCCTCGACAATTGCACCAACAACTCGAGGGAAAGGAAAAATATCAAACACTCTCCCACAAATATACATGGCATAATATTTGCTAGCGCATCTCATAAGGACCATTTTTCTACTATTGTATCAAGGGAAATCACAAATACTAGACATGCTATTTGGCTATGCCTTGAGACATTAGGTCTCAATGAGGATGTTAAATACTCATCTGGTAAAGGGGGTTTAAGTTGTTTCTTTACCCATATTGATCATACAATTAAAGGACTTAGTCTTCAATTCCTTACCTCATATCCCTTTAATAGGATAGACAATGACATTTCCTTTAGAGTGTGTAATGATTCTCGCAATATGCATCTATATTGTTTTTGTAATTTTCTTTGCTTCCCTATTATTGGTTGCCACACTTGTTGTGACTCTGAATTATGGGATCCGAATGATTTTTGGGAAAAAATTATTTTAGCCAAATAGGGGTGTATCCCTCAACCTTTTAAAGGACATAATGCTAAATCCTTGTTGATCTATGACCCTGAATTTAGATATATCAAAAGGTTGCTAGCTTGGACTCTTTTTGGTAGTGGTCAGAGTTAGGAAATGGGAGAAAAGTTGAGTTATTTTCTTTGATTTGTATGTCAAGAGACGATTCCCTCGATGGAGGCTACCTCCTCACTAAACATCTAAGAAATGTCAGAAATCACTTGACTGATGACATTTTTTAGGGGGTATTGTAATCCCCCAAAAATTTTGAAAACCTATATTTTAATAAATGACTTTATTTGAAATAAATTTGCTTGTAAAATTATTTATTTTAATTATTTTATGGATTTTAGAGTATATAAATTTGGATAAGATTATTTAATAAAGTAAATATAAATATTTTTCTAATTATCATATTATTTTTATTTAAATAAATTCCCAAACTAATATTTTACCAACTTTATCCTTTTTAAACTAAAATATTAGATTAAAATAAATTAAATTATTAAATTAAATAATTTACCAAGAATATTATATTTTATGATTTTATAAATTAAATTAAATTATTTTTCCTATTTTTCCATTCCCCTTTTTGCCCTTTTTCCTTTTTCCCTCTTTCTTCTTTTCTTTTCCCTTTTCCTCCTCCTTGGGTCGCCTGCTCGGCCTGACCAGCCCCCTCCCCTGCGCGCTTGGGCCTCGGCCAGTCTCTCCCGTCCCCCTTCTCCTCCTTGCGCCCGCCCAGTACAGCCAGCCGCCTCCTTTCCTTTTTTTTTTCTTGACCGGTCGGTTCGGCCTTATTTCCTTTCCCTTCGACCGGCCGGCTTCTCCCTTCATCTCCTTCCTTTCTCACCGCCCCCATGCCCAATCCCTACGCATGCCCGACCACCGCCCTACAGCTGCCACCACGTGCTCCCTCTCCCTCTCTCTCTTCCCTCATCATTTTCCTTCCCTTTTCGAGCCAAACCAGCCCTGGACCACATCCCCGCATGCCCCTCTCCCTTTCCTTCTTCTTCCCTCCTTTCCCCTGCCAACCGACCAGCCCTGCAACCTGCAGCACCGATCGCCGGCCAGCCTTGCCCCCTTTCTTCTCCCTCTGATTTTTCCTCATCTCCCCAGCCATTCATTCCCTATAAATTCGAACCCACACCCCCTTCCCCGAGCCTCTTCTCCCTTTTCTCCTCCTCCCATTCGTTCCCCATTCTTTTTGATCACCGCTGCCCGCCGCCGCTCGAACCACCAATCCCAACCCCTGCACCGCCTACTACCACCCTGCACCACCACGAGACCCCCCAAGCCCCTTCGAGCCCTGCACTTCCTCCCTTCTCCTCCTCTTCCTTTTTCTCCCTAGTTTTTCCCCTTACCGCTGAGCCACCTGCAACCGCCGCTTCTGCCGCCGTCCGGCCACCTCTGCCGCCACCCAACCCACCGTTCGACACCCTGCAACCCCCTCTACAACCGCCATGCCTTAGTTGGCCGGAAACAACTCTTGCACCCCTCCATTTTTCCCTCTCCTTTTCCTTCCTTCACAACTCCTCCACCTTGACCCTTCTCGGCAGCCAACTTCTCCGCCTTGCCTCCGCCGTCTACGCTGCCATATGCCACTGTGAAACCACCCTTAGCCTCCACCTACACCCCCTCTTCACTTCTGCACCATTCCCCTACCTTAGAACCTCCCCTAACTACCTTCTTTTCTAGCCTAAAGTTCCTAAACCGAGCCACCTCTCCCCTCTTCTACCTCACCCCTCTTCGAGCCTTTCCCCCTCTCACTTCTGCATGAAACTCACGCTGCTCATGCAGCGTGAGCTCCCCCTTTATTTTGGAAATCATTTAGCTAATTTTTAAGGTATAATAGTATTTTATGTTAAGTGTTTTACTAATTAAATTTCATAAAGTTTTATGCTTGGATTCTTATTTCTAACATAAAAATAATGGATATTATTTTTAGGTGTTGAGTTGCTAATTATGCTTGGTAAGATTTGATATCTTGCGGGATTAAGGTAACCGTTAATCCTCCCTTAAATATATGGAAAAACGTATGCTAGCACATTAAGGGTTTAGTATGATTTTATGCATGTTTTGTGTGCTTAACATGATATGTATATGATTTCTTATATTGTTTGATAAAAAGAAAAAGCATGACAACTTTTGTGCCGTATGTAGGTATGTTAATTAAGGAAGGAGTTTGATTATGGATGGAAATGTTAAATGCTTGTTTATGATGTATCATGTTGCTAATGCATGAATGATGTTATTGTTTAAGGGTATTTTAGTAATTATGCTTATGAGGTGTGTGAATCAATGTATGTAGTTGCTAATGAGTATTATGTTGAATAATGACAAGTTGGTGGACTTAGATGATAAAAACGAAGTATTAATATCATTATTTTATGTAGTGTTAGTAAATTCATAAAAATGGTGAATAAAGGGGTTGAATGGACATTTTATAAGTGAAAAGGGTATTTCAGTAATTTTATAAGTAAAAGGGTATGTTGGTAATTTAAAAATAAAGGGGGTAAATGATAATTTATAAGTAAAGGATAAAATTGTAAGTTGTGAGAAAGAAGGGTAAAATGGTAATTTTTGAAGTAGGGGTAAAATAGTAATTTTGGATGAAGGAGGGCATTATGGTAATTTTTCAAGTAAAAAGGGCATTATGGTAATTTTGGAGGTAGAGGGGCAAAATCGTAATTTCATAAGTAAAGGGTAATATGGTAAATTTTATAAGTGAATGGTGAAGTGGTAATTTATAAGTAAATGGGTAATATGGTAATTTGGAAAAGAAGGGCAAAATGGTAATTATGTAAGGAAAGATAAAGATGGTAATCTTGGATGTGAAAGTGTAAAATAGTAATTTGTAAAGTAAAAGATGTATGGTGGTAATTTTCATAAATAAAAGGATATTATGGTAAAATTGGATGTAAGGGGTAAAATGGTAATTTTGTAAATAAAAGGATATTATGGTAAACTTGGGAGTAAGGGGTAACTTGGTAATTATGATAACGACAAAAGATAATTTAGCAATTAAATTATGATTGTAGAAGGGCAATTGGATAAGTATGATGCTATAGAAGGGTAATTTAGTAAATTAACCAATTAAAGGGCATTATGGTAATTTTAATAATGGAGAAGGGTAATATAGTAATTATGATTATGAAGAAGGGTAAATTAATATTTTTAAATATGAAGAAGGAAAATTTGGGATTTATGATAGTTAAAAAGGATAAAAAGGCAATTAAAATAATTGAGAGGGGTAAAATAGTAACTATGATAAAGGAGAAGGGTAATTTGGTAATTTATCCAACTAAAGGGGCAATTTGGTGATTTAGCCAATTATGGGATAAAGTGATAATTATTTAACCAACTAAAGGGGCAAAATAGTAATCATGATAATGAAGGAGGGTAATTTAGTAATTTATCCAACTCAAGGGCAATTTAGTAATTATAACAAAGGAGAAGGGCGATTTGGTAATATAACTACCAAATGGGAAATATGATAAGTGTAGCAACTATGAGGGGTGAATGGTGATCTAAAAAGTGTAGGGGATAATTTGGTGACCTAAACCGTATAAGGGGTAATTTGGAAATTATGTAACCCAAAGGGTAATATGGTAATTTGGCGAGGAAGGAATGGATACTTAACAATTATATAAGTAAAGGGCAAATGAGTAATTTGTACCTAACATGTCTTTGAGATTGTGGAACATTATAATATGATTCAAATAATGCTGATTAGCCAAGTAAGAGTATTTGATAATTAGTATGGCCTTAACGGTTTCTCTTTGATATCCTGGATAATCATCTGAATAAGAAACGATTAATGATATCAGAACGATTGAAAGTGAATAAGTATCGGATTATCGTGTTTTTCGTGATCACCTTAATTAAGACACTATTACTTAAAGTGAAAGACCTCGAGATCGGGAATGGTGACTCCTTAGGGGTCGCTACCCTAAGGACGTGGTTTAGTCCACGATTATTCTGGTATTTGTTGGTGTGCCTTTGTGCCCCAGCCAAACCCTATATCTTACTCTTTCTAGCTCTACGGACCTAGTTAGGGGGTATGCATACTTATGGATTAGGTGTCCTTGTCGGTAGGGTACTGAGTTAGCTTTATGCACCAGTACGACCAGGGTACCTTTGTGTCCTTGGGTTTGTGGTTGAAGGGTACTGAGTAGCTGATATGCACTGGTACGACCGGTGTACCTTTGTGTCCCGGGTTATTGATCTCCCGTTCGAGGCAAATAAATATGATTGATGTGCTGATTAAAGAAAGTAAAGATGCTATTATTGAAAGTGGAATATTAATAAGCCGGACCCAGATGATTATGATATTGAGTACCGGTCCACCGGTTATAATAGTGGTCCAGGAGCGTGTTGCCCTGGTATGTGATATTGAGTACCGGTCCACCGGATATAATAGTGGTCCAGGAGCGTGTTGCCCTGGTATGTGATTATGAGTACCGGTCCACCGGTTATAATAGTGGCCAAGAGCGTTGTGCCCTGGATGATGAGTTATATGTATTCCGGTCCACCGGCAATAATAGTCGGGGTCCCGAGCTCAATAAAATCAGTTATGTATGTGAATAAGGTTATGGACAAATACTAATCACTTATAGTGGAACACCATGTGAGTCGGGGCCAGACCGGTCCACCGGCAAATAATAGTGGTCAGGTGCGTTTTGTCCTGTGTGTTTACCTTCCGGTCCACCGGCAATAATAGTGGTCAGAGGCGTTCTGCCCTTCCGGTCCACCGGTTATAATAGTGGGGTTCTCGTACTCACATGGATATAAAATATGAGATTGATGGAATGATGACGGAATAATGACTTAAGGCCCGAATGTATTGATCTTACACTATGACATGGCTCAAGGCCCAAAGTATCGATTGTGACTTATAAATTATTATGCATGTTATTGTCATGTATGCACCTCTCATTATTTATGTGTGTAGTTGCATTATGTGCCGTATGCGGGCCTGTCTTTAAGTGTGGTATTAAAGGGTTACTCAGTACCGTAGTACTAAAGGGATTCCCTTTATGGGTCCCCTGCCTATTCAATGGGCAGTGCCCTTGCAGGTCTTTTCAAGTGCTACTCAAGTGGGCTACGGGAAAGAGAGTAAGGAGTTATCCAGTATCGTTAGGGTTTACTCTTTCTCTTTAAATTCCTGGTTTTAATGTTATGTTGTTACTGTAACCACCATTGGTGGATTTTATTCCTGTAAATGATTTGATGCGCTACTATGATTTAAGTATGTGAATTCCTTGCAAATTTACTCTGATTTACGTATGTTGAATTTCGTGCAAATCGTATTTAATTTTCCTTTAGCCTTAGCACTTAGTATTGGAATGATATGAGTGAACCGGTCTGGTACTAAGTGTGGCGGTAATACTCCCAAAGTTCACGTTTCATTAATCTGCTTCCGCAATTATCTTTTAATAAAATGAAATTTTTCAGTAGTGAATTTTGGGGGTGTTACAGGTATTATCACATTTATCACCTGTCAGTTAGGACACCCCTTTGACCATATCTCGACTAATGTATCGAGGAAGTTCTTTAGGATACTAAATTGTGCTAATATGAAAATGATTGTTCACGAGGGAAAGCGTTTTAAATTTGTGTACAATAAAGAGGTTTGGTATCCTCTTCCTTATAGAGCCTTCACTACTATCATTGATAATGAATCCATCAATTGGCTTTCGTCTACTACCACACCTCCCCAAACTACCAATGACCCTCCTACCCATACTAGTGATCCATAAATTCCACCACTACTTGATCCTCTTCCCTCATCATCCATTGACACTACAAATGGCCTCTCTTCCTATAACTAATTGTGGGATTCCTACTTTGATTGGATTGATGCATGATTCCATATACTTGAATCCCAAGTTTCCAGCCTTCAGGAGTTCATCGCTCTTATTAGCCACATGAACACCATAATACAACAAATACATCAATAGCATGTTGAGAACGGATTCCCACCACCCCCATAAACTTTCGCATCCTTTACACATTGTTTGTTTCTTTCCTATGCATTAAGGATAATGTGTTCGTTAAGCATTGGGGGTAGGGGAGGGGGATTTTCACTATTCACTGCCATCTATACTGCGTTTCTTTATCTTATCTTTTTTCCCCTCTTGCCTTCTTTTTCTTCCTACTTTATTTTTTTAAAAAATTTTCTTAAGGAGTTTATTTTGGTTCATTTAATCCTATTTTGTTCCCTTTTACACTTCTATCTGTCTTTCAAAAACAAATTTGGGAATTATAGGTAAATAATGAAATTTTTATATAATTCTATACACATCTTGATAATATATTAGTGATACCTATAGATTGTGAGCATGTCCAACAAAAAAGGCATTTAAATTGTCTTTTTAGCATGAAATTTTTGATCTATGGACTCCCAATGTAACACCCTAAAATTTACAACTAAATTTATTTGTTTAAGTAGAAACATAATCAAAGGTGAATGGATGTTACCGCCGTAATTGACATAATTATGGCTTACATACCATTCTCAAATCAATTATAAGGAAAAAGATAAGTTAGACTGCAAGGCATAATAAACATAGAAAAAGGATACCTGCATAAACATAAGAAAGAGTTTTGGAGGCTAACTCTAAATACGAAACTCAAATACATAGAATAAATATCCTACGAGGAAATTTCAAAAGGGTATCCAATTTAAAACAATAACCGGAAAACATCACTATCTGTTTCCGATACCCCATACATGAGATAATCACTCCACCCCAATCAAAGAATGAAACTACACAAACATAAATGGGTCCTTTCCTTGTGGGAATGAGCGTCACCAATAAAAAGAATAATTAGTACGCTATATACTGAGTAAGGTAACAATAGAGTTAAGAATGGTCACAGAAGTTTATAAGATCACAACAAGAGAAAATGTGCATATAGAATAATCTTATTGAAACCAACTGATTTATTCATTTCCAAATCACACAGTACTAGTGTTATGATAAATACTCATTATTTTATTCATATTGAGTTTAGGGAACCCATTATTCTCAACCAGTGGAAGGATATCATAAATGAAACCCTAGGATATATAGATCTTGGCCACTATTCTCAACCAATGTAACGGTATCCTAAATTAAATCCTATGACATAAAGCTCCTAGCCACTATTATTGTCTGATGGAACGGGTAGGTACAACCAGTCTTGACTCATATGATCTTTTACTGTAAATGATTAGTACCTTATTTGTGATTTATTTATTTAAATTTCATCATATAGACACATACACATACCCATGCAAGGCACACATCCCAACATATATTCCCGAAGACAGGTCCTATTTCTCTTAAAAGCCCTAATTTCACAAACCTAGCATAACTCCCACCTTTATACTCATTTAGTCACCAAATTCCATACCCGTACATGAAATTTTGTTATTAATAACATACCTAAAAATCATGATGTAACTCATAAGTCTCACACATGCAATAATAGCCTACCTTTTGGGTTATTATTTATGTCTCTTATAAAGCCCTAATTTCACCATTTGGTCATAACATTTTCCTTAGAATTCATGTGGCTCTCAAATTTTATATACTTAAAAGAAAAAACATTAACATCATATCCAAAATTTATGGTCAAATTCCAACCTTTCTTACATATGATCACGATTACACCCCCTTGATTTTACTATTCACAATTAAAGCTTTTTTGCTCATTTATTAGACATAAACCATTCATTTTCACTCCAAGCATTTCATATAGTATTCTTATTATATTATGAACCATTTAACATCCTAAAATATGTGACATTTTTAACCATATTAACCAAAATGCCCCTAAGGCTACTAAAATACCTATTTTTCTACTTGAACATCATGATTCCCAATATGAATGATTTTTTAACCTCCCACACATAACATCATCCTAAAATGCATAGAAAAAAATTATATATATATTGATATTTCATATCCAAATTGTTTCAACCAACAATATACACAACTCATACTTTCACAACTTCCTTAACTTTTCTTCCAAAAAGCAATGCCACATATCATATAGTATAAATGTCAAGATAACATATTCATATGATAATATCAATCATTTCAACATAAGCAAATATTCATGTTTCCAATAAAAGCCCTAACTATGACATGTATCATTACAGAAGCGACTTTGGTCTCTAAGTATGTAAGACCTATGCCTCCTTCTCAACTACCACTGGCATATTACCTAGAAATAAGAATATATAATGTTTTGAATTAATAATTTTAACCTAAAAGAAAACTAAGCCAAAGGAGAGGTAAGAACATAAAGTACCCAAAAGTGGAAAACATAGGTAGGGAGGTGCACAATGGTGGTCATGATAGTGGTGGAAACGATGGTGGTGGTGATGATGGCAAATTAAGGATTAGGTGATGGTTATTAGAAAGGGTTGAGGTGATGGTTGTGTTGGGACTGGTGGTGGTGATGGTGGTTGGTGGTAGAGGTGGCATGGATGGGGGTGATGTTAGCTTAGGGACGGTTGGTTATTGGTTAAGGGAAACTAATCGAAAGGGAGTCCTGTGGAGCTAGAGTGGAAATGGAAAGGAAGTGGTGATGGCCTATAGGAAGCGTCTAAAGCTAGAAGCGATGGCTAGTGGTGGTGTAGGTTAAGGGAAGGTTGGTAATTGAGAGAGGGGAAAGGAGAGAAAAGAGAGAGCTAAGTATGTTGGTGGTGTTGGGTGGAGGTGGTTGTAGTGGTTTTATAGAGATGGTCATGGTGAGGAGAGGGGAAATGAGAAGGCTAGTGGTGGTGGTACAATGTTAGTAGTAGTAAAGCATGGATGACTGGGGCTACTGACACAAGGGAGGAAGAAAAAGAAGGCCATGATAGGGGGTGATTGAGAACGTGTAGGTAGGGAAGAGAGGTGGTAGGGAGGTCCACTAGGGGTGATGATAGATGGTGATGGTGGTTTGGCTAGTAGAGATGGGCGGTGGAGTGACGAACTCAATAAGAAAAGAAAGAAAAAAATAGAGCAAGAGGGGAAGGGAAGGCTAGATTGGCTTGTATGGGAAAGGAATGAGAGGAAAATGAGAGGAGGGGAAAGAAAAGGGGAGACCTCCATGTGCATATATATAGGCAGCATGGCTGGGAGAGGGAAGATGATAAAGAGGCTTAGGGGAAGCTTCAACATGTATGGTAGGTAAGGGTTGTAGGTGGTGTTAAAGGATGGCAGGGTAAACTATAGGGTGGTAGGGCTATGATGTTGCAGGCTAAATGGCTGAGAGGGGTAAAGAAGGATGTATGTAGGGGGAAGGTTGGTAAGTCCTTGTTTGGGATAAAAGAGGAAAGGAGTTAAGGAGATGAGGAAGGAGACGCAGGTGGTAGAGAAAGAAAAGACAAAAGAAAAAAAAAAGAAAAAGAAGGGGTTGTGTTGGACGTTGCCTAGGGGAAAGGAGAGAAGAAAAGATAATTGGGCTGGGTTGGTTTTGTAGACGTAACATGGGGGAGAAGGAGGGAAAAGAGAAAAAGAAAGAAGAAATAAAAAAATGAAAAGGGAAAAAAGGGAAAGAGAAAAGAAAAATTATTTAGTGTATAATTTGGGTTCAGATTTAGGTTTAAATTTTTGTATAAGTTAATCTAAAATTTTTGTCTATAAATTTTCTTATTTATTTATTTATTTTTCAAAATTTAGGGTTAGGCTAAAAAAAAAAATATATTAGAAATTAGATTAGGTTAAAATGTTGATAAATCATGATCAAATTTTTATAAGATTTTGGGGTATTATACTCAAACCTCTTATTATTATATTATTCAAGTGGCCATTTTTATTTTATTTTCTCCTCTAAATTGAGTCATCATCAATAGAATTGGTAATATTGGAACCATTGACATGTTGAGCCTTAAAAATTGTTAATTGTTTTATATATTCTCAATGTTTTCTAATTGTGTGCATTCTCCTTCAATGTGTGAAACTACAACTTGAATTATTTCTCTTCAAAGCCACAAATTAATTATTGATGCATCAACATGATTGAGGCATATGTTTCTCTTTTCATAGCTATATTTTTTTTCCTTTTTCGCTTAACCCCTTTGAGCTGAAGACATTTTTTAGAGTCAACATTTGTATCCCCTACTCCTGAGTTATTACCTTACCTTTTTCCAAAATTAAGGAGTGGTAAATCTTGAATATATTTTGTGTAGGTATACTAACAATAAGCATGGGGGTGTGATAAAAGTTTGTTTGGTAGAGCTTATATTATTGAAAATGATCTAATTGTAACTTTGTCAAAAAAAAAATATTTTGAGACAAATTTTGGAGTTTATTGGTGAGTATTCCTACCTATCACGTGGGTGACAAGTTCATTCCCTGACAATGACTAAAAAAAACTTGATGAGATAAATTTGTAAGTGCATGGATTTGTTATAACATGTCAAGGTCATGTCCTATAGAAACTTTGTTTTTGAGTACCAAATCTTTACTATTTTAACTATAAGATAAATCAAATTTAGAGAGTAAGCAATGAATAATAGAATAAAATAAATTTGTAATGTTAAATTTTAGTAAGAAAAATCTAATTAAGAGTCTAGGATTAGATTGTTGTCATAAATTGATAAGTAATGAGTAATCGATTCAATTGCCAAACAACTACTTGAATTCTAAAGGATGAAACATTCTAAATTAATTAATATCCTCTTTCAAGGTCTGAAATCCATACTTAATCCAATCTAATAGCCTATTTTTATGGTATTGACTTGAATTAAATCCATTAAGTTTTGTGGTAAATCAATTAAATTCCCATGAAACTCTATCCTACTTTCACGGTTTGATTCTCCAATTTAATTCCTATTTTTCTAATTATTAATCTTCACCTTTTAACCCTATGATTACATACCTATGCCATTTCAAGTCTATAAGATCAAGCAACAACTGAAACTACAAAACTAATAATTGAATCTACAAATTAAAGTAATGTAAATAGAAATTAAACTAATTCATCATTAATTACCAAATGCAATCCTAGAAAATAAATCTACTAACCCATGATTACATTTAAATATGAAAAATAAAATGCATGAATATACATAACATTAATTATAATGAATAATACTAAAAAAAGGAAGAAAGATGGAACCATAGAAAAATGTTGGAATATGATATTGTGTTAAATGAAAAATTATAAAAGTGAAGCTGAACCTAAGAGTTAATGATTTAATTAAAAAAATGGGGTCTTTTTTTTTTATTCTATTATAGAGATGAGAGAAAAGAAAAAAAAATCCTCCATCAACTATCCCCTACCTAATTCCTTCCTTGCCATGAATGGGTCATGCATCTGATCATGGGTGTAACCCTCGCATGATGATGCTTGTCTTGCATAGTCAAAACATGTGGTATCTTTCCTTTTGGCATTATTGAGTGCACATATATGTTGTTAGCATATAACCAAGCCGTGCATCTTCGTTTATCTTGGCATTGCATATCATGAGTTGTGTGTCTTCATTACTCTCAACCCTACTCAGCATGGCTGTGCTAATCACACATAGCTAGTTTATGTGTTCTCATTTACATAGAAACTTTACACACAATTTTTCAAGGTAACATGGTTGTGTTGTGCTTGTGTTATTTTTGAATGCTTTTCAACTCTTTAGCCTTTTCTCATCTTCTTACTTGCACGTGAGCATGGTTTTTCTTCCTTCAAAGCGTTCTATAAAGAATCTTTGCTCCAAGTTTGTGTTCTCTTCCTTGTTTTTGTATACTTTTGGGTAGATCCTATAAAATAATTACCAAGATAGCATTATCTTGACACAAGAGCTAAGGGCAATAAAAAATCTATAAATTATATGATACATGGTCATAAAATGGAGGCAACACAAGCTGGAAAAGTGAAAAGTAATGAGTTTATCACCTAACAAGCTTATAATTCTATATACTATCACTATGAGGAAGGCATAATGAGTTATGCATCTTATAATTCACACTTAACATAATGTCACATATAAATGATAGTATTAAAGTTGAGTTAAAGGAAAATCTTATGATAATTAGAAAAACAAAGAAAATATTATTAAAATCCCAAACCATAGTCTAAGGTTTTAATGTTATCCCTTATAAAAAGGAGTTTAGCCACTCATCATGGATAAATTAATTACACATTACATATAATAAGGTAGGAAATGGAAATACCAAAAATAGAAGTGAATTAGAGTGAAATAAGGTGGGCAGATGACCCCCGATCAATTGTTGGTCAACAATTTCATCTTCTTCCTCACATAAATTGATGATTTTGTGTATCAATTGGATTAATTTACCCATGAATAAGAAAATTTATGGAAATGGTTGAATCTAAATGGTTATGGAACCGTAAGTTGAAAAATCCTATAATGAAGGCTAAATTGATGAAAGAGAATCATGAATTAAGGGTAAATTAAGATTATATTGAATGAATGAAGGCACTTTATGGAATTAAGAAATAATAATGGAGGTGGGGGTTGAAGATGATGATGAAACCCTAATTATGGATCTTAAGATTAGTGGGAAGATTAGTTGTTATTTTGTAGGATATATGATTTAGAGAGGTATTTATAAGTGTAAAAACATGAAAACATCATGTGTTAGGTTAGTGAGAAGATATAATAGAAACTGGAGAAGATTTGGAAATTTCTTATGTTGAGGTCAAGACCACCATGGTTATTCTAATGGATCTGGACAACCTTTGGTTGATAAGGTGTCAATTGCCCTTCCATAGGAACTTTTAGCATTTTTTTATTTAAAACTTTTATTTCCAATGTTGTTTTGGCCATGATCAAATCCTATTTAGAAAACATGATAGGCATAGAAGTTGTATTTATTGATCATAGAGTTTCAATGAAATTTGAACCAACTCAATTAGAGATTGGATGAAAAATTTATGCTTGAAATACCAAATGTTTTTTATTTATTATTTCATGTGAACATTGTGGTGGTACGTTTTACTTGTAAAACTCTTCAAAAATCTTCATTTTTGCATCTTTTATTCATGATTGATCCTAAATGAATACTTATCTTTACATAGAATGAACTTTAAAAAGGAAAAGCAATGTAAAATATGATGATTAATACTATTCACATATGAAATAAAATGCAATTATCAAATTCTCCCACACTTAGCTTCTTCTAGTCCCTTAGCAAAGCTAATATCAAAGCAAAGCAATGATTCTAGAAGTGTGTAGAGGAGAGTGGTGGAAGAAGACAAAGTAGAGGTCACTGTATCCTCTAATTATCCAAATCGAACACTTGAATCAGTTTGAGGTAGAAGCTCTAGCCAAATGCATGATAAGAAAGGTTAATAATATTTAAAAAAAAACTTAGATTATCAAGGTTAGATTTTGGTACTAGAAGGTTTCCCATAAAAATTGTGTTTAAAACATGTACTCATCTTGATTAACTAGTCAATCGGTTTGGCCTACCTATTGGTAGTTCTACTGACCAGTCCAGTAGTTCTCCAAACTAATCAATCAATTTGGTTGAGTAAAAACCCTTTAGTTGAAATGACAAACTAGTTGATTGGTTTATGGAATCAATTGATCGGTATGCCTGATAACTTATTTTATTCCATTTATAAAACATATTTAAATCTAAATTTACCTCAAACTCAATTATAGTTACAAATAAAGATCAATCATTATCAAATTTTAATAAATAACATAACTTATCATTCAACAATACTTAAAAAAGATGGATCATTACAATCATCGATTAGTTAAAGGCTCTTATAAATCAAAATGCACCAAAATTATGAATGATATTTTTTTAGGATCTAAAACTATGATAAATATGCAAAATCATTAAAAAATGCAAACAAAACATACTCACTCCCTCACATATAAATCAAACATTTTCCTAATTGAACATAAAATTAGAAAAAAAGAATATGTAATTGAAGGATGGAGAATAAATAAAATAAAATAAAACTAATGAAGGGTAAAACTCTCCCTTATCTCATTAGGTTTCCTCCCAAGAAGTGATCATTTTTAAGCATTTAGCATGACATGGTCACGATCTACTTATCTCAAGGTGGGGTACGTCTAACTAGGCACTACTTCACAAAATCTCTCCTCTTGTTGATTATCTATATAATACTTATTCAAAGCTCTTCTAATCTAAAAGTTTGTGTAAATCCAACCAAATGCCATCACAATCTGGTCTTGATTTGTTCCGACTAAAATTGCACCATGTGATGTACTTCTTTCTAATTGTGCTTGGTTATGTAGGAATAAAAAGGGGTTAGTAGTACTACGTTGAAGTGGAAACAAAAAGAGGATTGGATATTGTATTGTTTCAAGGTTTATACATGGCTATTATGCATTTTTTTCTATGTAAATGATAGCTAATTGATTTAACCCAAATTAAGAGTGCTTTGTGATCTTTTAATTTGAAATAATTAACTAGTGAAATGTCAATAGGGGATGTTCTTGTATCACCTGCAAAAGGTAAAACATTAGTTCTAATGGAATACTTGATCTGACAACAATGCAAAGAGAGAATGGTTTTCCTACTGTTAATGTAAGGTGGTCTCTCTTTCAAAGGAGGAACATATAGATCTGAATCCATATGCTTTAGCACACCTTTCCAACATAGCCTCTCCTTTAGAGCATTCCACTTCTTGCTAGATGAATCTAAGATGATTTGATTGATGGAAATATGCCCTAGAACCAATCATATGTTATGATTTGTATTTGTATATTTAGTGATTGTGCTTATTAATAAAAGCATCAATTGATGTTATTCATTCAATTGTTGTTATCCCTTTGAATAATTATTCTTTATGTAGATAATCAAGTATGTGACTGGATTGTGGAACTCTACTAATAGATAGAAAAACTATTATTCAAGAATTGTCCCTAGTCTAATATCATCTAATTAAGGGATATTAGTGATTATAAGACTAGTATGTTGATTATTTGATGATCATGTTCCACTGATCATTGATATGAGATATCAAACTAATAACATAGATGCATGTTATGGAACATGATATTGGACCGACCTAGTAGGAGGACACTACATTAAATATTGTGCAAAGTGTCATCAGTGTTCTCCAAATAGTATATCGTCCTTTGACCTGAGATCTTCGTATTTGCCTGTATGATGATCATTTTTTTTAACTTTACCAATCGTTACCCTTATTAGGGGTGATCATAAAGGTATTGATTAGACATGTTGTGAATCATATAGAGGCACATAGTTGATCAAGATGGGATTTGTCCCTCTCATGACATGAGAGAGATATATTTGGGCCCCTCGACAAGTATGACTAATGTTAGCATGGTCATGTGCAAACGAGGTGTCATTTATTTAAGGTTAGTCTTACTTGGTGATCAAGAAAGAGTGTGATTGAACATAGCAAGGATGACATGACCAATACCTTGTGTTCAATCTAAATATTGTGTGACAAAAAGATAAATATACGGGTTATTAATAGGTTATGTCGAGCATAGGACATTTGCGTAATTTGGGTAGTTATAATGTCTTGTTAGAGACCTCTTATGATTTGTGGGCCCGAAAGGAGTTTCGGTCCACTGCCAATATTACGTGAACCTACAGGGTCACACACTAAACTGAACTAGATCAAAAATTATAAGATGAGATCTTAATATGATTAATGTCTCATGAAGTCCAAGCGGTTTTAATGTGATTAAGGCCCAAGTTCAATGCCACTAGGTGGGCTAGAGTGTTAATATAAATACCCAAGCTAGGGTTTTATTATATATACACATTTTTTCTCTCTCTCTAAGTGAGATAAACTAACCTAGCCACCAACGCTGGTTATTCACGAAATCGAGAGAGTGTTCTATTGGCGCTAGCACGCTTCCTTAGTGATCCAAATTCAAAGTGTGTGGATACCAGTAGAGGTGTGACACAATTCGCACTCGCTCGCTCAAAGGAGATTGAAATCCAGCAATTGAAATAAACTCAATTGGATAAAAAAAAATCAATCAAACCATTAACAACTTCAAGCAGATTCTGATTCAATCGTAACCTAGTCCGAGTGACTAGCATGCTCATCTTTAATCTAGCATATGTTCCTCGTAAATATAGCCTTTGATTTTATTCCGCTGTGTTGTGTTTCACTTGGCTAAATTCCTACATTGATCACTTTCTTCAATCTTGGACCTATATATTTTGCTAAATGAGAGGTTATCATGAATAAAATCAAAATGGTTCAAAGACTTACCTTATAGTTCATGCTCATCTCCATGCAAAATTGGGGAACAAATATCTGAATGTGGTATACTATAGATGAAAGTAGTAGTGTTGCCATCCTTATGCTCCTCTTTATTCACTTGATCCTTATTTTGAAGAGGTTCTCTTTCTACTACTACAAGGTCTTTTACCACCTGCATATGCACCTCCTCAACTAGCTAATCATTACATCTGAAATGGCATCATCATATTCATAACTTCCACTTGAATTAAGATTAAAGTACTAGAGAGCTCTTTCCATTCCTACAATTGATTAACCTTGTTGACCATAAAATGTAATTTCTCATCTAAAAGTGACATCCTTTCATTCTATTTAATAAGTCTTTGAATAAGTTGATTTTTCCCATTTTTCAATGATTCAAAGAGCTTGTCCAATTTTTTTGGAACTTAAGGGTTTAAAAATTTGGAAAGGACTCATGTTTAAGATACTAAGAATATTTTAAAGCTTCATATTTGAGCTTGTAAGTGTCTTTAAATGATACATGATAATTATCATTCATTTTCCATATAAGTGTCTTGTCTTTAGAAGAAGTTGAACACTTGAGCACTAAGTTTTGTCCATTATCCTCCTCTAATCACTTGTGTGTAGTGAGAATATGTATTTATTTGTGTATGACACACTATGCTTGTAGTAACGACTCTAATAGTTTCTTTAAAAGACGTGTGTGTAGTGAGAATATGTATTTATTTGTGATTTGGTTAAATTTACCATTAAGTTAGCTTGAAATTATCTAATTTACTCTAGAAAAGGGTTCATGTGAAGTTGTCCATAACTCTAGTAACCCGCCATAGCTACCTAGGAGGACAAAACACATTGAAAGAAGATTTTTAAGAGTGAATCAAACCACCAAAAAAAAACCTCAAACAAAAATATCTAAAAAAAATGACACTAAAAAACATTTTCAATAAAATGAGGGCATGAAAATCAATAAAACATAACAAATAACTAAAAACACTAGCTAAACAAAGGTGAAGTTACCAATCTTTGGCAACAATGCTAGAAATCGCTGTGGATGTAGCTGCGATGTAATTTAAACCCTCTTGTTGATAATTATTATAGGAGTAAGAAGAGTATCATTCTAGGTTAGAGATTGAGAGGCCTCACCATGTCTAGCTAACACACAAATAACAAAATAAAAGAATCTAAATCACATAGAAAAAATAAATATAAAAACAAATTTATGGGGAATTAAAACATAAAATAATATAAAACACATATAATAAAATTAAAATATAAATACGGGTGAGTGTAAATATAAAAACTGTTATAGGGAATTGGTTTCCAGCATTAAATTAGGTCAAGATATATCAAATAATTTCTATTTTTCCTAGTAGTGGCAAGAAGGAGTTTAATGAAGTTACACTCCAAACGTAGGTCTATACATCTTATATTACTTTCCTAAGGTGATTAATATGAACCAACACCAATGTTAAATCCTATTGAAATATTGTATTATAGTTCACCAACAACTCTTACATTTAACTAGATTCAATGCATTAAGAATAAGTGGACGGATGTCTATCTAAGTACCCAAACTAGTATCTCAAGTGTGTCTACTATATTCCTTACCTTTGACCCACACCTATATAAATGTTTCACTGCTCTTGTTAGAATTGTAAAACCATTAGGTTAATTGTTTTCTAATCTCGCAACAAGTTATACACAAGAATTTTAGCATATTTATATAGAAATTTAGAAAGAATATGATGCTACATAATATTACTATAAGGAAGCCAGGATAAAGCATGCACAATTTAAATCATACTTAGATAAAATCACATATATAAATGATAGCAATTAAATTAGAGTCAAATGGTAATTACATGATAATTATGAAGACAGACAAAATTTTATTAAATTTTCAAACCATAGCGTAGTGTTTTGGTGTCATCCCTAACAAAAAATATTTTAGCCACTCATCATGTATAAATTAATTGCATAAATTATATAATAAATTAGGAAAATAAAATAATGAAAACCAAAGTGAAAACAAGTGACACAAGGTAGGTGGACAACCCCTAGTTAACCACTAGTTGATGACTTATCATTCCTTGTTTAAATAGCTCTTCTCCTCCACTTAAATGTTAGCTTTAATTGTATGCTCTTTTTATTTTGAATTCAGGCATGGGATAAAAAAATTATGGGATTGTGAAGGTGGAATTGATGATTTTGTGGATCAATTAGAATAATTTACCCATGAATTGGAATAATTATGGAAATGCATGAATTCACAAAGATATGGCACTCCAATTTTCAAATCCTATGATGGAGGCTAAATTATTGGAGGAGAATCATAAATTAGGGATATATGATGATTGAATTAAATGAATTATTGATGAATTGAATGTGCATAAGGAAAAATTAATGTAATTAATGAAAAATAATGGAGGCAAAGTTTGAAGGCAAAGATAAAACCTTAATTATGAGTCTCAATATTAGTAGAAAATATTTGTTATTCTTCAATTGGAAGTTAGAAAGGTATATAGAGGTGTAAATAGGCTAAACGTTTGTGTATTAGGTTTTTGGAAAGATAAGGTAGAAGTTAGAGAAGAATTAAAAATTTGCTATGTTAAGGTCCAAACTGCCATGGTTGTTTTAGTCGCTCTCCGTGACCCCTAGTTGATGAGTAGTTGATAACCCCTCCTTTGGTAACTTTTATCATTTTTTAATTGAAAGCTTCTACTTCTAATTTGATTTTAATTATGGTCCATTTTAATTTATAAATGTTAATAAACGTAAAATTTGTATATCTTGATTGTTTCTTTCTAATGCAACTTGAATCAACTCAATGAAAAAGTTATGCTTGAAATATTAAATGCTATTTTTGTTATTTTGTGTGAAAATTTCTATTGACCTTTTTATTTGTAAATCTCTATAAAACAATTCATTTTTTTTTTCTTTTCATCATGATTGATACTATAACTTCCTCAATTTTTGAAAAAAAAATTATTTTGAAGATAAGAAGGAAGCATTTGAAAAGCAAAATTAGGAAATATTACCATCGTATCAAAATATTACCATCGCATCAACCATGAGAGAGATGTGATCATCACCTAACCATTGCTTGATGTAAGGAAAAATGGAAACATGAATGAAAGATGCATGCTCATAATCTTATTACAACATTATTAATGATAAAAAAAGATGAGAACAATAATATGGATGGGAAAGAGTATGAAAGTTTAATTTAAATGTAATGAAAGCTAAGAGTTTAAATAACTGGAAGAACAAAAACTTCCTAATGTAGTGCACAAAACACCTATAGTCAATTAGGCTAACTCTTAAGAATAAATATAAATTTCCAACCCCAAGTAATGACTAGATATGGGCCTATGTCATCACCCTTAGTATACTTTAATCGCTAATCGTACCCCTACAAATTGTGCTCTACTCCTAGATTTGAAGCCAGATCATCATAATGGCCACATAAGTGTAGTATCAATACAGTTAAGTACTGGTGAAACAAACTACCTAAAATATTGTAAGGATCATGCAACATATTGAATTCATATAGTAGTATGGTGATAAGTACACCAATATAAACTAACACTTAGTCTCATGGTAGCAATACAAGACATGCTTACATGGAGATCATGGAAGAATAGTAATACAACAAAGGTGTCACAGCCACATTATGTAAACCATATTATAAATTTTCAATTAATGATCACATTAATTCTTGTTATTAAGATAATTTGTTTGATTAAAACTAGTTCTCCACCATAAACCAAAAGTCACAGTAGTAGATAAACACAATGGGATACCACACCGACAACATGAGGTCAGGATACATGGAAATGGCTTTTCTTCATGGACACCAAACCCAGCACACATCAAGTGTAACTATTTTAAGGGCTAACACAAATTGGGATATCATGCCCACCATATATGGTTGAAGTACATTAAGACACCTTTTATTAGGTTACCTCACTAATGTGTGTGGGAGGGTGGATTTCATAAATTGATGAGATTATGCTTCAATTGGTATGATAATAAATAGGTTAAGGCTTGGTGATGGAGGATTAGGGTTGATCACATTTGAGGAAAAGAGGGTGGTGATGATTCGAATAAAATAGATATGGTCCGAATGTGATGGATTACTAATGGTGATGATTCGTATGGTTTGTGTTAATTATTATATGCATTTTATAATAGTGTATTAATGATTTTAGGCTTTGAATTTTAGGGTTTATATGAAGTTTGAAGTCATGGTTTAGGGTTATGGTTAGGGTGTGAATCGAATAAAAGGATTAAGGTTACGTTTGCTTTGTAAGGAAAGGTTAGGGTTTCGAATGGTGTGTTTAGGGTTTCAGTTATGTATACTAAATTAAGGTTTTTGTTAAATTTGAATTAAATTAGGAGTTTGATAGTAATTATAGAGATTAATCTCTAATTCGCACAAATGAAGACATTAAAACTTTCAAGCTAAATTATTCTTACAGATTCAATTTCTTGAGCTTGAAATCATACATAATTCAATTATATTCAACTTCAATGTTGATCCTCAAATTCAATTCAATTCTCATTCCTATACTTGACATTCATAGCAACTTATAACAATTCTATTACTAGCTAAAAGAAAAATTCAGAAGATTCCAAGCTAAAAGATATTATTCTGCCTTTATGCTAACTTTATTATCCAACTCTACTACTCACTTAATAAACTAACTAAATTACTAATAATGCTAAAAAAATCTGAAAATAAACTCCCCCATGCACGTGGTCATCATTCCATGCATTCTATGCATGCCATACACATGCACGTACATTCTTAGTTGCTTATTTGTTACCTTTCTAGCAACGTAACCATCCGTTGGTCTTTAAATTTGTGGGAGACACTTTCCAAATGAAGAATAATTGGTTCCATAATTATGAAAGCCAATTCTTCAGTGTTTGCTCATGTATCATTCTTCCCTTGTTGATTTGAATTTGCCCTCAAATTTGCATCGTCAAAATAAGGGCTAATGTCTCAAACATTAAGTGTAAGTGATACTCTCTTTTGCATTCTCGGCCAATAGAAATGTACTTGCAGCAACTCCCAAGTCTTGTGAACTCCAAAGTGTCCTACAATTCTTCCTTCATGCTCCTCTTTGATTAGTAAGTCTCAAAATGATGTCTTCATCACACAAAATTTGTTGTGCTTAAATAAGAACCCATCTTGAATAATATAAGCCCTAGAACTCCCTTCTTTCTTGAACTCTTTAAAAATCATAGCAAAATCATCATCTATGGAATATTGACTCTTCAACATTTCAAATCCTAAAAGTTGTGCGTCCATCATTGTAAGTATCATGGTCCTACTAGATAATGTATTTGCTACGATATTTTCTTTTCCATTCATAGGTCTTGTAAAGAACATAAATGTCTAGAAGAAGCTTATCCACTTAGCATATCTTGGACTCACCTTCTTTTGACCATGTAGATACTTCAGACTGTCATGATCTGAATGAAGAATAAAAGGCTTGGTTTTTAAGTAATGACTCCATGTCTTGAAACCACGCACAATTGCATTGAACTCTTTATCGTCGGTTGAATAGTTGAGTCTTGTGCCATTTAACTTCTCACTAAAGAAAGAAATCGGTTTCCTTTCTTGTGAAAGTACACCCCCAACATCTAAACCACTTGCATCACATTTTACTTCAAATACTTTATTGAAATATGGTAAAGATAATACCATTGTATTTGAGAGCTTTGTCTTCAAGTCTTCAAAAGCCCTTATCATTTGATCATTCCAATGGAAATCTCATTTCTTCATCAGTTGCATGATAGGTGCTGTAATGGTAGAAAATTATTTTTTGAACCTCCTATAAAATGACGCCAACCCATGAAAACTTGGAACTTTGTGGACGTTAGTAGGAATGGGCCACGTATGTATATCTTCCACCTTTGATGGATCAACTCAAATACCATCCCCACTCACAATATAACCAAGAAAGATCAACCTTTCCATCATGAAATCACACTTCTCCATCTTACCATAGAGCTTCACCTCTCTAAGCTTATCAAATATTCTCTTTAAGTGTTGTATGTGCTCGAAATCACTCTTGCTATATACCAATATATCATCAAGGTAAACAATAGTAAAGACTCCAATAAAGGGTCTAAGTACCTCGGTTATCAATATCATGAAGGAACTTTGTGCATTACATAGTCCAAATGGCATCACCACCCATTCATACAACACATACTTAGTTTTGAAAGCTGTCTTCCACTTGTCCCCTTCCCATTTCCTCATTTTATGATAACTGCTTCTAAGATCAATCTTTGAGAATAACTTCATGCCATGCAACTCATCTAACATGTCATCCAATCTTGGCATCAGAAATTTGTACTTGATTGTGATGTTGTTGATGCCTCTTGAATCAATACACATCATCCACGTACCATCCTGTTTAGGCACTAACAAAGTTGGAACACTGCATGGACTTGTACTCTCCCAAATATAATTGTAGTCTAACAACTCTTGCACCTTTTTTTATAGCTCCTTAACCTCCTCCAGATTGCATCTATAAGCTGGCTTGTTTTGTAATGGAACTCCTGGCATAAGATCAATAGCGTGCTCAATACCTCTCAAAGGAGGTAGCCCACTTGGAAACTCTTCTGGAAACACATCAGCATACTCTTTCAATACTTGTTGCAATTTCGGATCCATATTAGCTTTCTCTCCCTATTGGACCTCTGTTATCACTAATGCATAATATATCTCCTCATCTTTAATTGCTTCATACATCTAACACTCCTTAAGGATAAAAATCTCTATGCTACTCTTCTTTTTTTCCTTCCTACACTCAACATCCTCCTTCCTTTCATTCCTCAAAACTGAACCTCCCTCATCTAGATTAGGTTTTAACCTAAACTTCTTTCGACCCTTACATATCACATACTCATTAAGGACCTCTTCATACACAACCTTCCAATCAAATTGCCATGGCCTTCCTAACAAAATGTGACAAGAATCTATGGGTAAAATATTGCATAAAACACCATCAAAATAATTTCCGATCTTGAATGAAATAAGAGTTTGTTTGGTTACCCTTACACCTTTGTTTTTGTTGAGCCATTGAAGTGAATATGGTCTTAGATGACCCTTGGTATCCAAAATGATCCTTTTCACCATCCTTTCACTAGCAACATTAGTGCATGAGCCACTATTAATGATGACTTCACACACTTTATCACCAATTCTGCATTTAGCCTTGAAAATCTTCTACCGTTGAGTAAGTAAAGGTCGTTGTTGCACTTGGAGTACTCTTTGCAACACATAGCAATCCACTTGGTCTTTTTCCAAAGCATCCTCCTAGATATCACTTTATTGTTTGAAGTCTTCAACAAGGTCTTCATTCTCTTCACAAGCCTCCATATTTGCTATCTCCTACAAAGTCAATGCCATTTGGTTTGGACAATTTTGAGTAAAGTGGCCATAACCTCTACACTTGAAGCATTTCTTGTTCATCTTATCAACCACTTGATCTTTTCCCTTTTCTTCACAAGCTAAATTCTTGGCATATTCTTGTTTTGTGGCTTGAGAAATTGGTGGCTTTGACACACCCTTGAAAGTTGAACCATAGGGAGCATTGGTTGACTTGCTTGGTGGCTTTGTCCTCTTCAACTATTTCTTGAACCTAATGGCTAACTTGTCTAGGTATTCAAAGAATTCGTAATGGTACATCTCTACCTTATCCTGAAGATTCATATTTAAAACCTTGATGAATTATGCACACCTTTGTTCTTCTCATTCTTAGACATTACATATAAGATTTATCCTTTCAAACTCCTGAATGTATTCTTAAACTCCAAGTAACCCTTGTCTCAACGTAGTCATTTTTATAAAATTTTCTTACTCGTATTCCCGAGGCATAAACTTCTTCTTCAAATGTTTCTTTAATTTTTCCCATGACCTAATCTTTGATTTTCCTTCTCTCTCTTATCTCCTTTTTTTTTTATCATACCATATTATAGTACATTTTTTAAACTTTAATATCACTATTTGGCACTATTTCTCGTCATCGAATACCATATACTCAAAAATCATTTCAATGATTTGCAACCATTCAAGAAAAATTTCTAGGTCGAGATTACCTTTAAAGTTGGGAAGATCAAAGCATATTTCTGTTTCCACATCATCATAAGTTTTTCTTGATGTGTCACGTGGCCTTACATAATTTCACACGCTCTCTTCTTCATCTTCCACCCAATTTTATGGCCTTATCATGTGCTCTTCCTCTACTTGTTTCCTTCGGTTTCATGGCTAAACATGGGGCTCATGGGCTTGCGAAGCTTCTATTCTTCCCACCTGTATTTTAACCTCCCTGATTTTTTCCATTAAGGTCTTGAGAATATCTCTCAAGTCCTCTCCTTGGCCCTCCATCTTTTCTCCTTATCAACTGAATACAACACTCACACATATGCCCCTAATTACTCAGCCCCTTTATATTTTCTTGATGAATTCTTAGAGATTCTTAAATATGGGACACTTTATTTATGAATCTTGAAAGAAAGATTGAATCCTGATTGTAATTCCACTAACTAGGCTCTGATACAAAAAATAATCTGTGTGGGAGGGTGGATTTTAGAAATTAATGATATTATGATTTAATTGTGATGATAATAAATAGGATAAGGCTCGGTGATGGTGGATTAGGGTTCATCACATTCAAATAAAGTAGGTATGGTTCGAAGGTTATGGATTACTAATGGTGATGATTCGTATGGTTTGTGGTAATTGTTATATGCATTTGATAATGGTTTATTGATGATGTTAAGCTTTAAATCTTAGGTTTTAGATGATGGTTGAAGTTATAGTTTAGGGTTAGGGTTTGATTTGAATAAAAGGATTAAGGTTATGTTTAGTTTGCATGGAAAGGTCAGGGTATTGAAGTTTTGGTTTAGGGTTTCAGTTGTGTATAACGAATTAGGGTTTTGATTAACTTTGAATTAGCGTAGGATTTTGATGGTAATTATGGTAGGAAAAATATGGATTAAGGTAAGTCGAAAAGATATGGATTAATATCTAATTCACAAAGATGAAATGATTAAAACTTTCAAGTTAAACTATTCACACCTATTCAATTTTCTTGGATTTAAACTCACACAAAATTCACTTGCATTCAACTTCAATTCAGTTCTCTTTCCTATACTTGAAATTCATATCAACTTATAACCATTCTACCACTAGCTAAAAGTATAATTCAAAAGATTCCAAGCTATAAGATATTATGCTACCTTTATTCTAACTTTATTATCCAACTCTACTAATTGATTAATAAATTAACTAAATTACTAATAATTCTCAAGAAATATAAAAATAAACTCCCCCATACATGTGGTTATCATTCCATGCATGCCATACATGCTATGCACATGCATGTACACACTTAGTTGCTTGTTTGTTTCCTTTCTAGTAATGTAACTATCCGTTGGTATTCAAATTTATGGGGGATACTTTCCAAATGAAGAATAATTTTTGTATAATTATGGAAGCTAATTCTTGAGTATTTTCTCTTGCATTAGTCACCCACTAAAACTTGAATTCCTCCACCACAAAAGCTAAAAAGTTAGGGTACTAAACCTGCTAATGCAATGAACAATAAGAAGTGTTAGGAGCTTGTAATGGGATACTTCACCCCCCCACAGACAGACACTAATTGTACACTATCCAACGATGGTATAATCCTCCCCTTAGAGATATATGCATACCTTGTATCGGCTAGACCACATTAGAAAAGGTAGTAGGTATTGAGTAAAAATCTAAACCATAAGGTGACCGACCTACTTAATACATATTAGCTACCCTCAAAGTTAAATAAAAAGGCTCGAACGAAATCTTATTCCATATTAATTAATTACAAAGTAATATTAGAATAACAAATAAAGTCCACAAATAACCAATTGGGTGTCTCCAAGTGACAACATGAAACAAATCACAAGGGATAAAGGCTACCAATTAGGTATTTCTAAGTTATAATACCAAACACATACAAATTCAATAATTATCTAAATTAGGTGTTTCCAAGTGATAACTCCAAACACATCATAGGGTATAAAAGCCACTGATTGGGTGTTTAGAGATGACACCAAACTTAACTATTTCAAATCCCAAATATAATCATTATGATTGTTATTAGTTAATGGGTAAACATGGTTGAAATAATAATTTAATTTTTTTAATTATATGGAGGTATTAACATTAAAGACCTAAAATAAGAACAAAAAATAACAAAAAATCCAAGTAGAATGCACCCAGACTAATTGATCTGTCCTTAGGACTAGTCGACTAGTTTGGTTGTACCAAACATGAACTAAAAATAACACTAGTGGATTAGTTGATTGAATGGTCTTATTGATTGACAATTCATAGGAAACCATTCAATTGGTTTGTTCTAACTAGTCGATGGGTTTATGCAAAGACCAGACCGCTTTAATCACAGGGATATCAATTGATAGGTTTGACATATCAATTAACTATTCATAGAAAACTATCTACTAGTTCATCGAACCAAGCAATCGATCTCACAACCAACTGATATAAATTTCCAACTTGTTTGATTGTTCATAGAACTAGTCTATTGGTTCAACAAACTAATTGACTAGTCTGGTAAAAGAGTGCCCAAACTTGTAAAACACACACAAAAGCTCACCAAACTTTACCATATTAATCTTAGCATTTTTCTATTTCATAAAACACATAAAGAGACATGCTACATAAATGGAATCACATCGATACATGGTAATGTAGGAATTTAAACAAAATCATACTCAAACATCTAAATCATGCATAAAATTAGAAAAACCAATATTGCTTATTTTCAAAAATAAACTCGACCACATGCTCACATTGTAGAATACAATTATCCCATGATCAACACAAACAAAAAAAACACCACGAACATGGAACCATAATAAGCAAGAAAAACCACTTTCATATTTAAGATAAGAATACCTTACCTTGAAGCAATTCTTGTAGCATAAAATTCTTACCTAATGGCTACCTCGCAAGCATTCAAACTCCTAAGATAATCAAGAGTCAAAACAATGAAAAATCCATTTTAAAACTAAATTAAAATCAAAGGAAAAAAAACATAACTCAATATTTTGTTAGAAATAAAATTCTTCAACATACAATCTTGCCACTCATTCTTTAGCATGGAAAGCTTTATATTTCCATAATTTATGATTTAATTATACCTTGCCAGGATAGAGTACCTTGGTAGTCCTTTGTGTGGAATAAACACTCCCTCACAAGGTATTATTTCATTTTATGGCTTACTATTTTGGGCCATCTCTAAACCCAAGATAATCTTTAAGCTTATCGCATGTAGGTTAACACCACTTGTGTGCTATGTAATAGTGCAACAGATAGCCATTCTCATATATTCTTTAACTATACCTTTGCTAGGATTGTATGGATCCCTCTGTTAAACAAACTAATATGCCAATAATAGATTACTCATTAGCAAGACATTGTTCATTGAGCAATTACAAGAGGATAATGCCCTACAATTAGAAGATAAGTCATTTGAGCCTTAGTTTTTGCCACCATATACCATATATGGAAAGAGAGGAATAAGAGATCTTAAAAAATGAATCATAGGAACCAAGATATATACAAAAAAAAAATCATATCAGACTTGGTTGGGAGGATGACCATATTTCAGCATTACAAGTTATTTACTTTGTTGATGGAATGTATAGATAACTTAAGCTAGGAGTATTTTTACTTTACATTAGTTATTTTGACTTTAAATCTTCTCCTTGTCCTATATTTGAGAACTACTTGTAACTTCTTTTGAATTATTATATTAATGGACTACATACATATATACTTACCAAAAAAAATAAAGAATCCAAGGATAATGAAGGTCAAATATTTACCTTTCTTAAACCTTAGTTCTTTCTTCCCTAAGAGAAATAAGGGAGAACTAAAGAAAATATTAGAAGGAGAAACTAGAGACAATAAATCGACTAAAGAGGGAAGAGAATAAGAGTCACCTCTATTTTTTCTCAATAGAGGGAAAAAGGGAAGAAAAATAGAGAATACTCAACACTCATCAAATTTCAATAATGGAATGGAATAAGAGAGCAAGAATAATAGTTAAGAAATGAAAATGAATCGAGAATAGAGGGTATATCATATAGAGCTAGATGAAATCCACAAGAGAGAGAGATAGGATTGATATGGTTGAGTGTGAGTAATCAAGATGTAAGAGAAGACATGATAGTGTGAGGGAGGTACAATGTAGTTAGGGAGGAGCCATTACAGAAGTTTGGTAAGTTAGGAAAGGTGTATAAGAAGTCAAACACAAATCCTAGCTACTAGAAGAGAGAGAGGAAAGTGAAGAAGAAGAGAGAAGGTGAGGTATGCCTCAAAAAGTAATTTTTAGGAAATTTTAACTAAATAAAATCATATAATGATCTAGATAATGTACAAATAATCCTAAATTACCAATATATTCTTATGAGCAAAAATAGATTCTAATTATAAGTTTTTATAAATATTAGAAAGAGATTCAAATCAAACATATAAAAAGATTCAAAATCATAAGATAACTAATAGATTGGTTTGAGCAAACCAGTCTATTGGTTTGTTGAGAATATAATTGTTAACCTTTGAGCATACTAATTGATTAGTTAGGCCAAAAAGTTAATCTATAGGTTTGAAATTCATATATTTGTTATAATTTCAAGCCCTTTAGAAAACCAAAGCTCAATTATTTTATATCAACAAAATATACTATATTGTAAGCTTAAAAAAAACCCTAAACCATCAACCAAAAGGAGTATACAAACTAAGGGTTAGTACATGAGTGAAGGTAATACCCCCCTAAAAAGAGAATATGTTATCTATGAAATCCACCTATTGAAACAATTCTAGATACTTCATCTTGATCTCCTCCTCAAACTCCTATGTGGCCTCCTCTATGTGATGGCATGACCAAAAGACCTTCATTAGCAGAATAAACTTCGAGTGCATCTCTCAAGTCTTGGTATTTAGGATCCTTAGTAGTAATTCCTCATAAGACAACACCTCATAGAGCTTAATTATCTTTGACTAGATGATGTGTGATTTATCTGCCATATATCTCCTCTATTGAGAGATGTGGAAAATGTTATGCATGTGTGAAATCTTAATATATAAGGAGAGATGGTAAGAAACCTCTCCTACCTGATCCAAAATATCATATAGTTCATTAGCTTAAGGTAACTGATCAGTTGGTTTTGATATGGACACCAGGGTTTGGTACTGCCAAACCAAGCTACTCTTCTAGAGAGTACTATTTAGCTAATTTTCACTAGAATGCTTTCTTTGATAACTTTGAATGAATCAGTAGAAACATTCGAAGGCTTCTATTTAGAAGGTTACCTAGGGTAATTCCTATCTAGAATTCAATCTCAAAAGAGAGGATACTCAAGTGTTAAAATTGTGTAGATTTTTATTAATTGAACTCCAATATGCCATGTACAATGACATAGGGGGTATTTATAGAATCCTTAATCAACTAGTTAGCTGACTAAGTTAGTAGAAAACTATCCTTTAGGAACCTTAACTCAAGCTAGCCTTAACCAACCTAAATTAATATCCTGTAATCCCTAACCCTAGTCGTAATATCATCATTTAAATGATATTAACGACAATAATTACAAGGCAGTACAACCGACTATGGTATGTACATGAAATAACATCAAAACCCTAACTTACATGAAATATATCCTAGGTTTAACAACAAGTCTAATATAACTAATGAGATCACCATATCAAGCTTGTTACATTGTCATCCCATGTATGCCATAGCGTTGCATGCTTTAAATGCATTGTACACTTTAGGTATCTTCATTTATATTGACTTTTTCACCTTACAAATGTGTAACATACTTGCATGAACATTTTAAAGTCTTTTCTATATCAATGATAGAAGTCTTATCAAGAATGTTTAAGATAATCGGCTCCATCATTAGAAATACCAATTCCTCATTATTTTGAGGATAATTAGATGCTCTTGCATTAGGTGTGGTCACCTAGGTGGTTCATTTGGCTTTAACAAACCTTTATGTCCATTGGTGATTTATTTTACTTCAACTAAACATTATGTCCCTCGGTGATTTTCTTATCTTAGGCTAGAATTATTTCCTTAGGCAATTATTTTTGCTTAAATGGTTATTAAGAGACAATGGGAGATGATTTAGCCCATTGGTGAAACAAAAATAAATTAATATGAAGAGATGACCATATAACATTTTGATTGGAGTCGTAAGAATGATTAAATGGATTGAGCCTTACAGTTTACCTTAGTAACTTTCATTTTTTTTCATTTCACAATTTCATATGTTTTTACTCATGATTCTTTAATTATATAGCAGGCATGATGAGCCATGAATCCCCTACAATTGGTGTAAAGCATTTGAATCTATGATTTTCCATGTTTACCATTAAGCATGATACCGTCTACTTCTATATGCATGTGTAAGGAACTTTATTGAGAATTTCATGTTATTAAAACACATATTATTATATTACTACATAAAGCATGTGAATATATTCTTTCATGAATTATATTCCTATTATGACATTAAATGCATCACAAACTCTCATTATTAGGTTATTTGGCTTACAAAGTACATATTGTACTCACGTACCCATCTAACTTGTTAAATTCTCAATTTCATAAGTATATGACCTCATGTAGGTAATTTAGGATGTCTACTAGTAGACCAATGTATGTGTTAGGTAGAGGCCAAGAGAGTGTGGGCATCCTAGCATTTTTCTTATTGGGTGTCTTTGAGAGAACTAGAGTTTTCTTTGACTTCCATATTCTAAAAAACTCTATGTTTACGTATTTCATTATTTTTATGACCTTATATGGTCTTAGTTTCATAGACCCTAATGCTTGTCATCTTTTATTCTATCTATTTTTCACACTTTATTTCTTATTTTGGTTAGTTGGACACTTAAACTTATATTTAACATGGGATAAATGGCTGGATACCTATATATTGTTAAATGTGGTGATAACACCCCCTTATTCTCATGAGTGATTTTTTATTTAAGATTCTATGAATAATTTTAAAATGAAATTTTCAAAAATGAAAAATGGGCATGTTACAAGTTGGAATCATAGAGTTGTTTTGAAATTCATTAACTTTTCTAACATTTTGATGATACTCTAAGTTGGTAGTGTTAGAGTATTTATGTTTTAATGTTTCTAAAGTTTATTTTTAATTGAAGATTTAGCAAATTCTAAATAATTTTTGAGTATTAAATTCCAATGCCCAACTATTTTCAAATCTAGATTAGCTCGTGAATGAGAGTGGGTGGAGACTTTAATTGTTAGTTCTTTATGTATTATGTGTTGATTGATTGTTGTGCAAGCCTTAGTGCTAGGTTATCTTGTGAGTTCTAATTAACTCTAATCTTTATAATATTGATGTATGTGAACTACTATTTTGAGTGCATCAAGACATATGTGGAAACCATCAATGCCTATGTGAAGAGCCAGAATCAAGCTCCATAGCCACCAAGGACTTTATCAGTACCCACACCGACTTTAGAGGATTCAATGAGAAGTGTTAGGTATCATCATCCCTTAATATTTGAGGGTTAGGAAAACCATGATTTATTGAATGGTAGATCAAGGATATAAAAATGATCTTTATCAATTGTTATTTCCTAGTGGATATGAGGGTCTATGTGGAAGTATAATACTTGAGGGATTGAGTGGACATGTGGTAGAGGAGTGTCTGACATAGGGGTATAAAATCTACAACTTGGGGAACCTTTTATGAGACACTATGAGTACTTTTACTATACTCATCTTTTTATGAAAAAGTATGACAAGTCTATGTCACTATAATAGGGGATTATGATACTAGAGGAGTACTATACAAGGTTCATGGACTTGGTCAAGTTCACCCTAGCATTGGAAGAAAGTGAGATGATGCACATTCAAAGTTTTAGGCTAAAATCTTGCAAGATGTTGGTTATCTTTTCTCCAAAAATATGTTCAATATGTATGAGCAAGCCTTAGAGGTCTCTTGGGTTATACAGACAAAGAGTTCCTAAGAGGGGGTAAGAGGAACTTTAAGGGTCATTTGTAACACTCCTATTTTTCACTACAAAAAAATTTCATTAAAACATTTGAGAAAGCTAAAAAACCAAGGAAAAATGGAGTGTTACTGCTATACCTAACATAAGAAAGATGTATGCCACCCACCCTATATTAGATATAAAACTAAACTAACCAAAACACTTAAAATAACAGAGTGCGTGAAATAGTAGATTAATTAAAAAATTTCCAAGAGTTTTTACATTAGAGGACCCTAATGGATTTTGACTAAATCATTATAAAATACATGTATGTAGAAATCTGGGGCTTTTATTAAAATATGGTTAGGGCTTGACACCTAACATATAATCTCTGTCTCCATGGACCCCACCTAAAACCTCATAATGTCCTTAATTTCAAGCCCCAAACCAAATAAGGTAGACCCTTTACTAGCCATCCCAAAATACCTGCACATGGACCTCTACTTGTGGAAGTGAGCAAGTGAAGAAGAAAATGGGCACATCAATACACTATGTATTAAGTAAGCTAAGTTGCTGCCTCATTGTAAATACAAGTAAACCAATTATCATAAATGGGTATGAAATAATATATTGATTATATTAAGGCCGTATATACATAAAATGTGGAATTACATATAGAAATGCTATCATGCAATCTCCAATAAAGTAGAACACATCATGCTTGGTTTCATATTATTATTGCATACATACTTACATATATAATAGCAAGAGATTCCCAATAACCTCTAAGGTTTATTTTCAATTATCAAATTCTTTAGGTTATACCATTTACTTATCTGTATATGAAAAAGATGAGTAATCCAATCAATATTCCATTTCATAACTAATTAGTCATTTTAACCATTAGTCAAGTGTATAACCCTCCTTTTATTCCTTTTAGCTCAATCATACCATTACTTCCATTCTTAACAATGTAATAACCATTCTATGAGTCATCATTCATAATTTACCAACCAATTACTTATTATCCATATTTTATTATCAAAAAGTGATGGACTATGCACCACCCCACGGTCTCAAATACCATGGAGGCATATCCAAAAAATGGTTATAAAGTCTAGGTTGAAGCTAATCACCAAGTGGACATAAGTCCAGGTTGAAACCAATCACCAAAATAAAGATAAGTCTAGACCAAATCCAACCACCTAGGTAACATTGATCTTTATTATTAAGATCCCCTAGTACATCATTAGTTTCTAGAGTGAGTAAGTCATCGACACCTCTTAGGATCCCACTCAAAGGAAAATCCCAAAGACATCAAAAACGCTAGAAGGGAGAATAACCCCTAATAGCTAGTTGAGGATCGGGTGGCTCAAACCCATACTCAACTTGATTATCTTTCTCAATATCTTATTAGTATTTTATTTGTAAGGATGGGTGATCGTATGAGGCCCATACAAAGCAAGCAAGATAATCCTCCATGTTAATCCATATTAATCCTTTTATTTCTACTTACCCAACCATGTGGGCTTTCCATTTGTCATTGGCCAATATTAGTCATATCTATCATATTATTTAATTCTAGCCCATGCTAATTTTCATTACTCTTTCCATAATATTATCACTTATCATAAGTGAAATACCCATTTAGCCTTTACATTATTTATAGACTATACCATAAAATATGATCCATTTTAATCCTTTCATTAAGCTAATAATCTATGATAGAATATGTATTTTATCCCATTAATAATTAGGGTATAGTCCCAAATATAACCTCAAAGAATAATCAAACCAAAAGCAAATCTTGTAAATTAGTTAAATGAGTCGATCGATCTTGTCTAACTAGTATATCAGTCTAGATTGACTAGTGATTGATTTGACTTAACTAGACCAAGTTTTCCCCAATCCAGTTGATCAGTTTGGGTAAACCAATAGAGTGTTCATAGACTAATATATTGGTTATACCCAATAAGTTGACTGGGTTTAAGTATAGAGCAAGACCAAGGTCTTTGTAGTCTTATCAATTAGTAGGTTACGTCAACCAGTCAATTGTTTTAGGAACCAATTGATTAGTTTAATCTCACTAGTCAATTGGTTTACCCTAACACAACAGTAAATTATGAATTTCATGCAAATTCATACATATAAATCATCATTGACACCATTAAAGCATGTATAAACATAGTATAACATATTCTTAACCATATTAATAGGTATTTCTCAACATCGAACCATTATATCCTAAATTTACCAAATTTCATGCTTTCTACTCAAATCATGCCATCTAATCATCCAAATCACTTATATAGCCTACATTCATTCATGCTAGCATGTGTAAATCAACTAAAGGTGACACCTAACATTCAAGGATACTTATTAAATATTTCAAAAGTAAGAACCACTTACTTGATGTAGGAAAAATTCTCTTAAAACTAGAAATCCCAACTATGTAAATTCTTAGCTTTGAAAATCTTGAACTCAACAATTCAAGCAAAACCTTATAAAATTTTCTAACTTAAAAATATAAAGAAATAAGAATATACCACTTAAAGAAAAAATAGGGGAAAATTCAACAGGACCACTCAACTTTTTTACCTAGAATCTAAATTTTCCTTGCTTAATAATTGAAGCAAGAGAGAGATAGAGACAATATTAGAAGAGTGTAAAACAATAGATTGGTAAGACTCAAAGTGCGGAAAGAAATAAGGTGAATATCAGACTTAGAGAATTCAGTGGTTGAAATAAAGGAGTATAAAAAGGATGATTGGGGATATTTATAGCCAACCAATGAAAGGAAAATTCTAAGGGTTTAAGAATCAACTCAAAACCCTTTAATTAACTATTTAAATTTGAGTAGAATAGACATATTTTGTCTAAGATTTGCTGACCTATTCTCTAGAGTTCAAATGGTATATTTAGAGAATGCAGGTCAATGAGGCCATAATTAATATACACAACTGGAGTAATGAAAGATTACATGGAAGGAATCTTCCAGCTACTCAAAATTGTACCCGAGATCAAAGCATTGATCTCAGAATCTTATAGAGGAGAGAGGAGGAATAAGATAGTGTTGGTGCCATCTCTCCCTCTCAATTATCCCAATTGACCTCCAGATTGATTTCAAACAATATTTTAGGCTAAATGCATTGTGAAAATTGTTATGAATCTATTAGGGATAAATTGGCATGGGTTGGTATTGTTCCATTTTAGTTTAAAGGACTTTATAGAAAATAAAGCACAAAAAAGGTATGACTAGCTCAAAAGACTATTCAATAGATTTGGGTCTACTAGTTGACCGTTCTACCATTAGTTGATCGATTTCTCCATCTATTTGTTTGGTTTAGTAGAGAAAATCAAATAAACTAAAATGACAAACTAGTCAATTTGTTCATGAAACTAGTCGATCAATTTTCTTACAAAACTGAATTAACTCCATTTTTTGACATGATTTCAAATAAAACTTTTCCCCAAACCAAATTATTACATCAAATTAAAAGAAAAGGTCCAAAATTTAGCATAATTCTCATTCAACCATTTACAAAAATATGGGCTATTCCATCGTTTGTTTCATCGTGGCAGGAAGAATATACATTTCAGAGGTATTGTATTTGCTAGGTATGGTATCTATACTTGGATTAAGAGATTAATCTAGAGAAAATTGTGGGGAGAGGTAATTCTAAATGTTAGAAACAAGATCACTCATGGACAGAAATATGAGGTAATAAGGTGACCTATCATTGTTGTAGTATACTAGGGTACATGTCTTTTAGATTATTGTGTTAGGGGTAGCATTGTCAAAAGTGGCCTGTCTCAAGTTAATAGTAACTATCCATTCAATTGATTTTGTAACATGTATCAAGATTTCCTTTTGAACAACTAGTATTGTTAGCCATAATTTCCATTCAAGGGCTTTGAAACCCCTTACCTATTAGTTAGGCTAAGTATTGGGTAGTATTCCTTATGTTCCTTTAGGCCGCTACCTGAATGTGATTAGCTATTATTTGGCTAAGCAGAAAAATGATGTGATTATTATTATTCTTATTGATTCTTATTTGTCATTATATTTTCTTTTCAATTTATATTCACCATATTCTTTTCTATCATCTACCTTTCCTTCTAGAGAAACATTTTCTTTCTATGACCACATTTCTACTTATGGTGTGCTTCCTTTGGGGAATAATATCACATATTCTTTGCTCTAGTATTTAGTAGAGTAGAGTACCCATTAGACCTCATAGATCTTGAGTTGAATGAGTTTTATGTGATTGTTTAGATGAACATGCAAGGGAAGTATTAATCATTGATTGATTGTGCACAATATCACGTGATTCTTTGAGGACAAAAGGGTAAAGGGTCTCTCATTGGAGATACAAGTCTAGCTGCTTTATGAATGTTATGTCTTTTAAGTCTAGTTGATCTATGAATTTTATGTCTTTTATCACCCTTAGTACCCTAGATTATAAAGGGTATTTTATTTTTCTATGTATTATTTTAGATTTTATGGCTAATGAGATTCTATTAGAACATAGTTTGGTAATTCAATAGTAATCATATGTGTTTCTTGATAAGATTCTAAGTATTCCACCAATTTAGGATGTTGATTTTACTATGAAATTATTATATGAACCAATATCTATAGCACCATATTATATAGCACATGTAGAGATAAATTAGCCTAAGGCTTATGTAGAGGAGTTGATCGATAAGGGCTACATTTGAACAAGTATATCGCCCATAGGTCCAATAGTCTTTTTCATTAGGAAGAAGGATGGAAACTTAATTTTTTTTTATCAATTAAAAATTATTGAATTAGGTTATTATAAAGAACTAATATCCTCTAACTCACATTGATGTTATATTAAACTAGCTCAAAGGACCAATATTTTCTTTGCAGATTGATCTTTAGTGAGACTATATGATCAGTTGAAGATCACTAAGCATGATGTTCTGGAAGAGAAATTACACAAGATACCCACCATTTAATATAAGCCTAATCCGATGGGATTTGTATTCTAATCTCACCCAAATTCTTTAATCCTGAATTAAACCTAACTTTAATCCTAAACCCAATCTCCTTTCCATTTCTTTTCCTTTTTTTACCCTTCTTTTCTCCCTTTTACTTTCTTTCCTTTCTATTCGTGACCCTCCTTCTCCTTCCTATGATAGTTCTCCCCTTACCAACCAAGTTATGCCTTGTTTGGTTGTTCAACAAAACCTACTAACTAATAGCAAGGCTTCAATCTGCCACAATCACCTTACCTCAATCTAGTAATTCACATGCCATTGTCCCATCCCCTTTTATTCTTCCCTTATCTTCTATATCCGACCCTTCTATAATAACCTCAGCTCCCTCACAGAATTTCTATTCCCAACACACACCACAAATCTTTTAAAATCCCTCTCCCTAAAGAGATCAATCATTTATTGTAGAGGTAAAGATAGTTTCCTTTCTTTCGCCCATGGTTTTATTTTTTTTGCTATTTTTTATCCTCCTCCTTTGCATCTTGCCTCACCAAATGACACTCAAAATTCTCCATCCCCTCTCCTTTGTTTTCCATCCATTTATCATCACCATCACTGCTATTTTTTACCTAGTTATGTAGTTTTTCTCCTTGAACTATTTTTTTATTTCCTCTTTGTTAAGTTTTGTTGAACCCTTCATTCTTAGTTGGTATTTACAAGCTATTTTAACTTTTAAATTGACATAACTCATTGGGTTGGAAAACTTGTTGAACTTGTTAACTTACTAAGTAGGTGAATTTCTCCCATGTTCTTAGTTTTCTTTTTCTGGTGACTTAATTATTTACTCTTGCTTAGCTATGAATCGAGCATATTTATTGTCTCAGTCTTTTCTCAACCCCCAGCTCTTAGCAAAGCTAATTCATTTTAGGTCTCGAACAATGTTTATGCCTTGTTGAATGTGTGAGTTCTTTTTCCTTATTCTTAGTCAGACCTTTTATTCTCTCCTAACTCTATCTTTTTATTCTCTTACCTTATGGACCTTTTTATGATTTCCTACTTTCTAACATTGCATTCTTCTTGGCTTTTAGGTAAATTTCAAATGGTCTTCGATAAGGAAGCTTAGGGTTATTCTTACTTAGAAATTGATGACATAAGAATAAATGTCTTAGTATAGGGCTTTAATGCTATATGTAAATTTATATGTAACATCAAGCTAGTATACCTATATATCATAACTCATTTCATGGATGTCATTTTCTTATATTATTGTATTATCTTATGGAAAAGTGAGCATTTTGTGAAAGCTTATGTTTATGTGTTTTTCTCGGTGAAGCCTTATCTTATAGCCCTAGTATGTTTCCCTAGTCTACTATCTTAATTGTGTTACAAAAAATGACATATAAATATGGTTAGGTATTATCATGATGATATATGTTAGATGTTGGAAGTTAATAATGTTGGCACTTATAAGATTTATGAATGTTTAGTTCATGTATCTATCTTAAGGGTATTAAAGACATTTCATGATATTAATGGAAATGAATATGGTGTGTTAATTGATGAAGGTTTATAATTTATTTCATAATCAATATGATCAAGTGGAAGTTGAGTAAGGTATAAGTTACCTAAAAATATATTTTAAGGCATTTAAGTAATATAAGGGTATATTTGTCAACTTGGGTTAAATATAGAATTTTTACACTTTTAATATAATATAAGATTAAATAAACCTTAGTCTATTATGTAAAATACCAAAGTTATTTATGAGCAACATAAGTGAAAGAAAATAAGAAGATGGCTTAGATTGGAAATAATAACCGTAGAGGTAGAGTTGTTATGGTGTGTATAAGTCATTAGAAGTAGACCTTAATTTCTGCCTATGTTGTATATAATAATATATTATATTGATGTATTGAATCTGGTGGTTATATGAGGATTATGGAATAATTTATGCTCATATCATGAAATTGGGGTTTCATAGGGGCATCATGGTCCTCCACCCTTATTAAATGATCAAAATATCTTTATTTTGTGCTTTATATTCCTTGTATATATATGATAATCTTACATGAAAAGAACAAGATAACCAACAATATGATAATACATTAATACTTAAATTGAAAGATCACATGAGACAAAACCAAGTTGTAGTAGCCTATATGACCAAAGTAGAGTAGTAGTAGGGTGTGCTATACATTGGGAGTTATGCCCTTAGATTTTGGTGGTTAGAAGAGAATAATGTAAGAAGTTATGCTTTTATGAATAAATTAGGGCTTCATATGGGCATTAAAGCCCTCTTCCCTTATGGATTGATCTAAATATCTTTTCATTGTGCTTTATATTCCTTGTCAAGATAACCAATAATCTAATAATATATTAATACTTAAAGTAAATGATCATATGAGTTAGAATCAAGCTATACTAGCTCATTCCATTGAATGATAATAGTGGAAATGAGTGTTATGCACTAAGAGTTTTACCAGTGTGTTCCACAGAATATGAATAGGAGCTTGAAGTGCTATAGCCTAGAATTTTTCCTAGCTTGTTCCACTAAATGACAATGGTGGCCAGGAACATTCAACCATAGGATTTGTACCTATTTGTTCCAATAGACGAGAATAATAGGGTCCCTAAACTCAACATGTTAAAATTAATAGATTGTGAGTATACTTAATATGCAACTCTATCATGGTTCCTATCTTGAGTTATCTTATGTTTTGAATAAATGTGCCTAATTAGACATTTCATGTGATCTCATATGTTACACATGCCTTTTCATTTAACTTTAATGTTACCTTACTTAGTATATAGCATACTAATCATCATTTTTATAAATTTTGATCATTTTAGATTTTGTTTGATAGGTCTTTCAAGAGTGTCTTAATGATTTCACTCTTTATGCTACATTACCTTTGGAGGTCTTTTTTTTATTCCTTAGGGTTTGGGAATTGATTAAACATTATCTAGTAGCTATTTTTTATCTAAATACTTTTTAGGCGCCTTTTTAGTCATATTTTATTATTCTTTACCTAGATTTTAATATCCAATTATTATCTAAGTTTATTGGAAATTTATTTCGTTATTTCCTTATCTTATTTTGAGGTATAAATTAGTTTCCTTGTACTTTATATAAATTTCATATGGTAACATATGTCAAGTATGGTAGTAACACCTAATTATCTTTTTATTATGCTTTTATTAAAATAAAATTTTTCAATAGAAAACTTTTGAGTGTTTGCATTATGAGTTCATGGTCATTCCTTTTGAACTTAAGAATGCACTAAAAACATTCATGGCTCTCATGAATTGAATCTTTAAATAGTTATTGGAGTGGTTCATTGAGGTATTCATCATTGACGTTCTAATCTACTTTGCTAACCGTGAGGAGAACGAGCAACATCTATGACACAACTTTACATTATTGAGAGCACATAAGTTTTTTGCTAAGTTCTAGAATAGTGAGTTTTGGGTAGATCATACAATTCTTCATTGTCATAATATCTTAAAGGAAAGTTTGTTGATATAACCTTTGAAGATTTAATAAGTTTCTAATTGCCTAGTATTAACATTAGCTAATTAATAAATGATTTCCTATCTTAATGTTAGAGGTTTAACCAAAACTCACAAAAAATATAAAATTGTCAAGTTTTATATAAGTAATCACTTATATACTTTAGTCTTTTAGAAACTAGAATAAAGATAGATTGGTATATTATAATTAAAGATGATGAAAATGGGGCTTTTTAAATAACTATAGATGCCATGAAATTGGTCTTATATGATGTTAGTAGGATATGAATACATGGAAAGTGATATTAATATCATACTATTATCAAGGTATATTGGTGAAATCCTCTAAGGTAGATGGGAAGTTATTTTACACAACTTTAATTTACTCTCATAACATTAGAAATGCATGTAAAAACCTTTGGAATTAGCTATTATAGCATAAGGTTACCTCTAAATGTTGGCTATTCATGGGGTATTTCAATGTTATATACATATATGAAGAGAAATTTTAAGGTGATGGCCTTCATTAATAAGATTTAAAAGGTTTTTTAGCATGGCTAAAACATCTTATACTTCATGAATTACCATATGCAAGTCCCTTATGCACACGGTGTAGGAGGGGACTAAGGAATGAAAGAATATGTGAAAGTTAGATTAAGTACTTGTTAAAATGCATTGGAATGGAAAATTTCCCACCACCATTCTTACGTTCAAGTAAGATACTTTTACTAACCATTATATAACCCATACCCTTTTATAGCAAAACAGTTAGCCACTACAAGAAGACTATCATATTCTTAAATATGTGGTGTAAAGATATAGAGTTTTTTTTTATAAAGAATTTTAGTTTGGAAGAGTCCTTATAATAGTACAACTAATGTAATAATGAAGTATATGATATATGCACTTAATCATAGATTCAAACAATTGAATAGAGATAAATATAGTGGCTTCATAGATAGAATAACAACCCAACATCAAATTCTTATCACTATACAACATGCTCTGCTATTAGACTCTACCAATCTAGAATTATAATAGAAGGATGGGGATGGATTAGAAAAGCTTAAATATTTAGTACAACGTGAAGAGAGAATCCTTAGGAAAAATACAACCATCCATCAAATGAATGAAGGAGACACCAATACACAGGTTTTATTTCCTCAATGAATGTAAAACAAAATATGAGCTTAATTTCTTTTATTAAGGGTTATGATGGACATTGGATTAATAATAAGAATTTGATCTTGTAATATTTTAAAGAATACTAAACATAGATATTAGGGTTTCATTCCACACATATAATAGATTTTGAAAAATATGTAAATGACCAAGGACCTCATTTATCTACGGAGAAGCATTTTTTTAATAAGACCCTTCACCAAATCTAAATGTGAAGAAGTCATATTTTCCATTAGTGACACTAGAGCTCTTGGATTAGATGGATTTAATTCATGTTTTTTTTTTGTTTTATATATTGACTTGGGAGGTAGTGAGTGATGAAACTTGGAGTTTAATGAATAATTCATTTCTTTTTGGTTGACTACCACATTTCATCAACTCAATAGTCTTATTCTTATCCCAAAGATAGTAATTATTGAGAATGTGGCTTATTTTTGTTATACTACTTGTTAGACTATCTTATATGAGGCATATACGAAGATTATTATAATAAACTCTAGCATATCATGCCACATTTAATTGATTACTCACAATATGAATTTATTAAAAGAAGGTTGATTGAGGTAAATATTGTTTTTAGTTTCTGATCTATAGAAAATTAATGAAAGGAAGAACAATTCATCTAGATGCATGATAAAAGTAGACCTGTGAAAGGATGTGAATCAGTCCATTAGGTTTTTCTTGAGAATTTGATGTTAGTATTTCATTTTCCCCCTCATTTGGTAAAGTTAATAACGACGTGTCTTTCTATTATGAAGTATTTTATCACAATAAATGGCACCCTATTAGATCCCATTGAAGAGGAAAAAGGACTAAGGTAAGGGCCTTACTAATTTATCATTTTCATGGAATACTTTAACCATATGATCAAAACTATATGGAAAGAACCACAATTTAAAGGAAATTCTCAATGTGTGCTAAAAATTGTGATTTTGTCTTTTGTTGATGAAGTACTGTTATTTTTCCATGATGATGTCAATTTGGTTCAACTCCTCATAGGTAGTTATCACCACTTCACTAATCTATCACGACTTACCATAATTCCATAGAAAAGCTATGTATGTTTTAGAGGTGTGTTTCCTCTAGCTTGACATGAAAGTATTCACCCACTTGAATTTTTTCATATGGCATTCTCCCTTTTAAGTACATGGGAGTACCGATTGTTGATACATTATTGAATACACATTTTTCTTACTAATGAGATACAATATCGAAGGCATCATTGAGCCATCAAACTTCTTACATATGTAAGGAGATTATAGCTCTTGAAATTAGTTATTTTTGGCATCCAAATGTATTAGAGAAAGGTATTATTTTTTACTTAAAAAGTTTTTTTGCCACCTCATCTATCCTTTTTGCATTTTATTTGGATGGGTGGCACCACAAAAAGAAAAAATAACCTTGCTATCTAAACTATATGTTGCATTCCAAAGAACGAGGAGTGACTTAGTGCCATTAACATTAGTAGTGGAATGGGCAAGCACTTGGCAAAATATTTATGAAAATTGGCTAATAATAATGACAGATTTTATACCAAATGGATTCATGGTTTATTCATAAAAGGTGGCTTAATATGTGATATGGAAATACCAATAGTTGTATCATGGTCCTTAAGTTGCATTTTTAGTCTAAGAACCAGACTCTTTCCTTATTTTTCCAATCTCCCACTTGAAGTATATTATAGTATTATGAAATTTTTTGATTACTTAAAGTAGAGAAGCCTGATGTAGAATAGTGGAAAACCATATGGAAAAACCCTACACCCCTGAGTCACCAATCCATTTCTTAGATAGTTGCATGGGGGAATTTGGATACTAAATACATGCTTTACAAATACAAACCCTCTATGGATTATAAATGTGCCTTATTTAAGACTAAGAGTTCATTTTCCATTTGTTCAAGCAATGCTTATTCATGGGTAAAACAATCCACACAATCACCCACACTATGAGGACATAGAGACTGACATTCGATTGTCATACATTGATGAGATCATTCAACCACATGTAGGGATGATCAAAACACAAAATGTACATCTTCGAATGCTTTTCATCACCTCCTTATACGAGATATTGAAGGTAAGAAATAATGTGCTATTTAAAATAAGGATTGGAAATAAAACATAATCATTAAAAATAATTGTCCCTAGTATAGCGTAGGTGCTTATGTGGTTATAAAATGTCTAATTATAGTAGTTAAATTCATATTAAAGATGATTTTGTATGTCTGGATTTAATTTTTCTTAGATACAAGCAATCAAATCTTCATTTTGGAAAAAAAATGAAATAGATTGCACAAATCACAAATTTGGATAAATAAACCAATAACAAGAATCACATTATTCATAATAAATAGTATGAAATAAATAAATGAGTTAAAAGAAAGAAAGAACTTAAGGTATTGGAAAATAAAAAACATCATATTATATCCAATCCTTTAATTACTACAAAAAATTAACTAAATGTAACAAAAAAACATAACAATTTAGAAATAATGAAAAATGAAGTCGATATTCTGATGGTGGTGTTCTTCTATATTATATTCAACATAATATATGTTATATATTAGATAGAAGGTCATATAAATTAGATCTCAAATTTAGCCAAATGTTGCCCATATTAGTAAATATAGGGCACATGTATTTTTTTCCATAATATTATGCATCTAAACTGAATTAATGGTGATTATGGGAGGAGAAAATATGAAATATAGAATGTATTTACATAAATACGAACCATATATCTATAAATACAAATCGTATTTCCATAAATATGGAGGCCTACTATGTCTAGTTGATAAATACTAGGCAACATTATTTCTTGTTCCTTAAATGCTTTATCATAATTTTTCTACATGTGAATTTTCTCTTAGGGTATTTCATGAAGGTACTGTAATACCTTAGTTTTATAAACCTAGTTATAAACCAGTAATTATGTATAATTAGTCATAATGAATATCATAGAGTGTTTTGTATTAAATATGTTATTAATATTTACATTATTATTACATATTAGATATAAATTTAATTAAGTTAAAATTTGATAGAATTTAATTTATTAAATTTAATCCTAGGTTATACCCTAATAGTTTTAAGTATAATAATTATGGTTACCAAATGTTTTATGTCAGTTCATCTTCCAAAATTATTACTCCCTACTTTATACTAGATTTTATTGGCTTTATATTACTCCATTTTCCCTAATGTAATACCTTCCATGACATACCCCCTACACATCTCCCTCTCCCCATGTTCCCAAATATGTTTCCCTCTCTCATGTCTTGGTTAACTCTCCCCTTTATGCCAACATCCATTTAATTTTTTTCTTCTCTCAATTTTTGTGTTATACATTACCTGCAAATTGAATCCTTGGGTCTATGTTCGACTTCTCTATTCCTTAATCTTCCATTCACAACATATCCTTATCTTTCTCCTTCATTATTTCTCTATTATTGTCAAAACTTTCAATATCATGTGTTGCAACCTCACACTTCTTCCCCTTTTTTGCATGATAAAATCACATTGCTTAGCCATATGCCACATCTAAACCTCACATAATTTGTATACCTTGTTGTTTCTTCCCTTAGCTATGTGAACAACTGCTGCTCCCTCCCCTTACGTATGTGAGAATGTTTCATTGCCTCTCTTCTACCTACATGAACTAGTGACACAAATCCCCCTCCCTCTGTATGAGTGGGTGACACTAATAACTCCTTGGGGCTTGATAATCACACTTTTCCTTACCTTAATATTGTGAGTTTCATCCGTTGTTGCTCCCTTGCTACATTATTACCTTGTATAGCTTCCTTTTCCCTAGTTATTTCCTAACCTATGCACTAATTAATCTTAGTTATTTATTTTTTGTATGTAATGCTAATATATGTGTTTTTGGGTATTAATTTCTTAGAAGAACTTTGAGGTATCTTAGAGAAGACAGCCTTGTATGCTTATTGCATAGGTTAGATTTAGGTAAAAGCAATCACTCATGAGATGGTATAATTTATTTTTGAGCATGTTAGGAATTTTTAGATTTAGAATCATGCAAGGGTTTTATATCTTTCAAGTATTTTGACATGGATGATAAGATGATAATATGCTAAATGAATTGTATGCACGATTGTTATTAAGCTAATTATATGCATCAGTAATATGTTAGATGATTTATGTATTTATGTCTAGGGTTTTTTAGGTTTTTTAAAATTCCAACATTAGATGTAAATCCCACAATAAAGATCACATGATTTTTATTTATTGGTACCTAAGGTTGATATAAAAAGCATAGAAATATGCCCGCTTGATTAGGGTTAGAATACAATAATTGTCATTAGCATGTTCTAGGGTTAGAACTATTTCCTTACATGAAATATGATATTAATAGCCCTAACGAATCCCATATGATGTTGTAACTATATACATATGCGTTGCATAGAATATATGTCATAGTAGAAATGCATGATTAAGGTTTGTAAGTATAAGTTAATAAATGCATGAAAAGTGGAAGATATAGTTAATCGTTAAATCGTAAAGATTACCTACGTGCAAAAATATTGTAACTTATTATCGTTTATCCTTTTCATGAAAAATTACATAATAATTATGTTTGGTACAAAATTTGATAAAATGATAAAATTAGGGATTGAAGGGAATTTTGGTCATTTTTTATCTAATGAACTTAATATGGATAATTGGGCATAATATGGCCTTAGAATCTAGTAAGTTGACCTTAGTGTTAACTTTGGCTCTATCATAGATTGATGAACTTAGGGTTTCTCTTAAAAATTGGAAATAAATGAGAATGGTAAAGTTTGGAATGGGAATTATTGAGTTATGTGTAAAATATTTGGTCACTATATGATACACTAAAACTTAAAGTGATAGACCTTAAGTTTCAGAGTGGTTAATCTCTAGGATTTTCTTCCCTAGATATGAAATATAGACCTCATTTAGTTTTAGTTCACTTGTGTACCACTATGCTCTAGTAAGGCCTTAGTCCACTCTATAGGCAACCTATAGGTCCTGTAAGAGGTATTAATACTTAAGAATTAGGTAACCAAGGTTAGATGATACAATTTTGCATATGTTACCTAGTATAACTAGGTGTACCATTGTGTCCCTAGGTTCTAGAGGAAGGGTATTGTGTTGCCTTCTAGCACTAGTATGACCTTTTGTATCTCATTGTCTCTAGGTTAATTTAATTCCCTTGAGAAATTAAAATTGTAAGTAACTATTATGTATGGAATTAAAATAGGATTGTTATGGTTGTGATTTGGTAGTTACCTCAGTTCCCTACCCTTGATATTGGAATTGATTTGAATTTTTTGATCCGGTAATTACCTCTACGCTCTACCTTATGTTTTAGAATTGATTTAAGAAATCAACTGTGGATATGGTTATGATATGGAAATTTGATATGTGTTGGTTAAGTATGATTGGCTAATGAGCATGAAACTTTGATGATTTATGTTTCATCCCAAAATTTTTTATATATTGTTGTGGTATGTGTTTTATGGTTGAGCATGTTTTGGTTTCTTGTATCAATTTCTGCAATATGGGTATGCTACCTCTTCGGAGGTATTGTGATTAACTTAGTATATGGAAGTTGTATTGATACTAAATTTGTAGATGACTATGTGAAGGGCATAGAGTCGTTCAAGGCATATAATAATGGAAAGGGTAAGTGGAATCCTTGTGAATATGTCCCATTCTTAGAATGAGCTTACAAGTCTAAGAGTTAGGGTAATTCAGTGTTGTACCCTAGAGTATTACTATTTTTTTTGTAATTGGTTTTTTTCATGTTGATTTATGATATTGTATGAAGAATATTTATTTCTGACATTTCTATATTTTATTCTCTCTTTATTTCCATTGTTTGATTTAGATCTAACTTGGTTTAAGGCTTGGCACTTAGCATGAGAAAGGTAAAGGAGCCAAACTCATACTAATTACGGCGGTAACACTTATTATGTTATAATGAATGCTTCCATAAAATGAAAATTTTAAGTGGTAAAATGGGAGTGGTACAAGTACACCTAAAGTTCCATTACACCAAGCTTTGATCTTTATATTGTGCTCCTTTTAATTAGTTAATTGTCCAAATTACCTTAGTTTCATCTTCTCCTATAAAACTAGGTAAATAGAGAAAAATTGAGGAAAATAGTGAAATAGTCACGAAAAAGAGTAAATTTTTTTATATTATATTTCAAATAATACCATAAAATATGTACCTATCAATTACTTGACAAATAAGTAAATGTTTCTTCCATAATGGTTTATTTACGCCATTGTTAGCACCAAGTTAACCATAGGAAGGGATTAACATAGATTTCTACATTAAGTTATTAAGAACTAATATGGCGAAAGATTGTATAATGGTATTTTGTGATACATTTTCAAAAATGACACATTTTATTCCATGCCATAAAACGGATGATGTTTCTCATATGGTAGACATATATTTCAAGGAAGTAGTGAGATTACATGGAATTTGCAAAATTTACGCTTTGGAACAAAATTTCAAATTCCTAAGTTAATTTTGAAAAAAACTTTTCCATATTGATATAAGAGAATTCCCTTTACAAATCTATCATTAACCACTCTTCTCCCCAAACTAGATGACCCGAAAATTCTTCTAATTTGCAAGGGATTCTACTAAACTACCATCTCACGTTCACATGTCCAAGGGAGCCATGCAAACCATGCAACTTGCCTTCCCAGCCACTTTCTTTTTGTATCTCAAATATGAGCAACCAATATATCCCACACCACTCCTCACAACTTACATTCAAAGGGAGCCATACAACTCATACAAAATTACCTCCCAGCCACCCTCTTTTCTTAGATAAATTACAAGCCCCTTTGCAGCCAACCATGGCACTACTTTCCATCCCCAAGCCTCCACCTTTTTATGGTTCACCTTTAGGCCATAACACACATCCCTCTCTACCACCAAAATATCTTATAGATAACACTTAGGGAGGGGATAACAACATTGGCCTATGAGGTAAAAGAAGAGGAAAGATGAAACCCTACAAGGTGTAGATTCATAGGCACTTTTAGATATTTAATCCTTCACTTTTTATACTTTTGACAGCCCTATTTGTGGGTTGTGATTACTTTTTAACTTTTTTTAAATTTAATGATAGGATATCTTGTACTTAGAATAGCTTGCTTGCACTCAAACCCTAAATCATCCAAAGCAATGAGGTTGGGACATGGGCGCATGATTTTGGGTGGGGAAATCCATGTAAGGTTGGTTAGAATTAAACTAGAATAGTTGCATAATGGGTAACTAGATAGTTTAAGTCCTAAACAACTTGTATATCTAGTAGGGCATGGTTATTTTGTAAGTAAGGGTTTGCAAATGTATATAAGTGCATGAAATGGCTGAATGAAAGGATCTTTGGTCTACCCATTCTCTTCCTTATTCAAGTTATCCACCTCCTTGGTTAGTGCATACATTGGTTGATTTGTATTCAAATTCTTATATATTTTATCTCAAGAGTTGCATGCTTAAGTGGTAGATTTAAGTACACGAAATAAGGGTTACTTATTTCATATATTATTCTGTCCATATCCGCTCTTTCATTATCATTTTTGGTGGTTCTTGGAAGCCATCATCTTAATTCTAAAGTTTAACCCAATTTGTATCCATCATGCATCACATATGGTTGGCACAAAGTTACTCATTATAACTTCTTATCAACCACAAACACATAGTCCACTATTATCATAAACAAAACTATTGGAAACTTGTTAAGAGAATTGGTTAACAAGATTACTAAAGATTCAGATATCTTGTCGGCACATGTAGAATTTGTATATAACCCAAGTCCTTCAACCATAATTGATGCAAGTGCATTTGACATTATGAATGTTGTGAATCCCTACATGCCAATTTTTATTGCATCACTTAATAAGGGAGATATATAAAGTTATGAAGCCAAAGAGAGGGAAGAATTATTTAAAAATCTATATCAACAAATCAAGGGTAGTATAAAGAAGTTAAATGCAAGGTATCAAGCTTTAGCTAATAAAAATAGCGTGTAATAAGTATTTACTCTCGGAGACTTGGTGTGGTTAAGGAAATGTTTCTAAATTTAAAAAAGGATTAAAAAAATGTCAATATTTTATGCACTATTCAAAATCTTAAGAAATTTTGGAGATGGAACATATGATATGGAACTACCATAATAATATGGTGGAAATTCAACAACATTCAATGTTGGTGATTTAGCTCCATACTATAGTGATGTTAATTTTGGTGAAAATTCTTCTCAATAATAAGAAAATGATACAAAAGAATCTTATGACACTCAAGACACTAAAAAAAAAGTGAAGAATTAGTGCTCTTGGTAATGGAACCAATAATTCTTGATGATCTTGAAAGTGATCCAGAAGTTAATAACCTTTTCTTGAAAAGTTCTTAGAGGGTTGGAACATTATTTTGAGAACTAAAATGCAAGGATAATTAATATATGGATATTACAAGATAAGGTAATGAAAATTATAATAATGCATACGAATAACATGCAATAAAACTCCTACAAGTTATTTGATAAGGCGTTAAAGTTTGTTATAACAAACCTACTTGTTACTTTAAGTAACTAGGGTTAGTTAGAGTTTGGTATTTGTGTTGTAATAGTTATTTATTGTTGTATTATTTTTTCACATTTTTACTTGTTTAAGACATGTGGGCTTGGTTTACTTAGTTACCGCATATTGAAGTTGTTAGGAATTAGTTAACCAATGGTTATAGTTAGTTGTAACAACTTGTATTAGTTTCCTATACAAGGTACCAAAACCGTTCTTTGTAAAATATACACTATGATCTTGAGTTCTAATGAAAAATAATCACTTGTCTAATTCTCTTTTCGAGTGAAACATAAATAATATTTTCAGGTTGAATATCTACTAATAAGATGTAATTTTTAATAAGATGTACTTTTTATGTCTCTTATTAGTGTCTTTTGATTGTTATCTAGGTGAGACATTTATAGTTCTTTTCCTGTTGTATTCCTTCATTATTGAATCATCAACATTTTTTCCATTATTCAATTGAAATTTTAAATCCTTCCAACCTATCATAATCATTTCTACTCATCCACTTCCATATCAAATATCGATGTATATGAGAAATAAATGGGTCAAGACAAGGGAATTGGTGGATTTAAGGCGATTACTACCAAACCAAAAGGAAAAATAAATTAGAGAAATGGGTATTTATCTAACCTATGAGATCCTCTTAAGATCAAATAATCACTATCTACATCCAAGGTTTAAACTCTTGAAATAAACAAAGCAAGATTTCATGGGTTTAAAATAGAAATTCAAATGGGGATTCTCAATTCCACCATAAGAAAATTACATCCAAAGATTTCTCCATTAAAAATATAAGCTTCACACTTTTTAGGATGTGCATGTCCTTTATAAGCTAACTTACTAACCTATGAAACTAATTTATAGTTGAAATCGATCTAAATACTTATCTTATAGATACAAAACTAACTAGTTTGATTCTAAGTTAAAGTAAATTAGTCCATAAAACCTACTAAGTTTACTTTACTTATAGAATGATGGCCTAAAGACACTCCAAATTATTTCATACATGACTTGGTGATTTTTTGTACAAGATAACCTAAGCTATGAAGGCTAAAAACATCATTAAAAGTTAAAAGAAGAAAAATTTAACTTCTCTAAGTGCAAATCTAAGTATAATTATGGTTTTTTTGCATTACTTTTCTTCCATGATAGCTATTATTGCATAAGGTCTTTTTTCACACTCTTATACCTCCCTTTTTGTGCTCAAATAATTATCAAATTATGGATAAGATTATTTTTAATATGCTACTATTGTTGCAACATATTTATCATTATAGGTGGGTAAAAACAATAAGCCACCTTAAAGCCGATTGAGTTTATCAAAACGTGGTAGCTTGAATATAGTTTTCACATGACTACATGACTCACAATTTAATTCATTAATTTTTAATAAATTTAAAGGAATTCTCAATCTTCTTTATAGGAAAATTTATTACGACAATTATGATGATTTGTGGTGTATACTCCTACATTATATATATATATATATATATATATATATATATATATATATATATATATATAATAAGATCATAAGATAACATATGCCAAAAATTTCATGTCAAAAATAAATAACACATAAAAGCATATAAGAACCATTAATTTTAAATAATTTTATAAAAAAAATTATAAAACTCTTTGTGTGTGTGTGTGTAGAGAGAGAGAGAGAGAGAGAGACACACACACAAAACTCATATTTTAAGACAATTTAGAATCATGTTCACAAAACATTGTATTTTTAAAAAAATAGGGTTTACCACATACATAAAATTAAAGCTCCTTAGATAATATGTATATATATATATATATATATACAGAGAGAGAGAGAGAGAGAGAGAGAGAGAGAGAGAGAGAGAGAGAGAGAGAGAGAGAGAGAGAGAGAGAGTAGCATTTGTATCAAAATATGGTTGTTAATGATGTAGGATCAAATGATCAAGACATAGAATTTATTATTATAGAGAATATTTTTCTTTAGCTAGACAAGGAACCTTACAAATTTGAAGACAAATGGATGACTATATCTCTATTTAATGAGTTATTATTATTTTAATTATTTGTACTATGACTGGCTTGAGTATAAAGTAGCTTTTTAAGGGGATTCTATCTTATAGGGTTTATCTTATAAGATGTGATTGGAGTGGGGAACAAAACATTGCATGGGTTTTGATTAGATCATATTTTTGTTCCTAAATAATTAGAATTATCTTTTAATTTTGAGAAGGTGTAAATAGGCTATAAAATTTTATGGCTATACATTCATAAGCATAGTGAAATTGTGTGAAAATACAAGTTATTTCTTACTTGAATTTTGTGTGTGTTCTTCCTAGTTATCTTCAATTCTATGTGAGTGATAATTATTAAAACTCTTAATCTCTTTGTCTATGTAAGTTAGAGGTTAAACGCTATCCCTAAACCCATTCATAACCCATGCTAATCTTCAACCCTAGCCTTCACTTTTAAAATAACATTCATCTTCACTTTTAAAATAACATTCATCATCTTCAACATGTTCTTCTTACTTAATTCTACCTATTCTATATGAAATCCCTATATAATAATTCTATTATTATTATTATCATATTAAACATGTCAATATCATAATAGAAATCTCTTCATCAAATCATCATCATCATCACAATCTTTCATCCTCATCATCTTCATCCCACATCCAAAACCCTAGTCTTAAACCCTAACTTACAAACCATATCACCCAAAACCTTAAATATTCGACCACCATATTTCTTAATCTATCATTACATTCAAACCATGACTGACCCATACTACCACCCAATTTATATGTCCATAACCCTATACACATCAATTTTGGTATCAGAGCATAGGTTTGGTCTAGTTTGATATAACAAATCAAGATCCAAAATTTTCTCAATAGTCTTTCAAGTATGCATTCCTACCTAAAGATTATTTTTGGAACTCATCAAGAAGGTTCTAAGAATCAAAATTTTGATTGATTTTAGGAGGATTCTTTTAAGAACAACATTTGGTTAGTGTAAGGAAAACTTGGCCAGCCAAGAGGAGGATTTGAGAGATGTTCTCAAGGTATTTGTGGAGGATGTCAAAGAAGTAAAGTTGCATATGGAAAATTTGGAAGCCTCACAAGCACAAGGATCACATATAAAAAATTAAAATCATAGAGATCATGTAAGGATATCACATGATCAAATGGAAGAAGAAGAAGAAGAAGAAGAAGAAGAAGATGATGATGATGATGATGATGATGATGATGATGAGAGTGTAAGGAATTATGGGCGACCCCATCATACATCAAGAAGATCCCATGATGGTGCGGAAAAGGGGATTAGATTCGATCTAATTAATTTTGAAGTTAATCTTAAACCGAAGTCTTTCCTTGAATGGTTACAAAATGTTGAATCTATTTTTGAGTATAAAGAGCTTGATGAGAAGAAAGGTGCAAAATTTTCATAATGAAGTTTAATAAATTTACTAGAGTTTGGTATGATAATTTGAACAGGAGGAGGGAAAGAGAAGGAAAAAAATAATATCATATAATAAATTTAAAAAGCACATAAAAGAAAGAATTGTGCGTTGAGAATATGAACAAGAAAATTTCATAAAGATGACTACTTTGATACAAGGGTTCCTTGGATTTGAGGAGTACGTTAAATAGTTTGAAAGATTATATCCTTTTTTGTGATAACCAAGAAAGAGAAGGGAAAAATGTGCTAGGCTTATTGGAGGTTAAAACAATAATATTAGAGAGAAGGTAGAGGTGTATCCTTATTAGTTATTTTAATACATAACAAAATAAGTAATCAAATTTGAGAAGTGATTGAAGAGAACAGATCCACCAAGCAATTCTACCAATGCACTATATGGTTTGACATTCAAGGAGATGTCAAAGTCATCAACTTCTCAAAAATAAAATCAAGGCAATAATAGGAGGTTCAATCATGAAGAAAAGGATAAATACAAGGTGGTTAACAAGGTGAACAAGTAATGTTTCAAATGTAGAGGATATGGTCACTATGCTAAGGATTATCTAAATCAAAATTCATTAAATTTGAGGGAGCTAGCAAACATGGAGTTTTGTGATGAGGAAAATGAAGACTTTGATGAAGACCTTGAAAAAGGAAGTGATAGTCCAAAAGATTCTTCAGAAGATGGAAAAGTAGATTGTTATGTGATCCAAAGTGTGCTTCAACTATAACAACAACCTCAAACTACTCAATGGAATAAGATTTTTAAAGCTAAGTGCAAAGTTGGAGATAAAGTATGCGAAGTCATCATTGATAGTGGCTCTTGTACCAATGTTGCTAGTGAAAGAATGGTGAGAAAGCTTAGATTATAGATCATGGATCATCTAAGGCCATATTCATTTTAAAGGCTTAATAGGGATAAAATTGTAAGGGTAACCAAACAAGATCTTATCTCTTTTAAAATTGAAAATTATTTTCATAATGTTTTATGCGATATTCTACATATGAATTCTTGTCGTATTTTTTTAACCTTGGAAATTTTATAGGAAGGTTGCATATGATGGAGTCCTTAATGAGTAAGAGGGAAAGAAGTTTAGACTCAAGCCTAATATAGATGTGGGGAGCTCAGTTTTGAGGAGTGAAAAGTAAGAGGGAGCCATATGTATGAAGCAAGATGAAGAAGATTAAAAAGCATTGAATCTAAATAGAGTATAGGATTAAAAAAAAACCAAGCAAAAAAAGGAGAAAAAAATGAGGAGTTGTTGATCCTTAAGGAGTGTGAGATGATCGAAGCTAGTAAGGATTAGTAAGTATGCTATATATAGGTCGTGAAGGAAGTCTAATGAGGGGATAATTATATTATCAATCCAAAAGTACAAAAAGTGTTGAGGGAGTATATAGATATTTTTCCAGATGAGTTTCCACTTGGATTACCTCTTTTGAGAGGTATTGAGCATGCTAATGATCTTACACTAAGAGTACCATTTCCAAATAAGCTAGCTTATAGATGCAATCTAAAAGAGTATGAGGAGTTGTAAAGACAAGTGTAAGAGTTGTTAGATAGAGGTTAAGTTCATGAGAGGATGATTCTGTGTAGTGTTCTACCTTTATTAGTGCCAAAGGATGGTACATGGAAGATGTGCATTGATTCTATAGCGGTTAACAATATCATAATCAAATATAGATTTCCTATGCCAAGACTAGATTATATGATAGATGAGTTACATAGAATAAAGGTGTTTTCTAAGCTTCACCTTAGGAGTGGCTACAACCAAATGACAATAAGTGATGGGGATGAATGGAAGATGTCGTTCAAGACAAAGTATAGGTTATATAAGTCATTGGTGATGCCATTTGAGCTATGTAATGCACCAAGTTCATTCATGATATTGATGACCAAGGTACTTAAAACTTTCCTTAGATTTTTGTTGTTTACCTTAATGATATTTTGGTATATTACAAGAGTAATTTCAAAAAAATGTAGCATTTGAAGAGGTCATTTGATAATCTTAAGGAGGTTAAAATTTATGGTAAAAAGAAGAAGTGTAATTTTATGATGGAGAGTGTGGTTTTCCTTGGGTATATTGCAAGTGGAGATGTTATTAGATTTGATCCTTCAAAAGTGGAAGCTATTCAAATGTGGTATATTCCTACTAATGTCTGTGAGGTTTGAAGTTTCCATGGATTGTCTTCGTTTTATAGGAAGTTTATCAGATATTTTTCTACTATTATAGCTCCAATCACACAATATATGAATAAGGGGTTTCATTAGAATGAACATGCAACAAAGGATTTCGATGACTTGAAGACAAAGCTTTCAAATACACAGGTGTTATCTTTACCTAGTTTTGATAAATTATTTGAAGTAACTTGTGATGCTAGTGGTGTAGGTATTGGAGGTGTGAATTCACAAAAGAAGATGCCAATAACATTTTTTAGTGAAAAGTTGAATGGTGCAAGACTCAATTATTCAACTTATGATAAGGTGTTATATTCTACTGTTCGTTGTTTGGAGACATGGATTCACTATTTAAGACCTCTGCCTTTTGAACTCTTCTCAAATCATGAGAGTTTGAAGTATCTACATGGTAAAAGGAAAGCAGGTCCAAGACATGACAAGTGGATTAGTATTTTACAAACATTTGTGCTATATACAAGACATGTGGAAGGTAAGGAGAATGTTGTTGTGGATGCATTATCTAAGAGGACCATGATACTTATGATGATGGATGCAAAGCTTTTGGGTATTGATATGTTGAAAAGTCAATATTTCATTGATGATGATTTTTATATGATTTTTGAAAAGTGTAAGAAAAAGAAATTCATGGATCTTATGTTCATCAAGATGAATTCTTACTCAAGAAAAATAAATTATGTGTGCCTAAGACATCAATTTGATATTTGTAAATCAAAGAGGTGCATGAAGGAGGTATTGTAGGACATTTTGGATCTATTGTAAGAGAATTTTTATTGGCCAAGAATGCAAAAAAGAGTACAAGATATGGTTTTTAGGTGTGTTACATGTCAAATGAGCAAGAGTTTCTTTCATAAAGGATTATGTATACATTTACCCGGGCCTATTCAACCATGGGAAGGTGTTAGTATAGATTTTATTTTGGGATTGCCTAGGAAACGGTGAGGGAAATATTCTATTATGGTTGTGGTGGATCGATTTTCCAAGATAGCTCATTTTGTTGCATGTCACAAGATCAATGATTCCACTCATATTGAGGATTTGTATTTCAAGGAGATCGTGAGATTGCATAGAATTCCGAGTATAGTTTCAGATAGAGATGTGAAGTTGCTAAGTTATTTTTGGAAGACATTATGGAATATGATAGGAACAAAGATTATATTTAGTATCTCACATCATCCTCAAATGGATGGTTAATCAAAAGTTACTAACATAATGTTGTGTAATTTTCTAAGGGGATTAGTGAGTAAGAGTGCTAAGTATTGGGATACTAAGTTAGCACATGTGAAGTTTGCTTACACTAGAAGTCCTTCAACTAGGCTCTAGTCCATTTGATATAGTTTATGGTATTAATAAATACATGTCAATTGATATGGAACCATTAAAGAATGGTGAAATGAAGAATTATGATGTAAAAGAGAGAGTGGAGTTCTTTCAAAAAGTTCAACAAAAAATCAAGCACAACATTGAGAAGGCAAGTGGAGTATACAAGGTAGAGCAAACAAGCATAGGAATAAACATGTATTTAAACTAGGAGATTTGCTATGGTTTCAGTTAAGGAAGGAGAGGTTTCCTAATTTAAGGAAAAATAATCTTATGCCAAGGGTGGATGGTCATTTCAAAATACTTATAAATTTTGTAGAATGTACTTATGAGCTAGATTTACCTAATTCATATGGTGGCATATCAACGGAATTCAATTTTGAAGATGTTAATCCTTACTATGGAGATTTAAGGTTGAAGAAAAATTCAAGTTAACAAGGGGAGAATGATGCAGCAAAAAACGATCCAGACATAGAGAGGGTACCCTATAAATATGAAGACAAACGGATGACTACATTGCTAGTTATAGATGAAACTTGCAAAATGAGTCACTAATGAGAGAGGCAAGTGCATGGCATGCATGAGAAAAAAATTTTAGACTCAATTGCATGTGTTTAGCTTTATTTAATAAGATATTATTTTGTTAATTATTTACATTATGATTGGCTAGAGCATAAAGTAGCTTTTTAAGGGGATTCTATCTTATTCTATCTTATAGGGTTTATCCTATAAGATATTATTTGAGTGGAGAACAAGACATTTCATGGGGGATAATTAGATTATATTTTTATTCCAAATTAATTAGGATTATCGTTTAATTTTGAGGAGGTGCACATAGGCTATAAAACCCTTAGGGTTACACGTTCATAACCATAGCCAAATTGCATGAAAATACAAGGTATTCCTTATTTGAATTATATGTGAGTTCTTCTCAATTGTCATCAATTATGTGTGAGTCATTATTATTTAAAATCTTAATTTCTTTATATGTGTAATTTATATTTTAAGTAATATCCCTAAACCCATCCATAGAACATGCAAATCTTCAACTCTAGGCGCCATTATCAACATCACATTCATCATCTTCAACCTATTCTTCTTACTTAATTCTACCTACTCTACATCCAAACCCTAGATAATAATTCTATTATTATCATAAGTTTATCATCTTCACTCAAAATATCTTCATCAAATCTTCATCATCACAATTGCTCATCATTATCATCTTTATCCCACATCCAAAACCCTAACCCTAAACTATGAACCATATCACCCTGAAACCCTAAATATTTGACCATCTTATGTCTTAATATATCATCATCAAATCTTTATAATCACATTCAAAACCTAAATGACCCATGATGTAGGAGCATCTAGTGATTCTCATATTCTTATTGATTCTCAAGGTAAGGAAGAATTAGGTTTCTTAATATTGGAGCCAATCATATGAAATGTTCTTAATAATATGTCTATGCATGGTATTGAAAGAAATTCAAGATATTCTTGCAGGTATGTTCCATATTTGCAAGGAGAAGATGTTAACACACTTTAAGTGTACAATCATTCAAAGCATGCAAGACTATGGCATACATGGGATGATAATTTACAACAAGAAGATATGGTGATGATTATCATTAGTTATATTAACTTGTTGTAAACCCTAAGTGTATTTTATGTAAAATAGGGTTTGATGTAATTTCATGTATGTATCATAGTTGATTGTATAACTTTATAATGTTATTCATTAGTATCATTTAGATGATGATATTATGATTAAGCTTAGATGTTATATGGGCTTAATTCAAGTGATTAAATGGGATTGAATTAAGGGGGAACTCGGCCGATTAAGGAGTGTATTCGAGCCTCCCTCCCCTATATATATATATATATATATATCTACTTGTAAATGTCGAGCATAATGAAGAAATAATATAATTTTTGAACTTAGAATCTATCCAGCTTTGCTGCGTGTATTCTCCCTTCCAAGACTCATTCGATCAAGGAAAAACCTGGAGTTTAACCTTCATCATTCAAGCCTTTGAATGATTGATATCATTAAAAGCAACCAACAACACTTTGCAACTTCTATTTGAGTATAATCTGCATCAAAACTTGTTTTCCTCTTCAAGTTTCAATCTGTTGGATTCATACTTCATGGAATAATCGATCCAACACTTCCCTCTACTTTAATTCACATCAACCCATATTACCACCCAATTCATATGTCCATAACCCTATACACATCAATTAATTTACCTATGGCTTTTTAGAAAGGAAAGTGGGTTAGCTAAAATACAATATGATCACAAATACATAGTAGTGAAGTACTTTAATAATTAACACTAATATTTTATTAATACTAATAAAAGGAAAAAGTATTAGATAGATATCTCATAAAAATTTATGCTCAATTTATAAACCCACAAATTAATTGATCTTTAATCTATTAGCTAATGCTTATATATAAGTTCCTAATCTTAGTATGTTGGTAGAGCACTACTCTAATAAATATACAAAGTATAAATGAAGGGTCAATTAATTTTGAAAAAATCAGTGGAATTATTCTAAAATGAAATAAATCTAGTTTTAAAATCAGTTAAATAGATTACATGTGTTTTACATTGATAATTATTCCATTACCTAAATTTTATCTTTTAAGAATTATTCGATCTAAAAAATAACTAATGGTATGAATATATCTATTAAAATAAATAATAATAAACTAAATCCCCAATATAGTTTTCCACCAAGGCCACACCCCCTATATTCCTCGATTTAACTATATGATAATACATCTAAAGAGTGATAATATCATATGTAAAGACATTAGTTGTATATGGGTTCAATATGTAATAACTTAATGTCAATCACTATTTTCATTTACAAAATGTCATTATTCATATAGGGATTTAGTATATGAAAAATGAATTTTATTTGAGTACAAAATCAAAATCATATTTACTAAATATATTCAAAAAGCTAATGGTTACATAGGGGTTTAGTATGTGATAATTGAATGGCATTTAGGCCAAGAATGTCTTGTAAATATTCACTAAATAAACATCTCACCATTAAATTTTTAATTACTAGTTGTTACAATTGTCATAGTTTCACTTTAATTTCAAAGTGCTAACTCAAGTTATTAGCCATTTACAAAAAAAAATAATTAATCAGAATAATTATTCATTATCATTAATTTTTTTAAGTCATTTATTAGCAAAGGAACAATAAACTTAATTAAGGAGGTTGTCCAAACATAATTCATATTACTAGAACTAGTTTTGGAAATATCATGTGCTACACCATTTGCAAAATGAAGGATTTAAGCCCAAGTGACCTTACAGTAATTAGTAGCCTCGTGCAAGAGATCCTCAATCTCTTTCCTCTAATTTTGATGATTAACATAAACCTATCAATTCAAATTAAAATTTCCTCCCACTGTATCTCAATACATTTCTTGAGACAAGAAGGACATCTTTCGCTTTAACCTCCTCTAGAGTTCTACAACCTACTAATTTACATCTGCCATTTCTGATAGCTTCCCTAGTGTGTAACATAAGCAGCCTTCCAATGGCCATTTGCACTACCTCCGATGTGAATATTGATTTTGATACACCCAATACTAGGTGGTTTTTAGTTACCAGTTTCCACAACAATTTCCGTCTTTTCTCCTCTTCCTAAAGTACACCAAGAATGTTTTCAACATATATACTCAACTCTTGCCCATGTTTATTACATACTTAAAGGCTCCACTATTTTTCCCCACCAAATAGTCCACACAAACTTACATGGCCATAGTGCTCGCTATTCATCCCTTTTAGTGAAATCCTTAATCCAATTAAAAAGGTTGTGGTAAGCCTAAGAATTCTACTTCTTTGGGTATCAGTTCCATTTTTCCTTGAGTGTTAGGCATTTTAGTATAGCACACACATTCATTTCTACACCTCCACATGTTGGACAATGACCTAGGTTATTGAGACCTTTTACCTTTAAATTATCAATGGTAGAAAGACACTCATGTGTATATTCTCATGGTTGTGTTAAAAGCCTTTAATATTACACTAGATTGAGGTCTCATTAATGCTTTATGAACTAGCTTCATTATGTGCATTCAGTTACAGTGCAACTTATAGGAAAAACAAACAATATAATCACCATCATCTTTAAAGTACCAAGTGATCATGCATGCCTTATCAATCCCATGGAGAAGGAAATCCAAGAATACATTAACATCAAGGATTTTGTTATGGAATAGTATGGATCAAAAGGATCAAAACCAAAAATTAGAATTAACAAGTTTATGAACAATTAATTATTTAATAAAAAAAATTGAGAAAAAATAGCGATCTTTATTCATGCTTTTGTGTAATTACAAGATGATTATACTAATCAATTGATGCATATGATATCTAAGTTTGGTGTTGCTAGGTGTTAGTGTTCTATGAAACCTTAGAAAAACTAAAACAAAGAGAGAATTGTGGGAAGTTTGAGTGAATAAAAATTTATTCTTGATAACCCCTTGAATCACTAATTGTAAGAACCGGATAAAATTTAAACTTTTAGGATAAATATTGGAATATTTTTGCAAACTCTTCAAACTCTTAGACTAGAGAAATAAAGGAAGACTCTCGGTTCATAGAGAAAAAATGGGCGGCCAAAAAGTTGTGTTTTTAATTTCATTTTATCCTTGATGCTTATAAAAGAAGTGAAGAATTAAAGGTTAAAACTTAGCCAAGTAATAAATGTTATTTGAACCAAAATAAAGGATAAAATCTACTTAATATTCCAACCATGAGATTCGGTCATAGGTAGGAATATTTGAGGCTATTTCCAAACATAGCTCCTACTTAGCACATGTTCTAAGCCATATAGTATCCACATTACTCAAAAAGAAAGAGAAAAAGGCCCTTTTAATCTTTTAAGTATAAAAAAGAAGTGAGTAATGCCTTCTATCCTTCATTGTTCATCCTAAAATCTGCATCACTCTTCTCAAGTGTTGAAAAAGACTTGACATTTAACTTGAGAGGGACTTGTGGTTATTTTGTGTGGATTTCATGGGTAAATAATGGGCTGCATTTTTGTGGAATTTTTATGGATATAATATTAATAAAATAGGGTTAAAAAATGTGGGATAACTAGAGGGAAAATTATGGCTAATGGTGGCCATTTTTTAGATGTTTTGTGGATAGTACAAAGGGGGCTTAACAAGGCTTGCGTGTCTTACATGGCTAGGTTTTATTGGAATATTAATTTGTCCAAGGAAATTTTTGTGTCTCTCAAGCTTAGGAAAATTAATGGTGAGGTTGTGATCATCATATAAGGATGCTTATCATCAATAAATCAATTACACAAATCTACAATTCTCTTTGAATGGAGATTTTTATCCTGAAGAACAAGAAGAAGAAGTTGGGTCATGCAACTTGATGGCTAAGGTTTCATCATGTCTCCTTTTATAGAAGATAAAATCCTAAAGTGCAAAATAGTGATTTTGGAAATATAGAAAAAACATAGCTCTTGTTTAGGAAACACGAGACCCTCTTGCTAATGTTCTTACTCTCGACTTTTACCCAAAAACACATCAGAGTATTTAATGTAAAACATAGTCCATGTTAACAAACACGGGACCCTACGCTTCTCATATAATTCATAATTCTACACTAAGCTTCTCCACCACCTACACAAATCAACACATTCTTATGTTGTGCTTCAAATATCTAGTAAAAACTCACAATTCTCCACCTTAACGTAGTATTTGTGATGCATGACATGTAAAGGCATCTACAAAAAAAACCCTAGCCCAACAAAAGGCCTCATCGCCTATGAACACCATTCAAATTTGAGAAACACTCAAACTTACTCATGGTAAATGGATTCATTAGCATATTTGCCAAATTATCTAAAGTACACACTTTCTCTACTATAACATTGCTTGGAGCAATAGTACCCCAAATAAAATGATATATGATAACAATGTGCCTCATTCGAAGTTGGAAAGAATATATGTTCTTCACTAAATAGATAGTATTTTGGCTATCACCATGAACAACTAGAGCACCATGACCAATCTCTAGCTCTCGCAGTAGACCACCAAGGCTCATGACTCTGTAAAAATCCTTTGTTATAGTTAAATAGACAACCTTGGAACCTCTAAGGTCAAACACTACCAAAGTAGTGTACCACTGACCATCAAGACCACAACCAAGATGTAAGTAACCCATTAACAAAATAGTCAAAAATAGATACTCAATACAAGATAATACTATATGCACCAACTAACTCAAAATCTACACCACACCTAACCAAGGTGTCTTCAAGGAACTCACCACACACATGCTCACAACAAAAGAAATACAGTAGTCCATACTAATCATATTTTACATCATGCATCTCACACTTATAGCATATGAACAAGTGACTAATTAAGCCACCACAACTGGTTTGTATTTGAGCACATCTAAAGTCTTAATATTGTTATCCTTAGATATTTCTTTTGTTGCGACAAGCAAAATATAGACACACAACAAAAGAATAACCAATGAAACATCACATACCAATGTATGAGTGTTAAAGAGACCACATCTCTTCAGCAGCACCAAAAGAATACCAAAAGGCATAATCAACACTCAAATTAACCTATGAGTCTAACATTGGCACCTAAACACCAATACTACTCAATGTATCCTATGCATAACTAGATCTATCTAAAGTAATGCTCACTAATACCACCTATTATTTAGATTCCTCCTCACCAAAATAATCTGTACCATCTAGACCAACAACAAACTCTACCTCATCTAAAGCACACATTAGACTCTCCTACTCCACCTTCTTGTTAAGAAGGAATTTATACTTATAAAAGGTAATAGATCTAGATGTAAACAAGTCACAACTCAAGAACCCCCCAGTCAGGCTAATAACACTCCTGTGGTTCAGTCAACTCAAACCAAAACTAGTAAAATATGAGTTAGAAATTATAAATGTTGACCGACCTACACCTTTAATAGTTATTCCAATAAGATCATATAATGTCCTAACTTGCTTGCCAACATTTGCCACCAGAGCCCCTGTAGCAACCTTTAATGTGTCATTCCCAGTGACATACCTATAACCTTTTATATCAATGGAAGACATCGAAATCAGGCTCTTCATCCTGTCAGGAACATAAAAAACATCAAAAACTGTCCTAACCACACCATCATGCATCCTCACTCTCATAGTCCTAATCCAAGCAACTTTGTACAAAACATAGTTTTTCCAAAAAAAAAACAGCTCCACCTCACATATGTCTGGAACCAACTTCTACTATAACAAAGATGGTAGGAGCACCCTAGAATCTAGAATCCACTTATCAACTAAACTAGCTTGTCCATCTATGATAATTAGTACATCACCATTGCCATCAGCTATGGTAGCATCACCCTTATTAGATACACCATCAATAGTATTTGTTGATGGAATTAGGAAAGTATATCCTGATATGGCCTTTCATGCAACAATCATAGCATGTCTCATTTTTCTGGCAACTCTTCAACTTAGAGCTAGACATCTTCTTTTCACCAACTCCCACTCACATGTCCTCCTCTAGCTATCAGTCCCTCACTATATGAGTTTATGAATGTATCACTACCAATCAACTGACTATCAATCAAATCTCGTTATAGCAAGGCAAATTTCACATCATCAAGGACTAACTCATCCTTCCCATACAAAACAAAGTCATCAAAATGCTTAAATCTTGTAGGCAAAGAACATAACAAGATAATAGCCAAATATCTGTCATCTAATTTAACATCTATTTATGCAAATACATTATTATAGAGTTAATTTCATTTAAATAACTTTTTAAAGATTAACCCTCACCTATTTTTAGATCATAAAGCTGACTCTTCAACAATAGCTTATTTGCTACTGATTTTGTCTTATATAATGACTCAAGAATTAACCACAAGGAAGTCATTGTTGATTCATTTTCCACTTCACACAATACCTCGTTAGAGAAACATGATTGCATGGTGGAGATGGCCTTCATATCTACTTCTTCAAATCCCTCATATATCATCAATTCTAGCTTCTTCGAATGACTAAATAAAGTTTTTTTTCAATCCATTCTGAGTTAGAATCACCTATGTCCTTAATTTCCATAATCCAAAATTGATGGATAAATTAAAAATCTTATATCAAATCTTGTACCCATCTTGATTATTAGATTTTTTTAACAACGTAGCTTTGATACCAAATTGTTGTGGAATACCATGGATTGAAAGGATCCAAACTAAACTAGAATTAATAAGATTATGAACAATTGAGGTTTCAATTAGAAAATATAACAATTAAGGAAAAATTAGAGAACTTTAATTCATACTCTTATGTAATTATAGGATGATTAAACTAATCAATCAATTATGCAAATATACAATTCTATTTGAATGGAGAATTCTATGGAGAATAAGAAGAAGTTGGGTTGTAAGACTTGCTGAATAAGGTTTCATCATGTCTCCTTTTATAGAAGATAAAATCCTACTGGGGTAAACAATATGTTTCGAAAATAGAGAAAAATCATGGTTTGTGTTTAGGAAACATGGGTCCCTAGTGTTAATTTCCTTACTCTCAAATGTTTTCCAAAAACACATCAAAGTATTTAATCAAAAACAGGCTTCATGTTTACAAACATGAGACCATTATGTTTCACATATAACTCAACATTCTACACTAAACTTCTCTAACACTTGCATGAATCAACACAATGTTATGATGTGCTTCAAATACCTAGTCATAACTCATAGATTATAAACAAGTCTCTAATGTGACCTTCATTCTAAATCCTCCCATCATCAATAGTTACATCACTATCAAGCATAACATTATGTTGGTCTTAAATAGGTTAAACATTTGAAAGGAATGAGGTTAAGGGATCCATATATACTTTCAAACATTGAAGATAGAGAAATTCCTAGCCATCTAGAATAAACCCCACTATCACTAATTACCTCAGTGAAAGTATGCTTTACCATACATAGCCTGGTCAAGATTCCCATCCAGCTTGTATGATATCAATTATGGAGTCGTTCAAAGCCTTCCATGTATGCCCTATAAGTGAGTGAGGATTATTCATGACTCTCTTCAATTTCTTACCTAGCATATCCTAGTTAAAAAGGTTCAAACCATGAAACTTAGTTTCTCCTTTATTCCTTGGAGAATAAAGATATGACTAAGAACTCTAGGGGACATATATTTTGTATCTCCATTGCTCAACTAGAATCTGTATATCATCAAATGAATATTTATGTTAAGAGTATTTTTGAATTGGAAAATACTCGTTACATAAGTGAGAATGCCTTGATGAATTGATTAATCAAAACCACTTTTCTACCCTTTGAGACTTTCAAACACCTTTAACTCTCAATCTTACTCTTTATATTATCTTAAGTAGATATAAAAAAATAACTTTTTTAAACATCACAATGATGTTGGAAAATCCTAAGTATATTTTTAATCACTCCATATCCTTAGGCCCTAAGATATTAGGTATTTACTCCATTCTATATTGCAGGAATTATGCTCATACATTTGCAATATGAATTTCCACATCCTTGCTTCCTCTATAATGACTTGGATAAAACCATGTTATAATCCCCAAGCACTAATGAAATATAGTTAATGCTCCTATAGACACCTAGATTCCATAGAGTAATAAATCTTTAACACACTCATCTATTAGATATTATAGTTATACACTTCTGATGCATCAACATCTCAATCTCACTCATCTAATAATGAAGATCAAGAGTTATCTTACTTAAAGATGGTACCAATTATTTTTGAAGATCCTAAGAATTCTAATATTTTGTTAAGTAACTCTTATAGGTATTACATATGTTTGCAAGACTAATCCACCAAAGATATCTAGTGTACAAGACAATCGCATTACAAGGATTACAAAGTTACATGGAAGACAAGTCTACAAGATACAAAGCTTGATTATATATGATTATTTAATGTATTACATATTCAGAGTTTTGTGTAGCTTTGTTATATATATATATATATATATATATGTTGTAATGTTTCTAACTTATAATAGTAGCCATTATATGTGTAATGTAAGTGTGCAATAGTTAGTCTTTATGAATTAAACCGGTTAGATGGACTTAGTTAATAAAGAGTAAGATAGGCCTACATGTGTGTGTGTATATATATGTGTATTTATGGTGCTATGTACATTTGTAACAACAATAATGAGTGAAATAGAATTGACATTGAGAGAGAAATTTTGAATCTCTCTTCCTTCTTCTTCAATTGAGAGTTATCTTGAAAGTTGAAGATTGTTCTTTAGAAAAAAAAGTAGGTGATTTCTCTATTGAATTGAGTTGATCTTGGAGTAGATCAACATCACCATATCAAGGTATCTTTAAAGACGAACATTCATATTCGATATTTCCATTATTTTTGAATGAAAATTTATACTCATGACACAAGATAAACTTTCCTGTATTGTGAAAGGGTAATCATCCATTATCTTCCACATCAACTTCTACATAAATAATAACCTGATATGGGGACAACATATTGCTTATTCCTAGTCTCCATTGAGGTCTAAACCATTTCCCTAGTTTTTTTATTAATTATAACGGAGAAGGATGTTGCGGATATGCATATTAGGATAAGATTAACCCTTTAAGGGTTAAATCCCATTGTGATCATAACAACTTCTAGAAGACATCATTCAACTTGGTCAAAGGTTTTACTCATGTTAAGGTTTAAGGTCATGTATCCTTTCTTACCCTTATTCTAGTGTTTCATAGTGTGGAGAATCTCAATCACCACTATGGCTTTGTTAATGATCAAACTACCACCCACAAATGTACTTGAGCTATCGCAAATGATATATGGCATGATATGTTTTAGTCTATTTGTCATTGCCTTGGGCACAAGTTTATACATGACATTGTACAAGTTGATCGACCTTAGCTCAGTCACATGCCTTGAGCTTTGAAATTTCGGTACTAAAGTTATGAATTTATGGTTTGTGCGAATAGATATTTTAACACCCCAAATTTTCCTACTTTTTTTTAAAGCGGAAAATTTTAAAATTGAAAACCCATGAATTCTAGGGATGTTACCGCCACATTTAGTACTAGACTGGTTTACTCCGACCGTTCCAGTACCAAGTGCTAAGGTTAAAAAGATTTACATTAAACTCAAACCAAGAGTTCATGAAAGAACTAGAAAAATCATAATATCAAAAATTAGAGTACACATAAAATTTTATAATTAATAAAAAGATAGAAAGCAGAGTGCGAAATCAAAATTTCTCGGAATGAATAATCTTACAATTGATAAAAGGTTAATTTAAAATACTCAATATAAGTAATGAATCAAAAAAGGGTAATTTGATACAAAAGAAATAACACACGGACATAAATTGCATAAAGAATGAATATGGCCATGACACTCTCGAACTTGAGCCAACCACAAGCTCAACACTCAGCCCTGTTGGATGTCTCACCCACCTGCACAAAGTCAGAAGGGCCTACTACTCGTGGGAACGAGTGTCACCAATGAAAAGGGTGATCAGTATGCTACGTACTGAGCAAGGTAACCGTGCACTAAGGCCAACATATAAGCACATAAAATCATGCAGGATAATATTCAATTTACGCACATTCAAACCCACACACATAATATATAAAGTCATGTAGAATATTATACTGCTTACAAATGATCAAGCCCACACAATAAAGGCCAAATTAGTCCGGATTAATTATTCAATTAATCTTTTATCAAAAGTCGATACACACCATGTCTTTTATCAAATCCATGTAAGTACAGGAACACCCCACCATTTTAGCTGGTGGGCTGGTCACTTGCGAGACAATAGTCCACACCACTATTTTTCGTCGGTGGATCGATCACTTGCGGGACAATAGTCCACACCACTATTTTTCGCCGGTAGATTGATCACTTGTGGGACAATAGTCCACACCACTATCCCTAATTGTTGGATCGGCTTGTTCTTTCTCATATGGTGTTCAACTATAAGTAATTAGTATCTTTTAAATGCCTTAGCAACTTTGGTTTTTGTTTATTGAGCTCAAAGTTACCCTACTATTATTGCCGGTGGGCCGGTCACTTGCGAGACAACGATCCACACCACTATTATTCACCGGTGGATCAGCTGGACCCGACTCAATATCTTCCACTTTAAGTGATGAATATCTTAAGTATCTTATTCAAAAACATTACCCTAGAGATGCATGAATCACTCCCTTTACACTTATCCTCCAACTAACCCGTACCATATCATGATAACCCTACACCTTCCAACTTGCCCAACAACCTTTCCTCTATACCCAAATTCACACTAGAATTCCAACACCTAAAGCATGTAGGTTAAGATTCACTACTACTCACCTCCAAGTCCACTTATTTCCTCAATATAGGGTTTTTTCCCTAGAAACCCTAATTTAGACATAAGTGGCCCACCCTACTCCACCTCACATAACCCAAATCACTTTAACACTCCATTTTTCACAACCATCGATCCCATATTCATCATCATACTTTATTCCCAAGTACACACATGTTACCATCGAACCCTAGTTAGCCATATCAAAACCATAGTTAACCACTCCAAATCCAAATTAACCACAACAAACCATAATTAACCACTACAAACCATCATTAGCCACTTCAAACCCTAATTAATCATAATAATCCATAATTAGTCACTCTCAACCCTAGTTAATCACGATAGACCATAATTAGACACTCCAAACCCTAGCTCGGTCTCCTACATACCCTTATATTGGTTCATGTACTATTTTTCATCCAAAGTGTTCAAATACCCAAATAACACTTACATTACCTTTCTCACATCCCAAATCAACTTTCCATATGTAAATTTTATACCCATGCAGATGTTACACATCCTATGTAACCATTCGAATTCTTCATGCAAACCCTAAGCTCCCACGTAAAACCCTAGATTCAATCATGCAAACCCTAGATCCATCCATATAAAACCCTAAATTCTTTCATGCAAAACCCAAGGTTTCTCCATACAGAACCCTAAATTCAATCCATACAAGCCATAGATTAGATCCTCCTATGTTACACCATAAATTAAATTCTCCCATACAAAACTATAAATTAGATTCTCCCATGTTACACCTTAGATTAGATTCTCCTATACAAAATCATAAATTAGATTCTCCCATATAAAACCATAAATTAGATTCTCCCATATAAAACTATAAATTAGATTTTCCCATTTAAAACCATAAATTAGATTCTCCCGTATAAAACCATAAATTAGATTCTCCCATATAAAACCATAAATTAGGTTCTCCCATATACAACCATAAATTAGCTTCACCCATACAAAACCATAGATTATATTCTCCTATATAAATCATAAATTAGATTCTCCCATATAAAACTATAAATTAGATTCTTCCATACACAACCATAAATTAGCTTCTCCCATACAAAACTATAGATTAGATTCTCCTATATAAACTATAAATTAGATTCTCCTATATAAAACCATAATTTAGATTCTTCCATACAAAATCATAGATTCCCCATTTTACTCTTCCACTCATGGATCATTAAAATACTTAGGTCAACCCACATCCCTTGGTCAACTTTTTTTTCCCCCGTCCTCCTTTTTCATCATTTCCCCATACAAACCATATTAACATCCTCACATGCATATCTTACAGGGTCACAACACATAACATCGCATACCAAAATATTTCATCACATACACATGGTACACATGCCATGTAAACATACAAAAACGTACTTCAACTCCACGTCATACTACACATGAAATCAATATAATGATAACCATAGGATACATAACATACAAAGCATATAATGCACATAAACACACATAAGGCCTTAGTAACACCCTTACCTAAAACGACACCGGTCTTGGAGCACGCTCCTACACCTCCTTAGGGCTTTGATTGGTCTCACCTATATAAAGGAAAAGCTAAAATTAGATTCCCTCCTACCAAAAATACTATTATTACTAACTTATTATAAGACTAGGCTTTTGATAAAATACTAAAAATAATATCAATGTTAATATTAACAAGAATAATAATAATAATAATAATAGTAACAATAATAATAAGAGGATATTATTCAAAAACAAGGTGAAATAAGGGCTTCGACCCCTTTACCAAAATAATACTAATAATAACATTAGTAAAATAAATAACAAAATTTAGTAATAATAATAATAATGAAATAGTAATAATCATAATGATAAAAACCATAATAATATTGCAAAAATGATAATAATCATAATGGTACTAATAGTAATGATAATAATCGAAGATAAAATAAAGTAGGTTTTCAACCCTACATTGAATAATAATAATAATAATAATAATAATAATAATAATAATAATAATAATAACACTAATAATAATAATAAAGGCTAATGATAAAAATAATGATAATATTAATAATAATAAGAGTTGATATTTATAATACCACTACTATAATTCAAAATAGGCACAATAGGGTTTCACCCCTATATAGAATAATAATACCAACAATGAAAATAATAACAATAATAATAATAATAATAATAATAGTAGTAATAATAATAATAATCGCATAACTATAATAATAATAATAATAGAAACACTATTAGTAAAATATTTGTAGTAATAATAAAATAATAATAATAATAATTTTAAAATAATAATAATAATAATAATAATAATAATAATAATAATAAAATTGAAATAAAAAATATAATAGGGCTTTGGCCCTTAATAGAAATAATAATAAAAACATTAATAAAAAAATAATAATACTAATAATAGTAAAATTAATAATAATAATAATAATAATAATAATAATAATAATAATAATAAATTCAAATAAATGAAATAAAATAAATTAAATCTTGTATAAATAGTGAAAAATGGTTGAGGGGGTTTAGGGTTCAACCTTAGGCTGGTGGTGCACGGCAGTTGCGGCGGTGGCCGGAAAAAGTGAAGAAAAGGGGAAAAGTTGAATGCTGGGAAAAAGATAGGGAGAATGAAGGTGGGAGTAAGGGTATTTGAGACTACCTAGAGGGAGAGGAGTTGAATGATGGTGGTGGTGCAGCCAAAGGCGGCGGCACTGGTGGTGGCCGAATGGGGAAGAAGAGGAAAAAGAGAGGAGGAGAGGGAGGGAGAGGAAAAGAAAGATAGGGAAAGGTAGAGGAGGGTCTATAGCACAATTTGGGAGGTGAAAGGAGTGGTGGCAGTGGGAAAAGAGGTGGCTAATGGTGGTTCGAAGGGCGGCGGAGGTTGAAGAGAGGGTTGATCAGGGAGGGAACTTTGCACAGCCGCGGTGGCTTGTGCAGGAAAAATCGAGGGATGAGGGAGGCGTAGTTAGTTATAGGGCGGTGTAGGGATTAGTTGGGTGGGTAGAGAGGGCGGCGTAGTTGGTCAAAGGTGGCGCAAATGATGTTTGAAGGGGCAGTGGTGACAAGGGGTGATTTCTGGGTTTTGAGAAAGAAGGCTTAAGCTTTGGCTAGTATGGGGATATTTATAGGCTAAGGGTGGAGATAAGGTCGAAGGGAAGAAGGGAGGATAGAGTAGGGGTGAGGACACCGACTGGTAATGGTTGCCGGCGAAAATTCAAATGTGACAGAGATAATTGTGCAGGGAGAGAGAGGAGATCATGCGCGAGGAAAGGGGAGGTGGATTGGTTCAAAATGGCCGGCAAGTCAGGGGGAAGAGAGATGAAGGAAAACGGCCGTAACCAGCGGTGAAAAACCAGGAACGTTGGTAGCGATGTAGGTCATCGACAAGAAGGGAGGAAGAAGAAGAAGAAGGTTGGGTTGGACCGGTCGGCCGAGAGAAAAAAGAAAAGAAAGGAAAGAAAACTGGCCAGGTGTGAGGTGAGGGAACAACTTAATAAAACGCGGCACTCTAGGGGTAAAAAGAACCAAAATGCAGTGTTCTTGCTGCCCAAGAAAGAAAGAAAAGAAGAGGAACAGGTCTTGGGTCGTAGGAGAAGGAAAGAAAAGGGAGAGGTGACGGGCCGCTAGGCTACCGAAGGAGAAAGGAGAAAGAGAAGGAGGCGGCCTACGGAAGAAGGAAATAGGAAAAAGAGATTAGGGCACGGGAAGCCCGGGTCGGAAAGAAGAGAAAAAGAAAACGAAAAAGGAAGAAAAGAAAGAAAAAGAAAAAGGAAAAGAGAAAGAAGGAAAAAATAATGCATTTGGTTAATTAAATTAATTGGGATATTTGAGATATTTAAAAATAATAATATTTAAATAAAATAATATTTAAATCCCTTTTTAGGCTAATTTAGGGTTTTTAAAAGATTTTCCATAAATTTCATTTTAATTAGTAAAACACCCTAATTTTCTTCAAATAAATTATTTATAAAATTACTATTAATTTGGAATTATTTTCTCCTTCTTATTTTAAATAAAGTAATTTATTTAATTAATATCCAAAATAAAATCCTTAATTAACTAAAATACCCAAATTTCTTCTAATTAAAATACTTATAAATTTCTTCTTAATTTACCCTAATTAATTTTTTTTTTTATTTTAATAAAAATAATTTATTGAATAAAATTTTCTAATAAAATCTTATTTATCTATAATTATTAAAATTGAATTTTCGAGGCATTTCAAATATGCCTTACCCATTGAGGACACATAATACCTATGATACTCTATCCGACCTAATAATGTGCCAGAATTTCTAGAATATTAACAAATACATATCATCTAAAGGTCATTCATTTCATCGGTGATGTGCCTAGTAATACCTAAAACTACTCCCTCCATGCCCGACCTACTAAAAGAGAATAAGAATGCAAAATAGTGGTTGGTGGAATGCTCCATTTGCAAATTTATTGGTTATAAATAGGTGCATTATACCGCATGCATTTCAAAATTATTAAAATTCTTGAAAATATATATATATATATATATATATATTTAATACACAAACAACAACGTTGATATACAATAAGAGTTTACAAAGACTTCATAAATAACACTTTCCTATACAGAATCATATAAAGTCGTAGGCATTGACTTTTGAGATAAGAATATTCAATGAATATTTATCCCACCATTATCTATCAAAATAATTTTATAATTATTACTTCTGATTTTGTATGAAAGACAGTTTTGTTACGAGGCACGGGAATTAAGAAACACATTAAAGTGCCTAAATTACCCTTGCTTTTAAAAAATCCACTGCCCCACAATTTCTCTCTCCTATTCTTGGACGTTTGCCTATCTTCGTCAAGAAAAATAAACTAAATTAAAATCATTATCAGCATTAAAATCAGGTTGGGGGGAAAATTGAAATTATACTTGAATTGAACAAAATTTTAAATCTCATCATTGAGCCGAGCCATGTCTGAAAATTTCATGGTTTCGAGTACCATATATTGATGGTAAGAGTGGTGTCTCAATTCTACTTAGACTTATGCTAATTATGAACACCACTCAATCATGGACTCTGGTTCATTACAATTGAATATTAATTTGTTGTTGAACCAGTGGAAGGTTCTCTATTTGACTTGAATGAATTTCCTACCGAGATTGGTTTTAGCAATTTGAAGGTACAAGAAGAAGTTAGACTGGAATTGCCTGATCAGATTGACTCCGATAATCTTACCGTCGGGATGAACGGGGACTTGGAAAGAGAGGTCCGAGACAATTTGCTACCGGATTTAAACTTGGACTGGAATGAAGTATCGAAGTAACCAGTTTTTGACTGAAACGTTTATCATCTGCGAGACAATGAATACAGTTATGCTTCTGTTTCAGGCAAAATAATGAAGAATTCGGTTTAGCATCTTCATGTCCTCATCTTTTTAATTTTCTTCTATTACTCAGCTGATTTATTTATTTCTTTCGTAATTGTTACATGATTTTTGCATAATTTATTCATGAGTTTCGACGGAACGGTTATACTCTAGGGGAAACTAATCTCATGTTGGTTTGTGGATGATGTTCGGATGCTTTGTTTTGGCCTGCGTGGAGATTTTGTGCCATTTTTTTCCTGATGTTGAGTGTGGCCATGCTTTGTGTTTTGGATTGGTGACGGATGCTAGTATGCCATCTTCTTGTAAGTATAACGAGGTTTACAAATCTCTGTTTTTGCTGGAAACTTTTTGTTCTTAAGATTCCCAAATCTCTGATGGGTATATTAATATTCGAATAATCAAAAACGATAATATGATGTTTGAAAGTTCTAGTATCACTTGTGGAATGGCAAAGAGAAAATACACTCTGTGCTCTCCTGTGGACATTTGTTTTTTCCTTATCAAGCTTGGTCAATGATTATTGCTTTTTTGTTTTATAAGCATTATACATCTGGTAGCAAAGTTTTCTTTGGCATGGAATGAACATCAATGTAAGTATGGGATGGCATGCAGCAAAAAAAAAAGGATTAAGAAGAGGAATTATTGTTGCCAACACTTGGTTTTAATAAAAGGGAAATTTTTTAAAGACTGTAACAAAATATACCAAATGAATGTAAAATGATACTTATTTGCAACCAAAATTAAATTACTAAAATTATACTTAATCAAAACCAAAAGGAGTAGTTGTCATAGTTCTTGCCAAAATGTGCACAATAACTATACCACAAATACACCTATATGATAATAAATCCAAAGAGAAATAATAACACATGTAATGTCATCAATCATAAGGGTTAAGTATGTAACAATTTAATGGCATTGGGTTATTTCAGTTACAAAATGTCATTAGTCACATAAGGGCTTAGTATATAGCATTTGAATGTCATTAAGTGACATTATCATGTACATATTTAGTAAATATATACAAAATATCATTATTCGGTTGAGCATGTGATAATTGAATGTACAAAATTAACTAAATATGTACAAAATGTTGAGGGGGAGATATATGTTGAGTATCTAGTGAAGTGAATATGTACATGATTCTATAACCAAATGACATTCAATTATTACATGCTCAATTGAATAATGATATTTTTGTACATATTTAGTAAATATCTTCATTGTGCCTCTTCAACTTTAAAGGGATAATAACTTTGCTCATTATCCATTTTCAAATTTATTCCATATAAATAGGTGTCTTCTATAACTTTGTTCATTTTTTGTATGATCGTTGAATGTGAATAATGTCAAATTTTGTTGATTTTAATTTATTGTTATAATTTTGTTTGAGACAAAGTTTATTTAGAATTATGTTGAAAAATAAAGTGTAATACCTTAAAAGTTTTCCCTAAGAACAAATAATAGAATATTAAAATATTAAATGAAATAAAATATAGGTACATATTATAATAATAATAATAATACTAATAATAAAAATAATAGGAGATTTAAAAATTGATTATTTGGCAATCTTATTTTAATTATCTAGCCTAAAATAAATTATAGGTAAATTTAATAAATTTTAATTATTGTATTAATTTTCAAAACTACTTAAGAGTCACACCATCTCCTCTTCTTCTTCTTTTCCATTTTTCTTTTTCTTTTTTCTTCGTTCTTTTCTTTTCCTTTTCTTTCCTTCTTCTTCTTTGTTTTTTTCCTTCCTTTCCCCCATTTGGGCTACACTGTATCTGCCCAGCACTCCCACCTCTCCTCTCCTTTCTTTCCCCTAGACTAGCCCAAAAGCCCTCCCCTTCTTTTCCGCGGGGCGATGGCCCACCTGCCCTCCCTTTCTTCTTTCCCTTTTCTCTCCCTCCTTTTTTCTACTTTTCCTTTTCTCTCCCCACCCCTACCTCTCGTCTGCAACCCTGTGTGTACCCCCACTCCCAATTGCCATTTTTGCACCAACCCCAACTATACCCAACCAACCTCCCCTCCCCCTTTCCCTTTCCAGCCATGTAGGGCATGCATGCTAGCATGTCCATGTGTGGTCCCCTTACATGTCCTCCCTCTACCATCATCGACCTGCTAGCAACTGACCACCCTTGTCCCATTTCCATGTGTCCTTATCCTCCCCCACTGCCTATAAATATCCCTAGTGCCTATCTTTTTTTTTTCCTTGTCCATCCTTCCCTAAAATCTTCCCTACCCATGCCTTCAATCATTATTGTTGCAACCAAGGCACACCGTAGCCCTAGCTCCACTCCTCTACCTTCCCTACATTCCCTTGCACCTACTAAGCATCTCACCTCCCTCTTTCTCCCCTTCCTCTCCTCTCCCCAAGCTTACAATGTGGTTAGGTCATGCCACCCCGCATCACCTCATGTCACCACCACTATCACCTTATTTCTCTCTCTTTACACCTCCACCACCTTCACAGGTGCCAACCATGTGCAGCCAACCTTCACCACCACCTTTCCCCGTCTTCTTCTCCCTCCCTCTCATTTGCACCAACATGCCACTGCCTTGAACTACCTCTTGTCCCACTATCCCACTAAGTGCTAGCACCACCCACAACCCTAAAGAACTAAGCCCCACACTTTTCCCAACCAAAAACCACCCCCATGTTGTAATTACCACACCGCCCTTCACTCCTCTTATTTTGATCACACCACTCCACTCTTCATCCATTTTGAGCTTCTTTTAATTAAATTCATTATTATTATTATTATTATTATTATTATTATTATTATTATTATTAAGGAAAGAAAAAAAGAAACAAGGGTAGAAAAAGGATAAACTAGCCTAAGTTGGGTATTTCCATTTTTAGGTACTATAATGGCGTCCATAGGAGAGGAGGCATAAGGTTATTGCTTTAAGATCAAAGCCATTTCAATAAGTATATAGCTATAATTAGGGTTTTTGTGTTTATATGAATCTGTTGTGTGATAAGTGTGTGTGTGTGTGTGTATTCTAAGGTTGTTGTGCACCTTAGCTAGCAATAACCTAAGCTAAGAGTATGTGTGGTCTTAACTGCTTGGTGTATATGTTGTTGCAAAGTTTTATTATATGGTACTACATATCTTGAGGATTGTTAAGAAATTTGTGTATTTTAAGCTATGACACTTAACTAAGTGATGAAACCCCAAATACTCTTAGCATCCTTGCCAAGCAGAACGTCAATAATCCTTTAAAAATAATTAATGATATTTTTCTTTTTATTTTGTAGGATAATCAAGCAAATTAACAAATTAACCAAGAAAGCGGGGATAAGGATCCAAGGCTATTGCTATAAAGAAATGGGATTCTGTTGTTGAGAAGAAATATTTTATTTTTAAGATTATTAGCAATAATAATGGCATTATTGGACAATTAGCTAAATTTTATTATTATTATCTTATAAAAGGAGTATTAAGCAGCTAATCAAATTGGGACTTTCCTAACCCATCATTAAGCCACCGTCAATTCCCCAAATCAACCTTTAATCTTACCACAACCCAAGCCCAAAAAAGGGGTGGATGAAATTAAGAACCCAAGGCCCAAACCTCACACATACTCATCAAGTCAAACGCGGCCTTAAAACCGCTCCTTCATGCTTGACTCCATCAGGTCAAACGTGGCCTTAAAGCTGCTCCTTCATTCTCGACCAAAGTTTTCTCCTTCCTTCGATCATCCCCTCTACCATTTACTACGCCCCAAAATACTGCCTTCTTCGTCACTCACCATCAATGGTGAATGACCCCCATTAATCCACTCTACCGCTCCTCCTTCTCTACAGTTATCAAATGTTCGACTCCCATTAATTATTGGCTAGTTGCTGCCCTATATAAAGCTTCCATCTTGATGTAAAAGAGGACAACTTACTCGATTAATATTTTAGTTTATGAAATAAAGCTATCTGCTTGATTCTTACAATTTGTATCATTTATTATCGGGATTCCGGAAAACCTGTTATTCTCTGTTTGGAGAATTAGTTTGGGTAGTCCCAATCACCCTAACTCTATCTCTGTTTAGTTGACTATTGCGATTGTTATTATGTTTTTAATCGAAACCCATTTTGGGGTTCGTCTTACTAAGGTTAGGAGGCTCAAGGGCATTTAGGTTCAATCATGTGGGAGATGGCATATGGGGAAATCCTAAGAGGAAAAGTTAGCCAAATGTCTCTTGTAAAAATGTTGAGTAATAAGTATGATAATTATAAATGAGGATTAGGGTAAATGTTGCATGGAGAGAATTAACCATGCATGAGGCAAGTCAAACTTAATGTTGCTATATATGGGGGTAACTAAGGGAGAGATGATTGTGAAGGGAAGTTATGGGTGGCAATGATTATGTTGTTGGGTAGTTTGGCAAACATAGGGGATTCTTTGGATGGTGGGAGATGGGAAAGTAATGATGGGGTGAAAAATTAAGGTTTCGAGGTTCGAAACCCTAATGGTAGGTCATTATCACATATGGGAGATGGGGGAGTTGGGTTGTGCCCCTGAACTAGGGTGTCAGGTACACTGTGTTGGGAATGTGTGGCAAGTCAAATGGTTAGGTGGGATATGTAGGAGTCAATACAAATACAAAAGGGAGATTAGGGTTTTGAGAGGCATCCTTTGGAGAGGTTGTTATTACATATGTAAAATGGGTATATTGGGCTACAAAACCTTGGGTATGGATGTTCATGGTAGCATATGCATAGTTGTGGGAGTTTAGGGCTAAATAAGTGATGGAGGATGGGTTGAGCCCATTTGGGCCAAACTAGGGTTTTAAGGGGTAACCCTAGAAGCCAATTGTTGTCACATATGAGAAATATAGGAAAAGGGCTATGACTTGTGAGTGAAAGGATTCTAATAGCATCTTTGGGGTATTTGATAATGTGGGACTAAAAAGATCATTATGGGGGATACCTCAAACTTGGGATGTTAGGTTTTCCATGGGGCCAAGGTTGGCTTAGGGAAGTAGTAGGTCAGGAGCCATAAATGGGTTAAGCATAGTTATATGACATTTGATCTAATAAAACATTAATTGCTTAAAGTAGAATATCACTTGAGTTAAGATAAGTTATACCTTATATTTTTATATCGATCCTTCGGTGAGAATAGTGTCAAGGAGAGTGATGCCCTATATAATAGTTAAAAACATGTTGCCCTAGGTTGTATCATATTTACTATTCCACTGATAAGAATAGTGGGGGCCTTGAACTCAAGTAATGAAACTCTTAGATAATAATAATCTATGGAAGACATTAATTACTTATAGTAAAACACCACGTGGGTTGGGACTAGTTGTACTTTATGTTTATATATAAACCGGTCCACTGATGAGAATAGTGGTTAGGAGTGTGTTGTCTTAGATTGTATTATATTTACCGATCTACCAGTGAGAATAGTAGGCAGGAGCATGATCCCCTAGGTTATATAATGTTTACTGATCTATACTTAAGAATAGTGGTCAGAAGTGTGTTGCCTTTGATTATATTGTAATTATTAGTTCTCTAATGAGAATAGTGGGGTCCTCAAACCTATGTTGGCATAATTCAAGAGATGAATAATTTCTATACTAATGGCTTGAGTTAAGATAGTAACAAATAAACTACTATAACCTACCTATGTGCTTTCATGTTTTGTTGTAGTACCTTGGACTGCCATATTTCTACTTGATTGTATTGTTACCTTTAGTATGTAGCCTATTAATCACCATTTTCATGGGTGATGCTCGTTCCCACGAGTAGTGTCCCATCCTAAGTCTGTATTGGTGAATGATGATGCCCTATATAACTTTTTTATGATGACATGCTCAGGGCAGAGTGATCCTCTAGTAGAGATTGTGTCATCCAGATATGTTACCTTTTCTGTTTCTAGATTACTATCTTATTTCAGTTGAACAATGTTTTGTATTTCATCATTTTATTGATATCAACACGAATCCTATTATGATATGAAATGTTTTTCTTGTTGTGTTTATTATGGCTATATTTATTTTTGATATCCCTTGTAGTTAACATATGAATGGTCTAGGGCCAGACTTATACCAATTACAATGGTAATGCCCACTTTTATGGTGTATGATTTTGAGTCTTAAAATGAAATTTTTAAATAGTTATTTTTAGGGTGGTTACAGGAAGTTTATTGAGTTTTGTAGATGAACCCGTTGATTGATTCCATGAACCCATCAACTGGTTGGTTGTTTTAGCAAATTTGGGTTTCTCAACCAAACTGATTGACTAGTTATAGGAAACCAATCGACTTGTGGTTGAATAGTCGACCGGAAGACTTAAACTCATCAACTAGTTTGTTGAGTTGTTACATTTTTTAGTTTGAATTTTTTAGAAAATCCCTTAAAATAAATTGGAACCATACCAACCCATGCAATATTGTCCATAATATATTCCTAACCATTTTTATGGTGTATTCAACTCAAAATATTACATCGATTTGATATGAAGGTCAATTAGGACACATGAGGGGGAGAGATAAACTCAACATTGTCTTCTTCCTACTCTCTCCTCTATATGATTCTAATATTGAATGCTTTTATCTCAAGTATGCTTCTGAGCATATGGAAGATTCCTTCCACATTAACCTTCTATTACCCCGTTCATGAATGATAATTTTGGTTTAATTAATATAAATTCTCTAAAGACACCATTTGAGCTCTAGATAAGAGATCAACGAATCTTGGACAAAATTTTTCCATTCTAAAATAATTCAAATGGTTAATGGTAGTGTTTAGAGTAGATCTATGAATCTTTAGTTATTCCCTATTTTTATTTGGCCCTAAATAGCCCTAATCATTCCTACATTTCACCTTTTCTTTCATACATTGAATTTTCCTAAGTCTTGTATTTCCTCTCTTCCTTTCACACTTTGAGCCTTGTTAATATACTTTCATCCACTCTTTTAATCCTATCTCTGGCTCTTTCTTGTTTCGATTCTCAAGTAAGGTAGAGTTAGATTTTTGGAAAAGGTTATGTAGTCCAGTGTAACTTTTTTCCTATTTTTTACCTAAACTGGTATGTTCTTATTCTCTTATATTTTTAAGATTTGAAATTTGTTAATATTTTTATATAATATTCAAATATAAGGTTTTGGCTTAAGGTTTTTAAAGCTAAGAATTTCCATAGTTAAAGTTTCTATTTTAAGAGGATTTTTCCTACATCAAGTAAGTAATTATTGCTTCTAAAATATTTATTAAGTAATCATGCTTGTTAGAAGTTACCTTTAGTTGATTGTTGCATGTTGGCATGAAGAAATTTAGTTCTATGTATGATTTGGATGCTTAAATGACATGAAATGAGTGAAAAGCATGAAAATGGGTAAAAGTAGATTATGATAATCTCATGTTGAGAAATGCATGTTGATTTGGTTGGAAATATGTTATTTGATGTTGATACATGTTTTAATAAGGTTAAGAAAGATTTTTAGTGAAAGAATCTTCATGAAATTTGTGATTTAATGTTATATTAGGGCAAATCGATTGACTAGTTAGGTCAAACTGATTGACTGGTTCCTAGAATAGTCAACTGGCTGACCTAACCCATCAATGAGTATGCCTACAGAGACCTTGGACTTACTCTCTACTTAAGCCTATCTAGTAGTTTGGAAAAATCGATTGACTAGATATTGAACAATCAACTAGTTTACCCAAAGCAATCGACAAGTTTGAGGAAAGCATGGTCTTCTTGAGTTAAACCGATCAACTATTAAACCCAAATCGATTGATTGGTTGGTGCAACCGATCAACTATAAGAGCTAGATAGATCGATTGGTTTGGATACTTTGCTTAATTTACTTCTTTCTAGTCCAGTTATGTTTTGAGATTATGATTGGCATTATACCATGGTTATTAATGAACTAAAATCCATATTTTATCATGAACTATTGGCCTAATTACAAGATCAAAATGGATCATGGATCATGGTATACTCTATGCGTAATGAAAGGACTAAATGGGTATTTCATTTATAATAAGTGAGGTTATTGAGAAAAGAGTAATGAAGCATTGTCCAAGAATAAATAGAAAACCCATGTGATTAGGAAAAATGGAAAGGAAATGACTAATGTGGATTAATATAGAAAGTTGACATGTTTGCTTTATATGGGTGGTGTATTATCACCCTTCTATATCAATAAAGCACTAATCATTTAAATAGAAATAAATTTTATTTGAGTATGCGTCTGGGTTACCTGAGCCTCGATTAGCTACCAAGGGTTAGCCCACCTTCAAGAATTTTCGGTGCCTTTGGGTAGGATTCTAAGAGATCCTAGTCCCTTACCTATTCTAGATACTAACGATGTACTAGGAGATATTGATACTAAAGGGTCTTATTACCTAGATGGTTGGCTTCAGCCTGAACTTATGTCCATTTTTTTGATTGGCTTTAGCCTGAACTTATGTACACTTGGTGATTAGCTTTAGCCTAAACTTATGTCCACTTGGTGATTGGCTTCGGCCTAGATGTTTTGTCCCTTATTTGGATAGGCTTTCATAGTATGTGTGACCATGGGGTGGTCTAAAATCCATCACTCAATTATAATAAAATATGGTTGGTAAATATTGGATGATAATCATGAATGGTAACCAAGTGAATGGTTGATGATTGGCTAAGAAATGGAAATAATGATATGATTGACCAAAATTTATATAGCTAGGTTATGCTTTAACTAAATGGAATGGAACATTGATTGAGTGATTAGCCTATCTCTTACATGGAAAAACTAATGGCACATTTTAAAAGAATTAAATAATTAAAAATAACCCTAGGCGTTGCTTGAATACTCCTTGTTATTACTAAGTGTATACATGAAAACATTATGAATCTAAGCATGATGTATCTTGTTGTGTTAGAATAGTATATGATAACATATTTTATGCACTCTTACTCTTATATATTGTCTTATCATGATGCATGTTGTAGTCTATCTTTTTATATGGTAAGTTAGCATACTTGTGTACATTGAGGGAGTAACTTGGCTTACTTAGTATGTAGTGTAATAATGTGCCTGTTTGCTTGGTCATCTAATCATTCCCACAAGCGAAGGACTATGTGTAGGTTTTTGGAGATGGCTAGTAGATAGCCTGCCTCAATTGGGTCAATGCTTGTGAGCAAGGACATCAAAAAAGTTGTGATGGGGTCTATGGCAAACTATAGTTTTAAATTATGCATCATGCCCTAACTTATGTTTTTGTCACCCCATACTCTATTTACATATATTTTTATAATGATTTGGTCAGATCCCATTAAGGTCCTCCGATGTAAACACTTTTGGAGTTGTTTAATCAAATTGTTATTTTTCACACTATGTTGTTTTAAGTTTTTGAAAGGTTTAACCTTGTATCAGATATGGGGTAAGTAGAAAATGTCTATCCTATGATAGATACGGCGGTAACACCCTGATTTTCTTAGGTATTTTCTACTTCCGTAACTTGCTTTAACAAAATTGTTGGTAATGAAAAATGAAAGTGTTACATTTATGTCTCAAAATGATAAAAAATTCTTGAAAGAAGAAATATCTTTTGCTCTGTTCTTGAAATGAAAACAACAATGTCCATATATAAAAAGAGTTTATGAGGATTTTGTAAATAATATTTCACTACATAGTATCATGATATTTACTATATATATATATATATATATATTTCATCATTATTGTATCAAAATAAATTTTTTATCAATAATTAATACAATTCTTTGTTGAATGACTCTTATAATTGAATACAATAACTATACATTATTTATCAAATGCACCTAATGACTCTTTTGATTAGTCATCATTACAAGAAATACAATTAGTAAAATAAAAATTGTAACTAGTTGCTATGTTTAACCCCCTATATCTTCCAGTTTAACTATGCGATAATAAATCCAAATAAGAATAAAAGTACATGTGGTGTCATTAGTTACATAGGGGTCTAATAATTTAACTTCATTTATTTATTTCAATTTCAAAATGTCTTTATTCATATAGGTTCAATATATGATAATTAAATGTCATTTGGTTACAAAATCATGTATATATTCACTAAGTATATAAAAAATATATCATTAGACACATAGTGCTTAGTAGAAGATAATTGATTGTCATTTGGTTACATAATCATATCCATATTCACTGAATATATATCTCACCATTAAATTTTTATTAGTAATTGTCACAACTACCATGCTCAATATTTAGCTTCCAAATGATAGCTCAGTTCATTAGACATTTCATATTTATTCCTTACAAATGGGTGTGTTCTACGACATACATCCCAAAATGATTAAAATTTATGGAAATAGAAATCTCTTTTACTCATTTCTTGAAATGTCAATAGCAATGTCCACATAGAAAAAGATTTTATGAAGACTTCATTAATAAAAAATATGTAAATAGAATCATGTACTATGTGTCGAGCTAAATTCATACATGAGCATAATAAATCTATAACAAATCTTATATTAGTTATATTATTTATAAAATGTAGCAAATGCACCTAATGACTCTTTATATTAGTTATCAATATAATAAATATGATCAATAACAAATCTATGATTTTTATACATTATATATATGAGACAATTGAATATGAGTACTCAATAATCATTTTGATGATATTTACATCAACTATCCATATGGGGGGGATTGATAGATTTCAATAGAATGTTAATCGCTTATGCCGTGTAGAGAAAATATTCAAGACCTTCAAGCTAGCAAATCAACTTCAAAAGTTGAAAATGAGTCTCTTGAGGCTAAAGTAGCTAAGTTGGAAGTTAAGAGAAGTATCTTAAAATCTACCTTAGTTGATGTAGACTTTCTAAAGGCCTAAGTTACCAGCTCAGAAGACTGTCGTCAAAAAGAAAAGAAATTAGCCTATTCTAAGATAGAGTTGTTGAAGGTTGAAGTTGCTAATCTGGAAAATATTTTATGAAAGGAGAAGAAATGGACCAATTAGATTTATTTAGAGGAAAATAAATGGTCTAATAATGTCATGAAGATCCAGTTTTTGTTTAAGGCCAACAATACTTTGTTCTCTCTCTCCCTCGTCGTCGAAGCTTGCAACTCCCGCCCCTAAAAATGGCGCCGCTGGCCACGAGGACTTTGACCGGCCATTTCTCCCTTTATTTTCTCCCTCTTGACTCACCTATTAGCTTGGCATGATCGGTTATCCTTAACACCTGCTCTTTCTCTCTCTATTTTCTCTTGAAGTATTGAATCCGACAAAATCCTTCACCGGCCGATTACTCCCTCCGGCTGCCCCAAAATCTACATAGGACACACTCCTGCCGACCCCCAAAACCCTAATATCCCCTCTAACCTCTATAAATAGCCTCGATTGGAGTGTTTTTAAAACTTTTCCTCCCCGAAAACCCTAAGAAACAACCATGCGCCACCTTGACTTCAGACGAACTTACCATCGCCGATAGCCAATTTCATCGCTACCGCTACATCCCAAATTCTTCCTTACAATTCCCTCTAGCTAACTAAGCTCTCCAAAAACTTCAATTCTTCTCACACGAGCCGCCATAGCCATGCAAAATCTCCTGCCCATCTTGCAAAAATCTGTACCCCGCAACCTTTAAGCCGCCATCCGCCACCACTGCTGCCACTTCTATTTCCCTATGCACCACCCAAAAAATCCCTCTAATCTTCCTCCACCGAACCATAACCTTATTTTCTCTTTCCCCTTCTCCTTCCCTCTTTTTCTTCATCTTTTTCCCTCTTAGACTCTTTTTTCCGCCACCGCTGTGTACCACCGCCGGTGTCGCCCATCCCTGCCGACTCAAGGTGAAACCCTAGACCTTCTTAAACCTTCCTTTATATTTATTTACATTTATTCTGTTTTTATTCAAATATTTATGGTTATTCAATTATTATTATTATTATTATTATTATTATTATTATTATTATTATTAGATGGAATATTAATGCTAAATTTTCTTTGTAGGGTAGAGAGTAGGAATAAAATAATTAGGGTTATTAGTTTCAAAGTTTAGGTATTATTTGAATTATTATATTTTTTATTACCATTATTATTATTATTATTATTATTATTATTATTATTATTATTATTATTATTATTATTATTATTATTATTAGATGGAATATTAATGCTAAATTTTCTTTGTAGGGTAGAGAGTAGGAATAAAATAATTAGGGTTATTAGTTTCAAAGTTTAGGTATTATTTGAATTATTATATGTTTTATTACCATTATTATTATTATTATTATTATTATTATTATTATTATTATTATTATTATTATTATTATTATTATTATTATTATTAGTATAATTATTTTTATTGTTACTATTAATTATTCTAGAAGGACAGAGACCTTAATTATATTATTATTATTCGCACATATGCTTTATATTATTATTATTATTATATTTATTACTTTAATATTATTACAAATAATATATGTTATTGAATAGTATTTCATTATTTAGGGGTAGGGTCGAAACTCCACCCTGAAATTTTAAGGCTTGGATTATTATTATTATTAAGATCTCTATTAATATTGCTATTATTAATAATAGTTTGTTATTATTGAAATTATTATTATTATTATTATTATTATTATTGTTTTTGTTGTTGTTGTTGTTGTTGTTGTTGTTGTTGTTGTTGTTACCTTTACTAACATTATTTTGGTGAAGGGTAGAAACCCTTATACCACCTTTTTACTTTAAATTACAATAGTATTTTATCAGTATTTTAGTAGTAGTTGGTGTAGTTAATTAAGAACCAAGGCTTAGGTTAAGTTAGAAACTAATAGTATTTAGGAGGGAAGTTAATTCTAGTATTTTCCCCCATAATAGGTGAGCCCATTCAAAGCCCTCAGGTGGAATAGGAGTGTGCACCAAGACCAGTGACCTTTTACGTAAGGGTGTTACTAAGGCCTTTTGTGTGTTTATATGCATTGTGTGCTTATATATTTATCACTATTAATTATGTCGTATGTGTATGATGTGGAGTTGAAGTATGTTCTTGTGTTGTTGTATGGCACGTATATTATGTATATATGATGATATGTATTGTGGCCTTAAGACATGCATGTTAGGGGTGTAAAATAATGATGGGGGGTATCTAATATTGCATGGTGTTAGGGTTTTGTATGGGAGTATTAATGTTGCATGGTGTTAGGGTTTTGTATGGGAGTATTAATAGTGCATGATGTTGGGGTTTTGCATGGGGGTATTAACGTTGCATGGTATTAGGGTTTGCATGGATTTCATGTTCGCATGATGGAGTTAGGGTTGCATGGAAGAGTAGTTTATGTGGAGCTAGGGTTGCATGGGGGCTAGGGTTTGCATGTAGTGAGGCATGCATGTCTGAGTTAAATATTGTGAATAAGATACTTAAGATATTAATTATATAAAGTGGAAGATCGTTGAGACGGGACCAACCGATCCACTGGTTTGGAATAGTGGTTAGGATTTTTACCCTATGTGTGACCGATTCACCGGTTATAATAGTGGTTAGAGCTGGATGCTCTATGCGTAAACCAATTTACCAGTTATATTAGTGGGGGCTCCCGAGCTCAACAAAAACAAACCAGAGTTTCGTTAAAATACCTAAAAGACATTAATTACTTACAGTAGGACACCATGTGAGTCGGGGCCAACCGATCCACCGGTTAGGAATAGTAGTTAGGATGCGTAGTCCTATGTGTCTCCGATCCACTGGCTATAATAGTGGTTAGGGTGTGATACCCTATGCACCTCCGATCCACTGGCTATAATAGTGGGGGCTTCCGTACTTACATGGATTTGATAAAAAGCATGGTATGAATCGATTTCCGATCAGAGATTATTTAACTAATTAATCCGGACTATAAATGAGCCTTTCTATATATCCACCGAATGATGGTTCGTTATTGTGTTATTATGTTTTCCTTTATGCTCGTTTATTCTTATGATTGGTTTATGTGGATTTTTGTGTGTTGGCCTTAGTACTAGGTTATCTTACTCAGTACGTAGCGTACTGATCACCCCTTTCATGGGTGCTACTCATTCCCACGAGTAGAAGGCCCATCTGACTTGCTGTAGGTAGGAGATTTTTACTTTGATACGATTGATGTCTATGGGACATCAGATGGGGCCAAGTGATGATTGGGCCAAATTCGTTTCGGAGTGGCGTGGCCGGTTTTTCCATTGAGAACTTTATCCCTATTTTCTTTTAATTATGTTCTGCACTTCAGAACAATTTTATGATTGTAGTATTTCTTTTCCCTGCAAAACTAACTATCGTATTTTGGGTTGTATGAAGACTTATGCGTACTTGATTTCCATAATTATGAATTTTATTTATCTAATAATGTTATGAGTTCTTTTCTTAGCCTTAGCACTTGGTACTGGAACGGTATGAGTGAACTGGTCTGGTACTAAGTGTGGCGGTAGCATCCCCCGAATTTACGATTTTAATTTATAAGTATTATTTTTTTTTTTAAAAAAATGTGTAAATTTTGGGGGTGTTACATGATCAATACAAAAGCACTCTAAGGTAGCCCCTGCGTGGTCGTATCAACTCGAGGCGCTACAAATAGTATACACCTTAATTTTGTTTATTGAGTGGGTTCTTATTTCTAAGTAATCCATTAATTCTTCCATCCACTATATTTTCATTAATATCTCTAAAATATCACATAATTCAGCCTAGGGTTCACTCATACATCTCAAATTCTTTATCTTATATTAAACCTTAAGTATTTATGATGATAAATAATTACTTGCTGATGGTAACTTTGTTAAAGAGTTAGCTACTGGAATAGTCAATAGTGGTACTTGTGTAATTTCAATAGATGAAAATTTCTTTGTTGCTTGAATCAACTTCCTTAAATATGTCTCTATACTAGGCTCACTAACTTCATATTGTTCATTGTAGTGACCCATGACCACAAATTTATTTTATCTACCATCAATTTATGAGACATTTTGAGACTAGCCAATGTAGCTTTATATTCAACTTCATTATTTATTGCAATAAGTCCATGCTAGAGCACACCTTCCACTGTTATGCCATTAGGATAAATTAAAATCACACCAATTCCAAAGCCTAAGCTATTAGAAGCCCCCATCTATATATAAATTTTATTATCCTTACTTCCCCAATATCAACAATAGATTCGACATAGCTTCAAATGAGAACTTGATAATAAAAGTGGATAAGACTTGGTTAATAGCAGTAGCTTATGGATGGTATTTTATGTCATATCATTTTAATGTAGTGAACCATATTATCATCCCTCCCAGTTCTTAGGCTTATGTAAGACAATTATAAGGGGAATATTAGTTAAAACGATGATGGAATGAGAGTCCAAGAAAGGTTTTAAGTTTCTTGAAGTAATGACTAAGGCATATGACACCTTCTCCAAGTTTAAGTATCAATGTTCAACATCTATCAGCACTTTATTATTGTAGTAAATGGGCATTTTTCTCTGATTATGTGTCTCCTTAAACTAGAGTAGAAGAAATAGATGGATTTGATGTTGCTAAGTATAAGAATAGTATATCTCATTTTTATGGGGATACTATGGTTGGTAACCTAGATAAGTGGGTTTTTAAATCATCTAATATTTTTTCACAATCTTTAGTCCACTAAAAGTTATGTTTCACCCATAACAGTTGAAAGAAAGGAAGCTCTAGTTAGGCCTTTAGATAATAATTGATGTGATGCAACTAATTTTCTTGTTAACTAATTAATGTAGTCTTTTTCACTATGAATTGAATATTCAAAATGGCTACCACCTTTTTAGGATTCGCATGTATGTCCTAATTTGAGACCATAAATCCTAAAAACTTTCTAGAACTAAATCTAAGCACACATTTTGTAGGATTTAGCTTCATTTTATGTATTTTAGAGTAACAAAAATATTTTAGAGTTTATGTATGTGGGCTTTGTTTTTTTTTTCACTATCATATAATCCATATAAGCCACTATTCATCCCTTAACATATCATACCATGTTTACCAACCTTTGAAAAGCCACCCCATCATTATTATGACTGAATGATATTACTTATAATAGTAATCTTTTCCACCCATAATGAATGTAGTTTTGTCTTGGTTAGCCTCAACCATTTTTTTTTATGTTACCCTAAATAAGCATCCATAAAACTTAACTTTTCATGCATGGCTATTTAGTCAATCAGTCAATCTACTCTAGGAAGTGGAGAGTCATCTTTGGGATAAGACTTATTAAATTGAGTGAAGTCAATGCATATCTTCCATTGCACATAGGATTTATTTACCAAAATTAGATTAGCAATCTAGTCTGCATATTTTACATCAATAATAAACCCTAAATTCGGAAACTTCTCAACCTCCTATTGGATTTCCTTATGCTTTTCAACACTAATTGTCCTTTTCTTTTATTTAATGGGCTTATATCCTCCACTATATCCAAGTGGTGTTTGATTATTTCGTAAGAGGTTCCTCTAGATCATATGTTATCCAAGAAAAGCCATCTTTATTTTTTCAAGAAATTTTGGCAACTTCTTCTTGTCCATCTCATTAATATCCTTACCTATTATTATATAATGCTTTGAATCTCCAAGATTTTTTTCCTTCATTTAAGCAATGATAAAAGAGGCATTTGAATCCTCTAGGGATATAGTTTTATGTGTCATGATAATGTTAGATCACTCTAGGGTAACTCATACTTCTATGACATAGCATTATTGAGCTACTATTCTATTAACCTTAACTTCTCCCCATCATCTATTAATTGGAAATCTCATTAGGAAACCATCCATAAACATGTTTACCTAAAGTTTCTTGAAAGATGGTTGTCATAGGATCATATTATATGCCAAAGGAAAAGAAAAATAATAATAAAATATGTTTTAATGCTCTTCAAAGCCTCATTTGTCCAATTTTCAAAGCAAGGCCGACCATTCCCTTTGGTGTTATAATATTACTAATAATTGAAACAAAGGTGAATCCTTTTTTATCAAAAATTCCTCTAACAAATCTAATTGCCTATAATATTTTTAAAAGATAACATCAACACAACTTCCATTATCTACAAGGACCATTTTCATCATGCAATTAGTAATGCAAACTTCAATAACCAAGGGGTTGTCATGAGATTCCACTATAATTGTATTTCATCATTTGCTATGAAAATAAATTCCTAGCCACCTATTCTTACCCACATTTTTTTTTCATAAAAATCATCTCTTTAGGCATAAGCCTTTAGAGCTAAATTACTTTCTTCTACCAAGGAATCTCTCCCCACAATTATATAAATATATTTTTGTGGTTCCTTAGGTTGAGGAAGCTGAGGAAACTGTTAAGTGGCACTTGTTCTTTCTCCATATAGCATGTATGTGTGCATCACTTGAAATGACCTTTGGTTGCCAACTATTCCACAATATCCCTTAACAGTTGCCACTTTTTGTGGTTAGTCCAATATCTTCATAATATGTGCATCACCTATTTGGAATTCTGTTGATTGTGCCAATTCTAAGTGGAAAGGGCCTAGGAAATATTTTTTAGCCATTTTCATTGTTGAATATGTGTAAACTACTAGCCACAACTGGAGTGTGTTTATCATACCTTCCAGATAGACCCTTTCAACAATTGAGCTCGTTGCCGGCCTATGACCCTCCCAGTATCTTTCACTTATTTAAATTATTGTCTTTACTCCTGTATTTTTATAATTGTAGATTATGCCATATCATATTTATATATCCATTATTGTTGTCATCTCATTTGGTTGTTTATGTTCGATTTTTCCCTATATCAAGCACACTTTAAGCTAATGATTGCACATCTCTTCATGATTAATGTGGTGGTAATATTTTCCAAGTTTTTTTTTATTTTTTTATTTTGTTTTTTGTTAATTAATAATGAATATTATTAAAACCAAAGAGAAGGTTTTACATCAAAAGTATCTAAAGCATACACCATAGGAAAATATACTCCTGTTTTGTATATTTATACACCCCTTTCTAGTATTACATAGACAAAGTCTAATATGAAACTGCTTTATAATATCCTTCACCATGCGTGTTGGGTGGTAAGAAATCCCCTTGAACACTGTGGAGTTTCTACAGTGCCAAATCCCATATAGAACTTCTCCAATTATCACCATTGTGCTCTCAGCTCTAAAATCCTTCCTCTTTGTGACCTATGATAAGTGATGAATCAAAGAATCCTAGTTTGAAGCCTAGAGATCCATACCCATCCAAGATCTAATCATCCCCCAAATTTTTCAGCAAAATCATGGTGCACAAACAGGTGATCCATTGATTCTGTAGATTTTGCACAAATACCACATGTAATGGGTACCTGAGAGTTCCACTTGCTCAGTCTGTCTCTGATTGGGAGGCTTTTTTGGCAGGCAAGCCAAGTTATCAATGAGCATCGAGGCATACCAAAATGTTTCCATACTAGGGATGCCCAAAACTTCTTGTTCTCCTTGGATCTTAATATCTCATAGGCCTTGTGAATCTTGTATGCATCAGAACCACAATTTCCATCTATAATGTGCTGCAACAGGACTGGTCTAATCTTCATAATGTTTTCAAATAGCTAGGAATGATGGTGACTATATAATGTAAAAATTACCACATTGTCTTAACTGAAAAAAAAAATTATTGTAAAAATTATAGGTGTTACAATGATTTACCAATTCCATAAAAAATGTATATCTTAATAAAATAATATCATGAACATCTCATGCTCACCATTTTTATAACATCTTTAAAGAATTATGTCATATGAAAACCTTATATAAATCATAATATTATGTGATTTAAATGATACCTCTTAAAGGACTATATACTAAAATAATACTTTGTCAAGATCTAATCTTTAGAAATCAAAATGATTTTGAAATGCTTATGAGAATAATATATATTATGGAACCATATTTTAAACTCATGAAAATAATACTTTATGAGAACTATAGCGTTTTACAATAAGATTTATTACATCCTATGAATCTAATATGAAAATATTAATAATAAATTAATCTTTAAATTACACATAGTATCATGAATATATTATTAATGATAGAAAATAATGTCTGTTCCTTATAAGGATTACAATTTTCAATGAACAAGTGTTTTTAGGATCAATTTAATGCAATTACTAAGAAAGATATAAGAAAATTCTTAAAATTATTTAGTATACCTCCCCCATCAAATTCTCTCTCTTTTTTTAACCTACTGAATATAAATAACCCACATTTAGCTCATTTGGTAATACACATAATAATGTGAATAGAATACCTAGAAAATAACATGTATTCCTAATAATAATGCACAAGAGATTGCATGTTCAAATTCAATTACTTTAATCAAGTCATAATTTTTTTTTAAAAAAAACATGAGCAAAGACAAAGAATCTTAACTTCTTTGGCACACCTCCCCAAATGAATTTTTTATTTCTTTACTCTAATGAAGATAAATAACCCATATTTACCTAACGTTCAGTTAGGATGAGAAAAAAATGTTTTCTTACACTTGATTTTATGTATAATAAGTATCAACCACATAAGTCAGACTATATTATTGTCCTTATTTTGATGATAAAAAATGGATCTTAATAACTATGTAAACTATACTTAACTTACTAAGAAATCAAAATGCACTTGCTCAAAGAATCTTGAAATGTGCAAATCTAAAAGAGCAATAAAATTTCCAAGCACAAGAGAACAAAGAAAGAAAGCAAACCAATACTTGAAGGTTATGGAAAACATTTCTTAAGTCTTAGGTTTCATGTAAAGAGTTATATTTAGCAAGTTTATATTTTGACCAAAATTATTTATAACATTTTTGATTGATTTGAATTCATTTCATAAGAACTCATGGTTGATCTTGATTTCTAAACTCTTTAAAAGTATTTTAAAACATGGTTGATTCTAGACGAATCTAGTGGAATAGTCTCTATATCGACTGACTAATTCAGTTTAATCAAAGGAATGGAATGATTTAAACTCATATGGATCAACTAGTGGAGAAGATGAGTTTACTAGTTATTCCAAACCGATTGAATAGTTTTGAAACCGATCGATTGGTTTAACTGTAACACCTATATTTTTTACTATTGAAAATTTTTGTTTTGAAAACCTTGTTGTAGCAGAAAACTAATAAAAATTTAGGAAAAATAGGGTGTAATTGCCTCACTTAAGATAGATAGGCACTAACCTCCTACCTCATGCTAGATACAAGGCTAAGAACAAAACTAACCAAATTTAATGTAGAGTGTGCTAAACGTATTATATACATATAGAAATAAAACATATTACATAAATACAGGACCTCGATGATCCGCCAATTTTAAATAAATGATGAAATGAAGTCAAAGTGCATGGTCTTAAATTGTACAAACTAAAGTAAAGCGTATCTCAAAACCCTATTCCTCACAAATAGCTCAAAAATCTCCAGATGTCAACACTCTCAGAATGTCTACCTCACACGAGGTTAGCCAACTACTGACCATCCTTTAAAAATTGCATGTTGCCTCTATTTAGGGGAATGAGTAGGTGAACAAGCAAATGGGAGCATTATATTGAGTAAACCAAGTTACCACCTCAATGGAGTCTCCAACATAAAAGATTCCAACATGATAATAAAGTCATACTAACATATCTCATGTATATTTCATATTATAGGATACATATTGTATCATGGTCTCATTAATCATAGGAAGCTCATATCATACATGACTCTGTAGGCTTGACAAAATAAAAAAATATTGTAGATTATTACGTGTCATCTACTAAGTAGATTGTCCAACTATCATTTAGGTCTCATTCGTCCATGCACATAATTCCAACATTAGTTATTTTCCCCTTCCTAATCCATTAGGTCATTTATATATAAAAGCCATTATCTCTATTACCTTTCTTTCATTTTACTCTTATTTTTTTTCTTTATTTTCTCTTTCACCACATTCTTATTTTTAATTTCTTAATCCAAATACTTATCCCAATTATTATTCAAATAATCATTCCAATTATTATCCAAATACTCATTCCAATTATTATTGAGCAATGGATTGTACACTACCCCATTGTCTCACATAGCATGTAAGTCTATCCAAACCAAAGGACACAAAGTCTAAGGTGAAGCCAAATAATCACCAATGGATATATGTATGGGTTGAAGCCAATTAACCGCCAATGGACATAAGGCCAACCCAATGCCAAAACCACCTAGGTAAACAAACCCTTTAGCATTGATACCTCCTAGTACATTATCAGTATCTAGAGTAAGTAAGGTATTGGAATCTACTAAGATCCTTCCCATAGGCCCCAATAAACACACGAATGTAGAGTAACCCAATCGAGGATTGGGTAACCTAAACCCATACATAGATCAATTTTTTTCTCTAAGTGATTAATACATTATTATTGAGTTATGTGATCATGTAAGGCCCTTAAAATATGTAAGAAAGACATTCACATCCTTATTCCATCTTAACCATTACCATTCCCAAACTATATGCCAGATTATCATTAATTCTTACTCAATATTAACCAAATCAATTAGACTAATCCTTCTCAAGATAATTTCTATGTTTCATTACCCCTTTAAAGCCTTCAACTAATCTTTTGGATTTACCCATTAAGGTCTTTACCACACCCATTGAGTATAACATGAATCAAGATCCTTTTAATCCATCAATTAGTTTATCAATCTATATCAACAGATGTATTTCAATCATTATATAGTTATATAGTAGTCTTAGGCCTTATATCAAAGCACATCCAAGTAAAAAGCTCAAAATCACACAATTTGTACAAACCAATTGAAATACCCCAAAAACCCTAACTTAGGAATTTTGGTAAAATAGGGATTTAGTAGGAAAAATTTAAGAAAAATAAATTAATTCACTAAATAAAGAGGAATTTAATTGGGGGGAATAAGGAGGAAATAATAAGTAAATTATTTAGAAAATTTTGGACATTTTACTAATTAAAATGAAAGTGGAGGAAAATTACCCAAAATAGCCAAAATTAATCTAAAAATAGAATTAAATTATTATTTAAATAATTTTTAAATATTCAAGAAAATATATATATATATATATATGTAAATGTATAATAACCCAAAAACATTCTAAATAAATTGTGCAAAAATCCAAAACCCTAAAGAACCCTTTTTCTCCCTTTTTCCTTTTTTCTTTCCCTTCCGTTTTCTTATTTTTCTTCTACCGCCGGAATTGGGCCTCGCCCGGCCCAACTCCTTCCCTCCTTCCTTCCCCTTCCACGCGGCCCAGCGCCGTTCGACCCCCTTCCCATAATTGCGACGCAGCGTTTCGCCCCTCAATTTACTGAGATGCCGTGCCGCGCTAAGTAACGAGATAGTCGTTGCCAGCCTTCGACGCGACACTGCGTTTTCCTCCCATAACCCCCAATACGCCGCGTTTTACTTACATACCTTATAACCGTTGCCGAACTGGCTGGTTTCCACTGTTTTCTTTTCCTCCTGGACTGCCGGTCCAGGGGTCGTCTTCTTCCCCCTCCCGCGCAGGCCTGCAACCTGCCGCTTGCCGCCAGTCGTCCGACCGTCCTCCCCCTGCCATTTCCGTCCCTTTCTTCCCCAATTCGACTCATCACTCCCTCATGCGTCTTACTGCCCCTTCCTTTTTCCAAAAAATGGCCAAATGTACCCTACAAATCGCAGGGCACGCGACGCTGCCACCGCCGGCCGGCCACCTGCTACGCCTGCCCCGCGTGCCACCTCCCTTCCCTTCGTCGTTTTCCTCCCCCCATGGCCTATAAATACCCCCTCTCGAACGGCCACAACAAGTCCCTCCCTCTGGACCTTGGTGAAACCCTACCTCATCGCCGCCAGAACAGACGTCGTTTCCGCCGCCTCCAGCCACCGCCTAGACCACCTCTACCCACCAAACTTCTCCTTGTGCCACCCCCACGCAATCAAACAACCGTTGCTGCCCTTCCTACCCCGCATGAGCCACCACAATCGTGCGAAGGTACCTGCCCAAAAAAACGTTGCCGCCACCACCGCCGTAATCAACCCCCGTCCTACCTCCCAAAGTAACCAACATGCCCTCCCCTACCTCCCCACAACTTCATCTCCCCTTCCTCTCTCTCCTTCTACCTCCACCTCTTTCCTCCTCTCTCCACCACCCTCGGCCGCCGCGCCAACCACCGCGCGCCGCCGCCCCTTACCACGCCACCACCCTCATTCCACCCCCCTTCACGTGCTGATTCTTCCCCCACCTCAAACTTCTCCTTTCCTCCTCCCATCTAACCTCCACCTTAATATTTCCCTCTCTTCTCCTCCTCCACCGCTGCCACCGTCGCAACCACGCGCCGTCGCCGAACCACCACCGACCCTAGGTGGTCTTCCACTCATCCCAAACCTTAACCTTTCTTTTATATAGCTACTACTAAGTTAAATAATATTAATGTTATTATACTTATTATCATCATTATTATTATTATTATTCCTTTTATTATTATTATTATTATTACTGATATTATTATCTCTGTTATTAAAGTTATCATTTTTACCAACACTATCATCCCTTCAAACCTTAGCTTTTATTATACTTAACTTTAGTGTTATTATTATAATTATTAGTATTAACATTATTATTATTATTATTATTATTATTATTATTATTATACTTAACACATTATCGCTATCGTTAATAATAATACTACTTTTTTCCTTATCCATGTTACTTAACTCAAGCTAGTAAATATCATGTGGTTGTTAACTAAGAAGAGTACTTGAACCTTATTACCATACCATTTAACATTTACCCTAACCTCATTACTAGGACACTATTATTAACTATTACTATTATTACTACTATCACTACCTTATTATTGTAACCAAAAGCATTTGAACCCTTGTATTATTCAAGAATATACAACTATTATTGTTATCACACTTAGGAATAGTTACTTGTAATATTGTGACCTTATAATATTATTATTTCAAATATAACCCCATTAATAGACTTGGCCTTAAAACGCTAGGGTTTCTATCACTAGACATTAGTGTCACTATTTTATTAATACTAACATTATTTTTCTATAGCTAGCATAAACCCTATTACTACAAGATTAGAACTAATGGGTTTAATAAAATAAGTGTAACAATAAGTATAAAAAAATATATATTTTTTGAATACTAATATTTAGTATACTAATTCTAAGGTAAAAACCCTAGTTTTTGTATAATACCCTTTTTAGTGATAAAAATCTTAATCCTAAACTAGAATAAGGGTTGATGGTACGTGCAAGGGAAACTAATACTTAGCATTTTCCCCTTTTATAGGTAACCCCGACCAAAGCCCTAAGGAGTTATAGGAGCGTGCTCCAAGCCCGATGTCGCTTTAGGTAAGGACGTAACTAAGGCCTTTTGTGTGTCTATATGTATTATGTGTTTCTCATGCTACATACCCTACGTTTATCATTATCAATTATGTTGTGTGTGCATGACCTGGAGATGAAGTATGTGTGGTATGTTTACATGGCATGTGTATTATGTATATGTGATGATGTGTGTCGTGATCCTGTACGACATGCATGTGAGGGAGTTGATGTGTTTTGTGCGTGAGAAAGGATTAAAAAGGAGGATGGGGAAGGAGATTGACCAAGGGAGGTGAGTTGATCTAATTATTTTAACGAATCATGAGTGGAAGAATAAAATGAGAATTCTAGGGTTCGTGTGGGAGAATCTAAACTATGATTTTTATGGTTTTGCGTGGGAGAGTTTAATTTATGGTTGTGTGGTGGTATTAGTGTTTGTATGGTGGCATTAATGTTTGTATGATGGTATTAATGGTTGCATGGTGGTATTCATGGCTGCATGATGGTATTAGGGTTTTCATGGTGGTATTCGGGTTTGCATGGTGGTATTATGGTTGGTATGGTGGTATTAGGGTTTGCATGGTGGTATTATGATTGGTATGGTGGTATTAGGGTTTGCATGGTGGTATTAGGGTTTGTATGGTGGTATTAATGATTGCATGGTGGTATTAATGGCTTATGGTGGTATTAGGGTTTGCATGGTGGTGTTATGGTTTGTGTGGTGGTATTAATGTTTGTATGGTAGTATTAGGGTTTGCATGGTGGAGTTAGGGTTTTGCATGGGAGTTAATGATTGTATGGGATTAGGGTTTGTGTGAAAATTATGAGAGGTTGTATGGGATGTGTAACGTTTTCGTGGGAGCAAAATTTACGTATGAAAGGCTGATTTGGGATGTAAGGAAGGTAATGCAAGTATTATTTGGGTGTTTAATTGTTTGGACGGAGAATAGTATGTGGAGTATTATAAGGGTATGGAGGAGACAAAATTAGGCTTTGGAGTGATTAACTCGGGGTCGTTGTGATTAAGTAGGGTTGGAGTAGCTAATTATGATTTGTTGAGGATAATTAAGGTTTGGGATGGCTAAGTATGATTGTTATGGTAAAATAGGGTTAAAGGTGGTCAACCACGGTTGGTGTGGACAATTAGGGTTGGTTATGGCTGCTTAGAGTTGTTTGGTGTTGTCATGTGTATTATTGATTAAAGTGTAGTTATGAATGTGGAATTTTATTGTTTGTGATGTGTAAAGTATAAAGAGAATGATTTATGCATGTCAAGGGTGAAAATCCTCTGAATAAGATCTGTTAAGACACTAACCACTTATAGAGAAAGATGTTGAGCCGGACCTAGACTGGTCCACCGGCAAATAATAGTGGCAGGATATGTTACCCTCGTGACCGGTCCACCGGCTATAATAGTGGCAGGGCATGGCCCTCATGACCGTTCCACCGGCTATAATAGTGGGGGATTCCGTGCTCAACAAACTAATCAGAATAATGATAAGACATGGGAAAGATAAAAATATTTACAGTGGAACACCTTGTGAGTCGGGGCCAGACTGGTCCACCTGCAAATAATAGTGGCAGGGTATGTTACCCTCGTGACCGGTCCACCGGCTATAATAGTGGTAGGGCATGACCCTCGTGACCGTTCCACCGGCTATAATAGTGGGGTTCCCGTACTCACATGGACTGATAAAGACGATGAGGTGAATCGATTATAATTATCAGAGACCTGATGAAAAAGTTATCTGGTTCGTAACCTGTATTGTTTATCTGTGTTATTGCATGCTATCTACGTAATTATTCTATGTCTGCTATGTCATGTATCTTGGTGTGTAGGCCTTAGTGTGTCTGTTACCTTAATCAGTACATAGCGTACTGATCACCCGTTTCATGGGTGCTGCTCATTCCCACGAGCAGAAGACCCCCCTAATCTTGTGCAGGTAGGAGACCATGTCTTTGATGCCTATGATACCTACGAGGCATCGGGTGGGGCAGAGCGTTGAGCCTAACCTGACTTGGGGACCGAGAGCGAGTTAGCCGGACTCCATTGCTATCTTTGGATTTCGTATTTTCTTTATTTAACCGTATTTCGGACTACGCTTTATGTTTTGAGAAATCGCACCTTTAGGTTGTAATCCTAAATCGTATTCTAAGTACCGTTTGACTTGTGTTTCGTTAATGATTTATGTTAAGTGTTGACCCATGTTTTAATGTTTTACATCTGATGTTGTTTGGTTTTAGCCTTAGCACTTAGTACTGGAACGGTAGAGGTGTACCGGTCCGATACTAAGTGTGGCGGTAATACCCCCAAGTTTATGGTTTTAATTCTTTTGCTTCCGCTAAACCTTCGATTTTAACGAAATTTTTCAGTAGTAAATTTGGGGGTGCTACACCAATTCATCGATTTAGCCTAACTAGTGAATCATCTTAGCTCAAGCAAATCAAAGGTTCCATTGAAACGGTCGATCAGTGTGGCCAGCCAATTAACTATAGAGACCAATCGATTGATTCCACTAAGCATGTTAATGGGTTTAAGAAGGAAGCAAACCAAGGTTACTATAAGCCTACCAGTTGATCATTTTGGGCCAGCCGGTCGATTGTTCTAAGGGCCAATCAATCAATTTAGCCTAAAAGATTGATCACTTATCCGTTAAACACAAAAAAAATAGATATTTTTCGTGCAAATCATCCCCAAAATTCCTACCACATCCAATCTAAACTCATCTAGCCATCACACCAATACTTTTTGAGCTCATAAACTATCAAATGCTTCACAATTAATCAAATCAACCTAATTTCCCTAAAGTAAAGCATTTTTCATAGAATTCATAAGTTAATGAACTTGCATCAATCTAAAGCCAAATTATCATTCCAAATTATAAAACCAAGACTTTAAAGATTACACCACATCATAGGATTAACTAATTCACATTTTAAAAGTAAGAATAATTTACTTGCTACAAAAGAACATTCCTACAATTCAAAAAACTCAACCTAAAATATTTGTCAACTTCTAAACCTTAAAAATAGATGTTAAAGCTTTAGAATTTCAATGAATAATTTTATAAATTAGAATTCAAATTAGGAGAATACAACTTACCAACATTTAGAGGAAAATATAGAGAATTTATGCTAAAAAAAAAAGATTATACTTCCTCCTAAATCTAACCCTCTCTTTCTTAAATATAAACAAGAAGCAGCTTGAGAAAGGATAAGAAGAATGGAAATAAAGTAAAACTATGCTCGAATTTAAGAGAAAGAATACAAGGTTAGAGAGAGTTGGACTATTTTGGTAGTTGAAAAAAGGGTGAATGGAAGGCCAGGTGGGGTTATTCATAGCCAACAAATCGTTACAAAAATGGTTGTAGATATGCATAGATAAAAAAAACCCTAGTTTCTATCATTTAAATTTGAGCTAAATGGGTAAATTTAATCAAATGGAGGTTGACTTCCCTTTTAGAATTGAAATGGTGATTTTTTAGGAAAGTTTAGGTTGAATTTGCTGAGAATTATAAAATAGAAGAGAGGAAATGAACAATTAGCATGGCACAAGTCTCCCAGCTAAGCATAGGTAGGTCTGGGAATTTGAGAAACAATTTAAAAAACGTGTAGAGAAGAGAGGAGGAAGAAGACAAAGTTGAGGTCACCATTCCCCCTAATTGTCTAAAACAAACCCTTGAATCAATTTGAGGTAGGAGCTCAACCCCAATACATGATAAGAAAGGTTTATAATATTTAACGAAGAACTTGAAATGGGATTATCAAAGTTCCATATTGGTATAAGAAGTTTTCCTAGAAAAATTAAGTTTTAAAAATGTACTCATCTCAACAAATAAGTCAATTGGTTTGGCTTTGCAGTTGATTGCTTGATGAAATAGTCGACCAATTCCCTAAACAAGCCAATTGATTTAGTCTAACAAAACCCTTTAGTTGAAATCATAAACCATTCGATTGATTCATGGAACCAGTCAATCAATCCACCTGAAAAACTTAAATTATTCAATTTTCAAAGGTTGTTTAAATCCAACTTTTTATTAAACTCAAGTATAGATACAAATTAAAATAAAAAAACTGTCAAATCTTAATGAATACCATAACTTCTCATTCAATAAACTTCACAAAAATATGGGATATCACATTAACCAACTAGTCCATGTGTTTAGTCCCACACAAACCCATCCACCTCTATTTAAACTCATCAACTAGCTTTGTCGAACTAATGAACTAGTTTGACAAATCAATCGACTGGTTTTACCAACTAGTCTTGGGTTTTACTCCTATAGAAACACATATACCTTTATTTAACCTCGTTGACTAAATTTTCCAAACAAATTAGCTAGTTTGAGGAAACCAATTAACTAAAAAATTTATGGGTTTCACTCCTGCAAAAACTCTTTTGCTTCTGTTTAAACACATCATCTAGTTTCACCAAACCAATTGATTGTTTTGAGGAAACCAATCAACCAATTAAACCGACTAGTACATGGGTTTCATTCTTGTAGAAACTTTTTCATCTCTATTTAAACTCATAAATTGGTTTTGCCTAACTAATCTACTGGTTTATAACCTGTTAACTTATTTAAGTAAACCTATTAACTAGTGACATGAACACATTAAGAGGTCTCACCATATCATAACATTGCTCATATATATTCATAAGACCAACTATGCCCAATGCATAATCAATCAACTGGTTTGAATAATTTTTCAAATCATTCACATAACAATAACTTTCCACTAATGGTCTAAAGATAAATGATCAAATGGTTGGAACCATTGATAGACATGTCATATAACTGATTGACTAGTGAGTGTTAAATGTTGATTTTATGCTCGTTGGGTAATATAACTCTTTGAGATTTTGTATCTAAAGAATATAAAACAAGGAAAACCCTTATAAATAAAGTCCTTATGCATTTATTACAAAAAAATTTCAAATACAACGATTGTGCAATTAATTTACTACTCTTAAACATTCAATTTCTCATTCAAACATTCTAAACTTCAAATTATTAGTTTTATTCAAATGTGTTATTTGCTCACTTCTCTTAGTTAGAATTGTTCTTGAATTGTAATATCTCTTATTACATCTAGATAGATTACATCTCATCTAAAGTTATACACTTTTATATTTTATATTCTTGGTAAGAATCATTTGTAATCATAATCACCTTACAAAATTCATTTCAAGGGGTTAGTGAGTGTTTGACAACCATTCTTGAGAGATTATTGTTGACATATATAAAGAAGATGAATAGGTTAAGTTACAAATATTTTTAAAGAGAGTCAATTGACTCATAAATTTAGAGAAGAGTGATAATCAATAAAAATATGTTACTATTTCAAAATCCTAAAGGGAAAACCTTTTGGTAGTGGATGTAAAGAGTAATTTACTTTTACACTCTATATGGTGTGTAAATTTTTTATTCTATCATCTCCATTCCATAAAACTCTATTCACCCCCTCTAGGGTGTTTTCAAATGGTATCATAGTAAGGGCATCTCTCAAAGGATACAATAATTGAAGGTGAAAAAGATCTATAATAGGAGTGGATTCTATTAGTCTAAATGAAGGCATTTCCACCACAAAACTATCGTTGTTCAATGGTGAGAAATTTTCCTACATGAATAATAGAATGATGTTCTTTGCCAAATCACAAGATTATGGTATGTGGTCAATATTCACTGAAGGGGAAATCAAAATCACTAAAGAGTTCAATGGTGAACTAATGAAAAAAAAGTATGAGACCATGGATGCAAAAAAGAGAAGGCTCACTCTCAACAATAAAGCCATCATGAGTCTTCAATGTGGGCCTTGATTTGTATAAGGAGTTATGTCATACTTGAGTCTCAACAATAGCATGCTATGTCATACTTGATTTGTATCATTATAATATCACTATATTGTTATGTGACTTCAATATGTTGCATGAGACTTCCATATTTTACATTGAATGTTTTATCAGTACTTCACTATACTAATATTATACTTGTGTGGTCACTGTGATGATCTATTGTAACACCTCGAGCCGACACGACCACGCGGGGGTTGCCTTGAAGTGCTTTTCGATTGATCGGTTGGCCCCACAGATCAACACGAGTCATTTCAGTACGCTTTGTCCTCACTCACGCACTTTCCGAGAAATTTTCAGAAAATTTCTGAAACCTCCCAGAAGGTCACCCATCCTAAAATTGCTTCACGGCCAGCACGCTTAACTGTAGAGTTCTTAGGATGGAATCACCAAAAGGATGGTATACCATGTTGATATACGTAGCCAAATCAATTCTTATAACACTCCCCTCAATTTGGGGTATTACATTCACCCCCACTCAAAGAATGCAACGTCCTCGTTGCGACTCAACCAATGACTGTCTCAATATAGTTTATTCCAAGAATCGTCCCGCTAGGTGGCTAACTGGCTCATCCAAGTTCAACTCACGGTCGCGGTTTCGCTCTGATACCATTTGTAACACCCCGAGTCGACACGACCACGTGGGGGTTTCCTTGAAGTGCTTTCCGATTGATCGGATGGCCCCACAGATCAACACGAGTCATTTCAGTACGCTTTATCCTCACTCACGCACTTTCCGAGAAATTTTTAGAAAATTTCTGAAACTTCCCAGAAGGTCACCCATCCTAAAATTGGTCCACGGCCAGCACGCTTAACTGTAGAGTTCTTAGGATGGAATCACCAAAAGGATGGTATGTCATGTTGATATAAGTAGCCAAATCAATTCTTATAACACTCCCCTCAATTTGGGGTATTACATCTATCTTCTAGTATAAGGAGAAAAGAAAATTTTGTAAGGTTTCAACTCTCAGATAGAATATGCCAAGGGTGATAATGTGGGCCAATAGTGAGCTATTGCTTAGGGTTAAAGGGTTGTGATTGTGCGTAAGAGTTAAGCAAACCAGTTATTAGTATTTTTCCCACTGTGTGGGGATGTTTTTGTAATCCCGGTTAATTAAACTCTTGGCTTGGATTCATGTATTTGATTTTGTAAAACTATCTAGTTCATTCTATCTATGGAATATGGATGCAAAAAAGAGAAGGCTCACTCTCAACAATAAATCCATCATGAGTCTTCAATGTGGGCCTGGAAAAAGGGAGTACTACCACATCTAATTATGCTCAACTACAAAAGAAACATGAGATAAGATCATCCACACCCATGAAGGGATAAAGCAAGTAATGGATCAATAAATCACTCTTCAAAATAGAGAGTATGAACTCATTAGCAAGAAGTAAGGTGAAAGCATCGACAACCTAAGTAACCACTTCACCTCCATTGTCAAAAATCTTAAGGCCTTAGAAAAAGAAATCACTAAAGAAGAGCAAGTAAGAAAGGTCTTGTAAGGTCTTACAATAGAATGGAGCTTTAATGTGACAATAACTGAAGAAGCTATAGATCTAAGAAAAATAATAATGGATAAGCTATTTGGAAACCTCATGGTTTATCAATCAAAAATGGAATATGGATTGGATAAAAGAAAGAAAAAACCCAGCAATGAAAGCCTCCACTTCCTCTATATAAAAAGTAGCTGAAGACATAGGTGAATGGAAGGTGATAAAGGAGAAGAGCAACCTCCCATGGATGATGAAGAAGTGACCTTTATAACCACTCAATTCAAAAAGTTCATCCAATCAAGAGGAAGTAGAAATAGAAGACCAGGAAATCCTTCCTCAAGCTACACAAGGAGGCCTAGAGAAGTCAACATAGATGGTAAGATCAAATGCTACAATTTTGGAAAAGCCATGCATGTCATCTGTGAGTGCTATGAGTTTAGAAATGAAATTGCTAAACAAATGACAAGGATCAAAGAAAATACATGTAACAACAAAGGAAGGAAATAACCGAGAAAATCCCTGGTTACCTTTGGTGAAAGTGAAGGTGAACCATTTGATGAAGATGAAGAAGTTTCCAACCTTTGTTTTATGGCTCTATGAGAGGAATCATTATCATCAACCTTCTTCACAAGCTTCAATGATGAAGATGACATCAATAAGGTATAATTCTATTTACTTTACTCATATAATGACTTGTTATGTGTCTTGCATGATTCATTACATGATTAAGATAGACTAACGAAAGAAAAAGACAACATGAAGAAGCTACTTAATCACTTAAATTACCGACATACTCTTGTATTAAATGAAAATATTCTTCTTAAATCTTGCATGTTTCTTATCAAAAGTAAGCTAGCAAATAAATAAATAAAAACTAAATTTAATGCATACAAGGAATTTAGTTTCTATGATAATAAAGTTAAAATAGATTAATTTCAATCCAAAATAGTAAATCTAGAAGCTAAATATGATAAATTTGTAAAGATTTTATAAATCTTCACAAAGGGTGAAGAAGGATTAAATATATTGTTAGGTGCTCAAAGGTATTATATGGACCGTGAGGGCTTAGGCTATAGAAAGAATAAAGTAATTAAAGACCAAACACTCAATAATTTCTTTATAAGAGCTTCCAAATATCATGAAGTGAATGCTTCTCCTACATTAAGTAGTTGTAATGTGTGTGGAAAAAGTGGACACTCATCTCTAATGTGTAGGCATGAAAAAATGAAAAATTCATTTCCACTCATAAGAAAAAATATTGTGTACAATATATGTGGTATATCTAGTCATGTTGAGTTATCATGTAATTTTACAAAAAATACCAAAATCTTTCCAAAATTTAAGAAGTTGTGGGTACCTAAGGAGACCATCTCGCATGAATTGAACACTAACCCTATAATGACTCATTGAAAAGGTACCTAAACTATAACATATGTGCTTGTAGGTGTGCTTCAAATTCAAGACAAGAAGACACAAATGGTCCCTAGTGTAACACCCCCAAAATTTACCACTAAAAAATTTAATTTTTAAAAGTAACTAGCAAAAGCTAAGATAGTAAGTTTTAGGGTATTACCACCACACTTAGTACTAAACTGGTTTCCTTCACCATTATTTTACGAAGTGCTAAGGCTAAAATGTTACTTCAATTAAATTTAAGAATACAATTATAAGTCATAGTAGAAAAATAGTTAGGGAACTTAATTCACCTTTCAAATAAATCCCACTAACTGTAGTTATAAAAGTGTCAGTGAAAGGGAAATATAAAAAGATTATAAGAAAATACAGAAAGTTCATATTTAACTTTCTAGATAGAATCCTAAATAACCCTACACTATCAACCCAAAAGATAGCCTTAAATAGAGCCTTTGAGTTAACCTATAAAGGTCACTACCCAATGAATAAGTAGACGCCCAAGAAATGAACCATTTACTATAATGGTACTGAGTAACCCATTATACAAAAATTATATACAAGCCTCAAATGGGACACATCAGATGCATCATAACAATCATGTGAACATTTAATTATGCATATATTTATTGAAATGTCATAATAATTCATATAATCACATATATTAAGATCATATGCTACCAATACCCATTCACCTAGAAATAACTAAAAGTTACATATAGAACATCTAAGTAATGTTCTTTGTAGTATAATTAGAAAGTAACATCATTCTCAATAATAGCCATAATTCTCTTAATCAACCCAAAACTTCTCAATTCACAAGCAGGCCCATCAACACAACCAACACACAAATCAATACAGGTAGGCATAAAGGATGCTACCAAATTGTCCTAATAGTCATTTTCATTCAATTATTATAACACCCCCATTTTTACTACTAAAACATTTTGGTAAAACAAGTGTAATACCCGATCCCAAAATATTTCAAATTGAATTTAAAATTATGTTGATATAAAATAAATGAGTTTTAGTTTTGAAATGGGATTGAAATTCTAATAAAAATGTGAATTCCAGGTGTAACAATCGATTGGTTTACATAACTGATTAACTGGTGTACTAGAAAAATGTATATTTATGTGCTCAACAAACTAATCAATTGGTTTACCCATATTGATAGATTAGTTTGCCTGCAATTTCAGATCCATTCCTGATTTTGATTTGAATTTCTCTCTAATGATTATCAAAAGTTCTTATTTGAGTCCAATTATGCTCATAAGCATGTTTTAGCACTCTGATATTATTTTCACAATAATTACGGTATTTTATGGTTTTAATTAACAAAAATTTTCCAAAAGGCCACTTTTAAAGGTAAGCCTACCTTTTTTTCTTCTCCCTCACCTTTCCCTCTCTCTTCCACCAAATGGGGTTGTGGGATTGACTTTATGTAGCTATCCCTGACTTGATAACCCATTACCATGTCGATATCTTATTACACTCAAACCTCCACCACTCCATCTAGTTAACCCTCACTTTTTGGCTTATCCATACTCAACCTCGCCAATCTCATCCCCCTTTTTTCTTGAGAATATTAACCAGCTTGCTCCTATACTGCTTATTTTCTAATCCATTATCATTTCTCAATTTTGTTCTTAGAATCTTATCCCTTCTCCTAGTGGAAATTTCACAAAGTGTTGAATACCCTTCCATTTTCCTCTCTTCTTCCTTCTACTAAGGAAAACAAATATCCTCTCTAATTTTCTCCTTTGAATTATGCAAGAACTATGTTCCTCTATCTTCTTCTAATATTAGTTTTAGTTCTCTCTTGCTTTCCCTAAGTAAGAAAGAGTTAAGGTTGAAAAAAGTTTAAGATTTTAGCTTCTCATTTAACACCTTATTTTAAAATAAAGGTGGTGTTTGTGTTTGTCTTATTCTTCTTCTGGTTTTCTTAGTTTTTAATGAAGTTTTGGAAGATTATTTGAATGGTTTTTTTACTTTGATTCTCATAAGAATCAAAGTTTTTCTAGATAAGCCATCTACTAAGAGTTTTGTGCTAGAAAATTTTCTTAAAGGTAAGGCATTCTTATCATTAAAATAATTAGGTTTCTATGGTACATTGAGGTTCCATATGTTAGTGCCTATATGAGTACAATCTAATTTTGTTTCATGTTATGAGCATATGGTTTAATTCTACTCAAGTAAATGTTATTGAGATTCTCTAATTCTAAGCATAAAATGGGTTGTTAAGCATGACTTGTTTAAGTGTATTCATTACCATGTATCCATGTGATTCTATGTGTACAACATGTATTTTTATGTGTTTTGACATAGAAGCATACTAGGATTAATATGCTATAGTGTGGTGAAATTTGGTGCTTGTTTTGTAAGTATGGGTTGTGCTTTACTCACACTAGTTAATTTGTTCCTCAAACCCATTGACTAGTTTTGTGAGCAATAGAATGGTTTGGATTTTTGGATTGGTTGGTAGCGAGATCTATCAATTAGTTTGGTAAACTAGTTGACTAGTTTTGATGAATAGTCAATCAAGTGGTTAAACCCATCAACTAGTGTCCTAGTAGACCAAAGCGGTTTGGTCTCTACTTAGACCAGTCGATTGGTTAGACAAAACAAGTTGACTAGTTACTAACACCAGTTGATCGGTTACTTAAACCCATCGATCAATTTTTCTATAGACCAAAATGGGTTGGTCTTTACTTAGACCCATTGACTGGTTGGGTTAATTTAGTCAACTGGTTCATATGAACAATCGACCAGTGAGGCCAACCAGTCGTTTGGTGCTCTAGTTTTGTTTTGGTCTAGGGATTGTATCGACCAATAACCGATTAACTAGTCTGACTGGAAGCTTCCTAATTTATTAGAATTTATTGTATTTCTATTTGGTTTTTTGTGTTTATCCTTCTATGTATTTTCAACATTTTAATTATGATTTCAACCATGATTTGTATAGGTTAATATGAACCACTACGATCGTATATAAGACTTTATTTTTAGTTAAATTTGGTGTTATCTCTAAACACCCATTGGTGGCTTTTATTCCTTGTGGATGAGTTTAGTTTCATCTTTAAATACCCAAATGATGCCTTTAATGCCTTGTAATGTGTTTTTTGTTATCACTTGAAAACACCCAATGTGGTTAAATAATGGATATTAATTGTGATTGGTGTTACCACTTGGAAACAACCACTTTGGTTATGTATGGACTTGTTTTGATTTGTTATATCACTTATACATAACTTAATGGTTTAAGAATTTGTTCGAGCTTTTTTCTCTAGTTATCGGGGTAGCTACCAAGATTTAGTGGGTAGGACACCCTTGGTTTTATATTATTTCACTCAATACCTATTTCCTTCTCTACCGTGTTGCAATTGATAAGGAGTATGCGCATATCTTTGAGGTATAGGATTATACTCTGGTAAGCCAACAAGGCATTGGTATTCAATACAGGTGGGTGAGATATCCCAAAACAAGCCCCCTAGTACTTTGTAACATCCATTGTTTAGATAGGTATGTTATCCTAACTTTTTAACCCTTGAGGTGGGGACATTCTAGGTGTGGTGGGTGAGGTACCCTAATACAAGCCCCCTTAGCATACTTTAACCACGTGTGGCATGTGTGGTTTCCTAATTTTTTTGGCAAGTAAACTCAATGTGTGGTGGGTTTGGTTTCCCCAAAGAAAGCCCCTTCGATGTATCCTATCTCTATGTGATGAATGTGATATCCTATTATGTTTATCTTATGCTGCCATGACCTTTTTTATGGTGGAGAACTGGTGTGACCGAACAAACTATCTTACTAACCGAAATTTATGTGGTCATTAAAGGAATAATTCTAATATGGTTTACATTTTATGCATCACATGTATTATTTTATTTCTATAATTATATAATTTCCATGCAAGCATGTTATGTCATACTTGATTTGTATCATTATAATATCACTATATTGTTATGTGACTTCAATATGTTGCATGAGACTTCTATATTTTACATTGAATGTTTTATCAGTACTTCACCATACTAATATTATACTTGTGTGGTCACTGTGATGATCTATCTTCTAGTATAAGGAAAAAAGAAAATTTTGTAAGGTTTCAACTCTCAGATAGAATATGCCAAGGGTGATGACGTGGGCCAATAGTGAGCTATTGATTAGGGTTAAAGGGTTGTGATTGTGCGTAAGAGTTAAGCAAACCAGTTATTAGTATTTTTCCCACTGTGTGGGGATGTTTTTGTAATCCCGGTTAATTAAACTCTTGGCTTGGATTCATGTATTTGATTTTGTAAAACTATCTAGTTCATTCTATCTATGGCATAGTTCTAATCTTTTTTGTGTTGTATTGTCACATTATTATTATCACCATGTACTCTTTTGGTCCTTATTCTATTTTACCTTGCATCAGGCATGCGTTAGGTGATGATCACACCTCTCTTATGGTTGATGTAACGATAATATTCTCTAATTTTTATTTTTAATTACTTCCACATTGTCTTAAAAAAAATTTCTTGTTCAAAAATTGGGGGTGTTACAACAAGTTACAGAAGCATAAAACACCTAGGAAAAATGGGGTGCTATCATTGTACTTGACATAAGATAAATGTCTGCCACCTACTTCATATCAGATACAAGGTTAAGCCATTCAAACACTAAAAACAAAAAATTGTGAAAAAAAATAGTTTATTTAAACAATTCCAAAATTATTTACACTCGAAGAAGTTTCGATCAAATCATTACAAAATACATGTAAATAAATTACGGGGCTACAAAACATAATTTAGGGGCGATGCCCAAATTAAAACCATGGTTTGCTAACCCCGCCAAAACCTTCTAGATATCCTTGCTCTCGAACCTTGACCCAAGTGAGATAGACCCTTTAATTTTCATCCCCAAATATCTACACATGGTTCTCTACTCATGGGAATGAGAAGGTGACCGAGAAAACAAGTATATCAGTACGTTATGTACTAAGTAAGCCAGATTTCTCCCTTAATGTACACAAGTAGGCTAAATTACAATATATGAATATAAATTATAGTATGCATTGTGATAAGACTGTTAATAAAGGTAGCAGTGTATAAAACATATTATCATATACAATTCCAAAATAATAGAATATATCATGCTTAGTTTCACAACATTTTCACATAAACACTTACATAAGTAATAGCAAAGAGTATCCAAGTAATCATTAGGGTTATTTCTAACTATCCAATTACTTTAGGTTATACCACTCATCTATCCATGTAAGAGACAAGAAAATAACTCAATCCATGTTCCATTCCATAAAAAATTAGTCAAGTGCATATAGTAGCTTTATTCATTTTGGTCACTCATATCATTACTTCCACTACTTAGCCGATCACCGACCATTCATTTGGTTACCATTCATAATTGTCAACTAATATTTACCATCTATATTTTATTCACATCGAGTGATAGTGTGTACTACCCCATGGCCTCACATAACATGGAAGCCTATCTAATAAGAGACATAAAGTTTTAGCTAAATACAATCACTAAGTGGACATAAGTCTAGGCCGGAGCTAATCGCCAAAATAGACATATATCTTGGCCAAAGCTAACCAATATGGACATAAGTCCAGGCTAAAGCCAACTACTTAGGTAACTAAACACTTTATTATTGATACCCCCTAGTACATCATCAGTGTAAGGCACTAGAACCTTTCAAGATCCTACCCAAAGGCAAAGTCTGAAGGCACCAAAAACTCCCAAAGGCATATTAGTCCCTAGTAGCTCATCAAGGATCGACCTGGACCCATACTCAACTCAAATTTCTTTTGGTTTACATGATAAGTGTTTTATTCATAAATGTGGGTGATCATACAAGGTCCATACAAAGAAAGTAAGTCAACTTTTATGTTAATCCATATTAATCATTTTCTTTCCATTTTCTCAACTATGTGGTTTCTCCATTTATGCTTGGCCAATGTTATTCATATCCACCATTATATTTAATCTCAGTTCAATATGAGCTTCATCATTCCTTTCTCATTAACCTCACTTATTATGACTTAAATACCCATTTAGTCCTTTCACTACTCATAGAGTATACCATACTTCATAATCCATTTTATCTTTTAATTGGGTTAATAGTCCATATATTTTATCCTATTAATAACCATGGTATAGTACCATTCATAATCTCAAAGAATAAACGGACCAAAAAGAAGCAAATTAAGCAAACCAATTGAACTAGTGGATCGGTCTAGCCCAACAAGTCAATCGATTTGCGAAGACCATTCAATTGATTTGACCCAACCAGACCATGTTTTCCTCAAATAGACCAATCAATTTGGCAAACCAATTGACTACTCTTTAACAAGTCAATAGGTTTTACAAAACCAGTCAATGGGTTTGAGAAGAGAGAAACAACAAGGTCTTTATAGGCATACTAGTTGATAGGTTGGGCCAACCAGTCAACTGTTCTATGAACCAATTGATTGGTTTGCCCTAATACAACACCAAATCAAAAATATCATGCATATTCTTTCATACAAATCATTTTTAGCCATACTAAAACATGTATCATTATCAACTGACATATTTCCAACCAAATTAACATGCATTGCTCAATATGAGATCATCATAGCCTACTTTTACCCAGTTTCATGCTTTTTACTCAAATTATGTCATTTAAGCATCGAGATCATTATACAGTTATATTTCTTCATGCCAACATGCAGCAATCTGCTATGGTTAACACCAAACATGCAGGAACACTTATTAAACATTTTAGAAGTAAGAATCACTTACTAGATGCAAGAAAAATCCTCTTAAAAATAGAAATTCCAACTATATAAATTCTTAGCTTTGAAAACCTTAAACCAAAATCATTAATTCAGACACTATACAAAAATCTTATCAAATTTCAAAATCTTAAAAATATAAGAGAATAAGAACATACCACTAGAGGCCTAAAAAAGGGAAAGAGTTACACTAGACTACTTGACCTTTTCCCAAAATCTAATTTTACTCTGCTTGAGAATCAAAACAAGAAGGAACTAGAGATAATATCGAAGTATGGAAGGAAGAAAGGGAATGCAAGACTTAGGAAAATTCGATGGCTGAAAGAAAGCTGAAATGTAGAGAGGATTGGGGCTATTTATGGAAAAACAGTCTAAGGGAATTACTAAAGGTTCAAAAATCAACTCAAAACCCTAAATTTGACATTTGAATTAGATCAGAATGGATGAATTTGGTCTAGGATTTGTCGAACCCTTCTCTAGAGCTCATATGGTGTCTCTTGAGAATTCAAGTTAAATAGACCAAAATTAGTATTCAAGAATGGAGTAATAGGAAGTTAGTGTGGAATGAAACTTTCAACTTCTTAGAATCATGCCTAATATTAAAGCTTTTGATCTTAAAATCATGCAGAGGAGAGAAGAGGAAGAAGACAATGCTGAGGTCATTTTTCCCCCTCATATGTCCCAATCGATCTCTAGATCAAATCGAGGTAATGTTTCAGGGTAAATGTATCATAAAAATGGTTAGGAATGTCTTAGGGACAATCTCACATGGGTTGGTAAGGTTCCAATTTAGTGTAACGGATTTTCCACAAAAATCAAGCTCAAAAATGTGACCAGCTTAACAAACTAGTTGATGGGTTTGAGTCTACTAGTCACCTATTCAACCACCAATCGATCGGTTTCCAACAACCAGTCAATGGGATTACTCAAAGAACCTAAATTAGATGAAAAGACAAACTAGTCGATTGTTTCATGGAACTAGTTGATTGGCTTGTTAGTAAAACTCAATAAACCTCATTTTTCAACATGATTTCAAATAAACTTTGTCCTAACCTAAATCATAACATTAAATCAAAATCAAAGGCATAAAATTTGACAAATTTCTCATTCAGCCATTTTTCAAAAAATTATGTAGTATTAAAATTATCAAACATTCCTATTTTTATTTACTCAAGGAGAGATTAACGAACACGGAGACACTAAGGTACCCTAGTCATATTAGCATATAAGGGCAGCATAATATCCTACCAACTCTCAACCTAGGGATATAAAGGTACCTTGGTTTCACTGGTACACAAAGGTATATAGTATCTTACTAACAAAGACACCTAATCCATAAGTATACATACACCCTACTAAGGTCTGTAGAGCTAAATAGAATAAGATATAGGGCATGGATGGAGTACTGAGGTACACCGGTCAAATCTATAAATAATCATGTGCTGAATCACATCCTTAGGGTAGTGACCCCTAAAGAGCTACCATTTCCAATCTCAATATCTTTCGCTTTAAATATTATTATTTTATGAGGGTGACCATAAAAAGCATGTATTAATCACATATAATTAGTTCTGTATATTAAACCATTTTTATTCATTTCTAATATTATACGGTAACCAAAATCAATATCATTATCAATGTCAACATAAGAAGTTTTCTAAGGCTATCCTAGGCCCAAATGCTCAAGCTTAGGCACTTTAAGTCAAAATAACCAAAATACTCCTGAGGCTTAAGCTGCCACTTTACCCTCTATTCCCATTACAAATTCTATTGTATTTTATCATCTTGCCATAAAAAAGACAACACACCATAATTAAATTATTGATCATTTAATTAAGTTACCCGACACAACAAATAACCATTATGCTCTTATACACCAATATACACATAAAACCTAACATGTGCTTAAGTAGATTATATCAGTTCATTCATTATTATGTGAACTCAAGGTACTAAAGTAATGAATAATTAGCTCATGATTTTATCAGCATTAGGTTTAGGGATCCCACTATTCTTAATTGATGGAAGGTAAATAAGTACAACATTAAAGGTAGGATGCTCCGGACTACAATTCTTACCAATGGAACAGTATACAAGGTAGAACCCCAAGACAGAATACTCCTAGTCACTATTCTCACTGGTAGATTGGTAATCAAAGCACAGCATATCCTAACCCACTTAGTGTTCCACTGTAAGTAATTAGTATCTTACCTAAAATTTATTATCATCTAATGGTTAATTTACTTGAGTTTGGGACCCCACTATTTTCACTGTTGGAACAGTACAAGGTACAACTTCCAAGGTGTGACACTTCTAGCCACTATTCTCATGGGTGGATTGGCAAGTACAACTAGGTTGGACTCAAGTGATATTCCATTATAAGTAATTAGTGTACTATTTGTGTTTTATTCATTTTAATTTCATCATAAAGTCACTAACTCATCTACTATCCCGAAACAACCTACTTGCCGTTAGAAACCCTAATTTCCCAACTTTGGTACACCCTTACCTCCAATGTCCCTTTTGAGTTGCCAATTTATCCAACAAACCCTAACATGTCATACTTATCATCAAATAATACTTATCATGAATGTTTATTAGGGTAATCATTATAGTACATGCAAAATTACCAACATGCTCCTAGACCATGTAATATATATAATCATGCTAAAAAAAGGTGATATTGAGACAACAAACCCCTATTATCATATTTAACATCAAATGACACTTAGCATGTATATTTATTAGATCAATCACCATAGTACGTTCAAAATTACTAAAATGCCCCAAGATCATATTATATTGATATTCATGCTAAAACTTGTATTTCTAATACCACAAAACCCCAATTTCATACTCCACATCAATTAACACTTATCAAGCATGTTTATTAGAATAATCACCATTGTATATTCGAAAATACAAAAATTCTTGTAGACTATATAAAATTGATATTTATGCTCAAACATATGTTTCTAAGACCACAAACCCCTATTCTCATTCTCAATATCGCATAGCACTTATCATGAATATTTATTAGATCAACCACCATAGTACATTAAAAATTACCAAAATACCCTAGATCATATAATATTGATATTCATGCTAAAATGTGTTTCTAAGACATTAAGCCCCTATCTCTATTCTTAGCAATATTTATAACATATTAGGCATCCCAATTAGTGTTAAATATCATGATATGTCTAAATAACCAAATTGCCACTAGGGTTTATGGTAGTAACAATTTTGCTACAAGTGTGTATATACATACTGAACCTAACATTTTTGCATGTACATAACATACAACATCACTTCCCAACATTAGACATTTTATAAAGGATGACATGTATTCTTTTTTCATTTTTTAAGATAACATTAATAATTATATAAATATTTGTAACAAGTCATATCCAACACAAATCACATGTAAAAATCCTAATGTGCTAACATAGAACATTTTCGTAGAGTATAAAGGTTACGTGATTTATAGCAAAAGAAAAATTTACCGGTAATTGACTAAAAATGATTAGGCTCTATTAATAAAATTTTTGTACCTAAAAATAATATCATAAATAGCATATTAATATTTGATAAATGAAATAATAATGTTTATTTAAAATATTTATTAAATATAAAAATATAAACTACCCTTATACATCAAATATTCCCAAATTCAATTAAAATACAAAGCTCAACTCATGTTATATGTGTAGTGTGAGTCATGCATGCAAAAGTGAGAGGGAATGGTTTGGCTAAGGGTGTGGAGGTGATGTTGGGAGGTGTTGGTTTGGCCACTAGGTGAAGGAAGTGGGAGTAGAGATGGAAAGTGGTTGTAGTGTGTAATGTATGTGGTTTAAAGGTGCCAACATTGATAGTAGCGCAAGCTACAATGAGAGGTGGTGCAGAGACAGTGAAAGGAGGAGAAAAAAGGAATAAGAAGAGGATAGAGGGAAGGTATGGTTAATTTGGCTATGGGTGAAGGTATGGTAGGCAGTTAAGAGGTTTTGCGGTGGTGGGGGATAAGGAGTGGAGATGGGTTGTTGAGTATGAGTGGTGGAAGAAAAGTGAGATGTTGAAGGGAGGAGAAGGGGTAGGGTTGCAAAGAGAGGATAGGGGTGTCTGCTTGGGGTTGCACAATGAGGATATAGGATGGAGGAGGTGGCATTTGAAAACTATATTGTTGTCCTGGATACTACAAGGAGGGTGAATCGTGGCAGGGGTACAGATCAAGAGGAACTACCCTATGGAAAAAGAAAGGGAGATAGGGTGGAAGAGGAATAGAAAAAAAGAGGAAAGCGAGGAAAAGGGATGGTACTGAATAATGGATGTTGGGATGGTGGTGGATGTGATGGGGTTTGTAGATGAATGTGCTAAAGAAAAATAAAGGTAGGGAGGAAGAGGAGGAGGAGGAGGAGGAGATAAGAGAGGAAGTTCAGGGGAGAGAGTAGAACACAAAGGAGAATAGAAGGAAAAGGAGGAGGAGAAGGAGGAAGCGGAAGGAGGAGGAGGAGCGAAAGAAGAAGAGGAAGAGAAGAAGAAGAAGAGGAGGAGGAGGAGGAGGAAGAGGAAGAAAAAGATGAGGATGAATATGAAGATGAAGAAAAATACAAAGAAGAGGTAGAAGGAGGAGGAGAAGGAGTAGTAATAAGAGGAGGAGGAAGAGGAAGAGGAAGAGGAGGAAGAAGAATATGACGAGTAAGAAGAAGAAGAGGTTGTTTGTTATATGCATGAAAAAATGTCATAGTCCTTCATGTTGGAAAAAAATTGGAGAGATGCTTGTGTTGGGACCTAAAATGAACAAGGAGAGGACAAGGCACATCTAATTGATTCAAGACCAAATGAGAGCAACCCAGGACTGATAGAAGAGCTACGTAAATTTAAGAAGATAAACTGATGGTTATGAGGTGGATAACATAGTCCTATTAAGAGTCTCTTCCATCGTGGGAGTTATGAGGTACGGTAGGAAGTGTAAGCTTAGTCCAAGGTACATTAAACTTTATGAGATTTTGGACCATCTTGATGAAGTTACCTCTCGCTTAGCTTTACCAATGGACTTTTTTTGTGTGTACAATTTCTTTCACATATCATAGTTAGGGAAGTACATAGCAGATCCTTTTCCCATTATTCAACTAGAGTTGTTAGAACTCAATGAGTCCTTAACTTATGAGGAGTGAACAGGGAGCTTTCTAGATACAAAGTTAAGAGAGATGTGTACAAAGATTGTCTAATTGGTAAAGGTTCTTTGGTCATGACATGGTACCGAAGAGGCTACTTGGGACGTCAAGGAGGAAATTCAAGCCAAGTACCCAGAGTTATTTCCTTAGCTTGCTACCTTAGTGTAATCCTTTTTCTTTGAGTGGTTAGTAACCCTTTTCCTGGATGTATTGATTGATGTGTGCTTATGATGTGTTAAATAATATGATTGGAATATTTATAAGCTTCAAGGATGTAGTCTCTTTAATAGGGTAGTGATGTAATACCACACTATGATTCCTATTGATTGGTTGGCTATAAATAGCCCTAATCATCCCTTTTATTCACTTTTCTTTCAACCATCAAAAATACCTACCCTTCTAGTACTCACCTTCTCCCTCTACACTTTGAACGTTATAGTTAAATTCCTTTCCCTCTTCAAATCCTTTATCTAGTTCCCTCTTATTTTAATCATTAATCAAGAAAGAGTTTGATTTGGGAATAGGATTGAGTGATTTTGCTAAGTATTCTTTATTTGTTTCTTTGGGTGTGATTTTAAAAGCTGATGTTTTCACAATTTGAGATTTCTAGTTTAAGAAAGTTTTGCTTACATCAAGCAAGTTATTCTTGCTTCTAAAATGATTTATGAGTAATCATGCATGATGTTGAACTCTTTAGGTTGATATTATATATTGGTATGAATGTATATAGCTTACATAACAGATTTGTATGTTAGATGGGGCATTTTAAGTGAAAAGCATAAATCTTGAGAAAATATGGATTGCGATGATTAATACTAAGATGTATAATTTAAATATTAAAAATGTGTTGTATGATGTTTAAACATGTTTCAATATGGTATGATAAATATGTACAAGCATGATCTACATGGAAATGATTATTTGTTGTTATTGTAGGACAAACTAGTCGACTAGTTAGATATAACCGATCGACTTGTTCCTAGAACAATTGACTAATTAACCTAACCCATCAAGTGGTAAGCCTGTAGAGACCTTAGTCATGATATCTTCTTTAACCTATGGATTGGTTGGGCAGAACCAACCAATTGTGTGAACAATTAACTAGTTTTCCCAAACTGATTGACCTATTTGAGGAAAAGGAGGGTTTGATCGAGTCAAACAGGTTGACTAGATGGCCTAAACCAATCAAATGATTGGTGCAACTGATTGACCGATTGGGCCAAGCTGATCAACTAATTCTATAGTTTTGTATGACTTAGTTCCTTTCGGTTTGGTTTTACTTTGAGGTTATGCATGGGATTGTCCTATGATTATTTAAAGGATAAAATATAGAATTTAGCATGTATTAATGACCTAATGAATAGATTAAATGGATCATGATTTATGACATTTTCAATTAGTATTATAAAGGCTGATGAGTGTACCACTTAAGAAACATGGTGGTCTTTGGGAATAGAGTAGTGTAGCACAGTATGTGGTTGGATAAAATAATATGATGAGCATGAATAATATTAGAAAATGATAAATGGAAAGGCCACACATGAATGGGAAATGGAAATGAGTAATATGGAAGAAACATGTGAATGTCTTGATTACTCTTTGTATGGGCCTTATGTAATCTCTTAAAGTCATGAATAATGTACTAATCACATAAAGTGAAAGACAATCCAGTTGTGTATATGTAACATCCCTAAAATTCACTACTGAAAATTTTCATTTTAGTAAAGATTTTCACATAAGCAAGTAAATCAAAACTTGTGAATTTCGGGGATATTACCACCATGATTAGTACAGGCCCAACCCCTAGCATGTCTCGTACTAACCACAAGTCCAAAAATAATTAACAACCCCTCATAATTCAAAATCAAAGTAAGGCTTCATAAAAGCATTGAACTATTTATAAGACAGAAATCAGAGTATGCAAAAAGGGTTTACAATTCAGAGGTACATATGTAAAATTCCTTTCTTAGGGTTAGTTTTATTGAGCTCGAGATCTCCCACTATTATAGCTGGTGGATCAATCATATATAGGATAGAATGCACTTGATCATTATCATATGCCGGTAGATCGATCTTCCTGGTAACTCGGCACCTGGCCACTATTATGCTGACTCATTGGTCTAGGCCCGGCTCAATAATCTTACACTTTAAATAATTAGTGTCTTACTGTGTCTTATTCAACAAGTTTCACCATATACATGCATGACCAACTCCATCCACATGTACCTCCTAAGAGGGCTCGTCCCATATCTTGAGACTTCTACACCTCCTAACACACCCCAACATCCTTTCCTCACTCCACTTATTCACACTGGAAGCCTAACTCCTAACTGTATGAGTCAAGGCCCATTACCCTAGGATTCTAAGTCCACTCACTGCCTTACCCTAGGGTTTTCTCCAAAAATCCAAAATTGGGCCTATGTGGCCCATCCTTCTCTGCCTCACACAACCAAGGTTGTTTTAACACCCTCCCACACATCACATCCCATAGATTCAACCCTCATCATTTCACTTTACTCCCCCAAATACACATGTGACCACAAAACCCTAGGTGGCCACACCAAACCCTAGCATTCGTCTTTCCATATGTCGCCCCTCCATTTCTCACTTTCCACTCTTTCTTTCCCATGACACCCATACTCACCCTACACATAACATTCCTCCACCCTCATCTCATAATCCACTAACACTCAATTATTTTTACTTTCACCACCATCTCAAATTATAGTTTTCCTCCCAAACCCTAGCTCGGTCTCTTGTGCACCTTTATACTAACCCACATATTATTTTTCAACCAAAGCCTCCAATTATCTAAATAACTCTTCCTTTACCTTACTTGCATCCCAAGGAAACTTTTCACATGTAATGTTCATCCCAATGCAGACACCATCCACCCCATACAAACCCTCGAAGTTTTCATGCAAACCCTATAATTCCTATGCAAATCCTTAATTATCCCATGCAAACCCTAGAATCTCCTATACAAAGTTTACCCACTCTTTTATTTTATTCATAGGCATCCCTTACTTTCCCTTTCATGGATCATGAGATATTTAGGTCAATCCTATATCCCTTAGTCAACTTACTTCTCTTTGGTCAACTCACTTCCCTATTTTCCTTTTTCATCGTCTCATCCCATATCATTACATTAATATCCCAGCATGCATGTCCTAAAGGGTCACATTACATATTATCATAATCACAACATATACACATTATACACATGCCATAAGAAAACACATGAGGATGCCTCAACTCTAAGTTGCGCTACACATAAAATAGTTATACTGATAATCATGAGATACACAATCATAATATGGTACATGGCATACAAAGCATACGACACATAACACACATAGGGCCTTAGCTACATCCTTACATAACACGACACCGATCTTAGAGCACGCTCCTATGCCTCCTTAGGGTTTTGATTGGGCTCACCTATAAGAGGAAAAAACTAAGGATTAATTTTCCCCTACTAAAAATTCTTCTAATAATAGCACTAATACTAGTTATAGCAAAAATAGTGATATTAGTAATAATAATAATACTAATGCACATAGTAATGGAAACCCTAGTATTATTAAGCTTAAGGCTAATAATAGGATTAGTTAAAGCAATGATATAATAAGAGTAATATTAATAAAATAATAACATTGCTAAGGATAATAGTAATAATAATAATATTCAAAATAATGATAATATAAGGGTTTGAATATTTTTACAATAATTATAATAGTAATACTATGCCCAAGTTAGCATTAATAATGATGATGATGATGATGATGATGATGATGATGATGATGATGATGATGATGATGATGATGATGATGATGATGATGATGATGATGATGATGATGATAAGAACAAAAACGATATTAATGATAATAAAAAAATGGTAATCAAGAGAATAATAATAGTAATAATAAGAATAATAATAATAATAATAATATTGATAAGTTTTGACCATTAATAATAGTAGTAGTATTAATATTTTTTGAAGCTGTATTTAATAATACTAATGATAAAAATAATAATAATGATATAATAACAATAATAATAACCACATTAATAATAATAATAATAATAATAATAATAAGGATAATATCATAATACAAATAAAAGAGATAATGATATCACAACTAGGGTTTTAAGGGTTACGATACTACCAAGGGTTGATGGTGATCGGCGGCACCAGTGGCACAAAAAGAGGAAAAAAGGTAGAAATTTGGATATTTAAGGGTAGGAGAGGAGGAATGAGAGGGGGATTTGAGGTAGTGGAGGATGCCTAGGTGGAGAGGGTTGGAGTGGTGGTGGTGGTGTAGCCAAAGGTGGCAGCGCAGGCAGTGGTGGTGCGGTGGGTGAGAGTGGTAGAGAGGGAGGAAGGGAGGAGGAGAGGGAGGTAGTGGAAAAGGAAGGTAGGAAAAGGTGTGCTGCTAATTTTGGAGGGTATAAGGGATAGTGGTTGCGGTGGAAGTGGCGGCAGACAGCGGTACAAAGGGCGGCTATGGCTAGGTTAAGGTTGGTCGAATGACTAACTTTGCACAGCCAAGGTTGCTTGTACAAGGAATATTGAGGGTGATGAGGGGTGTAAGTCAGTGGAGGGTGGTCTAGGGAGTAGTTTGGGCGGCGACACACAAGAGGTGTAGATTTTTGGGTTGAGAGAAAAAGATTAAATGGGGGTGGATGAAGGGTATTTATAGGCCATAGATGTGGGGGAATAATAGTGGGGGAAGAGGGAAGGTCGGTAGCAAGCATGCACCTTAGGGGCCAGAGGCCCAATAGCTGGAGTAGTCCTACCATTTGTGTAGGTCTGACAAATTAGGAAGGAAAAAAAAGAATGGGCAGAGGTACATGTGTGAGGAGAGAAAGAGGTCATGATTGGGTGGAGGAGAGAGATAGAGAGATAGGGAAGGGGATAGGGGCAATAGGTCAGCATACGGGGGCGTAGAGGCCTCATGCCTATGGCAGGAAATGGAGGGTCCAAGCATCGGGGAGAGAGAGGGTCAGGGGAGAATGGAAAGAAAGAATGGGGGTGTGGGTGGACCGATCGGTTCAGGGTAAGAGAAAGAAAGAAAACGAGGGGGGCCAGATTAGGTTCTATAGGGAGAAGAAAGAGAGGTAGCCTTAGGTCATGTGGGAGGAAAGGATAGGGGAGAGGGTTTGGGCCAAAGGGGTGGGCTGGCTTAGGTTAGGGAAGGGAAAGGGAAGAAAGAAAAAAAGAAAGGAGAGGAAGGAAAGAAAAGAAAAGAAAAATGAGGGGAAAAGAAAAAATAGGTGAGTTGGGGGTATTTAAAATATTTGGTATTTTGGGGTATTTAAAAGTAATATTATTTTAATAAAATATTAATTAAATTCTCTTTAATTTAAGAATTTTGAGAGATTTTTTTCTAAATTCCATTTTAATTAGCAAAACACACTAAGTTCTTCCAATTAAATTTTTTATAAATCCTCTTGATTTTGCCTTAATAAAATAATTTATTTAATTAATTTTCCTAATAAATCCTTAATTTGTTATAATTCTATAAATTATGGTTTTGGGGTATTTCATCACTACCCCCTTAAAGACAGACTTCAGCCCCGAAGTCACTTGCTAGTTCCTAGGGTTAAGGCCAAGAAGTTCTAAGCAGATAAGGCAAAACTATCGCTAACAATTATATAACTATACAACTATACCACTACCCCCTGAAAGAAAAAAAGGGGGTCTTCTAAGGGTGTATGTACCTATAGCGGAAAGTTCCAGGTACACCTCGTGCATGCCTTTCTCTACTTCCCAGGTAGCTTCGTTAGTTCCATGCCGGCTCTAGAGGATCTTGACAAGGGGCACTGCACTCGTGAAGGTCTTTTGTAGCTTGGTATCGAGGATTTGTACAAGTCGCTCTTCGTAGGTCAAAGAGTCATCCAGCCCTATCTCGTATAGTCGGATCATGTGAGAGGGGTCGGCGATGTACTTTCTCAAGTGTAAAATGTGGAACACATTTTGAACTCGTCCCAATTTTAGAGGAAGAGCCAACCGGTAAGCAACCTCTCCCACACGCTCTAGGATCTCATAGGGGCCAATGCATCTCGGGCTCAGCTTGCCCTTTCTGCCAAACCTTTGCATGCCCTTTGTGGGGGAAATTCTCAACAATACCTTATCCTTAGGCTCAAAAATACTATCCCAACGTCTCTGATCAACATAACTCTTCTATCTACTTTAGGATGCTCTCATTCGGTCTTGGATCTGATGGAGTTGTCTGGTCACCTTTCCAATCATCAGGCCCCAAAACCACTATCTTGCTAATATCACTCAGGCACAAAGGAATCTTACATTTCTGTCAGTACAAAGCCTCCAAGGGAGCCACCCATATACTAGCATTATAGTTGTTGTTGTATGAAAACTCTATCGAATGGAGGCAGTCCTCCCAACAACCTTGGAAATCCGGCACACTGGCTCTCAACATATCATTTAGAGTCTATATGGTCCGCTTTGTCTGTCCATCTATGGCAGGGTGGAAAGTTTTTCTCATCTTCAACTTTGTCCCCAAGACTTCCTATAGCTTTCCCCAGAAATGAGAGAGAAACCTCGAATCCCTATCTGATATAATATCCTCTGGAACCCTGTGATGGCTGACCAAGAACTTTATGTAGGAATTCGCTAATTGATCCATACTCCACGTTGACTTTATGGGAATAAACACGGCCAACTTAGTCAATCTATACACAACAACCTATATGGTGTCACATCCACTCCACATCCTTACCAAACTACTGGCAAAGTCCATAGAGATAGAGTCATATTTCCATCTTGGTCCTTCCGAGGGCTGAAGTAGCCCTACCGGTCTCCGATGCTCAATCTTGACCTTTTAACACACTAGACAATGGGACAAACTTAGCCACTTCTCACTTCATACGGGGCCACTAATACACCTTTTAGAGGTCTTTATATAGCTTGGATCCTCCTAGGTGGACTTAATAAGGGGTCTGATTCCCCTCTTCCATAATGTGACTCTTCAATTCTAGAAAACTCTATGGTACACACGAGTGACTCTTGAATTGAAGGTTACCATCCTCATGAATTCTGAACCCTTTTGCTTGGCCTTCTTGCATCTTCCATCGGATCCTCTCTAGTTTGACATCTCTAATTTGGATGGCTTGGATCTCCTCAAATATGGTGGGAGTGAGTGTCAGGGAACTCATGCGGGCCTTAAGGTCTCCTTGCTGAATCAGTTCAATCTCCAATCCTGATAACTCCCCTATCATCCGGTTAACAACCAAACAGAATAGTGCAGAATGCGAGGTATTCCTCCTCAGGGCATCTGCAACTACCTTGGCCTTACCCTCATGGTAGGTCAACTCGCTGTCATAATCTTTGACAAGTTATAACCATCTCCTCTGCCTCAAATTGAGTTCCTTCTAAGTAAAGATGTACTTGAGGCTCTTATGATCTATAAAGAATCTTCACTTCACCCCATACAAGTAATGCCTCCAAATATTTAAGGCGAATACCATTGCAACTAACTCTAGGTCATGAGTAGGATAATTCTATTCATGTTGTTTCAACTGTCGGGAGGCCTATGCAACTATTCTACTCTTCTACATCAACAAACATCCAAAAAGGAGAACTTATTGGTTGTGGATGTAAAGAATATCTTACACTTGAACCACTCTAAATTGTGTATAAATTTTTTATTCTATCATCTCCATTCCATAAAATCCTATTCATCCCCTTTAAGGTATTTTCAATAAGATTTAAGGCATCAATTACATTGCATTAAAATGTTGATATATTTTATCATTTACATATTCAACTTTGATAAAGTTTTGAATTAGTATAAAATTGTTTTAATCTAGCCATACATATGGTGTTTGTTAGGCAGTACACTTATTTTATGTTATGTGTAGTAGTAATTCCATCACTTCATGATTTAAAAAACAATTCTTTTAAGAAAAATAAAAATTAGCAGTAAAAATAAGCATGCTACAAAGAAGCATCAAATGTTTTCGAGGATTTTGTGATAAAATTCTTACAAAGTGTCACAATAGTTGGTTTTTAGGACTTAACTATTAGTTTTCCTTTGATAGGAAGGTTTTGTACTTGTTTGCAATTTTACAACATACATAACACACCCCATTAAAGGTATGACCCTACCTAGAGGCTGTAACACCACCAAAATTCACTATTTCTTTTCAAAAAAGCGGAAGAATTTAAAATTTAAAAACCTGTGAATTATGGGGATGTTACTGCCACACTTAGTACCAAACCGGTTCTCTCTGACCATTTCAATACCAAGTGCTAAGGCTAAGAAAAGTTTAATATTAAAATTAAATCAAGATTTTATGAAAGAACTAGAAAGATCATAATATCAAAGATTTGAGTACGCGTAAAAGTTTATAATCAATGATAAGATAGAAATCAGAGTGCGAAATTAAAATTCCTCAGAGGGAATAATCATACAATCAATAAAAAGTTTAATTGAAATACTTAATACAAGGTAATAAATCATAACAGGATAAATATGGTACAAAAGAAATACAGAAGGGATAAATTGCGTAAAGAGTAAATACGTCCACGACACTCTCAAACTTTGAGCCAACCACAAGCTCAACACTCAGCTCCACCTACATAAATTTAGAAGGGCCTACTACTTGTGGGAATGAGTAGCACCCATGAAAAGGGTGATCAGTACACTACATACTGAGTAAGGTAACCATGCACTAAGGCCAACATATAAAATCACATAAATAATACAGAAGAAATAAAGAAGTATATAGTCCAACATGATAACGTAATATCGAACAATCATCCGAGTAGGTACATAAAGGCCCATTTATAGTCCAGATTATTTACTTAATTAATCTCTTATTGAAGATCTTTTCACACCATGCTCTTTATCAAGTCCATATGAGTACAGGAACCCCACTATTTTAGCCAATGGATAAGTCTCCAAGGTATTTTGGCTCCTGGCCACTATTCTAGCTGGTGGATCGGTCACTTAAGGTATATGCCCTACCACTATTCTATGCCACTGGATCGGTCTAGCCCCTTTTCTCGCACAGTGTTCCACTGTAAGTAATTAGTGTCTTTCCCATATCTTAGCAAAATGTAAGGTTTGGTTTATTGAGCTCGGGATCCCCCACTATTTTATCCAATGGATTGGTCACTAGGGTAACATACCCTACCACTATTATATGCCGGTGGATCGGTCTACAAGATACCACAGTACCTAGCCACTATTATACCCGTAGATCGATCTGAGCCCGACTTAATACTCTTCCACTTTACATGATTAATGTCTTAAGTATCTCATTCAGAAATTTTTCACCCTAGACATGCATGAATAACTCCCTTTACATTTATCCTCCAACTGACCCGTATCATACCATGAGAACCTTGTGCCTCCTAACTTGTCTGACAACCTTTCCTCTATACTCAAACTCACACTAGAACTCCAACACCAAAATATGTGAGCCAATGCCCACTACTACACACCTCTAAGTCCACTTACTTCCTTACTCTAGTTTTTCCCTAGAAAACCTAATTTAGGCCTAAGTGGCCCATCCTACTCCCCCTCACTCAATCCAAATCATTTTAACACTTCACACATCACAATTTATAAGTTCCACCCTCATAATTACCCTTTAATCATCAAATATACATGATACCACCAAAACCCTAAGCAGCCACACCAAACCCTGAGTGTCCACACAAACCCTAGCTCGGTCTCCTACGTACCCTTATATTACTTCATATACTATTTTTCATCCAAAGTGTTCAAACACCCAAACAACACTTACATTACCTTCCTCACATCTCAAATCAACATTCCATACATAAATTTCACTCCCATGCAGACTTTATACATCCGATGGAACCATTCAAAATTTTCATGCGAAACGCAAAAACTCCCATGTGAAACCCCAGGTTCAACCATGAAAACCCTAGATCCATCCATGCAAAATCCTAGATTCCACCATACAAAACCCTAGATTCAATCCATAAAAAACAATAAATTCAATCTATATAAAACCCTAGATTAGATCCTTTCATGCAACACCATAGAATCTACCATGCAAAACCGTAAGTCCATCTATACAAAACCCTAGTTTAGATTCTCTCATGCAACACCATAGATTAAATTCTCCCATACAAAACTATAAATTAGATCCTCTCATGTTACAACATAGATTAGATCATCCCATACAAAACCATAAATTAGATTCTCCCATACAAAACCATAAATTAGATTCTCCCATATAAAACTATAGATTAAATTCCCTCACACAAAACCATGTAGAACCATAAATTAGATTCTCCTATACAAACCCATAAATTAGACTCTCCCATGCACAACCATAGATTCTCCCACTCTTTTATTTTATTTAAAATCTCCATTTTATTCTTCCACTCATAGATCATTAAAATACTTAGGTCAACTCACATCCCTTGGTTAACTTACTCTTCTTTTGTCAACTTACTCCTCTTGGTCAACTTCTTTCCCATTTTCCATTTTCAACCTTTTTCCCACACAATAACTCTTTTATACATCCTCAGATGTATGTCTAAAGGGTCACAAACCAATCATCACATACCACAATATTTCATCACATATACATAATACATATGTCATATAACAACACAAGAGCATGCTTGAACTCCACGTCATACTACATACGAAATAATTACAATAATAAACATAGGATGCATAATATACAAAGCATATAATGCACATCAACACACAATAGGCCCTAGTAATACCCTTACCTAAAATAACACTGGTCTTGGAGTACGCTCCTACACCTCGTTAGGGCTTTGATTGGTCTCACCTATATGAGGAAAAAACTACAATTAGATTCCCTCTTACCAAAAATACTATTAAATACTAACTTATTTTAAGACTAGGCTTTTGATAAAATAATAAAATATTATTAATAATAACCATTAACTAATTACTAAATTTGGCTAAACATATAAGAATTAATAGTGATATTATAAAAATTGATAATATAAGGTTGAAGACCTTATCCTAATAATAATAAAAATAATGATACCAAAATAATAGTAGAAAAGATACTAAAAATAATATCAATGTTAATATTAATAAGAATAATAATGACAGTAACAATAATAATAAAAAAGGCATTACTCAAAAACATAGTGAAATAAGGGCTTCGGCCCTTTTACCGAAATAATACTAATAATAACATTAGCAAAATAAATAAAAAAAATTAGTAATAATAATAATGAAATAGTAATAATAATAATGATAATAAAAATCATATTAATATTACAAAATTAATATGTATTATAATGGTAATAATAATAATGACAATAATTGAAGATAAAATTAAGTAGGGTCTCGACCCTACATTGAAAAATAATAAACTTATTAAATAATAATAATAATAATAATAATAATAATAATAATAATAATAAATGCTAATGATAAAATTATTAATAATACTAATAATAATAAGACTGGATATTTATAAGACCACTACTACGATTCAAAATATGTACAATAGGGTTTTAGCCCTATATAGAATAATAATACTAAAAATAAAAATAATAATAATAATTATTATTATTATTATTATTATAGAAAAACTATTAGTAAAATATTTTTAATAATAATAATAATAAAATTGAAATGAAAAAAATATAATAGGGCTTTGGCCCTCAATAGAAATAATAATAAAATCATTAATAATAATAATAATAATAGTAATAACAATAATAATAGAAATAATAATAATAATAATATATTTTGAATAAATGAAATAAAATAGATTAAGGCTTGTAAAGATAGGGTAAAATGGTTGAGAGGGTCTAGGGTTCAACCTTAGGTTGGTGGTGACAGGCGGCATTGGCGGCGGCAGTGGTTGAAAAAGAGAAGAAATGAGGAAAGTTGAGGGCTGGGAAAAAGAGAAGAAGAAATAGGGTTGAAGTAAGGGTGATTATGGTTGCCCAGAAGGAGAGGAACAGAATAAGGGCGGTGGCGCAGCCAAAGGTGGTGGCGCACGACAGTAGTGGTGGTGGCTGAATAGGGAAGAAGAAGAGAAAGAGAGGAGGAGAGGGAGGAAGAGGAAAAGAAAGGTAGGGGAGATAGGGGAGGGTCTGCAATATAGTCTGGGAGGTGAACGAGGTAGTGGAAGCGATGGTAGTAGTGGCAGACGGCTGCACGAAAGGTGGCAGAGGCAAAGAATGGGTTAGTCGAGGGGGCTACTTCGCACAGCCGGGGTGGCTTGTGTAGGAAGAATCGAAGGATATAGGAGGCGTATGTAATTAGAGGACGGTGCAAGGATGATTTTGGTAGGCAGAGAGGGGGCGAAGTTGGCCAAAGGCTACGAAAATGGCATCTGAAGTGGTGGTGGCAACAAGGTCAGAAAAAGTTGGGTTACGGGGGAAAACTCAATTTCAGACTGGATAGGGGGTATTTATAGAAATAAAAGGGTAGCTTAGGCTAAAGGGAAGAACAAGGGGATCATGCAAGTCGGTTAGGTGCACCTGCGGCGACGGTTGCCAACGGAAATCAAGAAGACGTGGCAGGGCATGGCTAGTTGGGAAACGTGTGCGAGAAAATGGGAGATGTGGCTGGGTCAAAATGGTCGGTGGGTAAGCAGGGAAGAGGGAGAAGCGAAATGGTCTGTCAACAGGGAAAGATCAACGGTGAAAAAACAGGGAGTTAGGGCGGCGGAGCTACAGGTAGTTGGCGACGGGGGAAGGAGGAAGGAAGAAGAAGAAAGAGGTGGCGGTTGGACCGGCGGTCTAGGAGGAAAAGAAGAAAAAGAAAGGAAGACGGACCAGGCGGTGAAGGGAGACCTTTTAAAACAAAACACGAAGTTTTGTTTTGGGCCATGTTGAAGAAACAAAAAGAAGGAGACAGGCCACGGTAGGAGGAGAAGGAAGAAAAAAGGGAATGGGTCGCGGGAAGGAGAGACCAGCCCGCGCCAAAGAAGAAAGGAAGGAAAAGAGGACTAGGCCACAGGTTGGTCTAGGTCGGGGGAGGGTAAGGAAGAAAAGGAAAAAGGAAAAAGGGGGGAAATAAAAAAATAAGGGTTGGGTTAATTAAATTAATTAGGATATGTGGGATATTTAAAAATAAGGATATTTAAATAAAATAATATTTAAATCCCTTTTTAGGAAAATTTTGGATTTTTGAAATATTTTTCATAAATTTCATTTGAATTAACAAATCGCTCTAATTTTCTCCAATTAAATTAATTATAAAATTCCTATTAACTTGACCCTATTTTCTCCTTCTTATTTAAAATAAAATAATTTATTTAATTAATTTCCAAAATAAAATTATTTAATTGTTTTCCAAAATAAAATATTTAATTAGCTAAAACACCAAAATTTCTCTTAATTAGGATACTTATAAATTTCTTCTTGATTTTCCCTAACTAATTACCTTTTATTTTAATCAAAATAAGTTTTCTAATAAAACCTTATTTAACTATAATTCTTAAAATTAGAATTTTCGCGGCATTTCCAAGACACTTCAAATCATCACCTTCTTCATGCTTTTGTATCTCCGTGCTAAGTAGATTAAATATAAGTTATAAGTTAATAGCAATCTTATAGACTCTAGAGTAGTCATTAAACTCTGAAGAGTTTCATACTCTTCCAGTTTGAATATCCTTGTGTTTAATTTGATGAATTTTACAAAGTACAATATATAAACCTAAATTTTAGGGCTGAATATTTTAATTTTTAAAATATTGTAGGAGTTTAATAAAATAAAACTAGGGGATGTCACCACCACATCAATCATGGGAGAGATGTAATCATCACCTAACACATATTTGATGCAAAGCAAAAGAGGGACAAATGAACAATAGATGATTATGCTAACAAGATAACAATGATAATGAAGATGAGAATAATATAAAAGGAAGAGATATACAAAATCCAAATATAGCAACCAAAGCAAATGGGTAAAAAATTCTAACCAAGTTAAACTAACTCTTAATGAAACAAAAAATGTAAATCTCGATCCCTAAGAAATGACCAAGTACTATCCCACATCATCATCATTGGTATGCTCCAACAAAGAATCATACCCCTAATAATCATTCTATGCTCACAAGAATAGGAGTTAGCTTATTATAGTGACCACACAAATATAGTATCAATAGAGAAATATTGGTAAAATAAACAACCTAGAACATGATAAGGGCTCATAATGTAGATTGACATCATCTAATAATATTGTATGCGGTGAGCTTAGAAAATATAACACATAAGATCATGGTTAACATATTTGACATAGCAAAATATTTAAAGCACACATAAGCACTCATCCATAAATCCCTTTGGACAAGCCATTTTCAAATAACATCATTATACATAATAGGGGTTAGCGTAGAAATATAACTCCTACCACCACTGCACACTAGTGCCAATGGAGATTTATTCAGGGATCTTCACCATTCACCACCCTTATTCTCCTAAGTATGGAGAAATATGCTAAATTTTAGAGCTATAGCACCCTAAACATGTCCTTAATTAAAACCATTATCTATATCCAAGATCGAGACGAACTAAGACTACAACTCTCAACGCAACTGTACACTAGTGATAAAGGGTTTTTCTCAAGGATTTTCAACATCCACCACACTTATACTCCTAGGTAAGGGGATACAGTTAATTTTTAGTTAGCAACACTCAGCCACTAACTCTAGTGCCAAGGGTTTTCAAGAATATTCAACATCCACCTCACTTAAACTCCTATTTAAGGGGATATATACATAATTTTGGGTTAGAAACACTAAGCACACTAACACTAGTGCCAAGTATCAATTTCAGAAATCTTCAACATCCATCACACTTGGTTTCCTAGGTTAGAGGGAACAACCATGATAACCAAACCCTAAGTATGCACATGAGGGAAAAAATCTAAGATTTAATTATCTAATTCTATTAATTGATCCAAATTTGGTGTTTTAAGTGTTAACATAAAACACTAACCACGATAATCCAAACTGCAAAAATGTGTTTTTAGGAGATAATACCAAACTTTATAACTCACAAGGTACACTAAATTTTCCATTTTTATTTATTTTATCTTTCTTAGACTCAATTGTTAAAAATTCAAGCCAAACTCAAAAATAGAAACTAAAGGTCAAACCCTAGGTAAATTCTTAAGAGATAACCACTACAAACTCTAAGGACCAAAATCAAGGAAATCTAACAAAAGAGGTCATATAGCTGATCAGAAGCACCAATTGGATGACCACTTAAAAGCCCAAAAACAACCAAAAATGCATTACTTAAGTTGACCGAACCGGTGGTTCTATTGACAAATCACACAAACACGACAAAATAATAATATAGTGTGCCTGGATAACTAAATGGATTGGACATATGGTACCGTCAACTAAGAAACTTAAGCAAGTGACCATTAACACAATAAAGAATAGGTTATAATTTCCACTAGCTATAACATTGACTAAAGACCCAAATTAGTCAACCAAAAAAACTATTTAGTTGACTAATATAACCCTTTGGTTGATGATCAATTAGGATAACGAGTATGCAAATAAATGCCAAATAAAGTTGAGATAATCACAACTCGTAGCATTCTCCTAATCTAGTTAAGGAAATATAAAAGTCATGCTAAATAATAAAGAACAATGGTTCACACTCATCAAATTAAACATAACACTACAAAAGGCTAAAACATGCTAAAACTTCCAAATAAAACATGATTCTTACCACATGCTTGAAATTCAAGGATCTAGCTAGCACATGGATATCATGGAGCCCACTGTGATCATAAGGTTACACTTCACAACACAAATTCTTAGTCGTATTTAAGATAAGGATGACTTACCTTCAAGGAAAAAACTTTTAGGACAAGAATAATCCCCTAACTTGATGGCACAAATTCTTAATGATATTCAAGGATGATTTTATCTAGTTGAGAAAATAGGGGAACTAAGGGAACATAATCGCAGTTCTATAGAGAGAAAAGAAAGGGAATGAGGAGAATAAGGTGACACGCTAGAAAATTTTAACTCAAGGGAAAGAGAGAAAAGGGAAGAAATTGTTGTGGAGAGATGAAATGAGTTAGGAGTGAGGGTTCCTAGCCCATCTAAGGTTGAGTAAATAGGAGGAGGAAAAGGAGAAAGTTACTTCATTAAAAAGGATAATGGAGTGTGAAGACATATGTGTAAAGAGTTAGAATGATGAAACATGGGTTGTTGGAGTGGGGTTATCTAACTAAAAAAGGTTGGGGACAGCTACAAAAACCCTAAAGGGTTTGCACACTTAACCTAAAGGAAAAGAAGAAAGTGAGGAAATTGAAAAGGGAGTAGGTATGACAAGAGTATCAAAAGTATGTTTTAGGGAATTTTAATTGAATAAAAATGATTTGATAATCAAAATAATATAAAGTACTCCCCAAACACCCTAATGTACTTAATAACATAAATAAATCAAAATCTAAGAGTTTCAAATAATCGAAATAATATGCATACATACATACATACATATATATATATATATATATATATATCCAAATCACAGGTATCAGTCAACTAATTGCTTTAGTTGGTCTATCAATGTATCCCGATTAATGTGCCTATTCTTTTAAATTTTCCCCATCAACTGGTGTTAATGGTCGAGGGACACTCATTGACTAATCACCACATCAATCTGCCAATAGTCCAAAACCACCCACTTTATACACTTTTCCAAGTTTAATAAAAAAAAATAAAGCCATTTTGTTTAATATCAAAATAATTTTAAATACATTTCAAAGTATTTTAAGACAGGGCATTACACATAATCATTCAGATGTATACTACAATGTTTTCTAAATATATCTTTGGATAATATCCAATCTTTCATCAACCGTTTAAGACTAAATGCCTATTTCCATTAAATAAAAACCACAAGAGTAATAACAAAGAAGCTAATTCAAGCCTCATACAAGTATATACCCGCCGCCCCTCAAATCAAAATAAAATATATGTTAAAGTTGTGCACACAAATTAAAAAAAAAAAAAAGAGGAAAATACCGTATATATCTTAATTAATATTATCGCTCTTAACTAATGACTAGCTTATTCTTTAGTTTACACCTTAGTAAAATTAATAAATGTAAGGAAATTAAACAAAAAATAAGTAAAATTTTACCTAAAATTTGTATAACATCACTTATATTGAACAAAAAATAAATGTTGAGAACATAATTATTTTCAATCAAATAGAGTACATTTATGTGTGTGAATCATTCCTTATGGTAAAATCCAAAAATAGTCCTTAGTTTCATTAGATACTTACCTATTTTTTTATTCACTTATGGATTGTTTCCTCATACAATAAAAGAATTTTCCAAATATAATAAATCATCAATATTTATAAAAATGTCATTGCTATGTTTTATGATATTCAGATGCTTTAATTTTCTTAACTACTTAGAATAGATTTTTCAATCACCTAGGTGAGCTTTAATAATATATTTATTTAAACTCTTCATCCTTCGTCTCTAATCTAACCGTTCAAGCTTTGATAAGGCTTTGGTGCCTCGATGGTGTAGGTGTGCTGGATTTTAGTCTATGGTTGTTTACCTTTCCAAAGCGATTGACAGGGAAAGCCTGTGCAATTGCTTAGGACCATGGGAAGTAAGAAAGTTGTCATTTGTGTTTTGCTAAAGCACCTACGGCCCAGGAACTGCAACATTATGTACAGACCGAAGCCATGTGAGCATCCAAGTTGAGCACGGCGAAGAAGAAACCCTAAAAACCACAGTGATGGAAGCTCACCATAAGCACATAACTTTTGCTCGAAGTTAACTTGTAAGTCGGCCGTCCAGCCAGTTGGAAGCTAAGTCATTCGGCAGACCAGCCAGTAATAAGGTCAACTCATTATTCAGCAGACCAGCCACAGAATTGACATATAGGAATAACTGTTTCTCAACCGTTTTGATAAGAAGGCAATCAAAGCAGTATAAGCTGAAATGCAGAATTGACAACTCATTATCCCGTCTGAGCTGAAATGCAATAATCGGTAAACATGGTCCAAACTGGAGCACGATTTAAATTAATCCTGTGATTGAAACACCAGCCGCATGTATAAGCAGCACATTAAAAATATACAAATAAATAAACTTATGTCAGTCGCCACAAATTATTTAAAGTACAACAGGCTCTAGTGCCATCTCACTCAGACTCGGGCTCTCACTGGCTCTTTGTATCTCTCTATGTACAATAAAATAAAACTCCGCAAAAAGGGAAGAAAAACAGAACTTACGTACACTAACGCAACTCGAACAACTCACAGCCTAGTAGCTATTATCTGAGGGTGTAAAAGTGAAAAGAATATACTCATTCAGCTATCCATAGCTGTCTGCAACAGCTGATCGAAACAAGGCCATCAAGAAGCATAATGATTCTTCTGCGTGCAGAGGTTTAACGTACAACTAATCGAAGCAAATCTCTTCCTTTCATTAGACGCCAAGAATGACTATCAGATACAAAACCCACCCATTCACGAACTCTCATGGAAACTTTGGGACCTTGACAAAGCCGCTGGATTTGCTTGAAGGGTGGGTGAGGCTTCAACAGAATGGTTCTTCTCATCATCTTTTAATTGGAATGCCTTGAAAAGTCCACCTCCACCGATGGAATCAACTTTATCATTCTTTATCCCTAGGGTTGTCCATATAGAGCTCTTTGCCGCTTCTCCAGGGTCATCTATTCTCAAAGTTTTAGGTACCCAAAGGCATTTATCATGATCACTCTCTTTCGCTTGCTCCACTCCTAAACTGCCAGATTTTAAGGTTGTACCATCCCTTGAATGCTTTCCCAATGGGGAGTTAGGACCGGAACTTGAAGTTGCAGGGTTTAGAGGAAATGGCTGGGTGACCCAAGGAACATTCCATGTACCTGGTACCGAGCAGCCCCAATAAGCTGCTGCTGCAGGATAAAAAGGCATTGGAAAGCCATTGGGACACAAGGCAGGCGCTGCAACTTGGGGACTCCATTGACCAGAGTTCCAAGCGAAAGGCCAAGGAGCCCCAGGAAAGCACGCGATTTGTGGAGAGAAAACATGGCAATCTTGAGTAGCGGAGTCATCCAGGCCAGCTTTATTCAAATCATTGTTTGAATCGGATGCATTCATGTGACCACTTGCTTTTTCAATGCCAATTGGAATGGCTATTTTTAATTCTCCTGGATTTTGTAGCCCATTCTGTGAGGAATTCCTCATTGTATTCTCAGCAATGTTCAAAATGGAAGTCATTGATTCACAAAGGGGCATGTCAGAGCCAAAGCTGAGAACAGTGCCATTAGTTCTCTGGGCAGAATGGTGTAATCCATTAGGTAGATCTCTAGGAGCGGTGTGCATAACTTCAGGGGCAGTCATGTGAGGGTATTGGGAGGATGAGTTCTTGTTCTTGCGACGACCAGCACCAACAGGAACATTTCTCATGGCGCCACCAGCTGTCCAGTATCTCTGACAGTTCTTGCAGAAATGCCGAGGCTGGTTGACATTATAATTATTAAAATAACAGAACTTTGTGTCCATGCTATTACAACGAGGACATGGCAGTATCTTATCTGGTTTCTTCGCAGTCTTCTCCAGTGAAATACTAGTCCCATAATTTCCTTCCTCTGTTTTTGATACCACTCGATCATTAACAGAGGACAAGGCCTTTGATTCTTCAGTTACCCCTGTAACTCTATCAGAATCTGTAGGCTTATCTAAAAACTGGAGGGAGGTCTGGATTTCTTCCTCTTTCCTTTCTCTACTGTCCCCTTCTGACTGACCCTGAATATTCCATGCCTATGTTAAAAACAGGATAAAACTATGTAAAGAAAAACAAAGACCAAAATACGGCAGTCATACTTTGAACCATCCAAATCATCATCTCCAACTAATTTCATGAAAGAACTAGATTGACTATTTGAGGGGAGAAACAGGAAAAGAGAGGGGGGAACTATCTGATTTGGGAAAATGTTTCAATTTCCAAGTATTAGCTATGAAAGGAGACTCTTGGGTCTGGATGCATAAACCCCATCTCACCGTCAAGCTCCACCAAAAACTAATTGTTGCTTCCACTTAAAGTTTGCAGTCATCCTTAACCTCCTAAAATTGATCGTAATCTTTCTCATCATGTAAATGTTTAGAGAAAGGCACAAAATAAAATCTTTGTTACCACTATGCATAAGATGTTGATGCTAAAGAAACACCCTCTACCACTAATCTCACATATACAATTTTGAGTGATGCAGATGATAACCAGGATATGACCCAAACTAGAAGTCCTGCTAAATAAGGATGGAAGTAGGACAAAAGGTATATTATCTTTTGTCTAATTTTGAATCTGATTTAAAAAAAATTGAAGTGTTATTATTATTAATATTATTATTACTACTGCTGCTTAAGTGTTTCAAATACTGAAACATATCAACCGGTCCAACTAGAATTTGATGGGCTGCCCGGTATGTAACATTTCATCAAACTGCCCAGGAAAAACTAGTTGGACCATCTCATGCCCAGAACCGGTTCCAACATCCCATCCCCTTTTTTTCTCAAAACAAGCTTAAATCTTCCTACCCTTGTGTAATTTTGGCTCACCTGAGTTGTTTTAGATTTTCAGTTAGGGTTTCAAATACATTTAATTTCTTTTCCAGTTTCCCACATGCTCATTTGGGCCTTTCACCGACATCTCCAACCTCCACCTTCTTTGCCCATCTAACAACTAACATCACCTTCTTCGCTTTTGTTCCGCATGTTCTCTTTAGCACCTTGGTCAAGTTTTCATATTTGTTGAGCTTTGTCTTCATTGGTAGGCTTCATCTTCAATTTCATCCATTTGTCTTTGCCATCATCAGAACTTCTCCTTTGATATCAGCTATCTAAAGGACTATAGAGACCATCAATCCATATTTTGTGGTTTCAGAGAGAAACAGGAGGAGAGAGAAAAGATGGATGAGATAACTTTCTAAATTTCTATTGTGTGAAAGGAAAAGAGCTTTATTCTTTCGCTCCCTTTCAAAATAGCATATTTACCAGGGTAGAGAATAAGTGGCAATCAGGTCGGACATGTCGGGTTATAGTGGATCACATCGTTTTCAGATCAGGTTATTTAAGGGTCATTTATCTTTGTGGGTTGGTTGTGAGTCGGACGGGGTCATTTTTTATTGCCTTATTGTTCAGGTCGGTTCAAAATGTTGCATCTCTGGGTGGTATCGGGTTAATTTATCAACTCAGGTTGGTTTTAGATAGTTTAAATTTAAGTCGAATCAAGTCTAGAGATGTAAACAAGGCAGATTTTACTCAAAACCCAATGGGTTTTATCTGTCAAATACTTAAAAGGATGTGGATTAATGGTTATGGAGGATGGAAAAAAAATGCTATTCGAAATCCAATATGGATACAGGTTGCCTGGGATACTCGTACTCATACCCGTAACCATATCCATACCCGTTTATTAGATATATAATTACCCTTTCACCTTTAATTTTAACATATGTATAGTATAAATTAAGGTTAAAATTGACATTTGATTTAACTCTAAATGTATTTATCTGTCGGATAATAGATTTATTCACTGGATAATATATGCTAATGGATAAATAGATTATCTGTCGACTAACAAATATCCAATGGATATGGATATGGGCATGGACGTATGAGTGGATACCAGTTTAGGGTACAGGCATACAATGAAATATTGGCACCACAATTGCTTATTGGCCGCAATTTCACGGTTTTTGGGTCAGCCGCGATGCGAAATTCTAAAAATGTGGCCGTTTTAGAAAATCACATATTTATTGCAGCGATATCGGCAAAATTTCGAATAATAGCCGATATTTGTTGAATATTGGTTGATATTAGCCGATATTTACTGATATTTGCCGATATTTGTTGTGTAAAGGAATTAAAAAAATCACGCCACAACAGCCACAACAACCGTGACATATAAAATATCATTTGCGACACTCCGATACTGCAACACCACGACTGCAACCGTAATCGCGACCATAACAGTGGTTTTATAGCTTTGGTGCAAGTATGAATTTGGATATAAATTTTCTTATCGGGTACGAGTACGAATATGGGCATACCCGCCCTTAACCTGCCCCGTTTACATCCTTAATGGGTCGAGTTTGGGACAAGCAAGCTTGTATTTGGGTGTTTCGTGTTCGAATTAATTTGACAGGTCAAGTTTGGGTTAACTTGATGAATCGGGTCTCTTTAGGTTTTGTTGGGTCAAGTTGGACTCGGGCCGAATTAGTCCTAGATCGAATCACTTTGGATTTGGATCAAATCATACAATGAAATATCGGTACCACAATTGTGTATCAGCCGCAATTTTGCGGTTTTTGGGTCAACCACGAAGCGAAATTCCGAAATTGCGGCCGTTTCAAAAATCACATATTTATCATCGCAATATCAGCAAAATTTTGGATATCGGCCAATATCAGTAAATATTGGCCGATGTTTACCAATATTTGCCAGTATTTGTTGTGAAAAGAATTAAAAAATCACGCAATGACAATCGCGACATATAAAATATCATTCGCAATACCCCGATACCGCGATGTCGCGACTACAACCGCGACCGTAACCGCGGTTTTATTGCTTGGGTCAAATCAGACATTAATTGCTAAAATTAATCTAACTCATTAATCTCGTAAGCAAACATTAAGTTTAACTTCATGTAAGCAAGTAATTAATAATGTGTTATTAATTATTATTTGTTTATTATTATAACTTTTTAATGCTATGTTTTCACATGGAAAAATAAGTAAAATTAAAATATCATTGGTGAATAAATAAGTCCATAATAAAATTCGAATATCATAGGTTTTTTTCGAGTCAAATTGAGTTGGTAATGGAATGGATTGATGGCGGGTTAGATTGACAACGGGTTAGCTTAATGGTGGGTTACAAGCTACGGGTAGGGACTGATTTGGGTTAGGTTGATGAATTTATCATTTTTTTTTGTGGGTCGGATCGGGTCGCTTAGGTTGGTCAACTTTTGCCAACTCTAGTAGGGAGTGTACTTTTTTATTTTTAATGTATAAATTACTTGTATTGTTGCACCTTTAGTACTATTTTAGTCTTAAAATTTAAGACCCATTCATTTGGCTAATAAAATGTTTAACAAAACAAAATAAATGAATAAATTTTATCTAAACAGTGTTTGAAAAGGGGGCACAAGGTGAGAGGGCCTCTTGAGTTTTTTTTTTTTTTAAATATATCTAAGGCAATATTGGCAGGTGCTGCTTAGGAACACAAAGACACTGAAGTGTACAAGGTTCTAAGGTGCACGCCTTAATAAAAATTAGCCATTTTTAAGCTTCAACTTCTTTTAAAATTCTGCAGTGAATATGGTAATTGAATGTTAAGTTAGGAAGGAAATGGAGGGATAAAAGGTTATAAGAAGATCAACACAGACACTTTTGAATGGAAAAAGAACAAAACGTATGTATTGTAGAGGAGCAACTCTAATTAGCTATCCTAGGCTCTATTTTGATAAATATGGTAATTAAATCTTACACTTGGAAGAAAGGATAGGAGAAAAAATATTATGGGAATAACAATAGACATAATTTTGACTGGAAAAGGTAATATTCATTGCAACAATGGAAAGAAAAGATAACATATTTTTAGAAAGATTACAAGCAATATTAAACTAGGCAATTTTGGTGTTTCTTTGCATCGAGGTGCCTTAGGCTTTTTCAAACACGGGGTCTAACCACAGTCAAACCGTGTAGACTAGTTAGACCAGGTACCAGGGCCCTTCTGTGTTAATTTACAGATCAATTTTTCAAACATTGTCTGAAACATGTTGAGAAGAACATAGCATAAATTCACTAGACTTTTGGAATTTGATGGTTCTAGACCTATAAGCAAGGGATTCAACAACTGGGAAAAATCAGCAATAGGACAGATGATTCAGCAAAGAATCTGCTCTGCTCCATCACACGGTATCAGAGTCCTTTTCCAGTGCAACCAGAAAGAGAGAACAAAGCTTATAAACAAAGAAAGCATGTTGAAGGGTCACACTTGAGCCATAGATAAAAGGAACTTTGACAAGAATAAAACTAACTAGATTACAAAGACTAAACAGGCAACTGAGCAGCTCAAGCAAACAATATTAGAACATGGAACCAATCTAGCCAATTGAGAAATAAACCATAGAAATGGAATATGAACCAAAAGGTCACATCATATCATAACAAGTACAATCACATGATTAAATTTTGAAGATACAACCATGATGTCATTTCCTCGATCCAATATTCCATGACCAGGCATCAGACAGTTTTTTTGAACTTGAGATTGTTGGCGTACAACCTTGCGGAACACGACACAAGTTGCAGCCCTGAGACCAAATTGGCAAAGAATAACAAAAATGCATTGGGGAAGCCAAAAAGAGCAGCCAAGAAATCTCCTCCCTTATCCTTGGGGTGCGTGTGACAAAAGCTGACTTAAATTTCTTTCCTAAAATGATGCGGCTACAAAATGAATGACAGTCAAACCACTGGTTAGCATCATTAGACGTTAGAAAATTAACAAGTTCCCGTGTCACTTGCTAGTATTTTCTTTACCGGAGTATTTTAAATTGATGAAACGCAACAGACATAACGGAGAACATGTATATTGCTACCAAAGTTATCTCATGAATTACAAATCAAAAGTGACCAAATATGGAAGGAGAATTGAAGTTAAAGGGGTTCAATATACCAGGTAGGGAGATAGACAGATCACTTCATCCAATATTTGGCAAACAAGGAGGAACGAACCTCGAAATCAAGGAGAACCAGAAAAGGATAAAAACAATATCAAATCAGTAACAAGAAAAAGGAAACAAATAACTGGTATCCAAACTACCCACCAATTCAAAACAAACAACACACAAATAAGACCAACAATCAAATTTTACATCTCATCGTTAAAGAAAGAAAAGACAGAGAGAGAGAGAGAAGAGGGGGACGGGAACCTCGCACGAAATATTATCAATCGATCCCTAACTTGAAAGACTGCGGCAAATACTGAGTATCCATCAAAATCCAACAGAAATGACGACAAAGATTACTAATTAATTATTATATATCCCTACTCTCTGTATGTCTTCTTACACACGTACCTTATGATTTTCTCTCTCCTCCCCATCTTTATCAGACTTATCATCCTCCGTTAGAGAAGAAATATTAGGTTGCTCCTTATCACCCCTTCCGCTTCCGCCACCATCGTGAACGGGAGGGCTTGAAATTGCAAGCGGTGGAGGACTGTCGCTAGCACCGCCACAGCCGCTAGCCGAAATATCCGGCAGAGCAATGGTCTTGCCGAAGAGCTTTATCGCCGGGTCTTTGGATTCCGGCATTTGCGAAATCAAAAAGGAAAATATAAAAAATCCAAGGATATAAGAAGAGGATAAGGAAGGGAAGAGGAGAGTGAGCAGAAAATCCGCTAATTTTAAGGCGGAGAGGTTTGACACCCAACTCTCTCTTCTCGTCGTTGTTTGGCGTGATTTTCCGTATCTATCTCCGACGGCAAAGAAATGAAAAGGAGAAACAGAGGGAGAAGGACAGGAGTTGTAGAGGACAGAACAGAAGTGTGCTACGGAGGGTGGGGACTGCCGGCGGTGAATGAATGGATTTCTTCGATTTGAGGAGTTTGCCTTTTCTCCTTTTGCCCTTTTTTCGTTTAATCCGATTAAGCAGGTGAGGAGCCACATCAGCAAAATATATTAGAATTCTCAGCCACAAGCCTGCTTTGTGGTATCTTTTTCTCCGTTCCTTTCCTTTTGCTTTTCTATTTTTCTTTTTCATTCACTTTCTCTCTCAGCCAACACAAAAGTTATTATCCTAATCGTTTTCCATATGTGGGCTAATTGTACGGCGATTGGCGAACATGTATGCGGTGGTATTTTAGTGTTTGTTTGGTTTTACTTAAAAATAATAATTTTTTAAATAATTAATTATAATAAGTTATTATAGATTTTTATAAGTGTTTGATTTTATTTTTATTAAGTAATTTTAAAAAAATAATTTATAAAAATTACTTTTTAAAAGTTATAATCCATAAGTAACTTTTACCAATTTTTAAAATTACTTATACAAAGTTATGCAGTACAGTATATTTTTAAAAAAAAATCATTTATTTCCCCCCGCCCCCGACTCTCTGGTGAAAGTTTCGTTTCTTACCCTCTCCACCATTTCTACTGTTTGCTTTCACCATCTTATAGCTCCCGGTCGGCTTCGACTGTGCTTCATCGAAGAATTCCAAGTTTGTAATTTTTTTTTTGCTTTGTAAAAACTTTGTAGACTTTTCGATTGTTGGTTTGTCACTTCTAGTTTTGTTTCATTGTCTTTTGCAATTGTGTTATTGTTGTCAAGAATAAGAGAGAAGGGGTCGGGGGACGGTGGATAGAAGGGACGCAGAGGAGTTAGGGTATAAAAATGTTGACACATTACTGCTACGAAAGTCAGCAGTGGCGTGTGCTATATGTGTCCCTGCTTTATGAACTTGCGAGCCACTCGCCGACGATTTTGAGGAACAAGACCGCCATAAGCTCGGCTTCATCAATCACAGACCTAATCAGCTTCATCAATCGAAGAACCAGATGGTTTATGGGTAGTTTACGAGTAGCTCTAGTAGGAAGACGAAATAAATGGTAGGCAGAATCAGAAATGTTGAGAGGGGAGGCAAGGGAGGTTTTTTTTAATCAAGTTTTAAGTACCCTATTTTGCTAGATCCATCGATCCCTGCAGCAAGCCAACCGCTCAGTTCTTGGTCTGTTCATTATGCTAACCTTTATATATGCACCCCCTTACCCTCCTTGTATGTCGCATCTCCACCCGCAAGACTTGTGGTACCTGTTCTTTGTTCTTTGGAGCTGTAATATTCATCAGTTTGATGAGTTTTCTTAGTGTCCACTACTTTTTCCCCCTTCTATTATCTCATGTAATTGACGAGGAGCCATTTGCACAAAGTTGGGTTAAATATTAATAGGAGACAAAGGGTTAACAAACACCATGGAAATTGTCTTTGCAGGCACAGAGTAAGATATATTTTGGATGAAAGTTTCAAAGTTAGTTTGGGCCTATGAAATCAATTTTATGCAGTAGTGCATTTGTAGAATGATAGAACAGTGTAGCCAATTGGGGCTCATTTTTTCATAGCATGTCTCCTTCAGGCATATGGATAGATCATTGGCATCTCTGGATTCATTTTCTATTATCTTAGATAACTTACCTTTTCCTGTAGTCACTGGGAGAGGAGTTTGTTCATCTTCCTGCCTAATGTCTGTGACACTAGAGTAACATTGTCTGATGCCTGTCCTGGGACATATTATGTGCAAAAGGATTGAGAAAATTGGTCATTTATCCCTTGGGAAAGCTATAAACTTGAAAAGTTCTTGCCATTTTTCCTAACATTGCTTTAAGATATACAGTACCAACCCCCTTCCCCCATCTCTCTTGTCAGTGTGTGTTAATCCACCTCCCATTTTAGGCCTTGGTTTCTTGATGAGGAACATGCTGAGTCTTTTCTTTCTTCTTCTTCTTCTTTTTATGGTTTTTTTAGTAAAATATATATTTGTTGGATTTTAAGGATGTACTTAGATTTCCATATTTGGATTGTCTTTCTTATTCTATATATTTAGGCTTTAACCAATTTTGTATATTTTCTTATGCTGGGTTCAATGGACTGAATCTTAATTAATCAGCTGAATAAGCTAATTATTCAACTTACGTACGTAGGCAGCCTGAAACTGATATCTGGATGATTTTGCATAACCTGTAGGTTGTTTGGATGATAATCAATATGAATGTTGTTCAATAATTGAAATAGAACCTTTTATGTTATGAAATATTACAACATGCATTTTTCCATTTCAGAACTAGTTTTCTGATGTGGTCTTTTTGGTACTACTGGATACTTGAAGCCAGCTAAATGAGATGTTATACTTTTAAGCATTCTCTAACTATAATGGAAAGGACTCATATAATTATATGTTTTTTATTGATTCATTCTCATCCCACTATGAATTCATTCTGGATAGTGGGATCTGTTTATATATTATGCTTATTTTGGAGCTAGAAGTAACTATAAGGTCTTAGAACACTTATACAAGGAATAGTTCTAGCTGCTGCATCATTCAAAGCTGTATCATTTTGAACTTGAGACTTTTTCCTCCTGCTGCATCAATCAGTTTCTTCTTCATCAAACTAGCTATATCAAATCATAAGCAAAGGAAAAAAGCACTCCCTAAAGCCTAGATTATAAATGTCTGAAAGTTAACAACATGCCAGAATCATACTTCCAATCAGCTACAATCCTTTACCAATAACATTAACACCCAGAACTGAAATCAGTTAATTTATACAGGTAGCAGGTTACCAGAAAAAATAAATGAAATCACCTTAAATATTGGGCAGAAAATGAATACAATTGATATCTCTATTAATAGTATGTAAGTGTATTTGTAGGATATATGGCATCTTCATCAGATACTGCACATTGGACCGAATCAAGGCATCAAACCTTTGTTCAATTATGTGTTGAGGAGGTTAAGAAAGGTAATAGACCTACTTCAAGTTTCAATAAGATTGGATGGTCCAATATTGTTGATGGTCTTAATAGGCTTGAGAATGTGCGATATCAAAAAATTCAAGTGAAAAATCATTTTACCTCAACAAAAAAAGATTACTTGGCATGGGTAAAACTTGAAAGTGAAACCGGACTTGGGAGAGACCCAATAACAGGTGCAATCACTTGTGGGGAGGATAGGTGGAAGATATTTATTCAGGTAAATTATAATTTTATATTTTTTAATTTATTTTATTATAATTATTATTATATATAACATGCAATAATTTATTTATTTTTTTGTAGCAAAACCCAAGTTGTAAACACTTTCGCAACAAGCCAATTGCCCATTTAGATGAGCTTTGATTAATCTTTGGTGGTACTCATGCCACCGGAGAATATTCATGGGCTCCATCTCAAGGGACTCATCCAAGTTTCGATAAGGATGATGAAGAGTTAAGAACAAGTAACGCGGGTCCTTCTAAATTCCAAAAAGTCATTGACATCGAGGGTTGTGATTCAGATGGTGGGACATGTCAAAAGGAAAAGTCGAGCAATAAGCGTTCTAAGAGTCAACAATCTAGTTCTCGTAAGAGAAAAGAGTCAGCTAGTGAGAAGCTTGATAATAAGCTGCTACAATTATGTGAATCTGTATTTAAGAGTAACGACGATCCTCCTTTGCCAACACATCAAGCTTCAACAACCGTTACCATAAAAGAATGTTTAGCTATTCTAAATGCCATGGCTGATGAAATTTCTAATGAGTTATTTATCCTCGCTACTAATGCGTTCAAGGATCCAGATAACAAAGACATATGGATGTATATGGCTCCCCAAAAGCGTAATGTTTGGTTGGAATCTTTAAGAGATCCATCTAAGAATTAATCAAGGATTTTAGGTTGTTATGGTATTTTGTAAAAGACTAATTTCTTTGAGAGTTTTTTATTTACTATTTGTAAAACTATGAAGTATGAATTATGTTTTTTATGTTGAACTTATGTATTTGTTTGGAGTTATTGTGTCTCTCCTATTGTTATCTCTTCTCTTGTCTACTTAAACTCTGGAGGTATTGTGCATGCATTAGTATTGAATGCTTTGGAACTTATGCATTAGCTCTTCTCTTGTCTACTTAAATCCATCCAAAATCACTGGCATAGCAGTAATGCCAAAAAGGGAGCTAGTCAATTTCAGTAATTTTAGCATTGCATCTAATCTCAGATAGGAGAATGCATTTAAAATGGAGGTTCAAGCCAATTACTGGAAATGTCTTATTCTTTATGCATACTTCAGGAGGTTAGACTTGACAGTTCTCCATACATGTATGTCATCTTAATCTAATGTAAAAGTACAAGCATAAATTTTCACAAACAAAATATGATGATAATGCTTGAATCAGTAAAAATATGTTTCAGGTTGTGTTGGCTTCTTTTATTTTAGGGATATGCTCCCTCCGATGTATCCAAAAAAAAAAAGAAGCCTGGTTAACCTCATTTATGGCTTCATGATGAGCAGCTTGGGTGTCTCAAAGCTGCTGAAGGGCGTATTCCATGGATCAAGACCTTGTTGAGCTGGTAGCAGGTTACTACTTTTGGAACAGTTGTTCGCTTTGGAAATAAAGGATAGAGGGAGAGGGGGAGAGCCCAGACAGAGGAGGAAGATGCAATTTTTCTAGAATAAAATAATATTAGTCATGACTCAGCTACAATGACACTATTAAGGACAAACGGCAATATTCCTTCATATTCTAGAATATTAGGTTTGAGATAATGATTTTTCTTCGATTGTCAATTGCCTTTATGATCCAGCAGGTGATTTTGATGCTTAGAATTATCATGTGCAATGTTGTGTCTCAGAGGGACTCAATATTCAGTATTGGTCATTCTCTCTCTCACACAATTAAGCTTGTTCTATCTACATATCGAACTGGTGAACTCTGTACCCGCTGATAGTTTATGCATTGCCTGTTTAAGATGCTAACTTTGCTGCTATCATGTTAAATCCTCAGAAAAGCATCAAACATATGTCTACTTTTTCAGCTGCATGCTGGCTTCAGTAAACTTTGGCGATAGGATCCTAAGGACCTGAGGACTTGAAGAACTAAGGATGTAGATCTGGTTCATCTCTGACTTTTGGCTAGGTTTTGGTGCTAGTGAATAGTTATCTGTTATTTGTTTCAGCAGCCGCAAAGGCTGATTTTCTGGGAAATAATTGCAAGTGGGATAAGGGAATATGAAAGGGGGTTCAAAGTCGATTATAGTTTCTAAGAAGAAACAAAAATATTTTATACTTAAAAGAAACATAATAGTCTAAGCGAATCTAAAAAGTAACTTATTCTATGACATCACTGCTAGGTTATGAGAAACAGAAGAGGAAAAATACATTTTATGTTACATCATCTTGGTGGCTTTTTAAAAATTTGATCATTTACAAATCTGATTTTTCTACTCAGGCCTGTAAATGGCTAAATGCAGGGTGATCCAACGTGACATCCTGCCTTAAAGAGCCTCCGATTAAATAAGTGTATATAATATTTGTAGTCCTGTTAATGCTGCGCAGCTATTAGAGGCTTATAGCATTGCAGTGGTAATGAAAATGAGGAGCATTTGTTACATCCTAGATCACCGTTGTGTGAAATAGCATTCATGTAATGTTCTTTGATTCACTGCTTCAATAGCAAGTTCTGTCTGATTTCATTAATTTATTATGGGGTATGAAATAATTCAATATATATATGCCAGCATGTGCCAATTTATCGAAAGTTCATGGTTTGAACTTGTAAAGTGCTGAAAGATTTACTGCCTGTTAGTTACCATAGCATCATTATGCTGAAGTCTATCAAAGGTGATAAGTGTTGTTTGTTGTATATAATTTTATGCATATATATTGGATATATATAAAATACAAGTGATGCTTTGATTTTGAATAGATGGATGATCGAAAAAAAGACTACTACTACTTTTACTTGTAGTGCGACATTTGCAAAAGAGAAGGAAGGCGTCTATTGAGAAGCAAGCTTGTTTGGAATCTTCTGAAACAGGTCACCAATTTGTCCAACGTATATTAAATGGTCATGATAGGCTATGCCATGATTTATTTAGAATGAAGAAGGATGCTTTTCTAAGGTTAGCAAAATTTTTAAGATCAAGGAGGTTGCTAAGTGATACTTATAATGTGACCGTTGAAGAACAACTGGCGATTTTTTTTATATACAGTTGGTCACAATGAAAGGAATAGAGTTGTGCAAGATCGATTTCAACACTCTAGAGAAACCATTAGTAGATATTTCAACAAGGTTTTAGTTGCTATATCAAAGATTGCTAGTGATATTATAAGGCCTCATCGAAGCCTTGATGAGGTCCCTCCTGAGATCATGAATGATTCGAGACTTTGGTCTTATTTTAAAGATTGTGTAGGAGCGATAGATGGAACACATATCGATGCTTGTGTTCCAAAGAATGAACAAATGCCCTATCGTAATTGTAAAGGAGTGTGTTCCCAAAATATTATGGCAGTTTGTTCTTTTGATATATTATTCACATTTGTGGAAGCTGGGTGGGAGGGGTCGGCTCATGATTCTCGAATATTCCAACACTGTATTCGAGATCCCAACAAAAACTTTCCTCATCCTCCTCGAGGTAAATAGAACATTATTTTATATATTAAGTATAACATATTATAGTTGAATAATATAAACTTACATTTTATGCAGGTAAATATTATGTGGTTGATTCAGGTTATCCCAATACATCCGGCTATCTTGCGCCATTCAAGGATACAAGGTATCATCTATCTGATTTTCAAAGAGTTGGCGGTCCACAAGGAAAATAAGAATTATTCAATCATTTACACTCGTCAGTGCGAAATGTGATTGAGCGTTGCTTTGGTGTTTTGAAGGCTCGTTTTCCCATCTTAAAGCAGATGCCGAATTATAGTTTGGAACAACAAATGTTTATTGTCATTGCAACACTGACTATCCACAATTTTATTAGGTTGAATGGAATGGATGATATATTATTTGATGAGTTTTGTAGCAGAGAAATATATGAAGAAAACAATAGGAATAGAGATGTTGGACAACATGTAGAGGGTAGAGCTGCTAGAGAAATGGAAATGGTACGGGGTAGGATTGCAGATGATATTTACAATGCACGTCATTGAACTATTTGATTTTATAATGCTTATTATAAATTTAAGAATGTTTATTGCATAATATAAACTTTGATCTACAATTAATATTTGAGTTTTAGATGTTTGTGAATTTTATGAAGTTTGTTTATGGTTGTTCATAATTTTTTTTAATAAGTTTATAATTTTTATTTTATAATTTTTATTACTTTGTAATATGTTTATATTTTTTTATACTTATTAATGTTTAATATACTTTTTAATATTTAATATTACATAATTTATATAGTAATTATTACTAAAATATATATATATAGGAAGATAAAAACTAAAGATGGAAAAGAAAAAGTAATTTTGTATGAAAATGAAAACCAAACACTAATAAGATACAATAAGTAGTTTTTTAGCATTAATCACTTATGTAATAAAATTTAAAACAAACATACATTTTACTTATAAAAGTACTTTTTTAAAAGTAGATTTATAAAAGTAGTTTTTATCTAAAAGTAGTTATTAATAATAAGTAAAACCAAACGGGGGCTTAGTTAATTAATTATTTTTCGAAGGGTGACAATATTTTAAACGGTGATCTCTTATGCAAATTTTAGCACTTTATTATAACGGCGGTGGAAATATATTTTTTAACAATTGGTATATATATATATATATTCTATGGTGAAAACGATATCATTTTTATATATCTTATTAATTTTGATTTTAATTATGGTAAAAATATACACATTCTCTAATAAATTGTACGTATTTTTAATTATAATAAGCATATTTTAAGATACTAGGGTCAAACCTAAGTATAGGTAGACTAGACACCTACCAAGGCTTCAAATTTTTTTTAGAGTGTGTGTGTGTGTTAAAGAAAATTATATAAAATAATATAATTTGTTTTAAAATACCCAATAATTACTACAATTTGAATCATGGATGTAGACCCACTAGAACAACTTTAAAAACAATTAGTAAGAGCTCAAAATTTTACTTTTACATATTTAAATAGGTTCTATTAATTTTAAATCCACAATCAATTCATTTCTAACTACAAGGTGACTAAATTTTATAAAGCAATAAAATATTGTATAAATATTAGATCAATATCCCTAATTACTTTTATTAGTGCACACTTGCTTATTCCTTCATGGTTTGTGTATTACACATATAAAATTGAGGTGCTTAAAGCTAGAGTCTTATTTTTTTCTCTTTGTTGGTATTTAGCTTATACATAGGATATGATTTATAGACTTGACCTCCTTAGCACTCCTTGATTAAGTTAAGTGTTGAATAATTCATTTATTGTTATAATACTTATGCACACGTAACAAGATAATTTAAATTCATAATTAAGTTTTTAATCATCAAAACAAAGGTTGATTAACCTATGAAGCCAATGGATCAACTAGTCTTTAGAATAGTTGAGCAGCTTGCAAAACCAATTGATTGGTTCGCTTAAATAATTATTAGGTTGGTATTATTTTTTTACCCATCAACTATTTGGTTCAAATAAATCTACAAGTATATAGAATATTTTATTATTTTTACAAATTGATCAACTAATTCTAAGATAAAAATGAGGGTTTGGCTAATTAGCTGGTTAGCATAAGTGATATACCAATTTTGACTATAATGCTTTATTTACATTCTTTTGACCTTATGATGTTTAAGACTTAATGTTATGCTATGAAATGATTGTTAGTAATGGAAATTTACTTCTTAGAATGAATTAATTAACTCTATTGATGAGTCAATTTAGCTAAATATTGATAATATCACTATAAGTGTCGTTAAAGGGTTATGATGGGTAATTTGGAATGATTATGCAATTATGGTGACCTTGGTATGTTCTGTGGAATTTTTTTTTGTATTTGGATTTTTAAATAAAACACTAATCACATAAAGTGGAAGACACATGGAATACTATATAGAACTAGAATATCTAATCCTTTATTACTTAATGGGGATTAGTTTGTCCTCAATCCTTTATGATATTCGTTTTAGGAGGGATATCTGCCTTTCTTACTCTAGACAATGATGATGTACATAAGGATTTTGATACTAAAAGATCTAGTCATCTAGATTATATATTTCGCTTTAGCTTGACTTTATCTCTATTAATGATTCTTTTAGCTCTATCAAACTTTATGTCCTTTGGTTATTGGTTTAACTTCCATGGGTCTTCAGAGACCATAGGGGATAATTTAGACCATCTCTCAAAAAAAAGTAAGGAAGTTAAAGGTTTCCTAATATGGTGACAAGGATTTCATAGTTAAGTAAAGTAGACCACAAAGTTCATTGAGTAGTCAATACCATTGGTTTTCACTTACATGAGCATAAGTTGTAACCCATGACTACTAACTTTAATGATAATCATGATGAACTACAAATTTCTTCTACTTTATGTGAATTATGATATTTCTTGAATTCCGTGTATATTGTGGAATATGATACTATCTTTCTAGATTTTTTGCTAGGATAATTATTCCATGTTAGTAGAGCACGTAAATGGTATGTTACTATATGAGCATAAGCATTTGTGCTAGCATTATATATAATTCCTTCCTTCACCATACATCCATCATGAACTCCCATGAAGGGGTAACTTAAATTACTCAATATGTAGCATATTGACATATATACCTATTTATTTGGTCAATGACTTAATCTCACAAGTAGAAGACCATGTTTAGGTTTTTAGGGATGGCAAGTAGTTGGCTAATTTTAGATTTGACAACTAAACATAGAATTTTAGTGGATATTATTTTCTCATTCCATGAGATACCTAGATTTTATAACTTTCTTTCATCCTAATACATCCCTTTTATATATTTTGGACCATTTTGGATGCGACGCAGTCTCATTTTGTAAACCCTAACAATTATTATCATTTTAAGTTATCTATTTTTGTGTACTTTTTCCTTGTTGATACATATAAAATGTAACTTGGGTATAGCTAGGTTTTGGTGTTCTTATGACGAACAACCAAAACTAAAGGAAGAATTAGGAAAGGAAAATGAGAAAAAAAAGATAGATTATTTGTAACTCATGAATTAATAATTGTGACGATCCCCTAAGGTATATAACTCTTAGGATAAATTTTTTATTATTTAAGTAATGAAACTTCAAACTCTTACACTTGACAATGAAGGAGACTCTCAATTTTTAGATAGAATAATGTAAGCTATTGAATTTTGTTGTTTTTTTTTCATTCCATGATACCCTAACACTTATAAGAGAAGTGTTGGATTACTGTTTATAACTTATATAACTAATACTTGTGCTTAGAACCAAAAAAGGACAAAAATCAAGATAGTAGTTATAACATCCTTCCTAAAAACACTAAACAAAAGTTATAGCATCCATATATAAAGAAATAAAGGGAAAAATGCCTTTTTAAACCTTGTAAGTGACAAAAAAAAGGTAAAGAATGTCTTATATCCTTCCTTTCTATTCCCTATTCTATATTTGTGCTTCCAAGGTGTTGAAAGTAACTTTTTATCCAAGGTGAATCTGACTAATGTGTGATCATCAATTATGGATGTTCTTGCATCATCCCAACCTTTAAAACCAACTTCCTTACCTTAAAAAATATGATCATAAATTATGGATGTTCTTGCATCATCCACAACCTTTAAAATGTGTTTGATATATTTCCCATATATTTAGGAAACTCTGGCCTATAAGCATTATCACCACTTTTCGCAATGACCTTGTATGGGCCATCATATATAGGAATGAGTTTATTATTCCTCTTAGAAGAAAATCTCTCATTCCTAAGGTAAAGAAAAACTAGATCTCCTAGTTCATATTTGTATTGCTTCTAGTGTTTAATTACCATATTCTTGTTCATCACATTCACTAATTCAATCTAGGACCTCAGTTGTTCATAAAGATTCTTCATTACCTTAGGCCTCTCTTTAGCTTTAAATTTACTATAGGATTTACTATAAAGGGGCAAGAGATTGATAAGATTATTAGGGTTCAACCCATATACTAATCCAAAAAAGGAGTGTCCTCTAGCATACATCGGTGAGAAATTATAGGAAAATTTAGCATCTAATAGCTTATAATCCGACTCCTTTAAGGTTTTTGCATCAAGATTCTAAGGAGCATAGTGAGGGTTCTATATGTGACCTTAGCTTGCTGACTAGTTTATGGATGATAAGTGATACTATATAGGAGTTTGGTACCAAATAATCTCCACAAAGTATTTTATAAATAGCTAAGGAAATTGGTATCATTATCAAAGCCATTGGTTTTAGGAATACTATATTACCTAATTGTCTCTTTAAAGAATAAATCAACTATATAAGAGATATAATCCATTTTATAACATGGAATGAAATAAGGCATCTTATAGTGAAATCTAGCATAATCATTATAGCATCATTTTACCTTAGTATCTTAGGCAATGCTACAATAAAGTAAATACTCATATGATCCCATGGTTGATTTGGGATACATTAAAGAGTGTATAGTGTTTGGTGGAAGTGGCTCTTAGACTTTTAACAAGTGACACACCTAGCTATTACACTTTATATATTTCCCACAAGTTTGGGCTAATAAAAATGCTAAGTATGTCTATGGCCTTGTTAAAGCCAAAGTGTCTAGCTAGTCCTCCTTCATGCACTTCCCTAAAAAGAAATTCCCTAATAAATCATTTAAGAATGAAAAAAGCTAGTTTTTTGTGAAGAGAAACCCGTCCTAAATGATGATTGACTCCTTATTTTCTTGGTCAATGAAGTACCATAGAAAATTTATATCTTCCATTTAGAGCTCTCTAATACACCCAAACCATAATACATTAGCTTCTAATTAAAAAAAAGCATACAATATCTCCTAGAGAATGCATTAGCTACCACATTCATTTTACCACTTTTTTCTTGTCTAAACAGAAAAGTGATTATAAAAATTCTACCCATCTTCCATGACTTAGGCTAAGCTTGTTGTGGATATTAATGTACTTCAGTGATTAATTATCTGTATGTAGCATGAATTATTGTGGCTTCAAGTAGTATGGCCAATGATTAAGGGATCTCACCAAAGTATATAACTCCTTATCATAAGTGTTATAATTTTTTTTTGAGTAAAGGTTAAAACTACATTTGATCCAAAGTCAAACTTGGCCCATAAACCTGTGGCACTTGTTTTGGAAGCCCTTACGTTTTCCCCATTTGCTCACAAGTCAAAATCTATTACATGCCTTACTTGGGCGTGTGATTAAAGCCTTATTTAGTAAAGACCAAGCAAGGAGAAGCCCAAGGAGATCCGTGGTTATTTTAGTCTTGTTTATTTTTATTTTTGTGTTTTTATTATTATAATAAATAATGTAACTCTTTCAAATGGGTATTTAATCCCATTAAGAAGGGAGGAAAAATGTGCACCAGATTAAGGAATTGTTGTTGTTTCATTTCTATTCATTAAGAAGCATTTGATGCCTTAATTAGGGGAGTTAAAAGAGGGGGCATATCTTTAATTCTTAACTGTTATAGCTTAACGGTTTTTGGGCTATTCTTCAGCCAAACTGTTGGCTTTCTTTTGCTGTATGATATTTCTTATAAATACAAGTTTGAAGAGAAGAATAACAATTCCTGATTATTCACAATATACCTTATGGTTTTCTCTTTTTCTTTCTTAGCAACTTTGGGCAGTAAAGGCAATAATCTAACTCTTCTACCTTCTTTAGTTGTTACAATATAAACATTAGATCTACCTTTATGCTCCAAGTCATGATCAAATTGCCATGGTCTTCCAAGCAGCAAGTGACATGCATCCATAGGCAATATGCCACACCACCTTTCATCTTCAAACCCTCCAAAGGAATAAGAAACCAAAGCTTGCTTCTTCACTCTTACTCCCACACCATCATTCAACCAATTCAGCTTGTAAGGCTCATCATGATCCCTAGTAGCAAGTTTCAACTGACTCACAGCTTCATTAGAGATCACATCAGTTTGTGCTCCACCATCAAAAATCACATTGCAAGTTTTCTCACCAATCTTGCACATAGTATGGAATAGATTGTTTCTTTGCCTTTCATCATTTTCTGGTTCACTAAAAAAATTTTTGCAAACCACCATCATATTAAGCTTGCTTTCTGGTGGGATCTCATCAAGCTCTTCTTCTTCATTATCTTCTTCTAGAGTAATGAAATTATAAAGCTTTTCTTCCTCATCAAACACGGCATATTGAACGGCTGTCATCAGATTTTTGCTAGGACACTCCGACGCCATATGTCCTCTACCATGACATTTAAAACACTTTCTCCTAGTAGCAAGTTCACTAGGTAAAATTACAGCCTTTTCCTTCCCTTTATCAAATTTTGAACTAGAAGAGAAAGATTTGTTTTGAAAAGTACCTCCTGACTTGTTTTGAAATGTACCCCTCTTAGAGTAAGATGGAGTAAATTTCATGGGAATTTTGAAAAAAGTATTTTTGGGCTTCTCCTATTTCAATTGAGACTCATATCTAATAGCCAGTTTATAAACATCATTAAACGTGGTGTAGTGAGTTACCTCCACCTTTTGGTTAATCTCCTTAGAAAGACCCTTAACAAAACGAGCAATTTTGAAGGTCTCCTTTCCTTGCAAATCACAAAACAAACATAACATCTCGAACTCTTTAATGTAATCTTCCACGCTCATATTTTCTTGGGAAAGATGGGTCAATTTTAGGTATTTCTCCTGTTCGTACTCCTTATTTACCCATTTATCCCTCATCTTTTTTTTAACTTATCCCATGAGTTTATTCTTTCTTTCCCCTCTCTCCTCCTATTTTCCTTGAGGTTTTCATACCATAGGGCAGCGAGTTTAGTGAGTTTGAGGATAGCCAAAAGGTTGAATCTCAGATTTTCCTTACTCAATGTCGACCCAAAAGGGAGGATAGACTTTAGCTAACTTTGCTCAAAGTTTGATAAAAAATTATTATTCATTATGCATACAATTTCATGAGCATAAAGAGGTATATATAGGGGAGGAGATAGTTGGTGGTTAGCTAGCCTAAACCATCCATTCTTAATCCAGCTAATTTATCATGGTTGAATTAATCCCATAATAACCTTAATCTAAAGCATAATATCATTGGTTAAACGATACTAAGTATTAATATTACAAAGCTATACAATTGACTAAGATACATACGTGAAATTATATCAATACCCTAACTTATATAAAATACACTTATGGTTAGGGTTTACAACAAGTTAATACAAATAAAGAATATCATCACTATATCTTCTTGTTGTAATGTATCATCCCATGTATGCCATAATATTGCATGCTTTTAATACTTGTAAACATTAAAGTGTATGAACATATTCTTCTTGCAAATATGTGACATACCTACAAGAATAACTTGAATGCTTTTCAATATCAAGCATATAATAATTATCAAGAATATTTAACATGATAGGCTCCAACATTAAGAAAGCTAAATCTTCTTTACCTTGAGGATTAATATGAACATGACAATCATTAGGTTCATTGGATGCTCTTGCATCATTCTCCCTAAGTTGAGAATTTGCCCTCAAATTTTCATTAGAATAATAAGGAGACAAATCGCCAACATTAAAACTTCATGAAATTCCACCATAAGAATTTGGAAGTTCAATTTCATAAGCATTATCTCCACACTTTCTTAGTATTTTAAATGAACCATTGGCTCTTGGAATTAGTTTAGTTTTACGTAAATTAGGAAATCTTTCTTTACACAAATGTAACCAACCATAGTCACTAGGAGAAAACACATAAGAGTTTCTATGCTTATTTGCTTCAACTTTATACTTGGTATTGGTTTTTTCAATATTATTTTTTATTTTCTCATGAAGTTGTTGAAAAAAATTATATTCTATCTTTAGCATCATAATTTTGCAATTCACCTTTTTTCAACAGAATCATGTTAGTAAGCATGTGAGGATTCACACAATACACCTCCTCAAACAGACTAGTTTGAGTAGTACTAGAAGGACTAAGATTATAAGCAAACTCTGCATAAGTTAACTTAACGTCCCAATCTTTAGTACTTTTATTAACTAAACCTCTTAATAATGTACTATGAGTTCTATTAGTTACCTCAGTTTGACCATCTATTTGGGGATGATGTGAAGTGCTAAATAACAATTTAGTACCAAGCATATGCCATAAAGTTTTTCAAAAATAACTCATAAACTTGACATAAGCAATATTTGGAATAGGTACACAAAAAATAATACTTTCTTTCAAAAATCCTTTATCCATAAGTTCTTGAATTTGTTTTTGTAATTCCTTAGCTTCTTTTGAATTACATCTATAAGCCGGTTTATTAGGAATAGGTGTACCAAGAACAAGATCAATAGCATGTTCTATACCTCTTTTAGGTGGTAGTCGAGGGCGTAAGTCATTAGGAAATACATCATTATACTCATCAAGTAACTTAATTAGATTAGGATTTTCAAGTTGTTGTTTTTTAGGTTTAGAATTTATAGAAACTAAAGCATAACAAATTCCTTCTTCTTTTATACATTTTTCCATAGCCTTTTCATGTAAAAATAATCTCTTTTTATCATCACTCAAGGGCATATGATCATATAAAGAAGGTATGAGCCTATATAATTTTTTGTCTTTTTTCACCACATATTCATTAGTTACTCCATCATGATTTGCTTTTCTATCAAATTTCCATAGTCTACCCAAAATTAATCCACAAGCATCCATAGCTAAAACATCATATAGAACTTCATCATGATAGTGTCTAATAGAAAATGTGATTAAAGCTCTTTTGTTTACTTTAGCTCCTTTATCCTTATTTAACCATTGTAAAGAATAGGGTTTAGGATGATTAGTAGTTTCCAAACCAATATTCTTAATCACTGCCTCACTAGCGACATTAGTACACGAAACACTATCAATTATGATTTTACAGACCATGTCACCTATTTTACACATATTTTTAAAAATATTCTCTCTTTGAGTAGGTGTAACACTAGGTTGTATTTGCAAAACTCTTTGAATTACAAAGAATGGGTCTCCTTCTTCTTCTTCCATAGTTAATATTTCATTAGGAAATTCAACTTCTAATTCATCATCATCACTATATGGTTCCATGTTTTCTATTTCATGTAAGGTTAATGCTCTTTGGTTAGGACAATCTCTAGCAAAATGTCAATATCCTTTACATTTGAAACATTGTTTATTTGCCATTTCAACCACCTTATTTTTAACTTTATCATCTTTGTTATTCTTTTTATCATATGAAAATGTGGATTTAGGTGTAAAAGTATTAGAATAGGGTTTAGTTGAAGTTGAAGTTGAAGCATTAGACTTAACATAGGCTTTAGTTGATTTGTTTTGTTTTTCAATTTTCATAGCCAATTTAATGAAGTCATCAAGAGAGTCATAAGAGTACATATCAACCTTGTCTCTTATTAAATTATTCAAGCCACCTAAGTATCTAGCACATTTTTGTTCTTTTCCTTCATGAACATCACAAATAAGGGCTAGTCTTTCAAATTCTCTAGTGTATTCTGCTACACTAAATAAACCTTGCCTCAGAGTAGTAATTTTAACATAAATATATTGTTCATACTATCTAGGCACAAATTTCTTTCTTAAGTGGTTTTTAAGTTTTTCCCAAGATTTAATTTTAGACTTCTTTTGTTTGCTTTAAATTATCATACCAAATTCGAGCCAACTTTTTGAACTTTAGAGTAGCTAATTTACACTTTCTCTCATCATCATATTCTATAAACTCAAAAATAGCCTCAATCTTATGAAACCATTCAAAAAATGACTCCACATTTAAATCACCATAAAATTCAGGAAGGTCAAGTTTAATACCTTGATCTTCATGGTGTGCATTTCTTACATGGAATATAGGTTGTCTTCTTTGGCTACTTGAGCCATAAGAATTTATCTCGTCTTCCCCATATTCATGATGATAAATACTGAAATGTCCATGTCCACTCTTGACATGGTACATAGGCTTCATTCTCCCTTCTACACTATCATGTGTGGTTTCCATATGAACTTGCCATGGCTTATGCTTCTCTTGTTCGGCCAACTTAGCTTTCACACTTTGGAGTTGATGTCGCAGTGTGTTTTGAGTTTGTAATTGGGCATCCATATGTGTGGTGAGGCTTTTGATGTACTCTAACAGGGCATGCAACTCTTCACTAGCCATGATGAAGGTTGACACACAACCCTACTTGTTGCACACAATATGTTCCACAAAGTGTAGGTGTTGGATTTGTTTTTCCCTGCAACCAAATAAGGCACAAACTAATGGATAAATTACAAAAAAAAAATTATAATCACTACCTATAGTCCTTATTTAGGCATAAAAGAGATCTTATAGCCCAAATAATAGCCACTGCACGCAAGTACACACAAAATGAGAGAGGTCTTCTATAAAGGATGTGAAATTCAATCACATAAATTCATAGAATATCAATTATGTGTCTTCAACAAATGTACGACTTCTAGTGGGATATTCAAGTTGGTTTCTTAATAGAAGATGTAGAGGAGATACAGAGGTAGAGGATTGAGTGATTCCTTGAGAGAAAATGAGAATAAATGATTTAAATAGAGGGCATGCAACTTCCTGGTCTATTCAGCCGATCGGAGGTGAGGTCCAGGATTTTGACTGTTCTATTGCCTTCTCTATTTGATGCGTGAAAGAAAATTGAAATGGGTTGATTCAAAATTTATCACTCAAAAATAGAGAGTAGAATGAATGAGGAATGAAGTGCTGGGGAGGCACAAAATTGTGGCACACAGGCGACACACAAACTGCTGCACTTCTAGAAACCTGTCGGTATTTTATGGGTAAATGGCTGGGAAAATGCAACAAGATTGTTGCAAGATTGCAAGAACTTTCAGCATGAACTTCAAGAAAAATTCAAGAAGCTCATAAAGAAGCAAGAATTAAATTAAAAGGTTTAGTATCCATGGAGTTCTTGTCGAAGAACACACACGTGATTTATGGTCTGCAAGTTCGATTTTCTACGATAACTTCAAACAATTGAAGCTTTGATACCAATAATGATGTGGTTTATCAAAGTGGATGGTTTTTTGGATCGAGTATTGATGGTAGAAGATTTAAAACATGAATTGATGCAAAAGAAATGAAGGATTAAGAAGGATTATAGGTGAAGAAATCAAGTAACAAAGAAGATGGTTCTTGGTAGACTTGAAATGGTCTTCAAATGTCTCGAGTTTGAATGTTGATTGAGTAAGGTAATATCCCAGACTTCCCTTGCCCAATATCAACCCCAAACGGGAGAGATATACTTCAGATAGATATGCTCAAAGTTTGATAAAAAAATCTTATTCATTATTCATTCAAAATCTACCTTACAATTCATGTGCACAAGTATATATATAGGAGAGGAGGTAGTCAATGGTATCATGTTGAAACTAGCCAATTCTTTCCCTTAATCCAAGCCCACTTATCATGGTTCAATTAATCACTTAATACTAACCATAATATCATTGGTTAGATGATAATAAGGATTAATATTACAAAGCTATACAATTAACTAAGATACATACATGAAATTATATCAAACATAACTTACATAAAATACACTTATGGTTAGGGTTTATAACAAATTAATACAACTAATGAATATCGTCACTATATCTTCTTGTTGTAAAGTATCATCCCATGTATCCTTTAGTCTTGAATGCTTTGAATACTTGTACACATTAAAGTGTATTAACATCTTCTTCTTGCAAATATGTGACATACCTACAAGAACAACTTGAATGTTTTTCAATATCAAGCATATAAGAATTATCAAGAATATTTAACATGATAGGCTCCAACATTAAGAAAGCTAAATCTTCCTTACCTTTAGGATTAATATGAACACGACAATCATTAGGTTCATTAGATGCTCTTGCAATAGAAACACAGAACCTCTGTATTTTTCTCTGAATTCTCTACCAAATGCTGAATTTTAAAAACTGAAAATTTGTGTTCTGACAAAAAAACACGGGCTGTGTTTCTTGTTCCTTCATTATCTCTTTATGAAGTTTCAACACAAGCTTTCCTTTGATTATATTCTTCATTTCTAGTCTTTTCTTCCATTGATTCCATATCTCTTGATGTGTTCTTTTGCTTCATTTCCTATTTTTGTTGATTTCTCCTTTGAATTTCTTCATTTTTATATTTTCTTCTAAAATCTATCCAAAAGAGAAAAATTGGAGAAAAGATTAAATCTTATAAAAATAATGAGGAATAAATGACATTTTTTACTTATACCACACAATAAGCCCATCTAAATCAATCATATGATATATATATATACACACACACACTCAATTAAACAACTAATTTAGCTTAGTTAAAACTAATTCATTCAAAATTGATGAAAATAAAAGTTAGGGTTTGAGGAAAATATACTAAACGAATTCAACTAAAATAGAGTGGGTAAAGGATGGTGGAGCTTTGTTGATGGGGAGGACCACTCGTCGGTGGCAAAGTGACATAAAAGTCAGCCGGATGGTGGCGTGCTACTGCTGTCTTCGTTTTGTGTTGCTACTCCACTGATGCTTGCATGTTGTTGTTGACAATGATGAGCAAACGAAGTGGAGGCTTTGGTGGCTTTGTCGAGTGGAGGCAAGGTAGTGTGGTGGTGGTTTTGTGGTCGATGAAGCAGAGGAGGACGAGAGTATGAGAGCTCGAGGGTTCGAGTTTCCTAGATAGAAAAAAAAAGAACAAGAAGAAGAGAGAGAGAGAGAGAGAGAGAGAGAGAGAGAAAGGAGAGAAAATATGGTGGGTGGGGATATTAGTACTATGTAACCGTTAATTTTTTTTAAAAAATACCAAAATATATAAAAGAGGTTATACCAAAAATATAATTTCAACTAGATTAAATTTAATTGAAATATTTTGGAAACAATTTTTTGGGAGCAAACAAAAGATTATCATTTATTTAAAATAAATTAGAACACTTATTAAAACAGAAATATGATTTAAATTAAATAACCTAATTAAAATAAAATTAAATGTTAAAGCTCATAAATTAGCACTAATATTTATAAAAATAAGGTTCTTAAGAAGCGAGGTGTTACACTATACTACCCCTAAACCCTTCCATTGGGATACACGGACCCTCGGCTCACTCAAAGGTCAACAAAACCCCCATTCTAGGTTATTTGAAATGTGGCTTAATTAATTATTATTTTTATTATGATATTTATTAAAATAATTCTTACAAAAATAATCCTTATTTATTAGTGTTATTATTTTTCATTATTATTTCTATAATATTATATTAATTTTCATAGTTATATTATAATAATATTAACAAATACTTATATTATTTATTATAAATATGGTTATATATTAATATTATTACTATTTATTATAAAAATAGGCAATTATGATAACAAGAGTTTTTTGGATATAACAATAGCTAAAATTATTGTCTTCCTCAAATACTAGTACCAACAAATATATGAGTGTGTATTAGTTTGTGTTGGTATAATGCCACTAATACCCACAGGTATAAAAGTCTACAAAAAGATCTATTGAAAAAACTTTACTTATTTCCCTAAAAAAAATACATTAGTATTAGTGACTTTTACCAACAAAAAAAAATTGTGCCTAAATTTCTGGTGCACATGTCAATTATTTTGTAGTGAAAATAATGAATCCTTTTAATCAAATTCCATTAATAAAATATTTAAATTTATGGAAATTTAATTTTAAAAATATGAGATTTTATAATAATTATATAAATAACTATAGTAATATTAGGCCCAAAAAGATATAAAAATCAAAGGCACAACGCCTCTTAGACCCCCATTATGCTGATAAAGTAGTGAGACCCCATCATATAGGTCATTTGAAGCGTAATTTGATTGGTTATTACTTTTATCATAATTTTTATTGTTTTAATTATCATAGTTATGTTATAATAATATCAATAATGACTATAATACTAATTATGAATCTGGTTATATATTATATTATTAGTATTTTATTATGATAATAAGAGAAGTATCTGATGTATAAGAGGAATGAATGTGTTATGCTAAGAGTATAACAATAGCTAAAATTTTTATCTTCCTTATATAATAATACCAACGAATCATATATAATTGGCTATTAGTTTTGTCGGTATAATACTATTAATACCCATAGATATAAAAGTAAATAAAAGATATGTTGACATAACATACTATTACAAATAGATACAAAAAAAATTGTAGGAAAAACTTTCTTAGTTGCCCACAAAAATATATCTCTTAGTATTAGTAACTTTTGTCAATAGGAAAAAAAATTAGTGACCAAATTTCTATTGACACAAGCCATATATTTTGTAGTGTACATAAGTATAAAAATGCCATTAATATTTTATTTATTTATTTATCCAACTCTCAAATAGTATAGTTTCATTAGCAATTTTAAATAGTTTAGTTAGCCATTTCAAATGGTTTGTTGAGCCGTCAAAAGTAAAGTCAAACCTATAACCTAAAGACATACATATTTACCAAAAATGCTATAGTCTATTTTTCCTCTCTCAAACTCAAATACAATAATTTCATTAGTTATTTATATAATTTCCAATTATAGTAGAGTTTCTTCTATTCAACATTTCATTAGTGATATAACAATTCAGATTTAAGTTCTTAGTTCTCACTATAAGAAGTGATTCTTATTAGATACTCACCATCAAAATATATCACAAAACTACTATAAGTAACTAAAGAAATTATAATATTTGGTTGTTAAAAAATATTTTATAAATATTTATGCATTTATGTTATATGTTGTCAAATTACTTTCGTCGTAAGGAAACTATCCTAAGTGTTAACTAAAAATTATTATAAGTAGCTAATTTTTTTTTTTAGTATTTAAGTATTTGGGGGGGGGGGGATCACAAATTTACATATGTGCATGTACTGGACGGATGTGAAACTACGCCTATTAAGTGGTTAAGGAAACCGTAAATGATCGGTGATTTATATACCCTTACTTATGGGTATGTTTTGAGGAACGAACGATAACCGTATATATAATTAAAAGCGGTAAAAAAATTAATCCCGGGAGCCAGAAAAGCTAACCAAACTTATTCTTCAAACATATAAAAGAATATTTGGTATACATCGAACACGAAATAAAAATAATAATAATAAGAAGAAGAAGAAGAAGGGACTTGATTAGAATCAACAAAATCTTGTTTCGAGTATCCTAATAAACTCTCTGAAATCGATTTTACCATCTCCATTATCATCGAAATTCCGTATCATAGTCAGAATAGAAGCCTGGGAACCTGATCCTCCTTGACTACTAATAAAGCCTAAAGCCGATAGAACTCTGCCCAATTCATCGGAATCGATAAACCCATCTCTATTTTGATCAAACACGTTAAAGGCTTCTCTTATCTCTGACAAACTCGGTTCTTCCTCCTCAAAAATCCCCAGAATTTTCGACGTCGACGTCGCGCTATTCTGAATCTCCCATTCTCTATCAACTAGAACACCCAACCTGTCCATCACCATGATTATATCTTCATTACCCAAATTCCCAATATCATCGGCAGTAGCAACAGAAGCAGCGGCAGCAGCAACGGCTTCTTTCCTCTCCCTAATCTTGGCCTGTAAACTATGAATCAGAGGCATCTTGAGGAAAAATTGTTGGAGGGTATAAACACGAGAGAGAACTAGTTCAAAGAAAAAGATGTACAAATTGCCTTTTGATTTGAATGAAGGAACTGTTCTGTAGTGACTTGATTTCTTTTCCATTTCAATCTGACGGCAAAGATTGATTCTCATCATCTGTATATATATTCCGAGCTTGCTTGTCTAACAAGAAAAAGGGTAAGACTTGGAGGCTAATAAGAAGTTTAGGTTGGCTTAAGCAAACAAATTAGTGGTAGCTCTCAGTTTTGAGGAAAAGAGAGGAACTAAGACAGGAGATATATATAGTGAAGAAAATGCAAAAGAAGGCCGGTGGATGTAGAATTCCGCAGCAAAGAGGAAGGAAGATACGGGGGCAATTGTTAAGAAGAGAGAAGGAAACTGACAGGAAGGAAGATTATCTTCTTCTTCTTCTTCTTCTTCTGCTTCTTCTTCTGCTTTTTTTTTTTTTTTAGACATGAAGAGGAAGTGGTCTCCTTCTGTCTTTCTAGTGGAAGTTTCGGTCGTGCTTCTTTCCATTTAGTTTCGTTGTGTCGAGACGTCGATGCGGAAATCGACTCGGGGCGATGGCAATAAGGCTGACCTGCCCATTCGTCTCTGTCGTTTTGTTATATTTAAAATTTTCTTTTCCTTATATTTTGTCCTTGATGTGTGATTTTTGGTAATTTCAAGGAAAATGGGATCTGGAATAAAAATTATCAAAACTCGCAACAGAAGTCAACATTTTTGGATTTTCATCAAACGTTTCCAGTTTCCTTGCATTCTTTTGACTTTTCCGTCTTTTTTACACTTTTTTGTTGCTGTTTAAAAATACTCGTCATCGTTTCACATATTCCGGTCGCCGAGTTCCCTTTCATGGATCCTTGGTTAAATTTACAGCGCAATTTCCTAGCAATTATCATAAGCGGCGATTGCATTGAACCTTAGTTTCCGAATTTATTATCCATTATCATTTAATATTATTTAGGTTCAAAATAAATGCATTAAATCCAATTTAAGTAACGAAGGAATTACCTCATTCTTTACCATTTTCAAACTATAAACATAGGTTTATAGTTTGAAAATGGTAAACAGGTACCCAAAGTTGGGCACTTACCTATGAACCAACCTCTACCTAGTACTATAAACAGGACCCCAATCCACCTTTTGCAACCATACAACAATTTTCAAACTCGTACATACATTTGTCTGCTCTCTCTTCTCACTATTCTATCCCTTTGTTTTCTACTAATATATTTGAGAAGCGTTTAAATAGTAAAAAGATGGCTTGAGGTTTATGATGGGATCAATTAGAAGAATGAACGAGAGTGGTGTATGGTTTTTGCATGTGTAATGGAGAGATATAGGTGTGTCTCGAATCTTAAAACGACAAACACAACTTCATAATCTAGAATGTAAACTGATCACTAGATTACTTAGTCGACAGGATGTTTGAGAAGGTTTCAGTAGTATAATACAAAACATTATGTGATAGGTGGTTGATGTTTAAAAGAATTGAAATAATTAATTAGTTATTTTGATAAGGTACACGTTCCTTTGCAAAAGTTCGACATTAAAAAATTCTATAGTTATTTAACTTATAACATTAAAATGATAGATGTAACATAAAAAAATTTAGGACCGAAAAGTTCTATTTTTCAAACAAGGTTGTGTGGAAGCTTAAGTACAACTGTTGGATGTTATTAACACACTTAGTAAGTTAGCCACCCTTACCTTTTCCTTTCTTACACTAAGTATAAGGATAAAACCTTCAAACATTAAATATAAATGCAAGATAATATAAAAACAACAAACATTGTAATCATAAATAGTTGTGAATCATATTAAAAAGAGAGATGGAGTTTTGTTACAATGCAAATTGTAAATAAAATGAGTTGATATAAAAGTCCAAGAGATTCAATGTTATAAAAGCACAATGAGGATGCAATCAATAGATAGCCATGACTATACACTCAACACCAAAATAATCACTCTAGGATGTCTGCTTAGTCATAAAAGGCATCAAACTTCCATAAGTCATCTAAATAAGTATAGTATTAGTAAAACATATATAGAGTAAAGTAGCACCCTATATAGGTAGCATATAGTACATAGGACATGATAATTGCATATAATTGTAATAGACAATCCTCAACCCCTTTAAAATATCTTAAAATGTATGTTTATTATATAATGAATTCCTTTTGGAAGGACTTAAAAAATGCAAGAAAATATAGTTTGTTGGGAAACAATAAACTTGTTGGTGCACAAACAAGTCATATAATACCCCCATTTTTCACAATTAATTTTTTATTTATTTTTAAAACAATTGTGAAAGCTGAAATATGAAAACACTCCTAAAGGAAAATGAAGTGTTACTGCCACACCTAAAATATGATAGACTTCCACCATCAATTCCATATTATATATAAGGCTAAGTATCCAAACAAAAAACATAAAAAATAGAGTGTGCAAAATTTGATATAATAAGATAGTAAGAGTTAGGTTTAACAGTTAAAACCATGTTGAGTCCAAAAAAACCCAAAACATATAAGAGGGCATTTTGGGAAATAGGGTAAAACTAATAAAGTTCGATCTCTCAAGGACATGTAAAAGAATAACCACCAAAATTCCATGCTCACTTACCCCAATTCCAAACACATACTAGGACAACTATTGTACACCTCCAAATATCCACACATGGTCCTCTACTAGTGGGATTGAGTAGCTCACCAAAAAACAAGTCTGTTAGTTTATTATGTATTGAGTAAGCCAAGCTACCTACATATAGGATTTAATGATGTAAGTAAGGTCTTGGAAGATATACATATCATATTGGCACACATGGTCATGTCCATGCAATAACTTACCACCTATGTGCTCTACTAATTTAGGATGATCATTATGTTAATTAGATTATGCATATGGAAGAAGATAATATTAAGTTCTAAAAATAAACATGGAACTTACAAGGCATCATGATTATTCCAATATTTATAAGTCATAAAGCAACATCATATGATCATGTGAAATAACAAGCCAATGGTGTGGACTACTAGATAACTTAAAGGTTGATTCCACTTTTCCAATTGTGAGATCAAATCAAAACATTATAAGGCAGCTAACTCATTACTTATATTTCTCTTCCATCTTTTAAGTAATGGGATAGATTATCGCCTATGATATGTCAATTCCCATTGAATTCACAAATCATTACAAGGTTGGAAAGAAACAAATAACACATTTTGGGAGAACAAACTGATCTATTTCATCAACTAGTTAATCAATTTGGCATAATCAAACCCTCTGGTTTCTTACCAAAAGTATTTGATCAATTTGTCAATATAGTTGACTACTATAAGATCAGTTGATGGATTTGGCCAAACAAGTCTAAAGGTTGAGAGAGAGACTAAAATAATATTTAGTAACAAAGAACTAGTTGATTGATTTGGCTAACTTGTTGATTTTTCAAGGAAAAGCTAATCGTTAAGGAACAAAATAATTGATGGGATCAAATAGAGAGCAAACCAAAGTCTCCACAAATAAACTATTCATTAAAAGTGGACTATGGGGAAAACCAGATGAATACTTATTCTTACCTATATCTAACCCTAGCTTACTTAAAAATAAACAACAAAGATTTAGAGAAAGGATTAAAAGAGATAAGGAATATCAAAAATGAAGATCACGAAGGGGAAAGATTGTGGAACTAAAAGAGGGAGAAAATAGGGTAATTTGGTAGATGAGAGAAAAAATGTGAGTTAATATGCACAATCCACTAGGAAAGAAGGGGAAAGATGTATCTAATTGAAACCCTAATTATTACACTTAAATTCAACCAATTTAGGGTAAATTTATCAAAGAGTGAGCTGACTTCCCCCATGGCTCAAAAGATGGTTGCTAAAACCATTTAGGTTAATGTACCTTTGAAGAATTAGAACATAAGAAATAAAACATGAAAAAAATGCATGGAAAAATAATGCATATAAGATCAAACTTGAGTAATTCTAAGAAGTGGTGTCTAATTAATATAGATAAACTAAAAATTAAGAGCAGAATGGAGAGAGATTTGAGAAGATAAAATTGATTCTTGGTAACTCATTGAATCAATACTCACAAGAACCACTAAGATTTAAAATCTTAGGATAAATCTTAGAATATTTTGTAAGAACTTTAAACTACTACACTAGAGTTGAAGAAGGGTGACTCTCAGTTTTGAGAGAAAAATGTGTGCATCAAAAACAAGTTGTGTTATCTTTCATTATCTCCTTAGAAATTATAGATGGATTTTAGAATTGATGATTACAACTTGTCTAACTAACACATGTTATTTGAATTATAAAAAAAAAAGTCTACCTAACATACTACCCATGTGATTCTCCATGGGCATATGTTGTGCATATTTTCGATTGGGGGAGGGGAGTCTTCTAGCATATGTCTAACTCATATAGTGGCCACATGATTCACAAGGAAAGAAAGAAGAATTATTTTAATCTTGTAAGGGACAAAAAGGAATAAATAATGTCTTCTATCCTTCCTTATTCTTCCCAAAAATCTATAATGTTCTTCCTAAGTGCTAAAAAGGACTTTTCATGTAGCTTAAGAGGGACTTATAGCTTGTTTTGTGTGGTTATTATTCATGCAGAATGGGCTGACTTTTGGGGATATTTTTAGGAATAAAATAAGATAAGAAAATGAGTTAAAAGGGGTGGAAAAAATTAGGAAAAAATTTTGCTTAAACCAGGGGTATTATTTTATGGAGGTGGTGATGTGTTTATCAAAATTAAGATGTCGGCCAAAAAATTAAGCAAAAGAAAAGAAGGCTTAAGAAGGATTATAGTAGAAGAAATCAAGTTGTAAAGGTAGATGTGTTCGGCATATTTGAATCAAGTTTCAAATGTGTCGAGTTTGAGTTCAATGGAGGAAGGTAATTGTCCCAGACTTTCCTTGCTCAATGTTGACTCAAAATGAGAGAGATAGACACCAGCTAGCTATTCTCAAATTTTTATTCGATTCTTATTCATTCAACTTTGATTTATGTGTACACGTGAGGTATATATAGGTACGTTCCAGCTTGAGTTTGAAGCTCTTACAGCTGGTCCTTAGCCTTAATTCAAGCCCACTAATCATGGTTCAATTAAGACCATATAACCTTAATCCTAATCATAATATCATTGGTTAAATAATACTAAGGATTAATATTACAAAGCTATACAATTAACTATGATACATACATGGAATTATATCAAACCCTAACTCACATAAAATATACTTAGGGTTAAGGTTTACAATAAGTTAATACAACTAATGAATATCATCACCATATCTTCTTGTTGTAAAGTATCATCCCATATATGTCATAGTCTTGCATGATTTGAATGCTTGTACACATTAAAGTGTATTAACATCTTCTTCGTGCAAATATGTGACATACCTACAAGAACAACTTGAATGGTTTTGAATATCAAGAATATAAGAATTATCAAGAATATTTAACGTGATATGATCCAACATTAAGAAAGCTAATTCTTCCTTACCTTGAGAATTAAGATGAGCACGACAATCATTAAATTCATTAGATGCTCCTGCATCATTCTCCCTAAGTTGAGAAGAACTTGCCCTCAAATTTTCATCAGAATAATAAGGAGACAAATCACCAACATTAAAATTTCTTGAAATTCCACCATAAGAATCTAGAATTTCAAGTTCCTAAGCATTATATCCAAACTTTCTTAGTATTTTAAATGGACCATCAGCTCTTGGCATTAGTTTTTCTAATTCCTTAGCTTCTTCTGGGTGACATCTATAAGCTGGTTTATTAGGAATAGGCATACTAGGAATGAGATCAATGGCATGTTCTATACCTCTTTTAGGTGGTAATCCAGGAGGTATGTCATCAGGAAATACATCATTTTACTCATCAAGAGAAATTAATTGGATTAGGATTTTCAATTTGTTATTTTTCAAGTTTAGAATCTATAAAAACTAAAGCATAACAAATTCCTTCTTCTTTGATGCATTTCTCCATAGTCTTTTCATGTAAAAATAACATCTTTTTGTCATCACTCAAAGGCATATGATCACATAAAGAAGGTTTAAGGCTACATAATTTCTTTTCTTTTTTCACCACATATTCATTATTTACCCCATCATGAGTTGCTTTTCTATCGTATTGCTATGGTCTACCCAAACGTAATCCATAAGCATCCATAGGTAAAAAATCACATAGAAATTCATCATGATAGTCTCTAATAGAAAATGTGATTAAAGCTCTTTTCTTTACTTTAGCTCTTTATCTTTATTTAGCCATTGTAAAGAATAGGGTTTAGGATGATTAGTAGTTTCCAAACCAAGTTTCTTAACCATTGCCTCACTAGCAACATTGGTACATGAACCACTATCAATTATGATTCTACAAACCATGTTACCTATTTTACACTTAGTCTTAAAAAATTTTCTCTCTTTGAGTAGGTGTAACACTTGGTTGTATTTGTAAAACTCTTTGAATTACAAAGCATGGGTCTACTTATTCCTCTTCCATAGTTAATATTTCATTAGGAGATTCAACTTCTAATTCATCATCATCACTACATGGTTCCATGTTTTCTATTTCATGTAGGGTTAAGGCTCTTTGGTTAGGATAATCTCTAGCAAAATGTCCATATCCTTTACATTTAAAACATTATTTATTTTCCATTTCAACTACCTTATTTTTACCTTTATCATCTCTATTATTCTTTTTATCATATGAAAATGTTGATTTAGGTGTAAAGGTATTAGAATAGGGTTTAGTTGAATTTGAAGCATTAGACTTAACATAGTCTTTAGTTGATTTGGTTTTTCTTTCAAATTTCATACCCAATTTAATCAAGTTATCAAGAGAGTCATAATAGTACATGTCAATTTTGTCTCTTATTAAATTATTCAAGTGACCTAAGTACCTAGCACACTTTTGTTCATTCCTTTCAAGAACATCACAAATAAGGGCTAGTCTTTCAAATTCTTTAGTGTTTTCTTCTACACTAAATAAACCTTGCGTTAGAGTAGTCATTTTAACATACATATCGTGTTCATGCTCTCTAGGCACAAATTTCTTTCTTAGGTGCTTTTTAAGTTTTTTCCAAGATTTTATTTTAGACTTCTCTTGTCTTTCTCTTGTTCGCTTTAAATTATCGTACCAAATTAGAGAAAATTTTTGAACTTTCGAGTAGCTAATTTGCATTTCCTCTCATCATCATATTCTCTAAACTCAAAAAATAGCCTCAAACTCAAGCAACCATTCAAAAAATGACTCCACATTCAACTCACCATAGAATTCAGGAAGGTCAAGTTTAATACCTTGATCTTCATGGTATGCATTTCTTACTTGGAATGTAGGTGGTCTTCTTTGGTTGCTTGAGCCAAAGGAACTCATCTCTTCTTCTCCATCTTCATGATGATGCATATTGAAATGTCCATGTCCACTCTTGGCATGGTTGATAGGCTTCATTCTTCCCTCCACACTATCATGTATAGTTTCCATGAGAACTTGCCATGGCTTATGCTTTTCTTGTTCGGCCAACTTAGCTTCCACACTTTGTAGTTGATGTTGTAGTGTGTTTTCAGTTTGCAATTGAGTATCCATACATGTGGTAAGGCTCTTTATAGAATCTAACAAGGCACACACTTCTTCACTATCCATGGTGAAGGTTGACACACAACTCTTCTTGTTGTACATAATAGATTCCACAAAGTATAAGTGCTAGAATTTGTTTTTCCTACAACCAAACAAGGTACAAACTATTGCTAATTCACAATAAAATTACAATCACTACCTGCAGTCCTTGATTAGACACAAAGGAGATAATGTATCCACAAGAATAGTCACTACACGCAGGTACACAAGAGATGGGAGTGGTCTTCTATATATGGTATAAAATGCAACCACATAAAATCATAGAATGTCGATTTTTATCTTCAACATATGCACGTCTTTAAGTGGGAGATTCATGCAGGTTGCTTCTTAGAAGATGTAGAGGAGATCTAGATGGAGAAGATTGAGTGGTTCTTTGAGATAAAATGAGGAGAAATGGTTCAAATAGAAGGTCTGTAGTCCTAGCCTATGCAGTCGACGCTTAGATGATTTCCAGGTCTTGGCCCCTTTGTGTTCTTCTTAGTTTGATACACAAATGGGAAAATGAAATTGGTTAATTAAAAATAGATCATGAAAAAATATAGAGTAGAATTAAGAAGGAATGAGGTGTTGGGGATACATAAAATCGTAACACACAAGGCGACACAAAGAAACTGTTGTGCCTTGACTGCAACCTGGTTGGTATTTTATATGAAAGGTTGGGGAAAATGCAACAAGATCATTGCAAGATTGCAAGAAATTCGAGCAAGAACTTCAATAAAAATTCAAGAAGATCATAAAGAAGCTATAATTCAAGGGAAAGGTTGAGTTATGGTGGATTTCTAGATGCAAGAACACACATATGATAATCTGGTCTGTAAGGAGATGTTTTGTGCCACAGCTTCAATCAATCAAAGCTTTGATACAAAAAATGATGTGTTTATCAAGGTATAGGAAGGTTGGATCAAATATTGATGTGTTGAAGATGTCACCCACGAAATTAATCAAAATAAACGAAGGCTTAAGAAGGATTATAGTCAAAGAAATCAAGTTGTAAAGGTAGATGTGTTCGGCAGATTTGAATCAAGTTTCAAATGTGTCGAGTTTGAGTTCAATGGAGGAAGGTAATTGTCCCATACTTTACTTGCTCAATGTTGACTCAAAATGAGAGAGATAGACGCTAGCTAGCTATTCTCAAATTTTTATTCGATTCTTATTCATTCAGCTTTGATTTATGTGTACAAGTGAGGTATATATAGGTAAGTTCCAGCTTGAGTTTGAAGCTCTTACAGCCGGTCCTTAGCCTTAATTCAAGCCCACTAATCATGGTTGAATTAATCCCATATAATTTTAATACTAATCATAATATCATTGGTTAAATGATACTAAGGATTAATATTACAAAGCTATACAATTAACTATGATAAATATATGAAATTATATCAAACCCTAACTTACATAAAATACACTTAGGGTTAGGGTTTACAACAAGTTAATACAACTAATGAATATCATCACCATATATTCTTTTTGTAAATTATCATCCCATGTATGTCATAGTCTTGCATGCTTTGAATGCTTGTACACATTAAAGTGTATTAACATCTTCTTCTTGCAAATATGTGACATACCTATAAGAACAACTTGAATGGTTTTCAATATCAAGCATATAAGAATTATCAAGAATATTTAAAATTATAGGATCCAAAATTAAGAAAGCTAATTCTTCCTTAACCTGAGAATTAAGATGAGCATGACAATCATTAGATTCATTAGATGCTCCTACATCAGGTGGTAAAGGTTGACAAGTTTTGTATGGCTTACATGGCTAGCTTTTTTAAGGATTAATTTTTTTTGTCTAGATGAGGAGAGTTTTGTGACTCTAAACTTGAGAAAATTATGGGTAAGAGTGTGATCATCAAATAAGGATGCTTTCACATAGGTGTAGTGATTTTTTAGACTAGATCAGCTATCTTAATTGACAAAAAAGAGACAGGAAGAAAGAGATTCAAGGATAAGGTCATCCTTATCTTTTTATTTATTTATTAACTTTAACATCTAAATCTATTCTTCATGGGGAAACTTCTAGATTAATGGTCCAAAAATTACCAAAAATTATTTATAAACCAATCAATGGCTAATTACTTAGATTTAAGAATTATAGAAGATTTTTATCATAAAAAATAAATTTCTAACTTGCATGTGTAAGATAAATCAATTTATTCGTTTGTTGTATCCATTAACTCATTCCAATGCATTTGATCAAAATTCCATGTCAGTGAACTAGTTCTCTTGGACCTAAACCAAAGCTAAAAATTACAAGTTGATAAGTTAGCTTATAGTCGACTAGTATGCCTAAAAAACCATTTTTTTTTCTTTATTCTTCAATCCATTTCCAATTTCTTTGTAAATTAAATTCGAAACACATTTTGAAAACAAGATATAACATAACACAATCATTATCTAGCACATTAATTTTCACATATTATAGATTAGTTTTATAAGGTATTACAAGTAAATAGACTCATGATAGGATTTATGTTTTCACTTTAGAAATACTAGTCAACTAGCCGGGAGAAAGCAACCAACTTGTTGTCACCACTCAATTAATTTTTTCCAACCACTTAATTGGTTTAACTTAGAACTTTAGCTTTAATTATATTTTGATTTTAATTCTAATATAATGCTTATAAAATCTTTTGATTATAATATTCTTGTGTTAACAAACATTCCTATATGTATTATTTTCATAGTTCTTAGAGCTTTATTTCAATTTATTTAGCTAAAAACCATCTATAAGTTTTTATAGATTTTTTTTACATTTTCCACTTTTTAAAGCCTTATATATATATATATATATATATATATATATATATATATATATATATATATATATATATATATATATATATATATATATCACTTGATTTTTCAAGATCGACATGATGAATAATAGTAGTAGAAGGATTGATCGTCTCGTCTCCTCTTCTAAGATCTTTTTCTTCATTTCCTTTTTTGATATTTTTTTCCTTTTTTTATTATTGATCTAACCCTTTAGTCCCTAAGCTATATAACTTTAAATCTAACACTCATACAACTTGAGATTTGAAATCTAATTTTTAACTATTTCTCAACTTTAAGGCGTTTTAGTAATTTCTAATTTAATAATTATTTTAATAAAAATATTAGATTATTTGTTAAGTATTTATATGGCTAATTTTGTATTATTTTTAAGTACAAAAGTTTTAAAGGGGCCTAATAAATTTTAGTAGGCTACCCTTATTTATTATTCTTGCCGAAAATGGGGTAATCCCTATATTCTACAAAAATATGAGATATTGCAGGATAGCACATTAGGATTTTGATATACAGATTTTATTAAGCATATTCATTACATTGTAATCACTTTCCTTATAGTTGAGAATTTGGTAAAATGAAGTATTTTAACTTGTGTAATTTTTCATGTGTAAAAAAGTACATAAAAATACATTTTATGCTAGAAATAAAGTATATATGTCATGTATGTCTAATATGGAAGGTTGAGCATGCTTAGGTTCATTTTTAACATAATTATTAGTATATTGTTCCCCATGGGTAATTTATTCATTTAATCATATCATAATATTTATTCTAGTAATAATGTCTAACATGTCTTAAATATTGTTCAGCATGGAAGTATGTGATTTGATATTTTAAAAAAGCCTATTTTAGCATGATTATTGTTATTATATGGCTATGGAATATTTTGGTCATTTTAAGCATATCATAATATTTACCTCAATAAGTATGACTAATATATGTTATTTATTATCGAGTATGGAAATATATCATTTGATGTTTTAGAAAAGCATGTTAGGATTTTACATGTAAAATCATATATAAGAGCAAAATGGTCATTTGATGTTTTTAGTAATTAATTTACATGTTATATAATTTAACTATTATATTTTAACATTTTCATGACAAGTAAATAAATAAAAGTATTTGTAATGGATGATAATGCGATAATTATGGAATGAAGGGCATTTTAGTTACTTTTAAGCTAATGTGCCTAATATGAATACTTGGACTTATGATTGCCATAGTAAACTGATAGATTAACTATATAATTGAGTTTGACTCTAAATTAGGCAATTCACCTTAGGGTTGACTTGAATGGTTGGATATAAAGATAAAAATGTTCAAGTATAGAATTGGAGTTAGTGTACAATATGTGATATTTTATTATCACTTTCTTACAATATTAATACTTAAAGTGAGTAACCTCAAGTTCAAGAATGGTTGCTCTCTACGGTTAGCTATCCTAGAGACAATGTAGGAGCCTTTGGCTTATTTGGTTTGTTGGTGTGCCATTGTGCCTTAGTAAGGCTCTAGCCTACTCTATATGTAGCTTATGTGTCCTATAGTGGGTATTGATACTTAAGGATTAGGGTACATAGGTTGGAAAGGCATTGTGTTCCTTTGTGCACAAGTATAACTAGAGTTCTTGTTTGGATGGTTTGAAGGGTAGTGTGATACCTTGTTCAGTGGTATAAGTGGTGTAATTTATGTCTCTAGGTTATTATTGTATCCCCCTTGAGTAAATAAAAAACTAAAAAATGATCACTATTAGATAGAAATGGTTATCAGATTGGTTAGTAGTAGCATTTATGTTTACCTATGGTTCGACAATAGCCTTAAACCTATCTATGGTTAGGTGTGATGCCTCTAAGCCCTACTTGTGATATTATAGTTTTTTTATTGGTAATGTGTCTTTTATCCCCACCTCTAATAGTATGGATTTCATTTGTTATTATGCCTTTGAGTCCTACCTTTAATATTATAGATATTATTAGTTTGATATTGAGATATAAGATATATTGTAAAGATAATGCTTATTCTGTTGAGATTGGTTATAAAAGTACATTAAAAAACATCTCTTCTATGATTGGTTGGTAAGCTAAATTTTATGAGCAGTATATGATTTTAGTGATTATTATATTTTGTTCATCACTTGTATATTACAATATTCTATACCATATATCGTTGTAATGCTTTTCATGTGTTCCATGCATACTTTTCATATTAGTTTTGTAAAATTGGTTACTTATTAATGTAGTATTAACGGGTTCCATTTCATGGTCTCCTACTTATTTAATAGTAGCCTTTACTAATGTAGGAGCATCCAATGAACATAATGATTGTCATGTTCATACTAATCCTCAAGTTAAGGAAGATGATTTAGCTTTCTTAATGTTGGAGCCTATCATGTTAAAGATTCTTGATAATTCTTATATGCTTGACATTGAAAAACATTCAAGTTATTCTTGTAGGTATGTCACATATTTGCAAGAAGATGATGTTCATATGCTTTGATGTGTACAAGCATTCCAAAGCATGCAAGACTATGAAATAAATGGGATGATAAATTACAATAAGAAGATAAAGTGATGATATTCATTATTTTTATAAACTTGTTGTAAACCCTAACCCTAAGTATATTTTATGTAAGTTAGGGTATTGCTATAATTTTATGTAGGTATCTTAGTCAATTGTTTAGCTTTATAATATTAATCCTTAGTATCATTTAACCAATGATATTATGCTTTGGATTAAGGATAATATGGGCTTAATTCAACTATTATTAATGGGCTGGATTAAGTAGGAATAATTGTCTGGTTTAGGGTAGCTAACCTCCAACTCCTTCCTTCTCCTATATAAGCCTTTTTGTGCGCAGCTTTGTATGCAAAATTGAATAAGAATGAATAAGAATTTTTTGATCAAACTTTGAGCAAAGTTAGCTAAAGTCTAATCCTCCCTTTTGGGTTGACATTAAGTAAGGAAAATCTAGGATTAAACCTTCCTCAACCTATCTTCAAACTCGACACATTTGAAGGCTATACAAATATGTCGAGCACCTTCTACTTATTTCTTCAATTTCTTCACCTATAATCCAGCAATTTAGTTTGTTTCTTTTGCATTAGATCATGGGTGAAAGCTTCTCATACAAATTTTTATCCAACCTTCCATTACTTTGATAAAAAAACCACATCATTTACCTTTTAGGAATACTTTCAAGGTTCAGTCGGATGGCTTTTAGTAGGGGTCAAGAGTTAGGTATGTTTGGGGTTTGCTCGACATCTTTTGATCAGATTTTTCATAGCCTCATATATCCCCTTCTATATTCTTTTCCTAATTAGATTATAAATCTTTGTCTAATATTTTGGACTATCCAAACAATTTTATATCAAAATCTATGTTTTTGTATTTATGGTTGCTACTAATTCAAGCAAAGTAACTTTTAGCTTTAGCATTTAGTATAAGAATGGTTGAGGATGTCAGGCTTATACTAGCTATGGCTATACCATCCATTATTTTTATAACTAACATTTTAGCAAAATAAAAATTTTAAGTAGTAAATTTGCAGGTATTACATGAAGGCTAGGGAATTTTTATTTTATCCATCATATACCATTTTCAAGCTTTTAGTTCTCATTATACTTTGAAAAAATCATAAGTATTGAGAGCCTTTTTTCTTCTCCCTTCCTTGCTCTTTTCTATCCATTAGGCCATAATTCTCTATTTTTCTTCATTTTCCAGCTTCATATCACTTCCATCTTAGTTTTAAAATCCTTCCACTAGCCTTCTCTTATTTTCCCTTAAGTAAGTGTGAGTTATATTTTGAAAACAAATTGAGGTCTTCAGTTTAGTTTCTCCTATTATCTCTTTGAATATTAAGAGGAGGTAAAGATATGTTTTATATAATTTCTCTTAATTTTTCTCTGATATTAAGGATATGAGAAAGATTTTTGGTTTGAAAGGTACTTAAGAAACATAAGTGCTTTTCTCACATTATTCTTATGGTTAGTTTTGCTCGAGGTAAATAAAATATAACTCTTGAATGTGGTTGTGTTTTTGTTGAATGAAAGGTCTTAGTTTCATGTTTTTGTCTTAAAAATGGGTGTGTGCAAAACCCATATTTTTATGACTAAAAAAATTTATTTAAAGAGTTTATTGCAAAAGCTAAAACAATAAAAACACAAGGTGTTACTGTAACACTTGTTATAAGTCTAGTTTCCTCTACCATTCTTATACCAAGTGATAAGAAAAAAATTTTACTCCTCTTAAATTGATAATATAATAATAAAAATAAGAATAGAGAGTAAAAGGTATATAAGTATCATTATAATAAAACAAATAGTAAACAATTACAAAATTCAATGAAAGGAAATATAGAAGAACATAAGAGTTACAGAACATCCAAATCAAAGAAACTGGGTAATCCTAACTATTAACCTAAAAATACTAGCCTTCAATTGGTTTCACATGCTAACCTAAAATATTACTACTCATTGAATAATTAGGGGCCCATGAAATAGAACCCATGAGGATAATAGTACTGACTAACCCATTATATAAAGCTGACATGAAAAACTCTCATGGAACACCTAAAAGGTATCACGACAGGTTATAGAATAAAATATTAAAATATACATGTGATGACCAAAATATAATAATTATATCAAATAAACAAATACCACCAAAGCCACATAATACTCATGCCTTCTCATTTAGAGTATAATAAAACTTATCAATCAAACATCTAAGTGATTCTCTCTAAACTAAGGATTAAAACCAATATCAACCAAATAAGCATAACATTCATAATATATGTCATATACCAACATCAATACAATTAAATTCTATAACACCATAAGTATGGTTCAAAGGTAGCAACTAATTTATAGGTAGGCACAAAAACTACTAACACTCCACAAGTAGGTATAAAGGCTACCTCCGAACCACTTTAATAATCTTAATAATTTCCATTATATTTTACTCAAGGAGAGATTATATGAACTCAGAGACACTAAGGTATTCTGGTTAAACTAGTGCAAAACAAAACATTGTATTTTATTACCTATCAACCCAAGGACACTAAGATGACCTAGTCGTATTGGCCCATGATAAAGACCCAATATTCTACCAATAAGGACATCTAATACATAAGTATGCATATCCTCTATAAGTTTACAAAGCTAAATAGAGTAAACTATAGGGTCTTCTTGGGGTACTAAGGTATACCAACAAAAATCCATAACCAACTGTACGCTAAACCATGTATTTAGGGTAGTGACAACAAAGGAGCCATCATTCCTCATCTCGAGATCTTTCACTTTCAATAGTAGTATTTTATTAAAGTGACAATGAAATCAAATAACGTGTAAATATATCCAATTTCCATAATTTACCATTTTTCACATTTCCAATGACTCAATGCAATCATAATCAAATACAATACCGATGGCAACATGATAATCTACTAGGGTAATCCTATGTTTAATTATCCATATTTAGACACATTAGGAAAAACATGACTAAAATGATATTGTGTTCATAATTACTAAATTGTCTTATTTGTTGAATACTAATTCCATTTGTTAATAAATTTATCATTAAAAGGATAAAATACAATAATTAATGAAATTACCAAACATGTTAAATGACTATTAAACCCTTACACATGATATAACACATGAAACCCTAACATACATATCTAATTCACTTAAAATCACATATTCCTATGATGAATAATTAATAATATATATATTATGAATGCTTATTAAACTAAATATCATGATATAATTAAAATGAATGAAATTGCTCTAAAGCATACAATAATAATAATAATGCAAAAACTAAGTTTATGCATGCTCAAATTGTTATATTAAACATACATAAAGTAAGTAATTTATCTCTAACATTAAAACACATTTTAATATGCTTTATTAAACATAATACTTTATATAAATAACATGCTCCATTTTACCTAATTTCATTCTAACATGAAATTTTGAATAATTATAGTATAACAAACATGCTTACCACAATATATATATTAAAACTCTAATATGTTATCTCGTGGTGTCTAACATTTTACAAGAGTATAGGGATAACAATAAAGAAAACATACTTATCATGGTTCATAAATCAAAACCTATATGTGCTATCTTGAAATATCTAACATTTTAGTGAAGTATAAGGACTACTAAATTTCTAGCAAAAACACAAAAATATATAGAACCTACTAAAAATTATCAGGCTCCATAAATCAATCTCTTTTACCTAAAAATAATACAAAAATTAACCATATTAATATCTAACATATAAAATAGCAATTTATAATAGAATATTTATCAAGTAAAATTACCAAAAAAACCATCATATTACATTAGGGGGAAATGGCCATACTTGCACTTAATGGACCTTCATCACGAGTCCATGTACATGAGAGGAAATGTTGTAGCATCAAGAGGAGGGAAATGGTTGGGCGGTGTTTTTGTGGCGATGGTGGTCGAGAGTGAGGATGTTGAAAAGGAGGAGGGTTATAGCATAATGGATTCAGTGTTGGTGAGATTTGGAGTCTTGAATGGGTAAGGCTAGAAGGGAGGAGTTGAGGTGAAGCTAGCAAAGCTTATGAGAAGGGGGATGATAGGGTAGTGGTGCTCATGTGATAGGACACAAGGGAAATGGATGATGGCTAACAAAGTTGGGTGGTGTCGATGAATGGGGGTTGAGGGTGTTTTGGTTGAGTAGTGGAGATGGGGCTTTAAAGATAATGATGAACGCTGAATTTGGTGATGGGTTTGTATGATGAGTTCATGCTACATAATAGGGGTATCATAAAGGGTTAAAGCAAGAGGGAAAAGTGTGTGGATGGGTGATGCAGCTAGGTAACAAGTTACGATGGTGGCTGTCATGAAGGATGGTGTTGTGATAAGGGTGACAAGAGGCATGATGTAGGGAGGTGAGGAAGCTTCAAAGGAATGGTGGGGTTATGGGTTGTTCACATAAAAGCTGGAAGGAGGGGTTGAGAGAATGAAGAAGGTGAAAGAGAGGAATGGGTGAGGGTGGTTTTGTTGGGAAAACCAAATGGAAAATGATGTGTGTGTGTGTGTGTGTGTGTGTGTGTGTGTGTGTGTGTGTGTGTGTGTGTGTGTGTAGAAAAATTCTTGCTAGCTAGAGGTAAGGGTCGAGAGAGATAGTTCAAATGGCTAGTTTTGGTGTGGTGCTGGAGCATGGCTTGTGAAGGGGTAGGGTGTAATGGAAGGATAATGTAGGTTATTGGTGCAGGTGGTATATGGGAGAAAAGATTTGATGGTAGGGTCATGAATGACTAGGAAGGGAAAGGAAGAGGAAGGCCATACACATGGTGAATGCATGGATCAAAGATGGAAAGTGGCACCAGGTTGATTAGCATAGGGGAGGAGGAAAAGAAAAGAATAAAGGGAAAAGAGAAGGGACAAAAGTGATATAGAAAGAAAAAGGGAAAAGGAAAGAAGAAAGATGTAAATAAGCTAATCTAAAATTCTATTAAAGTATGATCGGATCACTTCTTTACCACACAAAATATGGGCCAAATATTATGTTTATTGTTTTCTTGTGTGTGAGATTTCAATTTAATCCTAAGTAATCTCATTTAATAATTATTTTTAAAAAAAAACCTTATGTATGTATTAGGCACTAACAACCTAGGTTTATTTACCCTAGTTATACCCTTTTAACCTTGTTATATATTTTGATGTTGATTTTACTATGTAAAATGTTGATACAAAGAGAATTTTGGGTGCTCGTCACTTTCTAAGAGAAGCCCTGGTTATCTAGCATAGTAATAAATAATTTATTGTTACATTTTCAATGATAAAGGAATAATATATAGCTATTGGAGAATTTTATGTTCAGATAACTTAGATGAAACACCAATTGAGTGATTTTAATCTTAATATAGATAAAATTCCCATTAAGTGTGATAACTCTAGTGTAGTTTACCTCGCCAAGAATCTCATTTAGCACTCTAAGTATAAGAATATTGAGATAATACATCATTCATTAAAGATCATGATGAGAAATGGGATGTGAGTGTGGGGTGTGTGGAGACTTTGCATCAATGGGGAGATATATTCACTAATTCACTCAATAAGGAATGACTTAAAATCATTAGGGGAGAACATAGGATGAAATTTATGTAATTTATCTCATTATTGTGGATTTATAATAATATAATACATAAAATCATGGGTGGATGCCCTTAATGAGTGTTTAATTTATTCCATATTGACCAGAATGATTAATATATAACAAGCTTAAATCAAGTTTATAATGCATGTTTAATTCCATGGAGTGATTGTTTATCATACCTTAAATATGTGTTTGTTACCTAAAGAGACTTTTTGACTAGTAGAAAAACTAACCAATGTGTTAAAAGAATGAGTTGATGTGTCCCCTTTAAACTAGATAATGGATTATATGCTTTATATTTCAAAACTAAGCTAGAACAGTCACTGGCTTTACAAACCAAACAATTGCTTCATGAGAATAGTCAATGGGTTTGTCACCTAGAAAAAATCCATAGCCTCATTTTTCAAAATCAAAATCATTCAACCATTATCTTATTTTCCTCTCTCACTCTCTCTCAATGTCTCTTAATCACACATACACACACACACATTAAGTGCTGATGCAATCCCCTTTCTCTTTTGCTCGTTCATTTCTTGTTCCCTACATTCATAAAAAATAAAAATAAAAATAGTTGATTACATAATAGACTTTTAGTAAGATTTCCAATTCTTGAAAAAATTTTGGCTAGCAAGCTTTATAATAGACCTACCTTGTTGTAGGTTGATAAATAATTACGCTTGCCTTTACTTATAAACTCTAAGCCCTCTATTATTAGAGTAAGGTATTCTCTTGAAAATCAATTCACTTGTGTTTTTTCCAATGATTGACCTATTCGAATGAATTTTAATGATTAACATATCTTGCACTATTCAAAGCCTTTGTAAACTCATTGTCAAGTTTGATCATAGCTGAGGTTGCCGTGAGGAGATCCTTGTGTTGGTTAAGATTGCTTCCAATGATCAAAAATTAAGAAATAAAAAAACTCATTACTTTATTTCTAGCACTCTATATAGGAGGAAGGATCTATTTCCATCCCCAAATTCCTTTCAATCCACCACATTAGCTTAGTATTTCTCTACTATGAATCATAAAACAATTAAAAAAAGGAAAGGGCCTCTGTTGGTTCGATAAGCCAAGGAAAAATAACCACCGCTTGGTTTTAAAGTGGTATGCCCTACCAAACATCAATGCAAATTAAAGGTTTGATTAAACTACTACTATTTAACCAACTAATCCTATTAGATCTAGAAAATCCAACCTGGGAAACTTAATCTCCTGCAAAAACCCTTCTATCTCTGAAGCCCCTTTACTAGTTTGGTAGCTTTTGGCTTCCTTACTACTACTGGTCAGAATTTTCCTCACCAAATTAGATGAAAAAATGGTTTTTTATGTTTGTTGGTAAGAATCAAGTTAGCTATAAACAAAAATTGAAGCAACATTATAAAATTTGGGATAGAATTAAAGGGTAAGTAGTTCCAAAAACCCTAACTCTATGTTGAGTTGACTACATATTTTCAGGCATGATTATTAGTTGTTTGAGGTTGTATGCTTTTTAGTCTAGTTCAGTTTAGTCTAAGTGTACACAAAATTTTCACTTTCATTCACTTTCTTCAATTTCCCTTATTTAGCTTTTTTGTGGATAATTTTCTTTTTAATTCTTCTCTAATTTTTTTCATCCCTTACTTTCTCTTTTTCTTTTTTTGTTATTCTTAAAAATAAACAACTAATAAATGTATTAATAAGGGAAAGTGAATTGCTCAAGGCCCTTCCAAAAAGGCTTTTACTATACCTTATCATCTTGCCAGGGCCTCATTTAGGATAGATGAGCTTCACCATCCTTCTACTTTTATGGTTCTCCTTTATTTCCTCCAGAGCATAGACAAGACAATCTATCTCATAAGCTTACTACTCCTTCTACACAATCTAGTGATCATTCTTCTGTCAGATCTTCTTCTAAACTAACCAGGATCACTAAGACCTCTCCACATTCCCCATTCTTCATTTGAACAAGGAAAGAAAAATGGATATGGGATAAGAGCTTCTATGCTAATAAAGTTCATCCAAGAAAGTGCATAGATGCAAGCACTTGCACTAACTAGTTTAGGCTGCCTTTTATGTAGACATTGAGTGATTTGAACATTCCTCTACTCCTTAAGCTTTGTAATCTAGTCTACATTGACTTGCTTCTCCTATTCTATACAAATCTCTTTATTCATATCACTAGCAACTCTATTACCACTCAAATTATAATACCCTAAAATTTTAAAAATCGATATTTTAATAAATAGCTTTTATTTGGGATAAATTAGCTTTTAAATTTATTTAATTTAATTATTTTGTAGATTTTTGAGTACATAAAATTGGATATGAATATTTAATAAATTAAAATATTTTTTTTATTTTATCATACTTATGTTATTTAAATAATTTTTCAAACTAATATTTTACTAACATTATCCTTTTTAAAACCAATATATTAAATTATATTAAATTATTAAATTATTTTATCTATTAAAATATTACATTCTATTATTCCATAAATTATTTTATCTTATTTTCCCTTTTTCCTTTTGTTCTCTTCCTTTTCTCCTTTCCTTCTTTTTCCTTTTTCTTCTCCTTCAGACCAGCAGGCCTATGGCTCACACCCCTCGTGCTTTGGGCCATTGGCCCATTTCTTCCTTTTCCTCCTCCCTCTCCCATATGACATTGCCAATTCCACTCCCCTCTCCTTCTTTTATTTTTCTTCCTTCCCCCAACTAGGCCACCAACTCCATTCTCTTTTTCTCCCCCCTCCCTTGCATAAGGGGCCAGCCCATTCTTCCTTTTCTCCTTGGCTGGCCTACTTACTCTTTTCTTTCCTTCTTCTTCTTCTCTTCTCTTTGATGCTGACCACCCTTCCATGCCCGCTCCTCCTGCACCACCGCCTACCACCACCTGTCTCCCTACAACTCTACTCTCTCTCCCTCTGTCCTTTTCTTTCCATTTTTAGACCAAACACACCCTACACCCCCCAGCCCACATGCCTTCCTTTCCTCTTCTTTCCCTTCCCTCTCCCTGCATCCCGACACCCGTCTGCCACCTATAACCTATATTGACCAACTGTACCTACCCCTCTCTTCTCCTTCTCCTTTTTCTTCTCCTCACCGGCTTCATTTCTGCCTCGTTCGATCTTTCTTTCTCCATCTCCTAACCTCCTCTTCTCCTTCATTCCCTTCCCCTATTTTGCCCCATAACCCTCATTCCACCACTACCACAGCCCTACCAACCTCTTGCACTGCCTCTTACCACCCCTTACTACGACCCTAAGCCACCAAGCCACCCCATCGAGCCCTTGCAGCCCCCCTTTTCCTCTTCTCTTCTTTTTCTCCCTTCTCAGCCTCCACCCTACTCCTCCTCCATCTATTTTCATCCTTCTGTTGCTGCCACCTCCCAAGCCACCAATCCACTCCCTACCACCCTCTTACCTTCTTTGGCCAAAACCCACCCCTGCAACCTCTCCTTTTCCTCCATTTTCCTTCCTTGTTCTCCTTCGCCACTCTTGTAGCTCACTTTGCATCCCTGCTCTCGCCATCTCCACCACCCTTGGCCACCATTCACCCATCCCCAACCACCACCTATACCCCCACTCCACCCCTGCACCTATGCCTTACCCTAACTCTCCTCCACATTCCCTTGGTTTGTTTGGCTAATAGCTTGAGGTATATTAATGGTTAAGTTAAGTATGTCATTAATTAAGTTTTTATAAAATTTATTTATTGGATTTTCTACTTCTAATATGATAATTATGGATATTATTTGTAGGCATTGATTTTACTAATCAAAGCTTGAACCTTTAACCAGGGTACCAGTAAAGTTTGATTTTTTAGGAAAGTAAAATAATCGTTAAACCTTACCTTAATGCATGGATATACATATGCTAGTACAATATGATTTTTAATATGTTATATACATGATAATTGTTGTTAAGTATAATGTATTTAGTTGCTTGTATTGATTGATAAAAAGGGAAGCATGCTAATTTATGGGTCATGTGTAGAAATAATGCTTAAGAAAGAAGTTATGTTGTTAATAAAAATATTAAGTGCTTATCTATAATATGTTATGTTAATGTGGCCATTGTTGCATAAATATTATGATTATGGGCCCTAGGGGCATGTTAATAATATTTCTTATATAAGAGTATGGCCTAAATAAGTATGGGTGCCAATGAGTATTATGATAAATAATAATAGTTGGATGATGGGTATGGAGCAGTAATATTAATATTTTATGTAGTGAGAGTAATTTAGTAAAAGTGTTATAATATGGGTAAAATGGTAATTTTATAAGTAAATGGGGGGTAATATGGTAAATTATAAGAATAAATGGGTAAAATGGTAAATGGACAAGGAAGAAGGGAATGTTAGTAATTTTACCTAAAAAAAGGATAACTTGGTAATTCTTGGTGTAAGAAGGTGTTTTAGTGAATTAAATATAATGAAAAGAGGCATTTTGGTAAATTAACATAAAAGAAAAGGCGTGTTGGTAATTTGGTACAAAGGAAGGGTAAAATGGTAGTTTAATGAAGTAGAGGGTAAAATGGTAATTTGTTATAAAAGAAAGGGTAAACCGGTAATTTAATATAGAAGGGTGAAATGAAAATTCAATAAAGTAAAAGGGCTAAAAGGCTAATTTGGTAATTATAATAATGAAGAAGGGCAATTTGGTAATTTAACCAACTAAAAGGGTAATTTGGTAATTATAATAATAGAAAAAGGCATTTTGGTAATTATAATAATGGAGAAGGATAATTTGGTAATTATAATAATGGAGAAGGATAATTTAGTAATTATAATAATGGAGAAGGGCAATTTGGTAATTATAATAATGGAGAAGGGAAATTTAGTAATCTAACCAACCAAATAGGAAATTTGACAAGTGTTACAAATATGAAAGGTGGTTGGTGATTTAATAAGCCTAAGGGTAACTTGGTAGTTTAGATAAGTATAAAAGGTAATGCGGTAATTTAACCCACTAGAAGGGTAGGTCGGTAACTTAACAAGTATGAGGGTAAAGTCGGTAATTAAATAAGTATGGAAGATAATTTAGTAGTTTAACCAATATAAGGGGTAATATGGTAATTATGCAAACATGAAGGGTAATATGGTAAATTGACAAATAAAAAGTGATGATTTAGTAATTTTTCAAGTGAGGGGTATTTCAGTAAATTTGTAAGGATGATGGGGGTAAAGTGGCAACATACATGTCACATGTCAGGGGGTTAAATGAGTCTCCTTGATAAGGCATAAGTAATATTGAATAATAAGATAAGAGTAATTGATCAGTCAGTAGGTATCACAAGAGAGTATTATAAGAACATAGTATGACCTAGGGTTGGATGGATAACTAAAGAGGGTGGTATGGTGTTATTCTTATATTCCTAATGGATGTGTCTTAATCATTAATCATGCACAATATTGTATGTTGGGTGTGAATTAAAGGCATGTTAGGGTTATGGGTGCCATGATCCTTCGATGTGAACTAACCAGACTCTAAAACTAGAACGTGATTATGATATGATAACCTTTATGGCATGTGAACAAATGGACACGAATCCTTAATCGGAATTGGATGAGATAATGATGGCCTTAGTGATTCATATAGGTTATCTTGGATAATTGTATGAATAAGGATTACCTAATAATATCAAAAACAATTGGAAGTGGATAAGTATGTGGTTGTTGTGCTTTTCATGATCACCTTAATTAAGACACTAATAATTAAAGTGGAAGACCTCGAGATAGAGAATGTTAGCTCTTTAGGGGTTGCTATCCTAAAGAGGTGGTTTATTCCACGATTATTTTGGTATTTGCTAGTGTGCCTTAGTACCCTAGCCAAACCCTACATCCTACTCTATCTAACTCTACGGACCTATTTAAGGGGTATTCATACTCATGGATTAGGTGTCCTTGTCGGTAAGGTACTATGTAGCTTGTATGCACCAATACGACCAAGGTACCTTTACGTCCCTAGGTTGATGGTTGAAGGGTACTGAGTAGCTTGTATGCACTAGTATAACCGGTGTACCTTTGCATCTCCGGGTTCTGGATCTCCCTCTCAAGGCAAATAAATGGAATAGTTGTGCTAATTAAAAAGGAAAAACACTAATCATTTAAAGTGAAAGACCATTGAGCCAAACCCGGAAGGATTATATTATGAGTACCGGTCCATAAGATATAATAGTATCCCAGGAGCGTTTTATCCTAGAAGATGTATATATATATTCTGGTCCGCAAACTATAATAGTAGGGGTCCTAAGGTCAATAAACTAAATCTTGGATGTGAATAAATCATGGAAAATACTAATCACTTATAATGGAACACCATATGAGTTGAGGCCACACTAATCCACCGGCAATAATAGTGGCCAGGAGCCTTCTACCCTAGAGACCCATCCACCAACAAATAATAGTGGTCAGGAGCATTTTGCCCTATATGTTTTTGGTCCACTAGCTATAATAGTGGGGTTCCTGCACTCACATAGATATAATTTGAGAGATGATGATTGAATAATGATTGATTAATGACTTAAGGCCCAAAGGTTTTGATTTCACGTTAAGATCTATTAATATGTGATGGATTTGCTAAGTATGTAGATGTTGTGTATGCATTCCCTATTATATGTGTATGTTGTTGTACATGATGTGTTGCATGTTGGCCTACCTTTTAGTGTGGTTTAAAGGGTTACTCAGTACCATAGTACTGAAAAGTTCCATTTGTGGGGCCCTACCTGTTCAATGGACAGTGTCCCTTGCAGGTCTGTTTTAGGTGTTATTTAAGTGATCAACGGGGAAGAGCATAAGGATTATCTGAAAATTTCTAGGGTTTCACTCTTTCTCCTTTCTAACTCCTAGTTTAAATGTAATATGGATTCTTGTAACCACCAATGGTGGGTTCTATAATTATAAAATTTTTATTACGCTACTCTGATTTAAAATGCAATTCAAATTTCTAGCAAATTGTATTTTATTCTTTTAACCTTAACACTTGGTACTAGAACGGTAGGAGTGAATCGTTCTGGTACTAAGTATCCTCAAAATTCACAGTTTTGTTTTCTTTACTTCTGTTGTTTCTAGTAAATAAAATAAAATTTTTAATAGCAAATTTTGGAGGTGTTACACATATCCTTGATGTTCCTATAGTTTTAGATAAGGCTAGCTTAGCTAGTCCCAAAAAATTTAGCTGACATCCATATCAGGGTGATGTGTTAGTGAGTGGATGCATAATTGTACACAGAATATGGTTATTTATAAGATGATGAGGCACCACTACATGTTGAAAGTACAATCACCATTTTTTTTACTAGCTACCAAAAGGATGATGTATTACTTTGTTATCCATATTCTCTTCCTTCAAGCTAGCTTCAGTACACTCATTACTATAAAGGAGTAGTATAAAATTAATCATATCTCTTGGGCACTGCTATGAGTTTCAAAGTTGATATTTTTTGACACATGGCCCATAGAGAAAGCCAAAATCTTGTCACCTAGGGACATGGGTCCCTCATTAATAGGATCATGCATAACTTTGAGGTCTATTTCAATGATATACCTACTACTCTAATTTGTCTTTATGATGGACTATATATTTTATGAGGTGATTCTTAGATGCATGGGTAATGAGATAAATGATGATAGAGAAGGTATGGTTGTCATGGAAAATTCTAAAGCTACAATGACTCATGTTGTTAGGTTACTAGTTGAACAAACACCCTATTCTTATCTTAGATATGGATATATTGATATTCATCCACCATCATATGACCCACTTTCCTCTAATGATCTTCCTTTATCTATTGGTGCTCTAACTTTTTATATTCCTTCATCATCCATTACACCTCCTCCAATGGCTAATTAAGGCAGACTAATAGTGATTAGCATTAAAGGTTATGTGTTTTTATTTTCAACCACATATTTTGTGATTTTAAGGACTTTCCTATGTTTTACTCTCTACTTTTATGAGTTTAACGCTAAGAGATTTCTCTAATTTTTTGTGATTTTTGCCAGTTTGTCTTAAGGTAAGTGATTGTTACCTTGTGGTGTTGGGCGAGTGGGCATGCAAGTTGGTGTAGGACTTTGGATTATAGTTGGTGTGCAGATATGTATGAGAGTAGGTTCCAAACCTAAGCATGTTTAAATGATTCATAAAGTAGTAGTGCTTAGTATGAAGCATGCCTTCTGTTTCTTTTTATGGCAAAAATGTATGTTATATATGTGTATATCAATGATTAATTGGAAATGCAACATGATTGATTTGTTGAGAATTATTAGTCCTATTTTTGTAAGTGTTGGTGATGTGTTTGTGTTATGTTTGATGTTATATGCCTAAGTGCACATGAAAATATATGATTAGGCTATTTTTTCATAGATCAATTGACTAGTCCATAGGATCGATCAGCTAATTTAGTTGTGAAATAAATTGTTTTTATCTTAACCTTAACCAATTGACTAGTTTAGCCAGATCAATCAATTGGTTTATAAAACAACCGATTGATTAAGCCAAGCCATCAACTAGTTTTAGAGGGACATTAAGGTTTGGTAGTGCCAAACTAATTGACAAGTCCACAAGATTATTCGACTAGGTTCAACCAAAAGGCTTTCCTCTGATATTTTTAGCCGTATGATGGTTTAGGGCCTGATATTATGTAACGATAAGATTTTTTAGACATTGAAATCCACTTATTAGCATAAGCTAACTAACTCTAATGATGGGTCAAATTGGCTAAGTAATGATGATATCACTTCTATCTACCTTTAATGGGTTATTTTGGATAATTTGGAGTATTTATGTGGTCATGGTTGGTTTGCTATGCTATTTAATCCTTTTTTGGAGAATGATTTGGTAAATAAAATACTAAACACTCAAAGAGGAACATCATGGAGCATTATATGGTTTAACATTATCCGATCCTTGCTTAGTTACTAAGGGTTAGTCTACCTTCAAGCTTTTTTGTTAATTACCTTTGGGTGGGGTCTAAGTTTATTATAGTTTTTTCCTTACTCTAGACACTAATAATATACTAGGAGCTATTGCTACTAAAGGGTATGGTCACCTTATTGGTTCAACTAGACTTTATGTTCATTGGTGGTTTCATTAGCTTTCACTAAAATTATGTCCTCTAGTTATTGGTTTGACTTTCGTAGATACTTAGAGACCATGGGGGATAATTTATCCCATTAGTGAGAGATAAATGGTTTTATAACACTGTGATCATAATCTTGTGAACAATTAAATTGAATGGACCTTAGATCATGATATACCATAAATTCCTACAATTCATGTAAATCGTGATTTTTTCCATGAATCCATGTTTATTGTTGAACATGATGTTCCCTACCTTCATATGCACATATAGGATGTCATGTTGAGAATAACTTGTTAGTAAAGCATGTGAGCTTTTGTATTCCATTGTATAAGCAAGGTAATGTGTGCTATCATGACTTATATGCCTATCATGACCCTACATGCATTGTGAACTTCCATGATAGGGTATATTAGCTTACTTGGTTTATAGTGTACCACCATGTCCTTTTAAGTGCTGACATACTCAATCACATGATCATAAGACTTTGTGTAGGAAGGTGAGGATGGCTAATAAATGGTCACATGCTTATTTGGGGTATGGGCTTTAAGAGTGAATTTTAGCATTGTATTTCTATTTTTATGATCATTTATAGACCAAGACCTTAGGTCTCTCTCATGTTTTTCCCATGTTTTTTGATCCAAATATTTGTAAATTGTAGCACTTTTACCTTTATGATATCTAAAGTGGGCACTATACTTCTTGTGTTTAAGTGTTGGATACTTAGCCTTCTATATTTATTGAAACAGATGGTGGGGCATCCATAGATATGATGCTAATGTCCATTTTTCATAGGATTGTTTTCGTATTTTTACTTCCACAAATATCTTTAAATTTTTTATTATAGTGAAAAATAGGAGTGTTACAGTTAAATTCACAAGATCATACGAAACACCTATATGATGCTACATAAAATCATATTAAGTGTGGAGTAAGATTAATATTACTTAGATCAAACAAAATAAATTGAAAAACTAAAGGGGGCTATAGTTTCTTCAAGAACTCAACCTAAACTAGAAAAATCCAAGAAAAATCATAAGCTTAATACATAATATTATAGAAAGAAGAAGAATAACAAATAAAAAGAAAAGAGAAAGAAAAGGAATCAACCAAGGATTAGTTGAAGGTGGATAATGCAAGGGAGATTCAATGGAGGTTGGATCATGGATGAAGATGACCATGGAAATTAAGAACAAAGAGATAAGGTTGACATGGGTGCATTGTGAGAGAATAGGTTAGAAGTCATAATGGAACAAGTTAGAAGATAAGAGAGAATGGAAGGGGGTTACCCTTGGTTGTAATCATTAGTTTGCAATCATGAAGAAACACATAAGGTGATAAGGTGGGGTGAGGGAGCCAATGGTCTGTGGGAAACATGGTAGTGTCTAAGGGAGGTGAATGTGAAGGGGAGGCAAATTTCAAGGGCTATGAGAGGACGAGGAATGAAAGGCTAAAAGATAGGTTATGGGGAGATGAATGTAATGATGAGAAAATATAAATGATGAGTGCATATAGCATGAGGCCATGTTAAGTTTAGGGGAAGCTTATCTAGCATGGATGGTTAGGATTAGTTTTCAGAGATTATGGAAGCTTAGGATTAAATCTTAAAATAAGGATAAAATATTAGCACAAAATTTAGGTTTTAGCAAGTAATTATATCTAAAAAATAATAATTTATCTAAAAATAATTAAAATAAAGGTAAAAACTTTTTAATTCATTTTTAAATTTATAAAAATAAAATACAACAATTTTTTAAGTTTAGTAAACTTTTTATAATTAAAAATATTTTTTAACGTACAAAACATAATAAAAAAATTAATTGAGTTAAATTAGCTTTATGTTAGTCAAAACCTTTGTTCATAATTTTTTAAAATGACTAAGAGACTTAGAAAATTATAATAATTTCAAATATGATGAATCTAAGATAATCTAGGTGAAGTTAGATAGCCGAGAGTGGCTTGAAAAGTCTCAAAGAACAAAAAGGTGATTGAGGATATGAATAATGGAACAAAATACTTTCGCATTGTAACTAGATTTTAAGTTTTGTTTGAAAGATATAATAAAACTTTAAGTACTATAACTTCGTTATTTTCATATTATAAAATACATTTAGCATGATTGGGATATTATATAATATTTGTATTAATTATTATTCATACATTTTTGTATAAAATATATTTTTTGTATAAATATGTATACTTTTTTATCATTTATTTTAATTATGGAATTTTATGATATTTATTATGATTTAAATGTAATTTCTATGAATTCATGTTATATATGATGTTGTGATGCATATATATCTGAGGGATTCATGGATTAAGTATGATATTCGTTTATTCTTATGATGATTAACAAGTATAGATCACTAGTATCATATATGGTACATGTTCCCACAAAATCATGGATGAGATATGGAAGTTGTGATTTTATGCAAAATATGGTATTCTTGTTTTAACCCACATCAATATGATGTCTATATAAATTGCACATAACTCTTTTCTTGGAATTTTTCTATTATTACATAGCAAGTCAAACCCAAGATGTCTACTTTCTATAAAAATTATCTCAAATCATTCTAGAGGAGGAAAATAGAGTAGAATAAAAGATAATAATGAATTAAAATTTTGTACAATGATTTATAGTGGTATAAGGGCCTGAATACATATCTATATCCATTACCAAAAAGTTCCCCCTTTTAGATTTGAAAGCTTCCTTTATCAAATGTTTATGATGATCACTCTTTTATATTTATGATTTTATATTCACAATGACATCTCTAAGAGCTTATTTATACCTTATCCAAGTTCTTGTCTCTTATATTTATGAGTCTATAATATCAATGATCACTCTGGCACAACTTTTTAGGAAAAGAATTTAGTGATGATTGCAAATATTGTCACAATTGCAAATTATGAAAGTATAAAAGAAACTTGTGAGAAGTAATCTTAGCTATAAGAATGACAAATATATTCTCAAGCTAATGTGTCTAAATTCTCAACAAAAATATATTCTCAAGAACATTCAAGATATGAAAGTTTAAAGAATTTAATACTTGAAAGAATCATATAGTAGCTTAGAGATTTCAATCCATGTAATAACTAAGCTCCAAAATCATTATTTTTAAATCTGAAACAAAGCTTATATATATATATATATACCTCTCTAAAGAATACAGTTGTTGATTACATTTAATGTAAAATATGATGACTAAACAAATATATATTTTCATGACACGAACGTGCCAACTAATAGGAGCTAAATGACTATTTCACTAATGACTAAATTTTGTCCATAAAAAAGTTATTGTTAGATTTCAAAAATAAGCTATTACAATGGTCAACTGACTAGTCATGTGAGACCAATCATTAGTATAGGACTGGTATAGCCAAAAGTAGGTAGGTTAATGAGAAAATAGAGGAAGAATTTTGAGCTTAGCCAGTTAACTAATCAAGAGTAATAGCTTATTGATACTAGTTGACTAATCAAGAGTAATAGCTTATTGGTATTAGTGTTATAATTATCAAAGTGAAAAATTCTAGAGAGGGAAAGTTTTCAACTAATGACTAGTTCACTAGTCTTGACCACCAGTCGATTGGTACCAAGTAAGAACCGATACACCAACATTTGGTCGAATCAACATTTTGTATATTTACAAATATATATATATATATATATATATATATATATATATATATATATATATATATATATATATAACTTGAGCTATAAAGCTTAGAAATGAGTATTATCCCTTTTTTTCTTTAAAGAGAAGACATATCAATATTTCCAAAAAGGTATTATTCACCCAAAAATAATATTTATAAGAGTTTTAGTGAATTTTTAAAGTTAAACTAGTTGTAATAGGGTTAAGAAAATATTGATTTTGAACATCTTCTTGCATAAAAATTTAGATAATTTTTTTGCTTTTGAAATCAATTTAACACATTTGGCAATGATATATTATATAGGATCTGAAATATCAAAACATTGAGAAGCATAAGTAATCATCAAATTAACATATTAGATATAGATTTAAAGATATCACCATAGGCTTGAAGTCTTGTTTTGTATTCCTCAATAATCTTTGACTTATACTAGAGATTAGATTTGGAAAAATTATCCTCTTATAAATCCTTGGCTTAGGTAAGTATCGAATACTTTGATTTTTACTATGATGCACATACACATGTAGCAAGATAAGTTAGATTTATAATTAAGTTTTTTTATCATTATTAAATTCATAATTAAGTTCATTGTCATTAAAATAAAGGTTTATTAACCTACGAGATTAAAATTATCAAAGCATAATTGTGGGTTGTGTATCTCAAGTTATTTAAACTACAATGTAAATTAAATCTTGAAAAGTTGTATATCATGTTATAACTTATTTTTAGATTGCTAAATTGGTTTATAATTAAATCCTAACTTTTGTTTCCCATTTTAAATTTAGTTTATGATGTTTGTTTGAATTGACCAAGTATATTTTTATTTTGTAGTAGTATTTTAATTTGAAAGATATAATATGGTAAATGAGTTATATAAAAAAATGTTTTTGGATGTTACTATATTTGAAAAATGTTATATTTAGAAAGTATTATTTTTGATAAGTACTATATATGAACGGTACTATTTTCTTAGAAGTGTTCTTTTTTTATATAGAAAGTAATATAATTGTGAAAAAGATATTAAATAAGAAATTGTAAGCTTTATTTATTTACCATAGTTGAAATGTAAATGACATAAAGTGAAATGCGATGGTGGGGTTTATGGTATTTCAAGGTGAACTTTTGAATTCAACTTGATTAGAGTCTCTTAGATGTCTAACTATTTATGTTAGGCCAATAAGGCTCTAGATATACTCTATGCAAAAAATCTAGTATCCAAGAAAATTGGTACGACACATCCTATTACAATTAGAGTAGATATCCAATATAGGTTTTGGACTCATTATGCAAAACTAGTATAATATATGACTTTTCACTGTATTATACTATACTTAAAGTATATTATACTATATTTTTGATATAATTCAAATTATTACTGATATTTTATCTATTTTTTTAGATATTCAATTTGGATTGAGAGAAGTGGAGTAAATCTATGATCTAGCAAATGTCTAATCACAAAAATGAATGTATTTAGTTTGAAACAACCTTAGGTACTTGTTAGGCTGTGATCCACTTGGATGACTCAAGAATGATCCTCTTGTGGTTAGGTAATAGTATTCTTAATGTAATACCTTGAATTTTTGAAACCTTAATTTTAAACGTTTAGCCTTTTATTCAAAATTTTAACTTTAAATATTAAATTAATTATTTTTGGTTAACTATTAACCAGTAATCTAGCTAAATTATTTAATAAATTACTCTAATTATTTTATCTTTTTATTTTATTTAAATCCACCCTAAACTAATAATTTTACCTAATTTATTTTTCTTAATCAAATACTCTAAATTTAAAGAAATTAATATTATCTAAAACCTAAATTTAACTTAATTCTAATTCTAACCCTAAATTTTTTTTCTTTTTTCTTTTTCTTATTTTCCCTTCCCCCCCCCCCCTCTTTCTTTCCTCTTTTTCTTTTTCTTCTCCTTTCCTTTTCTCCTTTCCCAGCTAGCCTGGTCCACCTTGTTGGCTTTTCTTTTTTCTTCTTTCTTCTCTGTGCCTAGGCCTAGTCTTCTTTTCTTTTTCTTCTTCCCCAGCCTACTTTGCCATACCCTAAACCTTCTTCCTTTCTTCCTTCCTTCCCTGCGCCCCAGCGGCCCAACCCACCTCCTTTCTTTCTTGTGTTCCTTTCCTTGTTCTTTCCCCATGCCCTAACAACCCAACCTTCCCTCCTTCTTTCTTTTCTTCTCCTTCCTCATCTGCGCACCCAAACATGCCCCTACATACTATGCACCCCGAAAACACCAAAGAATTGCTAGCATGACATGCGCACAAGCCCCTCATTTCCTATTCTAGCCAAACATAGTCTTACCCACAAACTTTCACCTACCTCCCCACATCCTCTACCTTTGTTCTGTGCCTTTTCCTGTAACGATTCGCTTCCTTTGCAACTCCCACCTGCCCCCATTTCCTACACAAATTGAACCATAGCAGCTAGTTTCTATTTCTCCCTCACCATCCTTAGCTATCTATACATATATATACACACACAACCCTGAGGCCATATCTCCCTACTCTTTCTCATTCTTTCCTTCCTTTCCTTCCTCTTCTCCTTCTTCTCTTTCTCCCTTCCCAGCACCACCTCCTCCCTATCTTCCTACTTTCTTGTTAACCAACACACCAACCACTACTAATGCTTCCCCTTCCTCTGTTTTTCATCATTGTCACCAACAACAACCATCACCTCCACCCAGCCATTTTGCCTAAACCTATTCATGCCTTCCTTCATCGTCCCAACCTTCACTGCCATTTACATACATATGTACACTCCCTCCCTCTCTCTTTTCCTTATTTAAATATAACCATCCACCCCTGCTCCGTTGACGTCCTCTGCACCTAAACATAAACCTTCTTCTAGAAGCATCACCACTATGTCTAGGTCAACCTCCCTACCCTTATATACTTCATCTAGCCACATGAGCCTCTATTTCCTCTTCTTCTTCTTACCCCTCAATTTTTTGTGTAGGCTCCCCAATAGACCATTCTCAACCAAGGAACACCTCCACCGCTGTAATACCCCCAAATTTCACTCTTGAAAAAAAAATTATTTAAGAGAATAATGCAGAAGCTGAAACACAATTTGGGGAATGTTACAAGTTGGTATCAGAGCTTTTATTATTTTTTTTAAATTGAATTTTAAGTTTTTGAAATTTAATTTTTAACGATCAAATTTTTTTTTAAGTGTTCAATTTGGGTTTTGATAAAAGGTTCAAGTGATTTTTAAATCCAGATTAGCTTGTGAGGATAGTGTGATGTAAGTGGTCTTGTGATTTATTATTGTAATTATGTATTTGTATATGGTCACTTGTTATTTTACATGCTTGAATTGTGTTACCTCTAAATTTGATGTGTTGTAATTGAATTTTAATTCTCATTACTTAGATAAGCTTTTAAAAATCCAGAACTATTTTACAGGTTTCCGCTGATTTAGTCAGCAATGATTTTATTTAGTGAAATTGTTCATTTGCCATCTACCTGTGGATATTTCCTTATGGGAGTTTTTCCTCAAGGCATAGATGTTGGTTTAATTTTGTTGGATAGGTTTTAGCCTTGCATCTAGCGTGAGATAGATGATAGGCATTTATCTTGTGTTAGGTGTGGCGATAACATTCCCCAAAATGTAGTTTAGCTTCCGCATTATTCTTCTTAAAGAAAAATTTTTCATGAGTGAAATTTGGGGGTGTTACACCCTCATTCTTCTTCATTCCTTCCATTTCGTGTGCCGCCCCTCTGCACCATCACCCAAACATAGCACCCCAGACTTTCTCAACCATCAACCCCTTTGTGTTTCCTTAACCACGTAGCCTTCCAGTGCTGCCCCTTCCTCGGCTTGTTGGTTTGCTTGAATACTAGCAAAACTACACCCAACTCCCTCTCTCTCAGCTCCTTTAGGGCTCTTTCCATGCCTCATTTCCTTCTGGTTGCAACCCTATTTTTTTCCAACCTCGCCTAACGTCACCACACCACCACCTCTACCTCCCTCATTGCCTCTAGCAACCACCAAGCACACCTTAACCCTCCACCGGCCAACCACCAACTTCCCTAAAGCCGTATGCAATGCCTTAACTCATGGTGAATGAGCAGCATTATGAGCTTTTAATATATTACCCATTTTTAAAGTAAGATTATTTTGGTAATTTTGTATTTAAAAAATATTTTAATAAAAATTTATTATTTTATTAATTAAATATTAATATGGTTATTATAATATAATTTTTTGATACAAATATTTTATTAGTAGAGCCTAATGACTTTTTGGAGGTTACAGATAAATTGTATTTTTGCTGTAAATTAGGTAAATTTTATACTCTACTAAAATGATAGATATTGCATGATAGCACATTAAGGTTTTAATGTATAAACCGGGTTTAAGCATGTTTGTTACACTATAATCTTAATACTCTATTAAAAATTTTGGATACCGTATGATAATATGTTAAGGCTTTGATATGTAAATTGTATTAAGCGTGATTCATTACATTATAATTATATGTTTATTATTGATATCATGAAAATTGATGAAAAAGAAAGCATAGTATCTTATGTAAAATACCATGTGTACAAAAGCATGACTAAAATGGTTTTAATGCTAGGAAGAGATTTTGTATAATATGTACATGTGAAAATGATAGGTTGAACATATTTAGATATACTTGTAGCATCATTATTATTATCATGAGGCCTAGGGGTAATTTTGTCATTTAAGTATATAATGATATTTAATATGAATCAAAATGCCCAGTATGTTCAAATTATTGTTAAGTATGGTGGTACATGATTTGATATTTTAGAAACACATGTTTCAGTAATATTATTATTATTATATGGCCTAGGGGTGTTTTGGTTATTTTGAGTGTGTATCATGATGATTATTCTAATAAAAATACCTAATATATGTTATTTATTTTTAAACATGAGAATGTGTTTTGATGTTTCAGAAAAGCATGTTAAGGTTTTACATGCAAAATTGTGTATAAGGGCAAAGTGGTCGTTTAACGTATTTGATAATTTAATTTTATGATAAATAATTTAATTATGGTATGTTATCTTTTCTATAAAAAAAGTTGATAAATAAAATAGAATCTGTAATGGAAATGGATGATAATGTGGTAATTTTAGCCTTAGGGATATTTTGGTTATTTTGGTTAAAAGTGCCTAAGTGTAAATAATTAAGTATAGGATGGCCTTAGTAGATTTCTAATGTTGACCTTGGTATTAACCTTGATTATGGTCATCTCAGATGTTTGAAAATGAGTAAAAATAGTTAATTATAAAAAATTAGATCTATGTGATTAATATGTGGTCTCGTGATCACCGTTATAAAATAGTAGTACTCAAAGAAAAAGACCTCAAGATTGGGAATGGTGACTCTTTAGGGGTTGCTACCCTAAAGACGTAGTTTAACCCACAATTGTTTATGAATTTTGTTGGTGTGCCTTAGTGCCCTAGTTAGATCCCATAGATTAGGTGCCCTTATCGGTAGGGTATTATGTTACCTTCATGTACCAATACGACCAGGGTACATTTACATTCTTGAGTTGATAGTTGATAGGATGCTATGTTGTCTTAGTGTGCCAGTATGATTAGAGTACCTTAATATCTCTAAGTTGATATGATCTTCCCTCGAGTAAATAAAAATGAATGATTATTATTAAATCAAAATGATTATTAGATTGATTGGGAGTAGTATTTGTGCATGTGCTTCCGTAGTAGCCTTCATGCCTACCTATAGTTTGGTAATAGCCTTGGTACCTAATTGTGGTTCGATAGCAGCCTCTATACTTACTTGTGGTTCAGGAGCAGCCTTTTGCACCTATTTTTGTTTCAGTAGCAAACTTCACACCTACTTGCAATGCTATTAGTTGTTATTAGTTTGTGCTGGTGAGTCTACCTAAGATTTGTTGGTAGTGATAATGGTATTTGGGATTGTGGTTATGATTTGAAGATGATATTGTTTCTAATTATACTGCAAAGAGCATCTATTGGATGTTCTATTGGTAAGTTTCAGTGAATTCTAGATAATCAAGCATGAGTAGTATATGACCTTAGTAGTATATGGATATATGTATGATTATTGTATTTTAATTAACGGATGTCTAATTAAATATTGTATATCATGTATTGTTTAGATGCATTTTATGTATTCCATGTGAGCTTTTCATATTAATTTTGTATAATAAATTACTCGGTGTCGTTTTATTTTAGGTTTTCTTTTTATGGGTCCCAATTTATTTAATGGGCAGTAGTCTTTGCAGGTTAGATTGTAAGATCAGTTGAAGACTATTATTTGGGTTAAGAGTTTAGGGATATCTAGTGTTTTGCCCTGTGTTTTTTGATCCGGAAGATTTCGTACTCTTAATATCTTTATATATTTCCTCTCACTAAAATTTTGTAACTATTGAGAGTTGTTTTTATTTAAAATGATGTTAAATTATTTTAACCCTTTCTCTACTCTGATTTTATAATTGTGTTATTAATTTGAGTGGAATAATACTTACAACCTTAGCACTTAGTAATAAAACGGTAGAGGAAACCATACTTGTACCAAGTGTGGCAGTAACACCTCATGATTTAATGTTTTATCTTCCACAATTACTTTTTTAAATAAAACTTTTTGGATCATAAATTTGGGAGTGTTATACTTAATTATTCTTGTTTCATAACAGTTGTTAGGTGATCCTTCTAGTATGATGATGCCCACTTAATTAAGTAAAATTGATGTTGTGTTATGTACTTAACAAAAATGATTTGATGGTGAACTTATCTATTTAAATATAAGATTTTGTCCATGTGGAGCTTTTTATATTTATGTTATATATTATTGTGTCTCCTTTCTATATAGCTGAGTTACTTGTTACTTGTTTTGATGGTAACAAGCTAATTTGTTACTTGTTTTTAAATGATACATATAATGATCCATGACTTTCCTAAGGGAGCATATAAGTCGTGCAGGTAGTACATGACTATATTAGTAATTGATTGCTTGCACAAATTGGCAGTCAAGAGAGAGATTATGGTAGTCTAGAGTTCCTCATTTGTGATTAATATTTCTATTTTGATATTTTAAGATACTTATCTAATTATAATAAGCTAGTTGGGTTTCTTTCTATTGAGTACTTTTAAGTTGGTGTTGGTCTACATTTTAAGAATATAGTTGTCTTTTATTAGTAAAAAGTATTAACATAATTAATGAAGTTACTTTTCTTCTTTTAAATAGCCATACATGTAGTGTAAACACAATAATAGTTTCTACTTGCACTAGATGTGAATCTATTATCCTCGGTCTCATTTGATGTTCCACATTAATCCTATTTGTGAATGTTTTGGTTTAAAAAAGTCTAGGGTGTTCCAGTTGTAATCATTATTATAATTATATTTATAGTTTATAATACTTATAGCAGCAACAACAACAATTATTATAATTCAATATGATCCTATTTGAAGTGATTACAGTTGATTTGATCTAAAAATGAATTAAGAACAATAATCTTATTATTTAGTTTATTAATCTTGTATGGATTAACTATCATGTTCTTTTACAAAAATTTTTGTTGATAAGATCATTTGTTGATGTTGAGATAACATTTTGTTATGAAGTAAAATTATATCTTGTGCGTAATTTAACTATAATTTAGATCAAATTTAAAATTATATTCATATGTGATTTAGGATTTTTTTTTTTTTTAGTTCTCATTGATTTTCTGGCCAATTTAGATTATTTTAAAATTTAAGTCATGATTGAGTTATATTTTTTATTTTTTCTGAAAATCAAGTTTGGGTTTATGTATTTATGCCCACGCAAAGGTATCATATATAAAACAAAATCAACTATATATGAATATTATACATATCCTTTGTGCTGCAATTTGCATACAAGGTGTACAGATAACACTACAACGCCTACAAGCACCGCAATACATACATACATACACATGAACATGGTAAAAGTGACCATAGGAAATATCACTTCCTCTCTAAGGAATTTCGCCCCTTTTTTCCCCAGATGTAAGTTCATCTGTTCCAATAGTCATTCTCCACAAGCCTCAACACGATATTTTCAGAGCAATACATGAAGCAACAGCTGAAACGTACGTGTATGAGCCCACGTTTTTGAGGTATTATATATTTTCCACCGTTACAGAAGTGACGTATGAGTCCAATTGAACTTCATCAGAGCATGGTCTCGCCTCGATAAAAGAGCAAGCTGCGCATAGCATGGCCTTCACTTCCTTTTTGCACTGCATTTTCAACATACGGGTTTTAAGTTCCACTTCCACACGTCCCTTCTATTCTATTTTCTTTTGGTGAGGTGGGGCTGGGGGTAGTTGCGGGCCTTGTGCCGACAACTGGTAGGGGGTGGCAGCGGTGAGCGGTGGTTTAATACAATCTACAGCATATCTTCAAGTGCTGGAAGTGAGCACATACGTAAGTTACCTCGTCTATAGCCCCCGACTTAATTTTAGACTGCATCAAGCACCATTTCTTGAAGTGGACGCCTACATCACACAGCAGAGTAGGCAATATCTATTGGCAGAGGAACCAAGAAAAAGGAAAAGATAAATTAATTAATACGAAAAAAAGAAAAAAAGTTACCAGCTTTTATGCCTATATTGCACGAGGATTCAGAGCTTGTCAGAATATGCCACCTGCAATGAACCTGAAGTAGCATGAAGCGTACGGTACCCATGTCAAGTTATGGAATTATACAAATACCATTCCATAATAAATAATAAGGCAAAAGTATACTAATTGGGTATTGACCCTCCCGAGAAATCAAATCCCGTAGTCAAGCCGCATAACTTAGGATATACATGTAAGCTTCTCCCATACCCATATGTCGCCTGTAGGGGTTGAAATTAATAGGGCATTGAATGTCATATAAAATTGCGATAAATTTTCAGACGAGAAAGCTCTACAACAGAGAATGCTTCTCCAAGTAGAGGCTTGTTCAAGCACCCGTAATTGCACATCCTATAATGTGACCACCGTACACCAATAATAATATTTGAACCAGAAAGGGAGCTATTGTCCTATAAGCAATATTAATACCTTTTCCATCATTCACTAAAAGAAAAGACACCAAAAATGGACCGTAACAACGAAATCATATGCTTTGGGTATATATAATAATCCATAAGCAGATTTACGATGTGTTAGAAAATTTAAAAAAAAAAAACGATGTTTATCTGATCTGACCGATTAAGTCATCCAAAAAGTCATATTCAGAAAGGATGGAGGGGGCAACCAAAAAAAATGACAATCCATCCAAAAGGCAAGCATATATAGTTTCAGTTAAAGAAGATTTTGCCTTCTCTCATTCCTTCAACTTAAAGGAAAGACATATCCACCACGATCAACTTTACCCTCCTAATAATCTGCGTTTACTATAAGGTATAATCAAGAAGCAGATTAAAATACATCAGAGCAGAATACAGGATCTGCTCTGATCAATTATTTCGTCCAAAATGGTTTATCAAAAGAGAACACGAAAATGAAGATAATTGAATAAAAATCGCATGTTTAAAATCCAGTCAAATTTTGTTCCATTTCCATCTCAGAGAATACATACAAAAAGCTAGACTGGCTCCAGCATATTTCTGTTTGTTTCTTCAAAAAGTGACCCAGAATAAGCAGGTCTTTAATGACCCCTCCCCATGAAAAAATAAACGAACAAGAAAATGGAACAATGCTTTGCAGCATTGATAAATTGAGAACAAATCATCACATCGAGAAGGTTAAGGTAGCTACCAGAAGATATCTACCTCAAAGTATGATCCAAAAGGCACATCATGTGCTTGCTGCACAGTCTCAAAGACCTGAACAAGGTGACCTAAAAATCAGTTTTGTGAATGGAAAGAAACCATTTGAACATAGCATATTTAGTTATTTACACTATATAGCAATCATACCACAGATTTTTTGTCCGGTGATATAACTGCATGCTGCCACTCTGTCACTGCCGTATCTGGAGGGCACAAAGGACTTTTACACACAGACCTAAAAGTTAATTCCCTCACTAGACCTTCATACTCATCTGCAGCATGCCACTGTCCTATCTGGAGGAAAAAAAAAAGAGAGTCTAGTAAGAGTTGGACCTCTTAACATCACATGAACTTCTGATTGCCGAATCCAAAGAATCCATTAAGAGTCAGTCAAAAACATGAGAATGAGTTACGGAAACTAAAGCCCTGTCCCAACACATGCCACCAAAGTCACAGCATGCCATTAAGATACAAGGCTCTAACATCTATGGGAAGGAGAGAGGAAAAAGGGAAAAGGGGGAAAGAAAGGCAAAGAATGCCAGACTAAATGCTACAAACCACATTCATCAGCAGACACCAATAAAATATCATCTGATACACCAATATATCCCCCAAATATATTGCATTTTAGCCTGGAGATGCGCAAAATATCAAATACACAGAAAAAAATGAAATCTCATTTGTATCAGCTGATATGATATGTTTCATCCAATATTTTGTTTAATCAATATTTGCCAATATGTAATGATATTTGCTTATATCTAATGATTTTCATTGTGGAAAAAAATCATGCTGTGAAAATCGCATGTATAATTTATCCTATGCGGCACTCTGATACTATGCACAACTTTGACTCTGGTTGTATTGCCTAATTATGAAAGTACCTTCACTGATTTCTCCCCCAAGTAGATTTGAGCTAACTTACATGTTTCCATTACAACATGAACCAAGATTTACTGTCCTTTTTTTTATTTTTCTTTTTTTCCAGAAGCAGCAGCACAGACTAATTTCATTGATTCACATAAGCTAGAATTACATAAGTATGGCTGGGGGATGCTCATCCCATATGTGTAGACTAGCAATTTCTTTGCATTTTCATGGCCTATTTGGATTCACGGAAGTGATATTTTTCTATCTGGTTTAGAATAAAATGGGATTTTCAGGAGGGTTAGTGGCTATAACAAGTAATGCAGTTCAGCAACTAAAGGAATACTTGTCAGCTTGTTACGAATGCGCAGATAGGAGAGGTGGCCCTCAATGAGACATTTGCAACCACCTACCTGCTGGGTTCTCCAGCATGATGAAACTTAATGTAGATGGAGAATTTTTTCTGTAAACATGGCTTGGCTGGAGTTCTGCATAATAAGGCTGGAAAGTTTGTGGCAGCAGCATCAAAATGCCTGCCAGGTTCTGTACCCAGAAAGGGAAGCTTTGGCAATGAGATGGTCTGATTATGGACTATTAATAGGCTGCAGAGGATATTGGTAGTGAAAAAGGATGAAAAGAGAGGCAAAGTAAACATAGAATGTAACTTGCCAATATTTTCATTGCATGACCACTAGGTTGGGCGGCAACGTCCATGTAGCTACCAGATGAAAGGGGATGGTGAAGGTTACTTGGAGCACTCATAAAAGAGTTAAATCAAGCTGCATAGAGGTTAGCAAAACACCATCTTTTATGCTTTGAATGCAATACATGATAATACTGCCACTTCTTCTTTTTCTTTTTCTTTTTTCCTTTTTAATTGTTTATGCTACACACCTCCAGTTCAGCCAGATTTAAGCATTTCCAGCAGAACATTCTTAGAAAAAAAAAATAATATTTTAGCAAAACAACGCACAAATTAAGGCATATCCTTTGTTTTCTAATACACCCAATTTCTAACATGAATATTTGAATAAATATTTATGCAAGAAATGAATACTTATTTGGCAATCTTAAATGCAAGAACAAGTACAATGAGGCTTTGCAGAAGGTAAAGCATAACTTGGAGGTAATATCATATGATGGAAACTGCAATAAAGGCCTAATATTAGTTTGTATTGAAGGCCTTCCCGAATACATTGGATAGAAGTACAATCGGTATATTACTACAAACTGGAGATTAGCTTCAGATTCTTAACATTGATAGGAAACATAGATGTGAGGAAAAGAAGATGAGAAATTAAAGGATAAGAGAAGTGTTTTGTATTTCATTTGAACAGCTGAGATGCTTACAAACAAACAACTTATACCCTAATATATGTTGTCTAAACCTCCTTTCATGTACATATGAGGACTAAATGCTAACATATGACCCTCCAACTTATAGGTCTAGTTTCACGTCTCTCCTTATGCTTGAATGCATCTATTTAATGCTAGTACATGTACCTATTAATGCAAGTTAATTTTGTTTTTAAACAAACATAACTACAAAATGAAATGCATATTCCTTATTAAAAAGTATTGCTCTGAGCTAAAAATCATCCATATTTGAAACAAAACTAAAATCAGGAGTAAATTAGTACTTACAGAAAGATTAGAATCCTTCCGCTCTAAACGATACTCAGTTGTAAACTTTGAATTGTTACTCAACAATAAATCAAAGAACTGTTCAGCTGTGTAAGGAAGACCACCCTGGATAGACATAGATTGTTTCAGTGAGTTCATGAATCAAAAAAGAACTACGTACTGAAATAAACATAGCTGGGCTTCGACTAGACAACAGAGACAGAAAGATCAAAAAAAAAAAATAAGAGAAAAAAGATTTTCCCAATGTGGCTACACATGCACCCACACACACAAAAGAATGGTTGTTTTGGGGAAGGGGGATTGTCATACATAGTATATGTCAACTAGCGCCTCTTCTTTGGTAAATGCTTGATATTTCTCTATCTTGGGCAAAGTTTCTTCGGCAATCTCAGACAGTTTCTGAGTATGTCTGACAGAACTGCTATGTGCACGCATTGCTGATTGTGCAATTGCCTGCTCAAAAAGAGATATATGAGAAACTTGCATTTTACATTTTATTTATCAGAACAGATTCTGATGACAAGGTTATATCAAAGAAAAGAATATGGTGGACACCTTAAGATGTTCAAATTCAAAGAAAGATGCATGTGCTTGCTATCTTCTTAATATTTTTATCTGACATGCATAGAGCCTCCATATTCATAAAACTTTCATGGATTTAACTTATGTTTCAATTCTCTATGTTATGTTTGAAACACCAAAAAAATGAGGATAATTTCCATAAAATTCTTCCTTTATGCCCCTTATATTACCAATGGACCCTCTTTGACTAACCCCAAGAAGGGTGGTGGCATTCATCACCAGCAAACACTAGACGCAAAGCAGGCAAATACCAAAGCATGAAACATCAACTTTATACAGTAACAGCAAACCAGAATATATTAAAAGTAGATATAAAAATTATGTCAGCTCATAAACACAACAAAACCTTCTCTTCAGCATCTAACATAGCATGTAAGTTCTTGGAAGAACGCTGCAAAATTCTGAAAGCATGGTTCCTATTCCAAAATGATGCAAATTTGTACCTGACTCTTCCTGAAATGAATAGGGAGAAAAAGATGCAATTAGCTGCAAAATAGCAATACAAGATGATGAAAGTAGTTTAGAGATGAGCAAAATGATTTACCATGTATAACTTGGATACTTACTTAAGCATCCTGATACTGCTTGCTCTTCTCTTTTATATTAATTTCATCATTTCTTCCGAAAGTGATTCCTTTTCTACCTTGGCTTTGGAACAACCTTTTTATTTCTTTCTTTTTCTTCCCTAGAGGATAAGGGTAGGTATACACACAACTCAAAACCCTTAATGTTCATTTATAGAATAATATTCTTATCGGAAGGCGAATGGTAACCTAGTATCCTTAGCTTCAAATTATGAAAGACATAATTAACAGACATCTGCTCATAACTAAGAGTTCAATTGGATGCACAATCTTTTTTTGTTCACTAGCAAGAGGCAGGCAAACTTATATACCTAATTCCCTACATTCTGCTGCCAAAATTTCTACTTCTCTGCCAGTACCATAATTACTCCTATTCTCTGATTTTAGAAGAAGTCAACAGCAAAATCCTACCTCCAGTAAGTATCAGTCTTTCCCACTATGATCAGAAAAAGAAGGGCGCAGAAGAAGCTGCAACAGTAGCTCGTGCTCCTAATCCCCCCCCCCCTCTCTCTGCATCTAGCAGTTATCTAAGTTACAATGTTGCCTTAGTAAATCAATTCAGAAAACTGCAATGCTGCAAACAAGATAAAAAGCAATGCTTCAGCTGCATTCCATGGTAACCAAACATTATGAAAACATAACAGAAAAAATCCACAATGAATCATTTTCCCAGTACAAATACAATATGGCTGGAAAAGATGATTGCATATCAAGTATTATCAATTGAACTCAACCACCTTAGAAGAAAACACTCATTATCCAAGTTTAAGTTGTAGACAACACAGTTTTGACATCACATACCATCAGTGCTTCCCAAAGGAGGTACACCATGTCCACCAGCACCCGTACGGAGAATTATTGTGACAGCTGGGTTAATGGCAGCATGTTGACTTCTACGTATCTGTTACATAAGGAAAAAAATAATGATCTTTTATGCATTTCTGTCACCGATTATGACTGTATATGGACATTTAAGATAAATCTTACCACATGTATATCTTCAAAGGGTATCATTACCTGGCATCATAGATAGAGTAAAAAAATCAACGGTATATCCATAATGTTATTTATCAATATGTATAAAATGCAAATTGGAAGCAAACACATATGTTTTTATGCTTGAAGCAAAACATCCCTTTCCTTGTATAAAGTATTACACTAGAATGTGCAAATATCCTCCAAAAATCCACGGTATGGCTCACCTAAGTGCCCATTTGGCAATACTTGAAATAAGAAAGTTTATTGGATAATTACATTTTTTTATTTTCTAGGATAAAAACTGGTTAGCCGATAAATTAATTATTAAGTACTGCCAAACCTGAATGTAAACTAAAAAAAACCCTCCATATGGAAAAGAAAATGACTGGAGAAAAGAAATGAAAGAAAAAGGCCAAAAAGAATTGAGAAGTATGAAATTAAAAAGGAGATAAAATTAGCTCTAAAACAGAATCCTTACCAAAGTTAAAACTGCCTACTTGCTTCAACAATGTAAAGGGAAACTGTAGCAATAGAAATAAAATCCTTATAGCACCACATTGCAAATTTGCAATAGACAGTTGTGAATGGAAGATCGCAGGAAATGGAAAACATCAGATAATTTTTTTAACATCTCTTCCTTTTAGGAGGCAACTTTATTCACATATATAACAGCTTCAGGTGAAGAGTATAACGTTGGGCCATAGGATATTTGAGTACTTTAGAATACAGTTCGGTAGTTCGCTTACAACTTCTAAGTATTGAAATGAAAACCAACATGACTTTGACACAAAAACATTTCTCTTGGCCAGTTGCCTACATATTCAAAGATCTTGAATGTTATGATCAAAATTTTCAATTCTTAATTCAAGAGTAGAATAACTTAATGTTGATTAAGAGCAAGTGGCTCATAGTAGGTTGCTAAGTTCACTTTGTTATCAATCTAGTTCTTTGTCATCCATACACACAGTTACTTGGTATGAATTACTCTCATTTTTTAACCATCATAGCTCAAACCCAATTCGTATGTCATATGCATCATTTGGCATAACGTCAAATAAGCTCCCATCCATCCATTCTTATCACAAAAGCATACAAATAATTGATCTTAACATAAAGGGTGGACCTTCATTTGCTTGGAGAATACATTAGAGTGGAAGCAAATATGCCATGCTGAGACATACATACGACCATGATACAAGAACGACCTCTCCAATGCACATGAATAGCTGTGTTTAACAACCTGCATAAGCTAATGAGCCTGTTGCACAGAAAAACTACAATGGTCCAAAGGAAAAAGTGAAGCGGTTATCGAATTAACAAACCACAAAAAAGTGGCGTAGACTCATTTAAGGAATAAAAATAACTGTGTAGAAGCTCAACACAACTCACCTCACCAGCTGGTAAATTAAATATGCTTTGCAGAGGCCCAGGTTTTTGATGAACTACAATAGGCCCATGTTTATCCATAGAAATCCTTCGCCGAGAATTGGCTCCAGCACAACCACTCACATCCCTGCAATTTTTAGTTTCATAACCATTACAACATGAGCTCTTGATAAATAAATAAATAATTTATTGACAAAACTTCAATGCCAATTGAATAATAAATCACTCACATCAAGAGTTACATTTAAGCCTCCCGTTTCATTTATTTAAAATAATAGAAACTTTGTTACGAAGATAGTAAACATATTCCGTGGGGCAACGTTTTGGCCAAACCAGGCCCCAAGGATATGACAAAGGAAAGAATTAAGTTTTCAAAAGAAAAAGACAATGCGGCCTAATAAAAAACTGACACAAAGATTAGACTAAGGGCATGTTTGCCTATTTGTTCTTGTAAAGGGAAAAAAATGGGTTCTCAAACACAATGAGGAAACAAGATAAACAGGATCATCCAGCCATTAAGATACCCGAATATCTACAGTCACTAACATTATTTCTTTGCACAAAATATATTCTCTATGAATAAAACAATTTGACTGAACAGTACTGCTTTCCTGAAAGGTTTCCGATCTAGCAAAGAGGCCCTATGTGAAGAGGGAAACGTAATAGATATTTATAGCCTGACCCACCCATTTTCTTTGGCAACAAAGTTTGAGTGGCTAGGGAGCTAGGTCATTTCCAATCATAATCCCTAAAAGAAAAGTGGTACATCTAGATAGTATCTAGGGCCACTAGAACCACCAGAGGCCCAAAATAATAACCTCTGAAACTCTCATTGATAGAAGAGATGCAGATGAGCAATCTGTCAAATCTCCCGTGTCAAAATAAGAGATGTCTAGATCTTTCTCTCTGAGCTTTTCCTCAGATTCAAAAGAGAGTGATTGGGTTCTTCCAATAATGCCAAAGTGTATCATGCCTTATTTCAAAGAAGGGCTGCTTCAGATGGAGACAGGAGAATGGTAGAACAAGCAACAAAGCCAGTCATTAACTCAAGCAGTATAAGCTTAATTGAGTCAGCAACAAGGGAGCCACAAAACTAGATGGCATTTCTTGTTCCGGGGAGAATTGCTACATTAGGAAAATGGGCCAGTTATGTTTTATTTGGGCATCATTTTGTTAAGATCCTCACTACGGGATCTATCTAGGGCAGTATCATGTCTTTCATCAGGTTCTCAGGACAGGACTGTTTATATTATAACAGGACTCGAGCCTTTTATTTTCCTCAGATTTCTTTTGGTTGAGTCTCCTCTTGAATCCCATGTTTAGGACTGTCTAGATCAATTAAGCGTGGTGGTTGATAGTGGTGGGGATGGTTTTGGCAAGGATCAAGTGGCGGTGATTATGGTGGCCTTGGTTGGCCAACTGTGAGGAGAAGAAAGAGAGAAGAGAGACATTTGAGGGAAGGTTAACTGACTCCCAACTTCTTTATTTATGAGGTCTCCTATTTATATATGATTACATCAGATGGGCTAAGCCTCATTAAAATTAAGATAATATTCCTTTAATATATGAAAGGAAATACTAACCGATAAATATTCTACTAAATCAAATATTTAGCCAAATTCACCTCCTTGAATCTAAAAGTACTTATATTTATTAAAATCAACAACTGATATTGCCTAAATAAAAAAACTTATGGGAAAAGAAATACTAATTTGTGTTTACCTTGGTGGCCATAATATATTGAGCCCTAAACCCCCTTCCTTTAAACATCAACCTTAAAGAATTTAGCACTATTTCTAGGAATAGAAGTATGGGAAGCCATGCTACTCAATCAATAGCTCAATCAAGCCCATATCTATCATGGTATGGAGGTAGTTGCTAATCTCAAAGTTGGGCAAGGAACAAGGCACCTGGGTAATTGAGCCAATCCTGCCTTAAAAACACCAAAATCTCAGGCCACAAGGCAAGATATAAAACAGCAACATATCTAGCCCCATCTACTTCAATTCTAAACTCCTCACAAATGCCTGGAGATGGGAACCAATCCCAATAATTCACAATGAGACCTGATTGGCTAACCATGGTGTGACATGCAACCTAATGTTGTAGCTACAGCAGTGCCAACATAGCTGATAGGGCTATCGGTTCTAACCTAGCTTGGAGTGACCTATCTTTCTATCAAAGCTAGCACTGTTAACTAGAGGCCAATCTTATCTTAGATGTGGAATTGGGTCCCAAGAAGGCGCCCAATTGGACAAAGCGGCTATGTGCTCCGAAGGATCTAGCTCAGACTTGCGACTTGGAACTAGTGTCAGAGTAACTAGGCTCAAGAGATAACAATCTCACATCAACTCTTGATGAATGCAATTGTTGTGGGGCTTCGGCTTTGAGATCCTATCACTATCTACAGGCTTAGTCTCTACTTTTGAAAGCTTCTCCTCAAATGAGCTAATATCCTATACTATGTGACTCTAGCTGCCCTGAGGCTCGAGACTAGACAGCATTGCCCAACCAAAAATACTCATGAGAAATATAGGAGAAAACATTTTTGTCTATAGATTAACCGACGTGTTGGCTAGATCAACTGGTGCTCAAATTTGTGAGAACTCAGAATTCCATAGACATTGGAGGTCTTTTTGATGCAGACTAACCCTTTCTAATTCTCAGAACTTGTAGCTGAGACCCTGTACTTTCAGAAGGCTCCACCAAAGGCTATAGTGGGGGCCAAGATGCGCTTTATGTAAACCCTCACTTGCAATATGGTTCTGCACTCTTTGTTAGCATCTGAGCAATCCTCCTCAAAACCTAAGTGTCTCAACATCTAAGTGACTTTCAGATTGGTTACAAATGTTCGAGCCTGGTGAATGGGTTATGGTGACGAAGTGAGCTAGAAAAGCATTGTGACTAATGGGGTCTAACAGCCTTTGCATGGCTCAGCATTAGCACTATGAATGGACTGGTGGTGCTACATGCCAGTGAAAACAAGAGAAGCAAGCGGTGAAGGGTGTGACAAGTGACCAAAGGCTCTAGTAACCTTGGTGGTGGTTTGTTAGAGGTAAGCAATAGGCTAGGGTCACCATCGAGTGGAGATGAGGTGTAAGTGAGGTTCGGTGTAGCAATAAAAGGGATAAGGTTTGTTGGAGAAGCTATTATGGTGGTGGAGGGCTGGCAAGGTTCTAGGAGCAGTAGGGGACCAGCAATGTGGCCGAAACCCTTGCCGAGGCCAACGATTTGCGCTCAAGTGATAGACAAAGTAAGGTAGGGCAGAGAAGCAGTGAAGGGTGGCAAAGGATGGACTCTCTGGAATGAGTGGCTAGGAGTGATCGCCTGCTGGCAATGGCTGGAAATGGTTAGTTGCTTGCTGGCTTCTTACCTTTGCTTGTTGATTTCTTGTCTTTGCGCCAATTGGTCACAATATCGACATTTTCAGTCCTGCCTCTAACAAAATCCAAAAGTTATCTTACTGAAGTTGCAACTTCCTTGAGAGCATCCAAAACCACAGAGCCTCGGCTTGATACCAATTTATTAGGATCCTTAACGGGGCATCTAGCTGCAGCTGCCTCTTGTCTGTTTATTGAATTCTCAAAATCGTTCATCTTATGCTAAGCCTTTTACTATTCTTAGAAATTTTTGGGTTGAGTTTAGAACTAACAGATTAATTAAGAGAGGTGATTGATTGCATTGGGGATGGTTTTTGGGAGGAAAAAATGGTGGTGATGATGGTGAAAATGGGCGGCCGATTGTAAGGACAAAAAAGAAAGGAGAGAGGTGATTGAGAGAGGTTGGGGAAAATTAGTTCTCTAACTAATCCACAATTTGTTCAACTCTAAGGTCTCAGCCTCCTATTTATATCCGATTACATCCCATGGGCTAAACCCTATTAAAAATAAGATAATATCCTCCTATTATGTAAAAGGAAATACTAACTACTAAATATTATAAATATTTAATTAGATTTATCTCCCTATATCTAAAAATAAGTAGTAAATAAAATCAACAACCAACATTACTTAAACAATAGAACTTGCACCAAAAGAAATATTAACTAGTGTCAGCCTTCGTGGCTATAATAAATCACACGCTAACACATGTCAAATCAATAAGGGCCCTGGCTAAGAAGTTGTAGATATATGACTTTATCACAAACCAGGTCACAAGCTACTGTCAGATATGAAAAGTAAGGTTATCAATAATATGAATTCTGATTTTGAAATGCATAAGTTGAAGAAAATATGCTTATTTTTACATGAATAGAACAGAATCCACTCCTAGCATAAATTAACAGGGCACAATTTACTGAGGCAAAATTATACCTGGAAGACATCATTGTTCTAATATCAAGCCAAACCTGGCAAATACATTGACAAATAAATAAAAAATAAACTCAAAAAAAGATTTAATCAAGGATGTGCACAGGAAAGAAATGTAAGATTGGAAGGTACAGCCACCTGTCCTGAAGGACTATCTAGTGAGTACCATCCTGCACAATCTTTCCCTTCACTTTCAATGGGAATTGAAAAGGAACCAAGAACTGCACTTTTCCAAATTATATCCCAATCATATATGGTCACATTAACCTGCATAAGTTCAAAAATCTCAGTGCAAATATGAAACAAGGAATAAAGCTCAAGCAACAGAAATGACAGCAAATCCAGGTTGCAGTGTTGGACAAAAATAATATATTTCTCTTAAAAATTCAATGTATAACACAGCCACTATTTGTGTATATCAACAATTTGGTGTATATACTTTATTTTTATTTTTATATTAGTTCTTATGGAATAAAAGGTAAGGGATTTAATTATTATTTATACTAACACTAGGCTCTCTTCGACGACGAAGCGAAAGTACTGTAGCGCGGTAACTAACTAGTTCGTAGCAGAGTTTCGTCGCCGCCGGTCCGGCCATTTCCGGCCTCTTCCGGCGCGGCCTGTCTCCTCTCGCCTTCTCTCCTAGGGTTTTCGAGTGAGGCACGCCATGGCCAGGAAGAAGAAGTCGCCATCTTCCATGTCGGGTAAGAAGGTAGCGAAGGCTCGGACGGCTGCGACTCAGTCGATGACCCATCAGCAGGCTTCGCAGGGCTCGAAGTCCCCAATTCTCCCTACTCCTCACGCAGATCTGTTGTCAAAGTACTTGGAGAATGATCTGTTTGACGTTAGCATTGCTTCTGCTGGAATGGAGGACCCTCTGCCGAGAAATCCTATCCCAAACTCTGTCTCCCATGGCCATGATCAAGTAGCGACCCCATCTGCAGGGCACAAGGGGTGTTTGTCCCAAGAAACTCTGAGCAGAGAAGGGGGTGCGCAGCCTGAAATCTCTAAATTCCCGCCTGCTGCCATGAATGACAGGATTTCGGTTTGGGATCGGTTGGAAGAGATTTCCCTTTCCCCTACTCCCTCCTGGAGGGATATTTTGGCAGGGAATCGTAACCCTAGCCAGGGAGAAAAGCTCTCCTATGTTCCACCTGCCATGGATAATGACTCGCTGAGGGTCAAGCTAGACAAAAAGGAGGTGGAATCCGAAGCTGAATTATGGGCAAACACCCTGGTTGGTTATGTCTTTGGTGATGCTCCATCTTATAACCAGATTTGTGGATATGTTCAAGCACATTGGAAAGAGGTTTCGTTGCCGCAGATAATCCTCCATGCTTCGGGATTCTTTTTATTCAAATTCAAATCTATGGAAGATGCAAATTTCATCCTTGGGCAGCATTGGACATTCTTCAACAAACCCCTTGTCTTGAAACTTTGGCATAGGAGGATGAAGATTGATAAGAATGAGATGCAGGTTGTCCCTCTTTGGATTAAATTTCCCAACCTGCCTCTAGAGTATTGGGGCAAATCTTCGTATAGCCAGTGCAGTAGGGAAGCCTCTCTGCACGGACGCTATCACCGTCTCCAGGGAACGTGTGTCATTCCCAAGGGTCCTTGTGGAGATTGATATAAAAAAACCACTCCTGGACTCGATGGTGATTGTTGATCCTGAGGGAGGGGAACTAGTTCAGGAAATTGATTATGACTGGAAGCCCATCTATTGCCATTTTTGTGACAGATTCGGTCATGCTGCTTCCAATTGTAAGTATCACAGGGGTTCCAACAAGACCCCCAAGACTTCTGGCGAGGAATGGGTGATTGTTAGAGACCACAGGAAACGTAAAGAGAGTGAGCCGGTGACTGATGATGGTAGGGCAAGCGGCGGCGATGATGTGGTTAGTGGGCATCCCTCATATCCTCCTGCCCCTGCAGCCAGGGCTACCCCGCGAGATCCAGGCACTCAGAATGGTTCAGGGTCCGGTTCACAGGAACCTGTCCCCCCTGGGATCCCTTTGGACCATCTTCCCCCCCATGAGCTGAGAGTCATCCCAAGGAACAGACCTGAATCGCAAGATCCAAGTTGCCCAGCTGGCGTTTTAGGATCCGTGCAGAAACAGTATGCTAGGAGAGGAGCCCTGCAATCCGATCCGGGTGGTCATGATTAGCTCTTGGAATGTCCGTGGGTTGAATAAGACTTCCAAGCACAAGGAAGTCAGCCTCTTTTGCAGAAGTAATTCGTTATCTTTAGTTAGCTTCCTCGAGACTAGAGTAAAAGAAAATAAATGTAGTAGGGTATTTAATAAAGTAAGGAGTGGTTGGAATCTTATCCATAATTATTCCCAGCACCAAAATGGGAGGATTTGGGTCACCTGGGACCCATGTGTGTGGAAGGTCATAGCCATTAGCATGTGTGATCAAGCCATTCTTTGTGAAGTCAATCACTTGATGGGGAATTATTCCTTCCATGTGGGTTTCGTTTATGCTTTGAATAGTGGTATTGAAAGGAGAAGGCTATGGAATTGGTTAAAACAGCACAGAGTTCTTGGCTCCCCTTGGATTCTTATGGGGGACTTCAATGTGGTCCTTTCTTACAGTGAGAAGTTCCAAGGCGACCTGCCGAATTCCACCGATATGAAAGATTTCCAGGAATGTTGTTTAGAGTTGGGTTTATCTGACTTGCAAGGCCAAGGAACGTTCTACACTTGGTCTAGCAAACGAGGGGGTACGGAGGAAGTCATGTGCAAATTGGACAGGGCCCTGGTTAACATGGATTGGATGACATCTTTCCCCTCTTCTGTGGCGGAGTTCCTCAGTCCCTTGGTATCTGATCATAGCCCAGTAGTGGTTAATCTTCGGGTCTCTCCGTTCCAAGGTAAGAAGCCGTTTCGTTTCTTCCAATTCTGGACTGAAGATGAGGCTTTTTTACCCCTAGTGTGTTCGGTTTGGCATCAACCTTTGCAAGGGAACCCCCTGCTCAGAGTGTGCTCGAGACTCCAGATGCTCAAGAGGGACCTCAAACAGCTGAATAAGGTAAAATATGGTGGTATCTCCCAGAAGGTTGCTGCGGTGCGTGAGGAGGTGTCTATTCTCCAGAAGAAACTTCTCTGTCTCCCTCCCATTCCCCATCTCAGAGACCAGTTGAATAGTCTTGAGAGCAGGTATGCTCATCTGCTTCACTGTGAGGAGATGTTCCTCAGGCAAAAAGCATGTATTCAATGGCTCCACTGTGGGGATTCAAACCACAAATTCTTCTATGCTAGAGTGAAGGAGAGACAAACGCGGAAAACTATTGCTTTTCTTAGAGGAGAGAATGGCAGGGAGATAAGGGGCGCTCAGGAGATCCAGAAGGCCTTCAGTGACTATTATAAGCAGCTCTTAGGCACAGTCTCTCCCCCTTTCGGAGCTCTGGACCCATCCGTTGTGGATAGCACTTTATCTTATGAGCAGCAGTTGGCTCTAAATGCTCCTGTTTCCAAAGAGGAGGTCCGAGCAGCTGTCTTCTCTGTTGGTGACACTAAGGCTCCAGGTGTAGATGGTTACTCAGCGGGTTTCTTCAAAAAGAGTTGGGATATTATTGGAGAGGAGTTATTCATGGCTATTAGAGATTTCTTCACTACCGGCTTCCTTCCTAGGAAGGTAAATATTACATCTCTTACCCTGGTCCCAAAGAAGCCTAACCCGCAACAGGTCACTGATTTTAGACCTATTGCTTGTTGCACCATGCTTTATAAGATCATATCGAAGATTCTTACACAGAGACTCCAAGGTATCTTGCCCTCAATCATCGATCATGCTCAATCTGCTTTCTTGAAGGGCCGAAGTATCGGTGAAAATGTGTTATTGGCTCATGAGTTGGTCAGGAAATATGCTCGAAGAGGAGTCTCCCCTAGATGCATGTTAAAGTTAGACCTACAAAAAGCTTTTGACATGGTCAATTGGAGCTTTGTGAGGAACCTCCTGCTTCTATATGGCTTTCCTTATCAGTTTGTAAAGCTGGTTACCGCTTGCTTGGAAACTGTGGCCTTCTCCCTATCCTTTAATGGCGTGCTATCTCCACCTTTTCGTGCAAAAAGAGGTTTGAGGCAGGGAGATCCCCTCTCCCCCTACTTATTTGTCCTTGTCATGGATTACCTGTCCAGATGCCTTAAACAGTTATGGACAAATAATTCTTTCAAAGGCCATCCCAGATGTAGAGCTTTGAAGATAACCAACCTGAGCTTCGCGGATGATATCCTTTTATTCTGCCATGGTGATTTACTTAGTGTTAAGTGTCTTAAGGATGTCCTTGATCATTTCTCTGGGATCTCGGGGTTGATTCTAAACCCTCAGAAATGTACCGTCTATTTTGGTGGCGTATCATCTGATGTTAAAGGAGCAATTATCGATCTTTTGGGGTTCCAGGAAGGTACTCTTCCGATTACCTATCTTGGCCTTCCTCTAACCTCTTCGAGAATCTCGGCTAGCCTCCTCCAACCCATGTTGGAAAAGGCTACAGCCCGGCTTAGACACTGGAGTACTATCTTTCTATCTTATGCGGGGAGACTTCAGCTTCTCAAGTCTGTTTTATTTAGTATACAGCTTTATTTCAGCCAAGTGATCCTCCTTCCAAGAAAGATCCTCCATCAGTTCGTGAGTCTCTGTCGAAACTTCCTTTGGTCAGGAAAGATACATGTCAGAAGACGAGCCCTGGTTTCATGGGAACAGATTTGTTCTCCCAAGGCCGAGGGTGGGCTTGGTTTCCTCAACCTGGAAATTTGGAATCAGTGTGCTTTGGGTAAGCTCCTTTGGAATATCGCTACTAAGAAGGATTCGCTGTGGGTGAAGTGGATTCATGCTGTGTACCTTAAGAATATAAATGTGTGGGAGTATAATCCCACTACTTATACTTCCTGGCTGTTTCAGATAATCCTGCTTGTGCGCCCTCAGCTACAAAGTTTTCTCCAGTCGCGGTGCTCAAATGGTTATACTGATTACAGCATCAAAGCTGCTTATGAAGCTGTGCGCCCCAAACAGGAAAACCAAAAGTGGACCCAGCTGGTGTGGAACTCCCTTAACTTGCCAAGACACAGTTTCCTTATTTGGCTGGCGTTCAGGGATAGATTGATGACTAAAGCAAAACTTCGGGAGATTGGTATGGATGTATCGGAGCAGTGTGTGCTCTGCCAACAGGATCTAGAAACCCGAGACCATTTGTTTATCCACTGCCCTATTACAACGGCTATATGGAGGAAAATTAGAAGCTGTGCTGACAGAAGAGACCCTATTCAGGGATGGCAACAGGAGGTGCAATCATTGTTGAAAAGATCTAGACAAAATAGATAGAAAAAGCAGATCCTAGGAGCTCTTTTTTCATCTTATATTGCAAATGTATGGTATGAGAGGAACTTGAGGATCTTTGAAAACCGTAGTAGAGCTGTTGATAGTATTAGTCAAGCTATTGTCTTAACTGTAGCTAGACGTTTAATGCACCCACACCATAAGGCTAAATTCCAAAAGTGGGCTGGTCTTGTTGACTGTATGGTAGGTTGATATCTGGTTTGTAATATTTCTCCTTTTCACAAGTAATAAAATTTCTTACTTATCGAAAAAAAAAAAGGTAAGGGATTTTGAAATCCTCTATGGGTCATATCAACTGAGATAAAGGGGTAGGAAAGATTGAACCTGTACAGGTTGAACCTGAGTAAAAACCAAAACCAAAAATAGGCAAAGAATCTCAAGAAAACAAATATTAGAAAGCTTGTATATTTCACCCTCTTTGTTTTACTATTGCTATCAATTAACAATACAAGAATTCAAAGAACGCAATAATCCTCACTGAGTTTTCCCTCAAGATTTAACCAATCTAAACCAATAGCTTAAGCCTGATCTACATAGTCATTATTAATCCTAATGGTTTCCCTCTCTAGAGTCTAGACTCTCCAACCTGTGTGTAGAACATATCTCTAATTAATACAATGAACTCACCTTTTATAGTGTAACAACTAATCTAATATAAAGACTAATTGGAATATACTTTGGGCTTAGAAATATAAACAAGAGTTGGGCCGAACCATCCTTCTTCTTTGTATGTTCCTTTGATGTAGATCCATCCGTAGCCTAACCAAAACCAAATAAGATGTGATTCCTACATGAATTAATAATTGGCAAATATTCAAGTTACCGAACCATGCCTTATTCAGCTACATGTCCTGAGATCATATCATCAAAAGATCAAAATGAAAATGAAGACACATAGAGCATATAGCAGATACATGAATGCCTGGACACTGGAGGCAAAGCATATATCATACAAATGAAATACTTGGGAGAACACACTGCAGAAGAGAAATCTAATATCAGGTCTTAAGGGAATGCAGTGATCTTCCTGAGGAAGACACTGATAGCTATAGTGATACAATCTTAAGTTTACCTGAACAGGAAGCTCATCTACATAAAAATTGAACTCTTCTCCCCACAGAGGGTTTCTTGAACCAGGGACCATTGAACTGCAGCATTGAAATGAAATACATCAATTCATGCAGCAACACTTTCGTCACCTCTGTAATTCGAAACACAATTTCACAGCTTTGTAAAAGCTAATATTTGATTAATGAGGGAAAAAAGATGGATCTAATTAATGCAAAAGTCAAGTTAATTATCTGGAAGAAGGAAAAAAAATCACAGAACCACATATCCCATGTCAAACTTTATTCCATGAATATAGGTCAAGCCATTATCAAGACTGAACCATTGGAATTTTTAAGTTTGACTCGTGTTCATTCCACTTCTAATTTTGGTATCCAATTAGGAAGTAATCAAAAATCTCTATCCATGATAGATAGAAAATAATACCCTTAAAAGAAGAGAGAAGGAGAGAGAGAGAAAGAGGGATAGAGTAACTCTCACGTCAATGGGACGGATTTGATATATTTCTTATAGCACCATTTGCTGTAAAATCAATCTTATACATCAATACAATGAATTAACATCAGAGTTAACCATATCAATCACCTGAATCTTTTCTGGTTCCCACAAGTGACAATGGCATAAGGATCTGAGGTTCCATTCAGGTTTGCTGCAACCAGATTCTTAGCAGCCATCAATCCAACCTGTAAAGACAGAGAGTCCATACAACACTCTTATAAGTCCAAAACACATGTCATTTCAATTATGCAAGATGCAGGGTCGAGCTCTATTTGAATATCTCTCCTTACATACACTGTATCTTTGTTATCTTCTTTCTCCCAGAACCCAGGCCATCTTTTGTTTCCAGATAGTGCGTAAAAAGTTTCTTATAAAAAACATGCTTCCATGACAAGTATATGCACATCTACCCAGCATATTTAGCAATTTAGGTTAACAACTCTAAGACAAAAGAGGAAGGGAGGGAGGAGGTCATAATTTCTGTCATTTCTATCAAGATAAAATTGATTAAGGATATACCTTGATCAAGTATTCTGAAGTGGGTGGATCATCACGATTTAACAAGCCAATCTACAAAATAAGAGCAAGTTGCATGTCATAAAAAGTGGAAATCACCCTATATTAGATAAGCGTAATGATCACAATACCACAAACTTAATAAAATCCTTCCACTAGACACCACACACAATTAACATTTATCAATATAGATTATTCGTAGTCAAAGCAGTATGCAACTATTTTGCACCGGGAAAGAGAGTTCTATATTCTTAATCATCAGTTTCAGATCAAGCTTTCAAAAGTTATTTTCCATCCTTATGTACTTTCTTCAAGGGAAACTTTCCAAAATGTTCCCGTCAATTGGACAGGTGGGTACCATCAGGCTATATAAAGCAACTAATAACAAGATCTGATCAGGATCTTGCCAACATTGGGAACTCAAGCCTGATGCGGTAAGGATAATACCGAAAACAAATCAGCTGTCGCCGCAATATGTAAAGCTAAGGCTTACATGATCATTTCACACAGAACTATATGAGAAGCTGACCAGAGTTTGGACATAGAAAAATTTTAATCACATTCATTGAGAGGAATATATATTTTTCAGAAAACCTTTTTTTTTTTGGCGTTTTGGCAGGTGTCAGATCAGACTGAGTTTGAGAACGTAGAACACCATAGATAATGGTTGAGCCAGCCCACAACCTATTTGGATAAGAACATTCCTATCCAGCTTTCATTCTTTATTTATCTGTTAAAAGATATTCACAGGTTTCATAAAGCATTTTGCAAAGTCTTATTTCCTTTCGCGTTTTCCTTTGTGCTCATAAATGCCAAGAACTCATCATAAATAGTCAAAAAAATCCCAAAGATGAAAACTTGAGGCAGTTTACATAATGTGATTCATCCTTAATTGGACATAATCGTTTTCAATCTTCAATGAACCCAAAACATAATTTTCAATATTATTAATTAATAAGAGTAACATAGAAGTACTTTAAGAAGGATCACAGCATATAAACATGGGGGCTGTGGGCCAAACAAAGAAATAGAAGCATCTATGGAACCGAGAACTAAAACGAGGTAGTAAGATTTTTACCCTATCAGTATTATCATCGATTATATGTCCAGACCGGAAAGAGTTATCAACGAATATCCGATCACCACCACCTTCAAGTCCAACAGAAACACTGGAGAAGTACCAATAAGTGACGATAATGAACACCGCAGCCGCCGCCGTCACTTCTATCTCCCATAATGACGGTAGAAGAAACTCAAGAGCAGTGTCGATCACCATCTTCGCCGAAAATTGCATAAATAGCAATCAAACAAAAAACAGCAGTTATTATTTCTGACCTGGCGTTTTTCAAATCTGATTCAGGAATAACTATATGACTTTATATTCTTCATTACTATATAATTTTTCCAATTATATACACCAAAAAAAAAGTATTTCTCTATTGTAAATCTTTCGGACGGAGTGGGAGTGGGAGTGGGAGTGGGAGTGGCCCTTATTACAATATTACCGCTGAAATCCTGAGGAATGATGACGGGTGGGGACTGATGTCGGTCTGTCGGTGTATTGCTTTATTGGCTAGCCTCAAAAGAGTCAAGCGGCCTGCTCCTGCTCCTGCTCGAGTTGACGCTCGTGCATGAATTATGATGGGGCTCCAATAAATCAAGCCTAACCTTCTATACTTGTACACAGGGACGGAGCCAATACAATATATATTTTATATACAACAAAAATAATAGAAAACGTTTCTAGAGCAGTGGTTAAAGAGTTATAAAAAAATTTGAGTAAGGCTTGGGTCCTGGGGTTCGAACTCCAGTTTTGCCAAAAATTTTACACTATTTTTTCCCTCTATTTTTTTGTCTAATTTCACAGTCCGTCCGTCTCCTCTGACTCCTGTCTTGGTTCAGCTTCCTTTTGGCCCTGACTCCCCGTCCCTGCCCGTTCGAGTGTCTCGACCCCAGGCTTCCGCAGACTGCAGACAGGCGCTAACCCTACCCCGCCAGCCGCCACGCCCTCTCAGGATTGTTGGCCGCCAGGCACCCACCGGCGACCGTCGCTTCTCGCCACGAGGCACGAGGCCCACCGCCCAGTCGCACACGACGCCCTGTTTGTGGCTGCTGCGAGCCTGCGAGTTGCGACGTTGTCTGTCTTCATCCCTGCTCGCTGGCTATTCGACGCCCTGCACGGCTGCACGGTGCAGCCCAGCCCCCGCCGGTCATCCATGTCTGTTGTCTCTGTCTGCTACTCTGCTGTCTGTCTCAATTCTCATTGTCTCAACTCTCAACAGAGGCAGCCTGAGCCAGCCACAGGGACGAATTAGCCAACAGCCCGCCCGAGAGCTAGAGAGATTGAGAGGTTTTTTTTTTTAATTTTATTTAAGATGAAATCTAATTTCCTTTTTTGTTAATTGAATTAATTTTATTTTTATTTTTAATTCTAATTTTATTGTGAATATATGAATTTGGAAATTGGAATAGTTTGTATGTCAAAATTAGTATGGTATGAATTATTATTGTGTAATTTTGATTTAGTTGAGTTTGAGTATTTTTGTTAATTGAATTAGTTTGTATTTTTATTTCTAATTTTATTGTGAATATGTGAATTTGGAAATTGGAATAGTTTGTATGTTATTTGTTAATTAGTTGATTATTGTATATTTTTGAACTAGGTTATGTTAATTTTGAATTAGTATGGTATGAATTATTATTGTGTAATTTTGATTTAGTTGAGTTTGAGTATTTTTGTTAATTGAATTAGTTTGTATTTTTATTTCTAATTTTATTGTGAATATGTGAATTTGGGAATTGGAATAGTTTGTATGTTATTTGTTAATTAGTTGATTATTGTATATTTTTGAATTAGGTTATGTTAATTTTGAATTAGTATGGTATGAATTAGTTGAATATTTGTTCACTATATCTTGTATAATTGTATTGTTGTATTCATAATTGCATATTTGATTTTGTCAAATTAGCATATGGAAATACCTTCAAAAGCAGCCTAAAAATAAAGAACGAGCTAATGAGAACAATTCTAATCTAGTTCCTAGTCCTATAATTCATGAACAAGTTTCTTTATATCTTCATCAAGCTCAAGCTACACAACGCGATTGGGTGGATTTAAATTCTCTGGAACTTGATCCAGGTCTGAGGAAAAAAATTTCAGATTTCCATCCAAATCAGCAAGACGAGGTAAGGAGAGTTTATATTCGCCTTGGTCCTTTCCAACCTCGTGCACACAATTTTCCAATTAAATTTATTGTCGAAAAAAATCGAAGATTTGTTGCATCTTAAATATCTATGTATGATTATGGATAATATTAAATATATTATTATTATTATTATTATAAGTTTTGCTATTATTTTATATTTAAATATATGCTTGTTATTTATTGGGACCCCATGAACTTTATATCCTGGCTTCGTCCCTGCCTGTACGTCATACTTGATACACACTCACACACACGGTACGTAAATTCTACGCCGAAACACTAATTAACTTTAACCAAAAGTCCCAACCTCCAAAATTACACCTCCATTACCTGGTTCAAAGGAACACGTAAACAAATTCAATAAATATATTTTGAACAAAAGAAGGAAAAAAGGCTTTCAAAACTAAACATCATTACCAATCCATCATCAAATGCATAAGTTAATTTGTGCGTTCCATTCGAACCATCATCATTGTTAAACCATCATCACCGAATCATCATCATTACTCTTCTACCATATTCGAACCACCATCATCTTTATTACATCATCTTTGAAGCTTTAATCTCTTAATTCACCATCACTGAACCTTTATCATATTATCTAAACTCCATTCTAACCTTAGTTCCACATACTTGAGAATTACACTCTCCTACACACATCAATTTTGGTATCAAAGCCATAGGTTGGTGGAGTTGCAATCAAGATTCAATCTTTCATTCAAGATTCATCAATAAAGTGTCCTATCTTTGAGAATCTCCAAGAGTTTATCAAGAAACCACAAGAGGTTGCGTGATTAAGGGCGTGTTTGGGGAGTGTTGTGTGCGGTTGATAAGGAGAAGGATGGAGAACCAAGGAGAAGACTTAAGATATTTTTTCAAGACCAAATCAAGAAGGTTAAATTGCAGGTGGGAAGAATAGAAGCTTCCCAAGCCCATGAGTCCCAAGTGTAGCCACAAAACTGAAGGGAACAAGTAGATGAAGTGTAACACCCTAATTTTACAACTGAAAATTTTCATTTTGCAGTGGAAGTAACTAAATAAAATAGTGGGAGTTATCACTATAATAGACATAATTCTTGTTTATGCAACCATCCTTACATCAATCACGAGGCTAAAATATTTAAAGTAATATAAGAAAATTTGAAAAAAAAAGTACATTTATAGTACAATAATGAGTTTAGAGTTTAGCACCAAACTTTACAATACCAAAATACAAAAGGGTATCCAGTCAAATACATAATCTAGATAACATATACTCTTCACCCAACCCCGACATAGATAGAGTCACTCATCTCCACATAAGACGTTATAGGCCGTAAAGTTATCCACTTGATCCTTTGAAACCTGCATATAAGATCCAGGGCCTTCTGCTCATAGGAATGAGCAGCACCCAAAAAATGGGTGGTCAATACGCTACGTACTGAGTAAGGGAACAATATTATCAAAATAGAAATGTAAAAAGCACATGCTTCCACATTAGATAATAAAGGAATATAACCAAGTAAATAAAACATCTCATAAGGTATATTACGATCCAGATCCTTTTATTATGTATAGTCCATTTTTATTCTTTTATATATGTTGAGTGCAAGAAACCTACTATTTTTAAACTAGGGGAACGGTCTAAAACTTTAGGAGATAATACACCCGAGCCACTATTTTTTTCTGTAGAACGGAGGTTAAAAATATCTCCTCGAGGCAGAACACTCCCGAGCCACTGTTCTACCTGGTGGAATGAGAATACATATACATATAGAAAATATATCACTCTGGTCTTGACTCATGTATTCTTCCATTGTAAATCATTAGTATCTTTCCCATAGGTTATGAAGATATGTTTTATCTCACGATAAGTAGGGACCTCACTATTCTTAAACGGTTTGAAATTCTCGGAGACAACACACCCAAGCCACTATTCATCTAGTGGAACGGAGAATAAAAACATCATCTCAGGGCAGAACGCTCCCTAGCCACTATTTTCCCTGGTGGAATAGGATATATATATATATATATATATATAGGTTTAGAAAAATAATCACTGTGGCCCTACTATGTGTCCTTTCACTTTAAGTGATTAATATCTTATTCAAGATTGACTCTCAGGTATAGGACACAATCAAAACAAATATATATATATATATATATATATATATATATATATATATAGCATAGGTCCTAGGTATGATGTGGAGGTAGGGGTGGCAATTGAATCTAGGGTCGGCATTACACAAACTCCATGAAGGTCTCAAAGGCCTCCTACAAATACCCAACTCATCTGTTCATTTTGTGATTAGCTAGTTGCAAAACAAAAGGCATGTTGGTTAAACATTTTAGTTTACTAACACTTTTTTGTACATTTCATAATTAGAGGCCACCTAGAGTACTCATTTTTATTTCCTCATTAGTAGATCTAGGTTTTTGGTAAAATTGAGGTTTTAAAAATACGAAAAAGCATTTAAAACTAGGAGGAAAAATCATTTATAGCCAAGTTTTCTAAAAATAAAGCACGATTGTCAGAACTAAAGATTTGATACCAACAAATAGCATCCCCAAAATTCACTACTAAAAAAAATTATTTTTTAAGTGTAAGAGGGGTGTTACCACCACAATCGATATGGTTCTAGCCCCAAACCATCCTTATACCAACTATAAGGTAGGATAAAATAGTATGCCAACCATGATAAGTATAGAAAAATAACAATTTATATCATAAATAAGAGTTAGGTGTTCATTCACAAAAGGAATACTAAAATACATAAACAAAAATTCACATGAAAACATTAATGACAAGAAAATAGGTAAAAACAACCACTGGATGTTACACTCTCAGGTCCCCATCCCTAGACACAATAGCATCACTCTTCCCCAATCAAAGCGTCATATTCAGCAAAGTCATCTATCAAGTCCTCATTCACCTGCACACACTTAGAAGGGATCTTTGCTTATGGGAATGAGCGGTATCCATAATAGGAGTGATCAGTACACTATGTACTAAGTAAGGTAATAATACAATCAAGTAGGTCACATATATCGATAACACCATAGTAAGGAATAACATGCACATAAGTAGATTATACTGACTTATTCATTATTATCTGAGCTCAAGGTATTAGTGCAATATATAATCAAATCATGATTTTATCCATGTCGGGTTTAAGGACCCCACTATTATTAACTGATGGATAGGTAAATAAGTACAAATTCCAAGGCAGGATGATCCTGGCCACTATTCTTACCGATGGATCGGTAATCAAGGTACATTCAGTCCTAACCTATGTGGTACTATGTTGTAAGTAATTAGTGTCTTACCAAAGATTAATATCATCCAATAAATTCAATGTAATTAAGTTGGAGACCCCACTATTCTCACCGGTTGAAGGGTACACAATAAAACTTCCAAGGCATGGAGCTCTTAACCACTGTTTTCACTAATGGATTAGTAAGTATAACTAAGCCTAACTCAAGTAATCTTTCACTTTAAGTGATTAATATATTATTCATGTTTATTTATTATAGATTCAACACACAAAAATCCACACCTACCTCATGCATGTCTCCTTCCCTATCACCACCTCGAGATGACCATGTTTCCTTATAAAACCTAATTTCACAACTATAGTACATCCTTGTAACACCTCCATTTTATACTACCAAATTTTTTTGTTAAAAACATGTTTGAAAGTATAAAACACTTTGAAAAATGGGGTGTTACCACCGTATCTGACATAGGTTAGAATTCCGCCGCTACCCTATATTAAATACAAGGTCAAACCAACAAAACACTAAAACCATAGAGTGATCAAATAACTATTTAATTAAAATGATTCCAAAACGTTTACAACAAATGATCCTAAAGGGTTTTGTTCAAATCATTATAGAATACACATTAAAGTATGAATTACAAAACATAGGTTGGGATACAAAGCCCAAAAAAGTACTGTGGTCCTCCACGAGCCCCATCAAGACCTTCCAAATATCCTCACTCATAACCCCGACCCAAATAAGGTAGGACCCTTTACTAGCCATCCCCAAAAATATACACAAGGTCCTCTACTCGTAGGAATGAACAAGTTACAGAGAAAACGGGAAAATTGGTATGCTATGAACTAAGTAAGCAAAGTTACTCCCTTAATATATACAAGTATAATAGTTTATCACAAATAAACATAGATTACAATATACGACATGATAAGGCCTCACATATACATAAAGATAAAAGTATATGAAGTTATATTATTATGCATAATTCTAATAAGTAGAATACTTTATGCATAGACTCACTAACTTTCTACATAAACATATACACACTTAATGGTAAGGAGAAATACACAACCTCTAGGGTTGATCCCAATTAACCAAATCCTCAAGTTATACCATTAGTTCGTCCATGTAGGAGATAAGCGAGTCAATCCATCGATATTCCATTTTATAATCAAGTAGACAAGTCCACCATTAACTAAGTGTAATAACCAACTTTACTCATTTTTGACCAATCATGCCATTACTTATGCTCTTACAAAATATTAGTCATTCTCTTAATCATCATTTATATTTGATCAATTCATTAATAACCATATCTTATTATCATCGAGCAATAGACTGTGCACTACCCTATGGTTTCACATACCATGAAAGCCTATCCAGAAAGGGACATAAATTCTAGGCTGAAACCAATCACCAATTGGACATAAGTCCAGGCCAAAGCCAATCACCACAATGGACATAAATCTAGGAAGAATCCAACTAATATGGACATAAGTCAAGGTTGAAGCCAACCACCTAGGTAACCAGACCCTTTAGTATCAATACCCCCCAATACATCATCAATGTTTAGAGTAGGTAAGGCACTAGAACCTCTCAAGATATGACTTGAAGGCAAAGTCTGAAGGCACCAAAAAATCCTAAAGGCATACTAACTCTCGATAGCTAATCGAGAATTGGGTAAATTAGAGCCATACTCAACTCAACTTTCATTTACTTTAAAGTGATTAGTATTTTATTCATAAGGATGGATGATGATACAAGGCCCATACAAAAAAACAACACAAATCTCATACTACACTGTATTGATACTTTTTATTTCTATTTTCCCCCAACCATGTGGGTTTACCATTCATCCTTGGCCAATGAGATTTGTATCCATCATAGGGTTTAATTCATGCCCTTACTAATTTCCATTACTCTTATTTCTATTTCATCACTTATTACAAGTGGATTACACCTTTAACCTTTATATTACCCATAATGTATGCCATAAGTTATTATCTATTTTAATCCCTTGATTAGGCTAATAATCCATGTTAAAATCTGCATATCATCCAATTAATAATCATGATATAGTCCCAAACATATGCACTAAACATAACAAAACCACAAAGTAACAAATCATGCAAACCAGCTGAACTAGTGGATTGATCTGGGTTGACCAGTTGATTAGTTCAACTCAACCATACCATGTTTCCTTCAAATCGATTGATCGGTTTAGGTAACCAATCAATTGTTTATAGAGCAGTAAATCGGTTTTGCCAAACCAGTTGATAGATTTAAGTAGAGAGACAGACCAAGGTCTCTACAAGCAAACCATTTAATGGGTTGGGTCAAACAATCAACTATTATAGGAACCAGTTGATCAGTTTACCCTAAGATGGCATCTATTCACAAATTTCATGCAGATTGCTGCGTAAAAATAATATCTATTCACATTAGAATATGTATCAACATCAACCTACATATTTCTAACCAAATTATCATACATTTCTTACTATAACATTATGATAGCCTATTTTCTCCATTTTCATGCTCGTTTCTCAATTTATGTCATTTAAACATGCAAATCAGGTGTATAAGTACATTTTCTTCATACCAACATGTATGTAGGGACACATACTAACATTTTAAGAGCAAAAATTACTTAGTTGATAAAGGCTAAATCACCTTAAAAATAGAATTTCCAAGTTTATGAAACCCTCGACTCTTAAAACCTTAAAAACTAAAATATTAACTCAAGTATTATACCAAAGGTTCATAAACTTTTGAAAAAGAAAACATAAAGGGAGATGAGCATACCATTGAGACAAAGATAGGGAAAAGCTCAACTGGACCACTCAATATTTTTCCGAAATCTAACTCTATCTTACTTAACAATTAACATAAGATAGAGCTAGAGGTAGGATCAGGAGAGTGTGTAAAATAATTTAGCAAGTGTTTGAAGCGTAGAAGAAGAGAAGAGAATGTAGAACTCAGAGGAATTTTGGTGGCTGAAATAAAGTGCAATGCATAGAGGATTGGAGCTATTTACAACCAACCAATTGAAGGGAAACACAAAGGAGTTATAAGGCAACTCAAAACCCTAATTGTAATCATTTGAAATGGGTGGATTTTATTAGGATTTGCTGACCTAGTCTCCCAAGGTCAAATAGACCAAAATTAATATACATGGAAGAAAGAATTGGAGGTCAATATGGAAGGAATCTTCCAGCTGCTCAAAAGCAAGCCTAAGGTCAAAGAAATCGATCTTAGAATTGGGCAGAGGAGAGAGGAGGAAGAAGAAAATGGTTAGAGTCATCTCTCTCCCTCATGTGTCTCAATCAACCTCCAAAACAAATTGAGGAAATATTTTGGGTTAAATGCATCATGAATATAGTTAGGAATCTCTTAGGGATAATCGGTATTAGTAAGGTTCCATTTTAGTGTAAGGAATTTTTTAGAAAAATCTAAATAAAAAAATATAACCACCTCAACAAACCAATTGATTAGTATGGGTCTACTATTCGACTATTTATCCACCAGTTGATCGGTTTTCCCCAACTAGTTGATCGATTTGGTCAAGAAACTCAATTTAGCTTAGACATCAAACTAGTCGATCGGTTCATATAACTATTTGATGGGTTTACCTATAAAACTCAATAAACCTCATTTTCCAACATGATTTTAAATCAAATTTTATTCCAAATCAAATCAAAGGCCCAAATTTTGCTAAAATTTCTCATCCATCCATTATATAAAAGTGTGCGGTATTGCAATCCTTACCTTTAGTGTCCCTTTTGATTCCCTAATTTATCCAACAAACCCCAACATGTCATTGGAAACCTCTGGTCAAGGGTCATGGCCCATTACCTCTATTTCTCACATATGATAGTAACTAGCCTCTAGGGTTACTCTTCAAAATCCTAACTTTTTTCCAGTTGGTCTAGCCCCTCCTTTACTACTTATTTAGCTCTAAATTTCCATACCCATGCATATAATACTATGGTTAACCATCCTTTCGATTATAATAGCCTAACTTCTCCATTTTGCATATGTGATAATTGTAACACCCCCAAATTTCACTCCTGAAAAATTTCGTTTAAATCAGAAGGTTTAGCGGAAGCGAAAGAATTAAAACCATAACTTGGGGTATTACCGCCACACTTAGTACCAGACCGGTTCACTCCTACCGTTCTGATACTAAGTGCTAAGGCTAAACTAAACAATCGTTAAGTAAGAGTCATCAAAACATAGGTCCATAGTTAACATAGACCATTCACAAAAACCACGAGTCAACAATAGTTAAAATATCGTTAAGATTACAACTTAAGAGTACGGTTTCAAAACAAGAAGCGTAGTACAAAATATAGCTAAATGAAACAGATCCCAAGGGACCAATATCTGGATCGCCTACTCACTCAAGCCAAGCCTTCCACCCCACAATTTGTAACCGATCAAACCTGTATAGGAGGTATGCTCCCCACCATTGGTGGATCATCACAGGAATCAATGTAGTATCAGTACGGATCCAATACTGAGTAAGGGCGCTGGTGCGCTAAGGCCAAACACACAATCGTACCACATAACATACATAACACAAACATATAGACAACATGCGATAACCCGCAAGATAAGGCCTGAATACTTTTTGGTGACTTATTCTTTATTCTCATTAGCGATAATAAGTCCATTTCACACATTCTTCAACAATCCATGTGAGCACGGGGACCCCACTATTATAGCCGGTGGACCGGAATAAAACACAGGACAGGACGCCTCTGACCACTATTCTTACCGGTGGACCGGACTGGCCCCGCCTCAACATGGTGTTTCACTGTAAGTACTTAGTATTTTTCCCGTGGTTTAACTTATTTACTTTGGGTCTATCGAGCCGAGATCCCCCACTATTATAGCCGGTGGTCCGGAAATAAACGCACAGGGCGGAACGCCTCTTACCACTATTATAGCCGGTGGACCGGAACGAAACGCACAGGGCAAAATGCCTCTGACCACTATTATAGCCGGTGGACCGGAACGAAACGCACAGGGCAAAATGCCTCTGACCACTATTATAGCCGGTGGACCGGAACGAAACGCACAAGGCTCGGCTCAACAGTCTTTCACTTTACGTTATTAGTGTCTTATCCGTGTCTTATTGAATCACACATCACCCTTGACATGCATAAATCATCCTCTTTATACTGTACTCAACACAACTAATAAAATCTCACATACATAACTACCCTTCAATCAATAGATACACATGATAACACTGAACAACTCTAAGCAGCCATAACCAACCCTAGTTGTCCACACCAACCGTGGTTAGCCACTCTTATCCCTATTTTACCATAACCACCATACTTAGCCATCCCAAACCTTAATTGTCCTCAATAATCACGATTAGTTACTCCAACCCTACTTAATCACAACACCCTAGAGTTAATCACTCCAAACCCTAATCCCGTACGATCGTTAACTCCCATGCAAAACCCTAATACCGCCATACCAACATTAATACCACCATACAACCCATAACACCCCCATGTAAACCCTAATACCACCGTAAGTCATTAATACCACTATACAATCATTAATACCGCCATACGAATATTAATACCACCATACAAACCCTAATACCACCATACAACATCATTACCTCCATAAAATCACAAATACCACCATACAACATTAATACCTCCATAAAATCACAATACCACCATACAAACCCGAATACCACCATAAGCCATTAATACCACTATGAAATCATTAGTACCACCATGCGAATATTTATGCCACCATACAAACCCTAATACCACCATACAACATTAATACCTCCATAAATCACAAATACCACCATACAACAGTAATACCTCCATAAAAATACAAATACCACCATACAACATTAATGCCTCCGTAAAATCACAATACCACCATACGACCCCGAATACCACCTTAGGCCATTAATACCACTATGAAATCATTAGTACCACCATAGAACATTTATGCCACCATACAAACCCTAATACCACCATACAAACTTCAAGACTCCCATGATGGTTCCCAGCTCATATTACCATTTATCTTAACATGCATGCCCTAGTGGGCCATAACATATTACATTATAAACATCATACATATAAATGTCATGCTCATGTCACGGAAGCACATACAACATACCTCAATCTCCAAGCTGCGCTACACATAAGATAAGTTATACACAAATCATATAATACATGGCATAGCATGACATACGTAACATTCAACACATCCATGTCACACATAGCACAAGGCCATTAGCTTCGTCCTTACCTAAGGCGACGCCGGGCTTGGAGCACGCTCCTCTAACTCCTTAGGGCTTTGGTCGGGGTTACCTATAAAAGGGAAAAATACTAAGTATTAGTTTTCCTTATAATTACTATCAATCCTCATTCTAGTTTAAGGTTAGGGTTTTTATTACTAAAAAGGGTATTATACAAAAACTAGGGTTTTTACCTTAGGATTAGTATACTAAATATTAGTAGTCAAAATATAGTCATTTATGATACTTATTGTTACACTTATTTTATTAAGCCCATTAGTTCCATTCTTTTAATACTAGTGTTCACTAGTCATAGTAAAATAGTGATAATAATAATAATAATAATAATAATAATAATAATAAGACTACTAATGGTGATACTTATGTTTCAAGTAATAGAACTCTAGCGTTTTTAAGATTAGGTCTAACAATGGTGTTAGGTTTGAAATAATAATATTATAAGGTCACAATATTACAAGTAAACTATTCTTAAGGGTGATAACGATAATAGTAATAATACTAATAATAATGATAATAATAATAATACTCCTAGTAGTAATGGTTATAACAATAATACAACCAAGTAAGGTTAAGTAGTAATAATAATAACCATAGTAAGGATAATAGAGATAATAATAATAAAAATGTTAATACTAATAATTATAAGAATAGGACCAAAGTTAAGTATAATACAAGTTAGGGTTTAAAAGGAATGTTAGTATTAGTAAGAAAATAAGACATTAATAATAGAGACAATAATAATGGTAATAATGACAATAATAATAATAATCATAATAATAATTATAGTAATAATAAAAGTAATAACAATAATGATAATAATAATAATAATAATAAGTATATTAGTATCAATATTAGTAGAAAAAAGTAGCAATTATATAAAAGGGGTATTAGGGTTCGGATGAGTGGAGAACCACCTAGGGTCGGTGGTGGTCCGGCGGCGGCGCGTGGCGGCGACGGCGGCAGCGGTGGAGGAGGAAGGGAAGGGAAAAGATCAAGGTGGGGCTGGATGGCAGAAGGAAAAGAGAAGTTTGAGGTGGGGGAGAAGCAGCAGGTGAAGGGGAGTGGAGTGAGGGTGGTGGCGTGGCAAGGAGCGGCAGCACGTGGCGGCGACGGCGGCGGCCGAGGGTGGTGGAGAGAGGTGGAAGATGAGGGAGGAAGGAGGAGAGGGAGGCAGGGAAAGGTAGAGGGAGGTCTGTTGGGCATTTTGGAGGGTGGAAGAGGCTCTGGTGGCGGCTGGGCTGGCGGTGGGAGGCGGCGCAAGGGCGGCAAAGGCTGGAAGAGGTGGTTTCGGGTAGTGGACTTTGCACGGCTAGGGCGGCACGTGCAGGGCAAGGAGGAGGGTGGTGGTGGCTTGGTTTTGTCGAGGGAGGTGCAAGGATGATAATGGTGGGAAGCGGTGGTTTCGGCGGTGGCTGGAGGCGGTAGGAATGGCGTCTGTTCTGGCGGCGGCGGAACAGAGTTTCAGCAAGGTCCAGAAGGGAGGACTTGCTGTGGCCGTTCGGGAGGGGGTATTTATAGGCCAAGGGGGGGAGGAAAACGACGAAGGGAGAAGGAGGCGTGCGAGGCAGGTGTGCAGGTGGCCGGCCGGTGGCAGGCGGTGCAGGTCCTGCCATGGCAGGTTGGGTCGGGGAAGGGGAGAGGAAAAGGGAAGGAGATGGCACGCGGAAAAGGGAGAGAGGGACTTGGTCGGGGTCGAAAAGAGAAAGAAAACGACGGGAGAGAGGCAGGGAAGGGCAGGGGAGGACGGTCGGCGTGCAGAGGTGGCCGGCGATATTCGGGGGTTGCAGGGTCGAGTTGCAGGTCGGGGAGGAAGAAGGAAGGGGAAAGGAGAAGGACCGGCGGTCCAGGGGAGGAAAAGAAAAGGAAGGGAACCGGCCGGTTCGGCGGCATTATAAAGTTTTAAAACAAAATGCGGCGTTTTGAGGATTGTTTGGAAAGAAACGCTGCGTCCTCGTCGGTCTGGCAACGGTTACTTTTTTTTATTGTGACGCGGCGTTTCGGCGACTATAGCGTCGAAACGCAGCGTTTGGTTTCACGGGCGGTTGGCTCGCTGGGCCGCGGGCGAGAAGAAGGAAGGAGAGGCGGGGAGGGGGGTCTGGGCTGCGCAGGCCGGCCCAGTCCGGGGGGGAAAGAAGAAAAAGAAAAAATAGTTAAGGAGGAGGAAGGAAAAAAAAGAGAAAAGAAAGAAGAAAAGGAAAAAGGAAAAATGGAGAAATGACAAAATGGTTGGGTTGGAGGTATTTGGGTATTTATTTATTTATATAATTAATTTATATATTTAATTTTAATAATAATTATTTTAATTATAATAATTAAATCCATTTTTAGATTAGTTAGGCTATTTTGAATAAATTGTCCTTAACTTCCATTTTAATTAGTAAAATGTCCAAAATTTTCTAAATAACTTATTTATTATTTTCTCCTTATTTTTCCTCAATAAATTTCCTCTTTATTTAATAAATTCACCCATTTTCTTAATTTTCTCTAATAAATCATTATTTTGCCATAATTCCTAAATTAGGATTTTTGGGGTATTTCAATAATACCCTCCTATTCAAACCCCTCTCAAAACCCTAATTCCTCGTTGTGGTTATTACTACTTCCCCCTATCCCACATGGCTATTAAATTTGGTACATATTCCCAAAATTACATAGTTAACATAATATTCTAAGATTATAGTATAACTCCCTCATTTTGTACATGTGATTATAGCTTACTCCAAGGGTTTCACGCCTTGGCCTCCCAAAACTCTAGTTTCACTTTTTGGTCATCTATCTTCCCCTCAAAGGACTTCTCAAATTCATATCTCTAATTCCTCTAGTGCTCATCCTTGACCCCACATCCCTTTTTGGTAACAAACCCCCACTTTACTCACATATGATCATAGTTTCCCTTATGGTTTGTTTGGATTAGGGTGAGTCGAGGTGAGGGTAAACATTAAAAATTAACTTGAGTGAAGGGAATGGAGATGAATCGAGATGAATGTTTTAAAATGTTATTTAGATGATATTAACCTAACTTGGGTGAATGTTTTAAAATTCTATTTGGATTGAGGTGAATGAAGGTTAAAAAATATAACAAATGAAGGATGCGACATGTAACGGGAGAGAGTGGATGAGAAGATGATGGTGATTTATTTGATATAAATTAGGGGCATTTTTATCCGATCAAGTTAAAATATTACTTATATAGAAACATTTACCTCTGTTACCCCCGAATTTGGGGGTTAACAAAAATAAGGTTAATTGGGGTGAATAGAGGTTAAACTTTAACCCCAAATTACCTCATCGTGGTTAATATAATTAGTCTCCAAATGAGATGAAACAATGAATTCACCTCCTCTCACCCTAAAACAAACAAGCTATTAGGTTTTACTCTCCCCTATTCACCCCCATACTATATTTACCCTAAACCTTCTTATTTTGTCATAGTCATTTTCTACAGTATCTTCAACCTATTTTGGCCATTTTTCACCTTAAGGTATCCTACATGATATTATTCACGATATTAACCAAAATGACTCTAAGCCTCAAAACCCTACTTAAGTCATGGATAATTCAACACAAGGACTCTATAAAATTTACCCACATGCAATATCATATAATATGGATATACATCAATAACTGGAAATCAATACAATCATGACCACAGAACTTCCTATTCTTAGCTATTGTCAAGCCCAACTACATATACATCACTAGAGCCGTTGATTAATCTATATATGTCATTACACAGTAAGGACATATATATTAATACAATAAAACCCTCACTATGATCATATCCTTAAGGGTAAGATTGAACCGAAAAAGGAAAAAAATCTTGTTTGATCCCTTTGATTCATTTTGATCCTTAATAACTGGTTTAATCACTTATCTGTATACTATAATTTATTTTTACATTATGTGTGTACTTAAATTATGTGTTACTCCTACATTGATTGTGGGTTAACTTTTAGATGATTGTTGAAGAAGAATTGTTTGTTAGGCGTGGACAACATTTGGGTTCGTGATGTTAGATTTGAATCATATTTGAGGGTTTAGTTGAAGGTGTTTCTAATTACATCTTTGGATGTAAATTTAATTTATATCAAAATTAAAAATTTTTTAGTGTTAAAGTATGAATTTAAATTTTGGTGATTTATATTGTTGTATAAAGATAACATAGAGAGTTTATAGTTATTCTCTATATATTTAATTGTAGCATAGTTAGAATTAGACTTAAAGTTGCAGTTGAATTGTAAGAGAACTATTTGGAATCTCTATGAAAGCATTTGTTTTTGTCATGTAGATACACACACATGTTAGCACCAAGCACCCGAATCAAGAGCTAGCCAACATTATAAGTAAGGCTGTGCAGAAAAATCAGAATTCAAAAAATCGATTCGGTATCCGAAAAAGTCGATCCGAAATTTTAAATATCCGATCCGATTTTTAAAAAGCGGAGTAGATATCCAATCCGGTCAAATATAAGTTTGACTGGAGCGGATATCCGATCTGATTTTTTAGTGGATAATCCGATCCGTAAAAAATATCTGGTTTTAAGAATAAGTCAGTTATATTTAGACATAATTTAATTTATAATCTATTTTTTTCTTTCAATCTTCAAATTTGGATCATTTTTTTACTATAGTACATAAGTCCAAAAATAATTTATTAAACTAAAGTCTAAAATAAGTATCCACGTTCTACAAACAGTCAAATAGGTCACGGCTTACATACACGCAAACACCAAGACCAGAGAAAAAAACTCCTAAATTTTTTAAGCCTCTTAACTTAGGTTGTTTCACGGTTCTAGAATGTCATTGTTCACAAATCTTAATCGCTAATTTTTGTCGATATGATTAATCATGTATTTTATCTTTTTGTATGCAAACTAAATAATTAAACAAGTGTTTATGCAGAATTTTTTTTAGCTATAGATTATATATGTAAATTTAATAATCGGATTTTTTTTTCAATAATCGGATATATCCAAAATCCAATCCGATATTTCGGATATCCAATGTTTCGGATATCCGGTGTATTCGGATGTGGATTCAGATATGGGATATCGAATATTCGGTCGGATCGGATATTCGAAAAAAATATCTGTTCGGATATAGATATCCGACAATACACACCACTAATTATAAGGATAGGAATAAAGAAAAGATGCCCGCACGGGCATACCTCAGTGGTCGAGGTTCAGGAAGTTGGGAAGGATGACCTAGGTTCAAAACTCGTGGCAGCCGCATCGTGGAAGTTTTAACCCTCCAATGTGGGGGTGACTCATTGTGGGCACCACGGGGTGGACACCTGCTCCTTGACCGCTGACTACCGTGATTTACCTCCTCCAATCAGACTGTCGGGCTGGCAGGTTGGAGGCCCTTAAAGCGAGGGATTTCGCCTTTTGGGAAGGAATAAAGAAAAGATTGAGAATAACCCCACCCCCAATTGGCGAACTTGTCAGCTCTTGGTCAACTCTTCATTCCAATCCATGCGCATCGTAAAGAGTGAAGCCCAACGCGCGGAACAAAAAGGGATTAAAAAAAAGATAGAAGATATGCACCAGAATTGTTGAATAAGAAAATATCAGTAACCGTCTTCTGTGAAGTGGAGCCTTTCGCCCATTATTATGCCATGTATACATAGATCAAGTTGCATGGTAAAAAAAAAGGAAAAAAATATATATATATAGAAGGATCACCACATATCAAGCGTAGGGGTGTTCAAATGGGTGGCCATGGTTTAACCCAACCAATAGTATTTTAACCCATATAATTTATACAATCCATGGTCTAACCCACGATGGGTTGTAGAAAATAATTAATAATTTTTAATCCAACCCATCATAACCCATGGGTTATACGGTTTAGCCATGGGTTAGTGTAGGTTAGTATATACACAAACAAGCCTATCTTGACCTTTACTATCACCGTCTCAACCACCATTGCTACCATCCCTTCCACCACCATTACTAACACCGCTTCCACCACCACCACAATTACTACAATTATTTTCCTTCCTCTCTTTTTTTTCCCTTTTCTTCAATTCACAACCACCGCCTTCAATATAATAAAATAATTATGTCAAGTGTCAAACATATTATAAAAGAACGATGATCACATTTATTTAGTATATTTGTCTTCTTTATAAAAATTTCTTTAAAAAAGATAAATTTTTTCCGAAATCTTTTTTAGAGGAATTTCAAATGCTTTTAATACATAATTTAATTAATATAAATTCATAAATACAATGGAATATCACTGATAAGTTTAAACGTACGTTTTCGTATTTTTATTTATTATCATTTAAACGGTAAAAACAAATATTATCCAAAAAAATGTCGAACAAAATTATCAATGTACTGGGGGGAATATTTTTGTAAAAGGAAATAACAACTCATAATAATAGTTTTATGAAATCTATTTTTGAAAAATTTACGTTTCTTACCGTCTTTATTTCCTAATTTTTTAAAAAATGATATTTTTCCGTTTTTTTTTCGCCCCGTCTCCGTTCAACGTTGCTGTAACAGAACTGCTCGCCGTATTCCTCCGCCGCTAGTTTAATTGACTCGTCAAAGGTTTTTTTTCTCTTAAATATATGTATATATGTATATATACACATGTATACATACATATATATATTTTTTTCTCTTAAATATATGTATATATGTATATATACACATGTATACATACATATATATATTTTTTTCTCTTAAATATATGTATATACATATACATATATGTGTATATACATATATATGTATATATGTATATAGATATATATACGTATATATATACATGTATACATACATATATATATATATATTTTTTTTTTCTCTTAAATATATGTATATACTTATACATAATACATATATGTGTGTGTGTATATATATATATTTCTCTTAAATATATGTATATACATATACATATATGTGTATAGATGTATATATATATGTATATATGTACCATCTCCGTTTCCTAGATTTTTTAAAAATGATATTTTTATGTTTTTTCTCGTCTCTATCTTCTTTGAAATCAAGAAACCGGTTTCTTAGACGTGCTTCTCCTTCCAAATACCCCGGCGTTAGAGTCCTCAGAGCCGGAAATATAGGATTCACCAACAAAAAATCCGAGCGGAATTTTGAAATCGGATGCGGAAAAAGCTTTCGAAATTTTTAAGTTCATGTTGTTAGATATTCTCAGCTTATGGGTTACCATGACAACCCATGGCCAATTATACTTAAACCCAAACTAACCCATGTTTAAATAATATGTATATGGGTTCAACCCATAATAACTCATTTAAAATAATAACCCAACCCACTTATATTATAACTTAAGTTCATGGGTTGGATTATAGCTTACCATGGTAAACTCAACCCATTGAACAGGCCTAATCAAGCGAGTATGACACGAACAGAGCCCGAGAACGAGAGACTAGAAGCAGACACTAGCCTTTTTCTTTGTAGTTCTCGATACATTTCTATGGCTAAAAGTCTCCTAAGTCTACTTTTGTTACTTATATTATATTTACTTTAGTACTTCTATTATTAATTTCATGCAGTTTGTTGACTTTCATTATTCTATTTAAGTTTTATAATTTGCGTAATTTAATTCAACTGTTATTTACTTACCCGTTCAGTTTTTCGAAGTTATGATATTTAAATATGTGTTATTCATTATTTAATATATTAGGCTAATTTAATAAAGGATAAGAGGATAATGGAAAATTATAGTTTAATTATTAGTGAGATGTGAATTAGATCTATTAGTTATATTTTTTTTTAGATTAATAAATCATGTCTAATGCACTAATTTAAAATGTGTGTTTTAGCTTGATCACTTGGCTAATTTGAATAATATTTGAATGGTAGGATATTATTAATTATTAGTATATACATCCACAAGTAGTAAATATATTAGTTAAATTCAATCGAGTTTATTAATCTTTAGAATTGTATGATTCGAGTTGACTATACTTATGATTTTAATTAGCTGCTCTATCATCGTTAATGCTACCATTAATTGAATCTAAATATCATATCCTAGGTTATTAATTTATTAGGTAATGGACATAAGCATATCATAGGTTATTTTGCATAAGGGAATGGTAGGAAGCGAACACGTATAAGTTTTTGCAAGTTAACACCAAAAATACTATGTGACTATATTTTTCAATAATCAATTCATATCCCTATACTAAATATGTTATACGATCCCTCTGATCTCTATTATCTCATTATTATTATTATTCAATTCTTCTTCTAGTTATTAGTTTCTTTTTTCATTATTAGTTATTAGTTTTCATTATTATATAAATATGGAAATTAAGTTAATAATAGAAGCTAAAAAGTTAAATTACAATATCTATAATATCGACCCTTACTCATTGTTTACTATATATTTGACTATTTAGAGTTTAATTTGAGTGTCTATGACACTATAAAATATATTCTCTCCGTTAGACAATGTCATTCTTCTACATGTTACACACAAGAAGTTAATAAATATGTTAATAATTGCACACTATACTTGTTCATGTTAAGTATATAATGTAGTTATTATATCTACACATGTGTTATATCATGAAAAATTATAAAATGAATTAGTTGAACATAATAACCTCTTTATCAATTATGAACGCTAAATCAAACTAAAGAATAAGATTATCCGTCAATGGTAGCTTCAATTATTGTTAATGCTATGTAAAGTTACTTGACTTATTTGCTAATCATGAACAAAAGTAGGAGAAAGGTGGGAAAGAGAGAACCCAGGGGATAATGGGAGGAAATATAGGATGATTCTATACATAAATTTGTTTGGTTCATTGATTAATGATAAATTGTACAAGGGAATAATATTTTTTCTTTTTATTTATTTATTTGGTAAAGGCTAGTGCATCTGACAACGATGGGGATCCATCCCCATATTTAAAGACGAGTCCTGAAAAGATGATACCAACTTCCCTACATGTGCTGGTTGATATTTTTCCTTCTAACCTAGACCAGATATGGTTTTGCATATTATTAAAATTTAGTTTGTCTGGAATGAAGTTTTGGTCCGGGTCGAAGTCCAGACCCACATCTTCGAACCGTCCAACCCAGCAACCGCACCTTGTTTCTTTTCTTTTCTCAGTTCTGTAGAAAAAACTTAGTAGGCTGTAAGAATGGCGATGTTGCTAATCAAAAGCTATAAGCCATTACTTTGCCTACCGCATCCACAACCTAGTCTCCCGTCTCTCTCTTTTCTTTGTAGAATCCCATTTCGTTATCTTGAATCCCAAAAACGAAACCGTGCAATCAAAACTAGGGTTTGGTATCATTCTTCTATTTCTTTTTCTTCGATAGCTGGGGAAAAATGTGATCTGTCAATTAAAGAAGGCGGTGACGCTAAGAAAGAATTATGGATTTATAATACAATGAGCAGACAAAAAGAGCGCTTTATGCCAATAAGACAGGATGGTAAGGTTGGAATGTATGTTTGTGGTGTCACGGCTTATGATTTTAGTCATGTTGGTCATGCTAGGGCTTATGTTACCTTTGATGTTTTGTACAGGTAATGCCCGCCTCTCCTTGTTATCGTTTGCGCTTTTCGTTATTCGATTGAACTGGCATGATGGGAAAGTTAAACTGATGGATGGGGTTGAATTTAAAGTGTGTTTGAGTGAACTGGCTTATTAATTTTGTCAGTGTTGCTTCACTGTAGTTTCTTGTATAGACCGAGGTAAAAGAATCATGCTTTGGTTATGCAAGTCGGAATTTTCTTGTTTGAATTTATTTTATTTTATTTTGTACAACTTGGAATGGGAAATATAGGAAGTGCAAGTAGGCTTATTTGAGATTTGGATATTCATTAATTTTAAGTTTTGGTTAGTCCTGATCTAGCTTTGAACTTAGATTTACTTAGTATAATCTGTTTTGTGAATTGAACAGGCATTTAAGGCATTTGGGGTATGAAGTCTGCTATGTGCGCAACTTTACGGATGTCGATGACAAGGTGGTTTAGGTTCTGATTGAAATTGTGGTCATTACTTTTGTTGCTTTGTGTTCTTTAGGTCAAGAAATGTATGGGTCTCTCCTCTGTTATTGTTGGATGCTATGTTCTATGTACACAACCCTATACAATTGACTGCTCTGAATTTTTCAATCCAAAGGTATTTGTTATACGATTTATAGATACTGCTAATAATTGTGTCTAGCTTGCCGGCTAGTAAACCTAAATAGTTGCATGATTCTCTTCTTTTGATAAATGGATAAGGTAGCAACCTTGCTCAATCCTATCTCATATGGGTCATTATTCAATTAGACTACCAGGCCTTAAAGAGGCGGCCCAATGTCTGATTTGGCCCTTAAATTAAGCCCAGGTCCTGTCGAAAGTCTTCTGGCCCAAGAGCATCCTAACCGCACTATACTACAAACACCTTATCCTGGGTGGCTCTCATGGAATCCGTTCCCCTTCCTGGGTCACCCTGGAAGATCTTATTAGGCATTTAAGGTATATTACTACTTATGCAATACACTCTCATATTGCTCTAAATCCTTTCTTCTTTCTCTCTTTAACACCCCTAGCCCCTAATTCCCTTATCTGACATTCCATACACAACAATATGCGTCGTTTGTGGAGAGCCTTTCTTGCACACAACCTAACAACTGACCTGAACCAAGTCCTAGCGGCCCTCCAGCTGAGGACCAATTGGTTACTATTGCACCACTATAAGTGTCAATGTTGATCTCCGAGCGTTCCTTCATGTGATGGCCTTAGATATGCTTTTCCCCTTAACCCAAACACTCAACATGTGGCCCCAGCTTTTGGATCATCAACAACCCCACCTCCCCAAACCTCAAGAACAACTTACCCCTCCTGGCTGCTTTGGTTGTAAGGGGCCATCTCTTTCTCTCAGCCTATTCAAATTGGATTGGATTTTTTTTACCCCGTTTTTGATGCTGCTGATTGCTGTCCAGTTCTGGTCATGAATATTTTGCTCAGAACTATTGGAGTGTTGGCTACTAAATTGTTTTATTTTTGTTGGGTGTTGTGATATGAAGGCTATGTTGGTGGTGCTTTTGGTTTTTTCTTGGCTGTGATTGTTTGACTCTTTGGCTGTGCTTAGGTTCATGATTTGTCAAAGCATGCACTATGGGCTCCCTTGGGTTATTTTTGTCTTAAGTGCATTCTCTAGCCTAGATTTTGTTGTTGTGGGCAATGAGCTATGCCTTGTGCCTTATACTTGGATGAACTACCCTTTTGGCCTTTCTTGTTTTGATTGGTTTGTAGAGCTGCCAAACTGTGATATGCCAACGTTTTGGTCTTTTAAGACTTTATTTGGTTTGTAAAACTACTATCTTGTGGTATGCCTACGTTTTGCCAGTCCTCCCTTTTTCATTGTTTGTAGATTTATCATCATAGGGATAACATACAACTTTTTTTTTATCATCTTGGTTGAGGACTTGAGTTTGACGCCGAGGGTATGTTGTATAGCATCTAAGTATGTTAAAACTACACTATGATTGATCGTTTAGGTTTTTGTTTGTTGGTAGAGCTACCAAGTTGTGGTATGCCTCCTTGTTTTGAATTTTTGTGGATGCGTAATGAACATGATATATATTTTTCCCCCTTACTTGAAGAACAACATATCCCTCAAGAAACTCTATCATGAAGAAAGAGCCATGGATAAGGTTTGGAGTGCAATAATGCAAGAGGATGTGGATAGGGTAAAAAAACTATTGGGGCTTCTAACTTTTAATTGAGGATTAGGGCTCCTCAATAAATCAATGAGGGCTTCAGGTTTGGATAGAGTAAAAGTCTAGATAGAATGGTTCCCTAGGATATTTAAGAATAATAAAATAGGAAAAGAGTGGGTCAGACCTCTAGATCCTCACAAGCAAATAAGAAGTTGGACACTATCTGCAAGGCATTGGGGAAGAATTGGGTGACACTTAGTTGACATGTGTAGAGTGCCTCAGCAAAGAGGTAGGATGGTTATTTGATCAATATGATTTAGAGGGTTGGATTGGCCTCACCGAATCGTGAAAAAGTACGGTGGTTGAAATTCAATGAAAAAGTACAATGGTCAAAATTTTTTGATATAGTCATCAGGGAGGAAAGTTGACATTAGGATTTGAAGAGGATTTAGATTTGGCTAGTGTGTTCAAGGAGGATCTGGAATGGGTTGTTTCGGTCATTGGGGAAGGAAGGAAAGATGAGGAGTTTAAATAGTATGTTAGGGTGATTGAGAAGGTTGTAAATATGAGGAAGCAATTTGAAGATAAGAGCGAAGCATATCAAGCCTATATACTCAAAAAATAGCAGGTTTTTTGAGAGAGTGCAGTTTATTGGAACAAGGAAGAACGTTGAGGTCTGGCAAGGCAGCAATGCAAAAGCCGCAACTCTGGCCATTGTCGTGTAGTTTGAATCTCTTTGCCCCATCGCTGATGTGAACACTTGGCGTTTCAAAGAAAACAATTGGGCGCACTAACGTTGGTGGTGTGATTAGAACTCTATTAGGAAAATTAGAGATGAAGAAATTAAGTTTGAGTTTTTCAGCAAAGTGAGGTAGAGAAGGTAGAAAAAGAAGATGGTGTGTTCTAGGGATTTAAATAGGGAGATTACCTCGGGTGGAGCAAAGGACGTTATGCAGTATTAAAAGAAATGAAATTGCCATCTGTATCACTCATTGGGTAGAAATAACAGCATAAACAAATTTACTAACTATAACTTTGTGACAATTTGAGATTTTAGAAATCATGACTTCTGCTTATGTCTTTTTAAGGAAGACATTTTGATGTCACAAAAAGAACAATCGGTGATATGACATTATGTCGGGGTGGCCATAGTAATAATATGAGCAACTTGCATCTTCTAGAAAGTGTAACTATCTGACACTTGTCAAATGACCTCTCTAGTTTCTCCTCGATAAAGACAACGCTCAAATTTAAAAATTTTAAACGAAAAGAAAGGGTCGCTAGTTTCTCCAAGTTTTGATTATTATTTTTCTAATCATTTTGACTTAATGTCATTCTATGTTAGCTATGTTCTCTGATGTAGGTTGAATGAGAGCCGATTTGATACACCGTCACATCTGAGCCGACTCAAGGAGAGTCTATCACCCCCTACCTTGGTGCAAAACATTGTAGCATCTAAAATGTATGGTCTCAGCAACTTTTTCCCCTTCTAGTTGTAGCTTCTAGTACAGCCTTGACCATCCTTCCTTTGTTACTTGTATATTCCCAAACCCTCTATTTGGATGCTGACTAATCAATTTCAAGGTCTGACCTTAGAGGGCATTCGACACAATGTGTAAATTCTTTAGGGAAGAGGGTCAACCAACCTTAGATGCTAACCTAGAGGTCGTTTGATGTAATGGGTGGATTGTTGAAGAGAATGGTAATATGAGTCATTGCATAGCAAAACTACAGGCCTAGAAGAGTCGGCCTAAAGATCGATATGCCCAACTCATTCCTCAACCCTGTTGAAAGGCTTCCGACCCCAGGCTGTCCTAACTGCCTAATACTAGCATCTTATCTTGGGTCGCGTGCACAGAATCCGTTTTTCTTCCATTAGTCACCTTTGTACTCAAGTAATTCAACCCCTATTTTCAACCCTAGCAAATAGGTTGGCATGTAACCATTAGGGATGACAAGAAGGCGGGTACAGATCGGATACCCTTTATCCGTTACCTGAATCTAATAAGGAAACATTTATCCATATCTATACCTAAATCCAGCAGGCATATTTTTTCCTCATCAATTTGCATATCCATTGGTTAAAATTCATTGGGTTTAGGGAAAAATCCATCGGATTTAAAATAAAAACCATCCATTGTTAGAATTAGATTCTTAGATTATTAGGGTTTAATTATATTTTTATTTTTATTTTTAGCTTTAAAAAATATGTTGAAGGTTATATAAATAAAGGCTAAAAATGTAATTTCATATTAGGTAAATGGATGAAAGTTACGGATATAGATATAAAGATGGACATGGATTTGAGGATCCCTTACCCGTATTTATACAGAAACTAGGCATATATTTTTCCCCTTCCTCTATATCCGTATCCACATCCACTTATTTATATTCATTTGCATATCCAACGGACAAAACTTGTCTGATATCGGGTAAAATCTGTTGGGTTTCCATCCGTAGTTACCACCTAATATAGTCTCATTTTGCTCTAACTTCTCTCTACTCTCTCTAACACCCCTGCTCCCTAAGTCCCTTGGCTCACATTCCATACACAACAATGATCTTTTATTGATCATGAAGAGTATGTTGCATTTTAATTATAGTTTTAGGGGTCTTAATTATATGGTGCTCTTATTGTGGCTGGCCTACTTCCAGTTGATTTATTATTTTACTTTGTGTTGGAATAAATTTCTTAAGCTTCTGCTTAAATACGTGCAAGCAATGTACCAACTGTCTTACACATGTATGACAGGATACCTTAGTCTGGAATTTTCAAATTATGTAGATAATTGCTAGAGCCAATGAGTTGGGAGAGGATGCAATAGTTCTGAGCCAAAGGTTTTGTGATGAGTTTCATCAAGATATGGCTTATCTGCACTGTCTCCCACCTTCCATAGAACCTCGTGTCTCTGGTCATATACCCCAAATCATCGACATGATTAAACAGGTGGTAATTTTTCTGTTTTCAGGTGTACATATACTGCTCCCCTGTGTTTTTCTAATCCTTATGTGCGTTATGTACAGATCATTGACAATGGGTGTGCCTACAGAGTGGATGGGGATGTCTACTTTTCAGTGGATAAATTTCCCGAGTATGGATGCCTCTCTGGTCGGAAATTGGAAGATAATAGAGCTGGTGAAAGAGTAGCTGTGGACTCAAGGAAGAGAAATCCTGCCGATTTTGCTTTATGGAAAGTAAGTCCCTGGAGTGATCAATGAGCAAATTATATCATTAAGGCTGTAGAAGTTGATCACACTTTGTTTGTGCTGTTATATCTGTGAGAACTAAAATCTGTTTAAAAAAAAAAAATCCCTTAATTCAAATTATTTGGTATCATACCAGGTGATTAATTTGTTTACTTGCTTTAAGGGGCTTCAATGCTTTGTGAATAAATGTTGTTCATGCGATGTTGAGTTAAAGTTTTTGTTGTCTAGATTTTTCTTCCTTTTTGTCGAAAGGATTTCAGTTGTGGATTGTTTGTAATAGTTGAAGTATCTGCCCTAAAGCCAGTACAGACTTTAAAGGTGTGGATATGATCTTTGCAATTATTGAAACAATTCATCTCTGACATGTATCAGCTGAAAATTACATATGCATTAGTTCTGCAGCAGTTAGCAAGATTGAGAATTGTATATCAGCTCTTAACTAACCATTTAATGGTCTGCAGTCTGCGAAAGAAGGAGAACCGTTTTGGGAGAGTCCATGGGGTCCTGGAAGGCCTGGATGGCATATTGAATGCAGTGCCATGAGTGCTGCCTATTTGGGATATTCATTTGATATACATGGGGGTGGGATGGACCTTACATTTCCACATCATGAAAATGAAATTGCTCAGAGTTGTGCTGCTTGTCGTGAAAGCCGTATAAGCTATTGGGTACACAATGGATTTGTCACTATTAACTCAGAGAAAATGTCCAAGTCACTTGGAAATTTCTTTACCATTCGTGAGGTAGTATATCTTGTTGAGCAACACAATTTTTAAAATTGTGATGTTTTTGTGGATTCTCACACCCACATTTATTGGGTTTCAATTTACAAATATTCCCAGGTTATAGAACTTTATCATCCTCTGGCTCTAAGACTTTTCTTGATGGGCACCCACTATCGCTCTCCGATTAATTATTCAGATGTGCTGCTGGATGAGGCCTCAGAACGTGTTTTCTACATATTCCAGGTATGCTAGCATTTCCAGGTTTATAGCTCTGTAATTAAATTATTGAATCCCCACTCCCTCTTCTCCTCATCCTCTTTCACCCTCCTTTTCTCAATGCCGCAGCCTGCTGTTATTTTCTTTTAGCAAGGAAAATGAAAATTTGAGTTATAGCTTCTTCTATATATGCTTTACTGCCAATAGTTATATCTACTTTTGGGACTGAGAATCTATTATGGGTTTCTACTCAGCACGTCACTGCTTCCTTTCCTTTGGTATATATATGGTTTTTGATGATAGCGTTGCAAGCAAAAGTGGAAATGGCATGTACATATCTATTGTTGTATACTTTAAGTCAACTGTAGAACAGTAGCGAGTATTTCCATAGATCCTTGCATAATATCTGTTGCCCCAATCATATTGTCTCTTTGTTTGATGACAAAGTTTTTTCTAATTCTTACTGATGTGCTGCAGACATTGCATGATTGTGAAGCTGTCCTAAAGCAGCATGATCAAACTTGTAGGAAGGATTCGATTCCCCCAAGTACCACAAACTGTGTGAATAATTTCCAAAATTGCTTTTTAACTTCAATGTCTGATGATCTTCACACACCAGTTGTTTTGGCTGCTCTTTCTGACCCATTGAAGACCATCAATGACCTGTTACATACCCGTGAGGTACTTTATTTATTTATTTATTTTTCATTTTTCTTATTTCTGAGTAGCTGAAACCGTTCTAAATCAATCTTTGCAAAGTTGGAATTATACTCTTGCTCTGGGTATGCGTGTGAGACAGACTGCTCGGTTAATGTGTTGCCTCCTAGTTCCCTTCCAGAACTGTTCTAATTCATTAGGGTTGTCTGTCTTTATTCTGCTGCATGACCCATCCCTGCAAATAAATTAGAACATGTTTCCTCACTGAAGTGCTTACTATAGGTATGGAGACAAATAAACCCTCCAGTAATGGAAGAAAACAAAACGACTGCAAAGGACTATATTTCTAGTTATCTCATGATGCCTGTCTTCCTGTTTAGCTACTTCGGCTTTTGTGAGTTTTTGATGGAATTCAATGCCCAAGTCTCAGGTCCAGGCATTCTATATTGTGGAATCAGAGCTCCTTATTGTTCATGCTTTTATACCGTCAACTTAGATTTGCCTCCACTGCTGGTTCTGTTGAAGCCAAGTTTTTATCAGTTTGCTATGAAATTTTTGCTTTTTAGGATTTCTGGCATATTGAATGTGCAAATAATGACGAGTAACTTCACTCTTGTCGGCAGTGGTGCACTCATGTTTCTGTCAATTTGCAATACTATTGGGCTCCTGTATTTTATAATATGGCTAATTCTTCAGAGTATATATATGCAATCTGTGGTTCTGGGTCTGATCCAATAAAACCACGCAGGGAAAGAAGCAAAGCCTGAGGATTGAATCACTTGCCGCTCTAGAGAACGTGATTAGAAAGGTCTTGGAAGTTCTTGGATTGATGTCTTCAAGTTACTCTGAGGTAAGAAGTTCAACAAAGTGATACGCAACTTAGTCAACCCCATAATTTTTCTATGTTTAAATGTTAAATTTCTGGCATCATTAAGAATTCATCCATGCAGGTGTTGCTGCAGCTGAGGGAAAAGGCTTTGAAGCGTGCAAAATTGACAGAGGCTGAAGTCTTAAAAAGAATTGAAGAGAGGACTATGGCAAGGAAGAACAAAGAATATGAAAGATCTGATGCAATTCGAAAAGAGTTGGCTGCTTTAGGGATCGCTGTTATGGATAGTCCAGATGGGACGAGTTGGAGACCTACCATTCCTGTTTCATTACAGCAAGAGCAAATGCCTTTTGCATGAATTGGTTGAGGAATCTAGTTTATCACTTCTTGTTGTGACAGATTGTAGTTTTGGAAAATTTTTAATTTTATTTATTCGATCATGAAAAACAAGTCTGCATGTCGAGCGTAAGAGAGACGGTGGTTCTCTATGGCCCTGTTTGTTTGTAATTTTTTCTATTTATTATTATTATTATTATTGTTGTTGCTGTTGTTGTTGTTGTTGTTGTTATTAATTTGTTTTATCGGTCCTCAAAACGTATTATTTTTAATTTTCAGGAAGTTAAAATAAGTAAAGAGTTTCACATAAAAGGGGGGAAAAAACAACTAGAAAGCAAATTAATGTAACCTCACACTTTATGTAAACCGGACACATGATCATTGAATAGGTCTCCCAGCAAGCCCTCGAGCTCCATAGTTATAGGAGCCGTCAATTTATTACTTCTGTAAATTGATACTCTAGTGTGGATAATACTAGAGTGGAATACTTATGAATCAGCATCGTCTTTTTTAATATACTGGTTTCATTCATATATTTTTCTAAAACACTTTTAAAAGGGTCATTTATTTCTAGATCACTACAATTTAAATTTTTTTAATTATAAGCTCTGAAGAGAGATTCTTTAAAAAAGATACATATTTTTATTGATATAGATAGTTATATCAATTATTTTAAACCTTAACCGAATATTATTCAATTTAAAATACTATGATATAATACAATGATCAACAACTCCTAACAATGGATTATTCCAATATTTCTCCTTCCCTACAATAAGTGTTTAGCATTTAATTGTCATCTACTATTATAATACTACGTTTTTCAGATAACATTTTTTCCAAAATTTTAATAAAAAAATTGTTAGTTTATGTGGTGTTGTATAGGTTGAATGCTTTGGTTTATCTTAAATAAATAAAACCACTTTTATTTATTGTATTAGTTTTGGAAGAGGGCTATTATTAACAAGGGAAAAAAAGTAGATGACTGATTGGACCTCGTTTGATTGTCAAACAACCAGAGGTAAGATTTTCATTAATAGTGCCTAGTCGATTAGAGCTAGCTTGAGGGTTGTTTAGTAGTAATCTTATTTCAATGGACTTTTTGATTTTAAAAAGACATCAAATGGTACTGAAACTTAAATAACATAATATATTCCTAATGAAAATAATATCTACGACTTTCCCTATAATTTTTTATTTATAATTTATTCCATTTTTACGCAAGTTTTCCTTCATAAAAGCTTATAAAAATAAATTCTAGCCCCAAGTCTCTTAGTACAAAACCCATTTTATAAAGGCTTAAGTCTACCTATGCAATGGGTTCTAAACTTTTCAAAGACAAACTACCGTAATATCCTCATTTTTTCTAATTATAAAATTTCACTTTAATAAAATTTTTTAAAGTAAACATAAAAAACAAAGAATGTTAATATTATATCCAACTTAGAGATAAGTGTCTACAACACTTAACCTATGTCTAATACAAGACTAAATCATTTTCCACCCATTTTTAATATTCAAAAGATTAAAGAGGCATTATTAGAGTTATCATAAAAATATTTGATATTTACATGATTCAAATACAACAACAGATCTTAATAATGTAGAAGCAAAGTTTGAGAGAAATAATTAAGAACAAAAATTTAAAAAAATCCCAACATGAGAACTACACTACATAGCCCTAAAACTTTGACTCAAACCTAAGTAGCATTAAAAGGGATATTCAATTCACTTCAATCAACCTTGCTTAGTTTTCAACATACCATGTGCTTGCTTAGATGCATAATGGATAAACAGTTACCATGTACAAGGTAGATCATTGTTATTCTAACTATGCAAATGTCTCATGCTCAAAGGATTGCACACATAAGATGTCATGATAAAAATGCATTCATAAATACATGCGATGACATAAAATTAATTATATAATATCATGATACATACGATAACAATAACATGTGACAACCTTAATCATGTGATTAAACTTATACAACAACTCACATAGGACCACAACAAAATAACACACCAATGGTAGTTTCCATCAAACTAAATTCAATTTATAGAATCCCACTAGGTAGTACACAGTGGTAACTACCCACAAACACATATAGTGTCACACAATAGTGATCACCCCAACCAACCATAGTACACAACAACAACTACTAAAGCTACAACATTGATCAATTTAAAATCACACAAAGGCATTTATTAATACCTAATATAAGAGCATCTTAATCTTACTCTTATAAGGATGAAAATGAATTAGCATACTTAGAGATAGTATCAATTGCTCTTGAAGATCCCAATACTTCTAATACTTTATTAAGTAACTCTTGCAGGCATTATATATGTTTGTAAGAAGATAAAACCATTAAAGATATTTTATGTATAAGACAATGACATTATACGGATTACAAAATTTCATGGAAAACAAAGCTACAGGACATAAAGCTTGATTAAAAGTGTTAATTCAATGTATTACATACTTAGAGTTTTGTGTAGATTGGTTATTTTATTGTATACTTTGTAATATTTGTAATTTATCATTGTAATTACTATATATATAATATAAACATGCATGTGATTAGCCTTTTTTAATTTGGCCGATTCTATGAGATTAATTAATGAAAGGTAAACGAAGGCTTGGACGTGTGTGTGTATATATATATATATATATATGTAGGGTATTTTATATTGAGAGAAAAGTTATGAATGAATGAATGATTAAATCGACAAGTAGAGAGCATTTTGAGCCTCTTCTTCTTCAAGTGAGAATGTATTGAGGAGTTGCAGATTATTCTATAGAGAACTAAGAGATTTCTCTATTAAAGGGACTTGATCTTAGATTAGATCAATATCACATTATCAAAGCTAGAGAGATCAACATACGCATGTCAAACATACAATTGTTTAGGGAAGAATTTTGCAACTTATGATATCCAAATAAAGGTTCTACATTTTAGAAGATTATTCATCTATAATCTTCCACATCAATACTACACATAAGTTTTTTCCTTCCTTTTTTGTTCTTTTGATCAATTCCTCTAAAGGGATACAAAAGAAAATGCTATATAACATTTAGTCCTTAAGTATTGATACCTTCTAAGAGATCCATTTATTTCTAATAGAATAGACATGGAGATTTAATTGATGCACAACGACAATCAGGCAAACCACAAATTGAAGACTCCTACATTATTTATAGGTTACCTACACCTAGAGGGAAATCATCCCAAACTCAAGGTCTTTTATTTTAATTATTAATATTTTATTCAACTAGTTTTTGACAAGATATAACAAAAGACCTATACACATAACACTTATAACATTGAAATAATGTCTTTTAACTTCAATCATTCATAGTTCAACCTTAAGGTTAATGGTCACTCTATAATCAGCTAACATTCACCAAAGGTGCATCTATTGCTCAATTAATCAAACTTACACATATTTTATAACTTAAGACCAAAATAACCTTAGAAAACCCTAATCACCAATTATCTTATAAAGATTCCAATTTACCTTATCAATTCACAAAACTCAAGATAATGCTTAGATAATTTATTTAAAGTATAAATAATTGAAAAACAATATCATAAACTCATTTTACATTAGGAATGAAATATACCAAAATGTTAGGATTTATGTTATGCTTGTGTTTTTTGGTTTGTAAGGGTAAAAATGTATTTTTACTTATGTTATGAGATTTTAGAAATAAATTTTAATTTTTAAGGTGTTGTATTTGATACATAAATATTTTTGGTTAATTTTCATTATTTTAAAAGAAATTTTACTATTTTAATCATGTTTTAAAAGTTTTATGCTTATTTAGGATATAAGGGTTATTTTATAACTATTAGATATTTTTATGAAATATTTTGTAAACTTGGGATATTTTGATACATTTATGAATAATTGGAGATATTTTTAAAATATTATATTATGTTAAATAGTACCTTTCACTAATAGAATTTTAAAGATTTTAAGCATGAATAGTATATATTTGTAATAAATAATTTTTATTTTTTTATATTCATGCTTTTTGATGTATTTCTATTGTAATAACTTATATTCATAGGAAACATAAAATATTTATGATTAGTATTGGTCGGAGGTTATATTTCCTTAGATAAAATTTTTAAAACCCTAGCAAAATTTTCAAAATATTTTGTTTATGCCTCATTTCCCTTTCTTACAGTTTTATGTTCCATGCAAATTATTAAGTCACTTTTGGATGTTGAAATTTGCCAGGACTCTTATATAATATGACTATTTAAAATTATCATATTTTACTAAGTCTCCTAGGCCTTTTCAAAATGTCAAACTAGGTTGTTGCAAAAGGATACTATTTATATCCTAATTGGTCTTACTTTAGTGTTTTGAGCCCCATTAAGCATTTTCTTCTTAGTATAATTTTATATAACTTGTGATATCATCTTATTTTAGTGTTTTTGACATTTTCATAACTTAAAGATTATGCAAAACTAATTTTATGATTGTTGGGCAAAATTAGATATCATTAGGCATGTATACATTGTCTAACTCAATAATACTTCTTCCACCCTACTCTAACCTTTATCAAAATTAATCTTCACCATCCATTTGTGACAAGGATAGATTTAAACCACCCATTTTCCCCTTCTTGGAATCTTCACCTCTTGATGTAAAAATATTTCAAGATTTTGAACATTAACTTATGAATCACTATAGAAGGAAGTAAGGGTCGAAGATAATTATTTACCCACCAATAAGGATATAATTAGAAAGCATGTTAAATCAGTAGTTCAAATCATCTTTCAGATCTCAAATCTAAGTTTTCTACGCAAAGTTATAACTATTTTACCATATGCATGTCAAGAAATTTTTTTACATGAGAATAGATCAAGTATCGTAATTAACATTATAGATGCCATTATCCTTTCATATTTATTAGTTAGGTTGTTATTCACTTATTTGATAGTTATATCAGAATATTAGTCAGTTAATTTTTTTTTAATTATTAAGAAATTAGATAGGGTTTATCTTTTATCATATGATGTATTTTATCTTTTTAAATTTTAGTTAGGATTTAATTATTATGATCATAGATTTAAGTGGGTTACTATTTACATAAATAGTGTTATGAATAGTCATTTCATTAATAGTGTGATGTAGGAGGAAACACCCAAGAATTGGATTTTATAATTATGGAACCAATTATTCTTCATTTGGAAAGTGTCTCCCACAAATTTAAAGACCAATGGATGGTTATATTACTCGAAACGAAACAAACAAGCAATTAAATGTCTACGTGCATGTGCATGGCATGCATGGCAGGTAAGGAGGGAGTAACCACGTGCATAAGGAGAAAGTTGGCAGGACTTTCGAGCACTATTAAGTTATTTAGATAATTTATTAATTAACTAATAAAGTAAGAGAGTAAAGTTAGCATAAAGTTACCATAAAAATAACATAATATCTTTTAGCTTGGAATCATTTCGAATATGCTTTAGCTATAGGTGGAAAGGTTAAATTATTCATAAATGTCAAGCATATGGAATGTATTATGATAATTGAATGAAGAATTAAAGTTTAAGATCAACATTGATTGAATTTTGTGTGAGTTTAAGCTCGAGCAGACCGAATCTGCGTGAACGGTTTGGCTTAAAAGTTTTAATCTCTTCATCTGCGTGAATTAAAGATTAATCCATATATTTTCTATGTATCTTAATCCATATTTACCTGCCCTAATTACCATCAAAATCCTACTCTATTTTGTGGTTAAACCAAACCCTAAATTGATATACAAAACCGAAGCCCTAAAACATTCATTCAAAACCCTAACCATCCATACCAACCAAACACCACCTTATTTCCTCTTCTTTGAACAAAACCCTAACCCTAACCCTAAACCACAAATCTAACCATCATCCAAACCCTAAATTTTGAAACCTCATCACCATCATCTGATGATATTCAAATCACATTGATCATTAATTCATCACCATTGAATCATCATCACCATCAACGAATCACCATCATCATTTTTCTACCTCAACTCAAACCACCATCATCTTATTTGCATCAATTTTGACACTTTAGTCTTTAAAATCACCATCATCGAGCCCTTATCATCTCTCCAAACTCCATTCAAACCATTAGATCCACATAATTGAAGATTACACCTTCCCACAATCATCATAGTGTTTATCTTATTAAAATTTAGTTTATCTTATTATTGAGGAGGTTACATGAGAAGGTGGATATTATCCTATAAATATCCCATGTAAACTCATTATTTGGGGATGATAGTGGAAATGAGTTATTTAATCAATTTTTCTTTCGTTGAAATCATGTATGAGTTTCTTTGTTCTATGATTAAATTATCAGTGTGAGTCGTACAATAGATGTCTCTCTAAATTATCTTATCTTTCTGAGTGATAATTTAGAAACCCTTTATACCTTTCCTATGTGGGCTTGCATAGAGTTATCTACTGAAGTTTACTATGTATTTCTTCATTATAAGTTCTTTGAGATTTATCTATGTGAAACTTTCAAAGCTAGTTTGAAGAATTAATTTGTATGATCCTTCATCCATATCCTTATTATAGAATTAACCCTTCTTTTATCATGATCTTTTTTTTAGTCTCCTAGTCATGTTCAACATGACAAACTTAAATTATGACACAAAAATATACTTATCGGGTATTATTTCACAATTATTTTCATTTTAAGCCTTTAATCAGCCATCTATTTATCAAAAAATGATGAAAATTTATAGATAAAGTTTTTTTCATATTAAGAGTTAAAAACAAATTAACAATATAATACATTTATTTTTATTAATATTCACCATTTGCTTGACATGACTATTTGTCAAATCTTGTTTTTCTCTAATTCAATATTATCAAACCTTTGTGAAAGTTAATCTAAGTCAACTACACCTATTGAGATATATTATTAACCATTAATTTATCTTATTACAAGCCCATTGGTTCCATCAAACATGGAACATGTAATATTAACGAATATTCCCTAAAGAATCCTAATTATTTATAAAGTTATTGTTTCCTCTCACTTATGAGCTTGAGTCAAATGGTATCCCTCTATTGTTCCCCTATTCCATGACATTTTATCCCTCTTATTCAATTCCTAACCTATTTAACTTTCTCATATAAACCTCCCCTACATAAACCTTCTCAATATTCCTTAATAATTACTAAATAATCCCTCACCATTACCTTATCTCCTCTCAACCAATCCTCATTTTACATATGATCTTACTCAAAAACACGTCATTCCCCTCCTAATTTTCTTATATTTCGTGGCTTCCTACACCCATATACACATTCCCCAATTCATACATCCCTTGTTTGAGAATATACTTGGAATATTTCCCATCATTATCATGTAATCAGCACTGATCAACCACCAACTTTCACCTCTCAACCTTATCACCTTATCCTCCCTACCTTACATTACCATTCCCACCATCTTGGCCATTTTATATTCACCTTCCCAACCTTATCTCCTTCATCACTACTATATCTTCTTCTCCCTTAATATTCACCATTGACAGGATTACAAATTTATCCTTGTCCAAGCCTTATCCACCCAAATCTTCTCTATCATTACATCCTTTTAATCTACCCCAACTCTATTTCATTTCCATTCACTTCATCAATCAACACTCACTCCCTCAATATTATCCATCTCATGTCTTAACCTCTCCATCAACATCCACCATCCACCATCACCTATTCATCCACACATGATTGCCACCATCTTTATTATCACCAACAAACATCTCAACCTATATTTATTTCTTTCCTATCCTTTTGTTTTTTGCCCAATCAAGCACTTATCTTCCTCTTTACTTCTTTTTGGTTCCATATTAAGCTCAAATCCTCTATGGCTGAAGCTTTCTTAATAATCCAAACTTCTAAGAGTAGATAACTCTTTATCATTTCTTTAGTCTCCTTTCATTTCTTTAAGTTTTAAGTAAAGTGTGGGTTTCCAAAATTTTTAATGTGTTTTCTCTAAGGTTTTAAGGATTTTTTTAGTGCAGTGAATGGCATGAGTTCTTTAAATCTTCAAGGAATTTTTTTTCACTTTTAATATAAGGTAAAATCTAATTTTCTTTTTCTAAAACACACTTTTTTCAATTATCACATATGTTACCATGAATCTTGGTGTTTTATGTTTTTTCAATATGCTAATCTTATTATTTTTGTAATATGGATCATATGAGTTTATTTGGTGTTGTCAATTGGTATAAATAATTAGTAAAGTTTAATTTAAATATGAACATTATCATAAGTTTGTTCATGAAATATTTGATATATAGATGATTAATGTGTAACACCCCAAAATTCACTACTAAAAAATTTCATTTTATGTAAGATTTAGCAGAAGCAGTTAAATCAAAACTTTTGAATTTCGAGGATTTTACCATCGTGATTAGTACAAGCCCAACCCTCAACTGTTCCCGTACTAACCACAAGACTAAAGGAAATTTACAACCATCATAATTCAAACTCAAAGCAATACTTCAATGAATATTTAAAATAGTTATAAGATAGAAATTAGAGTGCGTGAAAAAGAGTTACAATCCATATTACATAGTTAAGATTCTTTAAAAGGAGAAAAGTCTACAAAATGATAAAAGTTAAGTCAAGAAAATTCAATACAAAATGGAAAACAAAAGGAGGAAGTCCAGCCACACCACTCTCGATCTCCATGCAAAGTCCATGCTCAACACTCAGCCCCGCCCGATGCCTCACAAGAATCAAAGGCATCAAAAATAGAATCACCAACCTGCACAAAGTAAGAGGGGCTTTCTGCTCGTGGGAATGAGCATCACCCATGAAACGAGTGGTCAATATGCTACGTACTAAGCAAGGTAACCATGCACTAAGGACAACACACAAAGGCACATAATTCAATCATGATAACACAACATCATACAATCATTTTAGATAAATAAAGGCCAAATTGTAGTTAAGATAAACTAATTATTTAATTTTTGATTGGTACTTATTTCACACCATGCCTTTTATCAATCCATGTGAGTACGGTAACCCCACTATTATAGCCGATAGATCAATCACTTGTAGGGAAAAATGCACCTAGCCACTATCATATGCCAATGGATAGGTCTCCAGGGCAAAATGCTCTAAGCCATTATTATGCCGGTGGATCGGTCTGGCCTCGACTCTCATGGTGTTCCACTATAAGTACTTAGTGTCTTTTATATGTCATATCAAACTTAGGGTTTGGTTTATTGAGCTTGGGATCTCTCACTATTATAGCTGGTAGATTGGTCACTTATAGGGCAGAACGCACCTAACCACTATTATATGTTGTTAGATCAGTCTCTAAGGCACCTTGGAACTTGGCCACTATTATGTTGGTGGATCGGTTTGGGCCCGCCTCAATAATCTTTCACTTTACATGGTTAATGTTTTACTATGTCTTATTCAATAAGTTTCACCCTAAACATGCATGACTAACTCCATCTACGCTTGTCCTCCCAAGAGGGTCCGTCCCATATCTTGAGACTTCTGTACCTCCTAACTCATCCTAACATCCTTTCCTTATTCCACTACTCACACTAGAGGTCCAACTCCTAGGTGTGTGGGTCAAGGCCCACTAACTAACACCACTAAGCCTATTCACAGTCTTCCCTAGGGTTTTCTCCAGAAAACCCCAATTTGAGCCTATATGGCCCATCCTCCTCTACCTCATGTAACCCATATTATTTTAACACCCCACCTCATGTAACCCATATTATTTTAACACCCCCTAAATTTTTGTAGTAGTTCATGGAATTGAGTTGTGTTACTCATTTACATCTTCAAATGCCTCTTATATAAATGTGATTTTTGCAAAACCTCTAGGTTTTAAAATGTGATGAGCCTAGCATGTTTCAAGTGGAAAGGTTTTTCATGTTGAGATATATCACTTTGTTACTTTCACTTTATATTTTCCATTTTGGTTTTGCAATCTCATGCTTCATAAATCTTAGGTTTTACATTCCATCATTGTTAGTGGAGTGAAGTTATATATTCTACTAGTCTATAAAATTTCTTTTAAAAGAGAAATTCATTAATCTTGATGATTAGTAAATAATTTTTCTACTTCTTTAATGTTTTTTGGGGTTTATATGGATACCCGTAGATTCTTTACCCTATTCGATTTCATTTTCTAATTCAGTGTCTACCAAGCATTTTTGGTCTGTGCATTATTATTTTGTTCATTGAATGACATAAAGTCCAATAGGTGGCCATGTTAAGACATTAAATATAGAAATAACATTAACATTTAATAATACAAACTAGTGCATATATGTACAATTAGTTATATAATTACATCATTTAGGAAAAGAAATTAAAGTCTAGACAAGTGCCTAAGGGGAATTGTTAGACAAACTATTATATCAATTATAACTAAGTTTAATTAGAGTACACCTAAAGGGAGGATTCATTTATGTTGTTTCTCTTTTTGGGTGATAAGTAGTCACATGCTAATTAATATTTCCAATACTAAAGTAACACCCGAATATGAATCTTGTCATTGATATAGTCTAGGGAGGTCTAGATTTACACACCATCACGACCCTCAAATACAATTGCAACATACTACTTCCAAAAGACCTATAGAATATTGGGGTTTCAAACATCTGATTTATGTTTCCAAGAGTATAATTTGTAAACATTGAAATCAGTTGATGACTGAAATATGCATGCTATGTGAACTTTGATTACCTAATCAAGGTTGCAAGCTGCAATGGCTCCTACATTATTATATATAAATAGAAATTCAAACTCCATTTCATTTTTAGTTTTCCTTTCTATGTTACCATTTTGCCATGAAATTCTAAAACTATTGATAATGCTTCCCTAGAATAATATAGATTAGAGAGCCATTTTAAATTTTCTTCCAAATACTTAATTTTGCTCGCGCCTACTCTCCCTCTTAATTAAGGACTCTTATTATTTTTGGGAAAATTTTAAAACTACCTTTATTTTGCTTTTGCGTATGAATTTATATTAATCTAATTAAGTTACTTGCATATTTTCTTAGGGAATACATCTTAATGATTATCAAAGAGAATGTTGAAGACGTGAAAGTCATTAGAGGTGCTAAATAGAATGAGAATGAAGAGGATGGTTTTTGATGTGTTCATGAAGATGTCTTGTATATCAGCATATATTACAAGTTTTATATATAGTATTGTACCTACAAGACTATATTATTGCTTTGAAAAATAAACTAACCACTAATGATTATGTATGATGTACTTAATAATATTTAAGGATAAGTTTTTATTATAGGTAAATATTACAACAATAGGCAGTATGGACATCATTATCATTTTACTTATAGATAATATATATAGGTTAAAATATGTATAACCAAGAATATATATTTTTTGGTAATAGTTTTAGCAACATATATGATTTTGTGGATAATAATTTTAGTCACAAATATTGTTTTGTTGATAATACATTTAGTCACATATATCTTTTTATGGGCAATAGTTTTAGTCACATCTATTATTTTGTAGACAATACTTTTAGGTAAAGATATCATTTTGTGGTTAATACTTTTACTTACAGATATAATTGTGGGTATAACTCTTATCAATAGATAAATATCTATGGACACAAATTTTAATCATAGAGTTTTTTCCCACATTTTTTTTATAGAAAAGTTTCTATTGGTAAAACTTTTACCAATAGAAAAATAGCTTTTGCAATAGATAATGCCCTATTAGTATAAGTGAATTATTTTGTAGTGTAAATGTCGTGATAAAACCTATGTATTTATGTTTGAGTTTCAACATTTACTTGAAAATTTTTAATTATCAAATTTGGGGTGGTTATATTATTTGTTTTGCAACTAATGAAAATAACTTAGTAATTGATAGGAAGACTAGATGGAATAGAGAACTTGATTGGTGGGTTTCTTCCTAGCAAAATCTTACTTTTAAATGATAGTTGCTTAATTCCAAATTTGGTAATAAAATTGCGTATGTATATGCTTTCATGTATGTGTGTGTGCGTGTGTGTGCGTGTGTGTGTATGTGTGTGTGTGTGTGTGTGTGTGTGTGTGTGTGTGTGAGAGAGAGAGAGAGAGAGAGAGAGAGAGAGAGAGAGAGAGAGAGAGAGAGAGAGAGAGAGAGAGAGAGAGAGAGAGAGAGAGAGAGAGAGAGAGAGAGAGATGTATGTGCTAAAAAAATTAGATCATACTTGTGGAAGAGGTTGTAATAGGGTAAAGATAACTACCAAAATATAAAGAGAAAGAGAGGAGAAAAATGAAGATGGTATTTGATAAAAAGTATCTCTAAAGATCAATCACTTAAAATCCTAACTCAAGGTTTCAACTCTTGAGATAAAGATTTTGAGATTTTGAAAATTCTAGAATTCAAAGCTTTTTACGAAGTCTTTGATGGTGGGGAGTATTCAAACTCAATGTAGGATATAAGGTTAGAGGTGTCCCATTCAAGATATGACTATCTCCCACAAACAGAGTGTTGACACCTCTTCAAGCAACTAGGACCTTCGTACCCTTTTAGAATAATTTTTGGTTACTAGCCAACCATCTTATTACCTAATACAAGAAAATACTAGTTGAGTTGTAATTAAAATTGAGACCACCCCCTAAAGTCTTGAAGTGACTAATTTTTGAATCATACACTCTCCATCATGAGGAAATATGGCTTTAATAAAAAAGAGTTACAATCATCTACCAACCCTACAAGTTAACTAGCTTAAATTAAGGAAAACAAATGAACCAAAAATGGTGATAAGGGATACTTATCCAACTAATACATCTTCTGTGGTTCATAAACACACATTGTTGGTTTCATCTTCAAAAAGAGGTTTCAAGACTTCACCAACTTAATAAAATAAGATAATGTTTTTGTCTTCCCTAAACTTGTACAAGTTGCTGCCAAGTTGTTAGTGGTGTTTGATTTTATTATTTTTGTTGTTGCTTTTCTGAATAATTTTCACACAATAAAAAAGGGTTGATGGTCTGCTTGCATGCTAGGGTGGTCAGGTTGCATGTTTAGTTAGTTATGTGCACAATTTAATCCTATTTTAGCTAATTAAAAATTTTCTAGCTAAGAGTGATTTATTGTAACACCCCCAAAATCCACGACTAAATTTTTTTTATTTAAAATTTAGCGAAAGCAATTGCCACACTTAGTACCAGACCGGTTTCTTCCTACTCTTGCAGTACCAAGTGCTAATGCTAAAAGAAACATTATACTATTCACACAAATTTATTTTCATTTAAATTAGAGTAGTGTATTAAAGAAGTTACAAAGGATAAAAACCCATTGATGGTGGTTACACAAATAAGGATTAAATTTAAACAAGGAAAGGGAAAGTGAAAGAGTGAAAACCTAAAAGTTCTTGGATAATCCTTATGCTATTTCCCGTTTTCTACTTGAATAGCACCTACAATGGACGTACAAGGGACACTGCCCATTGAATAGTTAGGGGCCTACGAATGGAACCCTTTAGTACTATAGTACTAAATAATCCTTTAAACCAAGCCGAAAGGCAGGCCCATATGCAACACATGATACATAACCCATATAGAATGATAACATACAGACTAAGGAAAATAACAATGGACATTAGGACCAATACACAAGACAACACCATGTAAGATAAGAAATGCATAACACAAAATTCACGTACTTAGAAAATCCATTGCATACCCAAGCAAGGACAAGCACCGAAGCTAAACTCATGCCATATAAATAGATCATAACATGAAATCAATAGTTTTGGTCTTAAGCCATTAATTAATAATTATTCAAACATCTTCTTTCAATTATATCCATGTGAGTGAGGGAGTCCCACTATTATAGCCAATGAACCGAAAACATACAAGGCAACATGCACCTGCCCACTATTATTAGCTAGTGGATTGGCCTCCAAGGCTCCCTACAACTGGCCACTATTATTCGCCGGTGGATCGGTATGGCCCCGATCACATGGTGTTCCACTATAAGTGATTAGTGTCTTCTCATAATTTATTAATGTCACATGTTTGGTTTACTGAGCTTAGGATCCCCCATTATTGTAGCCGGTAGATCAGAAACATTCAAGGTAAAATGAACCTAACTACCATTATTCATCAGTTTACCGGTCTCTAGGGCATCTTGCACCTAGCCACTATTATTTGTTGGTGGACCAGTCTAGACCTGGCTTATTAATATTCCACTTTAATGAGATATAAGTTCAGGCCAAAGCCAACTAAAAAGGATATAAGTTCAGGCCAAAGTCAATCACCACAATGGACATTCTTTTCATTTTAAGTGATTTGAATTTTATTCATAAGGATGGGTGGTCATACATGGCCTATACAAGTACACAGGGTAAATCCCCATACCAAGCCATATTGATCCTTTTTATTTTCATTTTCCCTAACCATGTGGATTTACCATTTATCCTTGGCTAATGAGTTCTAAATCCATCATAGAGTTTAATCCAATTCCACACTAATTTCCATTATTCTTATTTCCATTTTATCACCAATTACAAGTTACACATTTAACTTTTACATTACTTATAGTGCATGCCATAGGTTATGATCCATTTTAAATTCCTTAATTAGGCTAGTAATCCATGTTAAAATTTGTATTTCATCCCATCAATAATCATGATATAGTACCAAATATCAACCCCAGACATAACCGAATCACAAAGTAACAAATAATGCAAACCAGCCAAGCCAGTCGATTAGTCTGGTCCAACCAATCAATAAATTTTATCAAATTAGTTGATGGGTTTAAGAAGAGAGAAATACCAAAGTTTCTATAGGCTAATGAGTTATTGGGTCGGGTTAACCAATTAACTGTTCTAGGAACTAGTAAATCAATTTACCCTGAAACAACACTACTTCATAATTTCCATGTATATTCTTGCATAAAAATAATTTCTACTCACCATATAACATGTATCAAAATCATTTAACATATTTCTAACTAAATTATCATGCATTTCTTACCATAGCATCATAGTATCCCATTTCCTCCATTTTTCATGCTCTTTTCTCAACTCATGTCCTTTAAACATATAAATCATGTAGTACAACCACATTTCTTCACACCAATAGGTATAATCCAATAAGAGGCATCAGTTTTCAAGCAGGAACACATGGCAACATTTTAGTTGCAAGAATTACTTACTTGATGCAGGTCGAATCCCCTCAAAACTAAGATTTTCAAATCTATGAAAGCTTCAACTCTCAAAATCTTAAAACTAAAAATATTAACTTAGGTTTCATACCAAAAACACATAAAATTCAAACAAGAAAAATATAAGGGAAAGAACATACCACTGGTTCAAAATAGGAAAAATTCAACTAGACCACTCAATCTTTTCCCAAAATTTAACTCTGCCTTACTTAACAATTAAAACAAGATAAAGCTAGAGGTAGGATTAGGAGAGTGTGCAAGAACAATTTGGAAAGTACTCAAAGTGTGGAAAAAAAAGATTGCAAAACTTAGAGAATTTTTGGTGGCTGAAAGAAAGTGTAATGTAAGGAGGATTGGGTCTATTTATAGCCAACAAATAGAAGGAAAACATAGGGGGTTCAGAAGGCAACTTTAAACACTACTTGTGATCATTTGAATTCGATCAAAATAGATGAATTTGCCTAAGATTTATGACCTAGTATGATAAGCTCAATTTTTAGCTCTAGGGAACTTAGGTCAAATAAGCTAAAACTCTCATACACCAATGGGAGGTCAAAGCAATTGATCTTAGAATTGAGAAGATTAGAGAGGAGGAAGAAGATAAGTGGTTGAATTCATCTCTCTCCCTCTTGTGTCTCAATTGACCTCTATAAAAAATCAAGAAAATATTTTAGGTTAAGCACATCATAAAGATACAGTCGGTATGGTTCCATCTTATAGTAGGAATTTTTTTAGAAAATCAAACTTCAAAAAATATTACCAACTTAATGAACAAGTCGATCGATTTAGGTATACCAATATACTATTCATCCACCATTGGATTGGTTTCCCGAACCAGTCAATCGTTTTGGTCGAGGAATTCATTTTAGATAAAATGATAAACCAGTTGATTGTTCCATAGAACCAATAGATGGGTTTGCCTGAAAAACCCATTAAACCTCATTTCCAACATAATTTTAACTCAATTTTCATTATAAACCAAATCATATCATTTAATTAAAATCAAAAGCTCAAAATTTGTTAAAATTTCTCATCCATATATTACACAAAAGTTTGCGGGTATTACAACACTACCCCCTTAAAGAGGTTGTATCACCAAAGCCTATAACAATTAGGTTACATTACACTTAAGGTCATACACATACCATATTCATAGTTAAGAAAGAGGGATATTTCCCCGTTAAAGAAAAAGGTTTACACTTTTGATGATAACTAAGAAAACAACTCTAGATATTTGGATCGAATTTCATCCTTGGCCTCCAAGGTAGCTTCCTTTGTACCATGTCATGAATAAAGGACTTTCACCAAGGGAAAGGACTTTGTACATGTCTCTCTCATCTTAATGTACAATATTCTCACCGATCTCTCCTCATAAGTCAAAGACTCATCGAGCTCCAGTGGCTTCATTCATATAACGTGCAAAGGATCTATAACATACTTTTGTAACTCAGACACATGAAAGACATTGTGCACATGGGATAACTCCTCTTGTAAAGCTAAGTGATAAGTGGCTTCACCGACATGGTCTAAAATCTCGTATAGTCCAATGTACCATAGACTGAGCTTACCCTTTCTACCAAATCTTATGACTCCATTAGTGGGAAAGACGCTCAAAAGAAATCCATTGCCCACCTTGTACCCATTAGTACTTCTCTTTAAATCTGTGTAGCTATTCCATCAATCTTGGGCATCTCTCATCCAGTCTTCAATCAAATGGATGTCCCTAGTCATCTCCTCAATCATCTATGGTACTAGCATAAGTATGTCATTGATGTCCTTTCAATACGATGGACTACAACACTTCCTTTTGTAAAAGGCTTTAAAAGGCTCCTTCTTGATATTAGAGTGATAACTATTGTTGTAGGAGAACTCGATTATGTCAGGAAGATCTTTCCAACTTCCCCCAAAATCTAGCACACACGCTCGAAGCATGTCTTCCAAACTTGGAGTCTCGATCGGACACAATGTCCTTAGGAAATTCATGAGGCCTCGCCATATACTTTCCCTTGGTCTTGAGTTGAATCTTGGTTTTTCTTTTTCATCTACATGTACAATAACTTACATTATCTTGTAACAGTTGGTATTTTAAGTAGCTTGACATCATGAAGTGCCTTTACATCTTAAGCTTCTCTTTGTGTATATGTCACAATCCTGCAAGAATATCATGATGAAACATCATTAGTGTTAGGAATATTATAAAAATAAGTAATATGATTGGCTCCATTACCAATTATGCTAAACCCTCATTATCTTGAGATAATAAGGATGCTCTAGTCTCTTTTTTCCCTACTTGATAATAGTTTTGCCTCAAATTAGTATCATTATACTAAGGAGAAAAATTATAAATATGAAATGACCTTGATACTCTTCCATAAGAATCTTAGAGTTTAAGTTCATAAGCATTATTATCAAACTTCTTAAGGATTTTAAATGGACCATATGTTATTTGCATTAGTTTTTTGTTTATATATTAGGAAAAGGCTTTTGCATAAATGTAACCAAAATAAATCACCATAAGAAAATACATGTGGAGATCAATTCTTGTTTTCTTGCATTTGATCTGGCTCTTTTAATGTTTCCCTTGATTTGTTGATGAAGCTTTTTGAAAGAATTCCACTCGATCCTTTGCTTCATATCTTTTTGATTTATCTCTATTTAAGGGAATAATATTAGTTGGAATGTGACTTATAACTCCATATAAAACACAGTTAGTAGTACTTGAGAGACTTGGATTATATGCAAACTCTACATGTGTTAGCTTAATACCCCAATCTTTATTACTTTTACATAACAAACAAGTTAACAATGTACCAATAGCTTATTTGTAACCCTTATATGTCCATCAGTTCGTGGATGGTGTGAGGTGCTAAACAATAACATGATACCCAACATGTACCATAAGGTTTTCCAAAAATAGAAAAGAAACTTAACATCTCTTTTTGAAATAATAATTTAAGGAATCTATAAAGTCTCTGTAACACTCCCAAAAATGATAGTTGAAAATTTTTGTTTGTCTTTGAAATCACAAACCACAAGGGCGGTGTTACTGCCATGATCAGTATATGTTTGGCCCTTAGTCAGCCTTATACCAAACAAGGCTAAAAGAATAAACTCAATTAAAATACCATAAGATAAATACATTAAAACGTGAAAGATTTAAACATTAACATATGGAAAATGTTATGTAATACCCTGAAAATTTATTTATCCTAATCCTGCATTATTATCTCTCTAATTTAATTCTTATCCTGAGAAAATTCTAACCTAGTTGATACTCTCATTATAGGTATTGAACAAACATTTTCCTGTGAGGAGACATAGGATTCTTGCTTCCAGCTTGGAGCCCAAGTAGGTAAGGATATAGTTAAGATTCAGGTTGTGTTATGAGTACTATGTGTAATGGGTGTGTTGGTATGTTATGTGTAAATATATGTGTATGTGAACTAAGTATGTGTGTGGTGTTGTTTGGCTTGGAAGGAGCTAAGGTACGATGAGCATGATTTTCATTATTAGTTGTATGTGTGGCTAGAACTTGCTATGGATGGACATACTCTTATGTATGGTTGAAATATTAATATATGTATTCCTAGATGCCTTAGGTAGGACTTGAGTGGATATGGGAGATTAAAGAAAATAAAGATTGTGGAGAGATTGAGGTGATATGTGGAGAATGCCCTAGGTTTCTCATAAAATATGGTAGAGAAAATAAAAGGATAAATAATAAAATGAGGGGTTAGGGTGAAAACTTACATGGGAATTGTGAGCCCTATATAAGGGGTTTATACTTTGCATAGGGGAAATATTTACATAGGAAAGTCTTTGTTGGTGGTTAACCACGGAGAGGAAAGAGTGTTGTGGGTGGTTAGTGTACTTAGGAAAGTTTTAGTAAGTGGGTTGGTAGAAAGGTGCATGGGGGCATAAACTAGGGTTTTGGGGGAAATAACCTTAAGGATAAGGGTGTTGTGGGAAAGGATGAGGAATTTGGCTAAAAATTGGTGTTGTGATGAGGGGTGAACTACATGGAGGGTGTAAGCCAAGCTAAATGTAGGGTGGAGTTTTGTAAGAGAAGAAGATATTGAAGAAGAAGGGGAAAAATAAGGGTTTTTGAGGGTAACCTGCTGAGGTATCATTATCACATGTGTGAGTTGAAGAGTTGGGTTGTAAGGTTAGATTAGGGTGAGTATGGTGATGGTGTTTGAATTAGGGGAGATGTGGGATGAGTAAGGATAGGAGAGGCTAGGGCCACATAGGCCAGATTAGGGTTTTAAGGGGAAATCCTAGTGGGAAACCGTGAGCATAGGTGGAGAAAAAGGAGAGTGAGCCTTGACCCATGTATATGAGCTTTCTAAGTTTTTATAGGTTAGTGTAAAAATGTTTGGGGGTCCTTGGAGTCTTGGAGGATGTAGATGTTCTAGGTTAAGGGATAGGGTTTTCAAGAAGTCTAGGTTGGTAGGGTGGTAATAAGTCGAGAGTGTCCATGAAATGCCCCGAAAATTTCTAATTTTAAAGAGTATATTTAAATAAGGTTTTATTAGAAAACTTAATTTAATAAATTATTTTTACTAAAATAAAAGGAAATTTATTAGGGCAAATTAATACGACATTTTATAAATACATTAATTAGAGGAAATTTGGGTATATTAACTAATTAAAGATTTTAATTTGGGAATTTATTTAAATAAATTATTTTATTCAAATTAAGAAAGAGAAAATGGTTTCAAATTAATGTTAATTTTATAAATAATTTAATTAAATAAAATTAGAGTGATTTATTAACTTAAAATGGAAATTTTGGAAAATCTTTTAAAAATCCTAATTTAGCCTAAAAAGGGATTTAAATATTATTTTATTTAAATATCCCAAATATTTTAATTAATTTATCTAACCCAACCTTCCTATTTTCTGTTCTCCTTTTTCCTTTTTCCTTTTCTTTCTTCCTTTTTCTTTCTTTTCCTTCATCTTCTTCTTTTTTTCTTTTCCTTCCCCGAATTGGGCCTGTTGTGCCGGCCCAAATCCCCTCCTTTTCCTTCGGCGCGGGCCATTTCCCGCGGCCCAGAATCCCTCATTTAACCCCGTGCCGCATTTTGCTTTCTTATCCATTGAAACTTTGCGTTTTTCCCTATGACTTTCAATATCGCCGCCCGGTCCACCCTCCACCCTTTTCTTTTCCTTCTTTTCTTTCCACTGAACCGCCCGGTCCACACTTTCCCCTATCGTCTTCTTCCTCTTCTTCGCTGAAGCCATAACTGCCACCTTACACCTCCCCTGAAAATGGCGCTGCCAGCCACACGTGTCATGACCGGCCTTTCTCCCACCCATTATCTTCCCCTCGACAAACACTTCAAGTTGAATTGCCCCACTAACCTTTTCTTCTCCATGTTTGCCCCCATTTCCCTCGTGAAGGTCGAGCAAAATTTTGAATTTGTGCCGCCCGATCAACGGCATAACCAACCCATTTTCCCACCGACTTTGACCTTCTGGTAACCTCCAGCACTCGAGCCTAACCTCCACCACTATAAATACCCCCCGTATGGCCTGATTTTGAGATTTCTTTCCCTAAAACCTTAGGCACCAGTCTGTGCGCCACCGCCCCTTTAGACACGCTTTCCTCCGCCGTTATCCAACCTCGACACCGCCTTTACCTCCGAAACTATTCCCTGCAACACCCTCTAGCTAACTAAACCATCTACATCCTTTGATTCTCCTTGCACGGGCCTCCATAATCGGGAAAAGCTTGTTGCTCATCTCGTCAGAATTTTCACCCCGAAACCTTAAACCACCATCCACCACCACATCCGCCACTTCTTCCACCCTCTAAACCACTCAAAATCTCCTGCTAATTCTCCTCCAGCGACCCATAAACTTATTTTATTTTTCTCCTTCCCCCTTCCCTCTTTTTCTTCATTTTCAACCCTCTTAGATCACTTTTCCGGCCACCTCCGGGCACCACCGCCGGTGCCACCCATCCCCTCCAACCCAAGGTGAAACCCTAGACCTTTTCAACACTTCCTTTCGATTTATTTTGATTTATTGAGAATTATTCTGCTTTTATCCTAATTCTTAATTTTAATTTGATTTTAATTATTATTATTATAATTATTATTAGTATTGTTATCAACTGTAACCTAATTGATAAATGTTGTTGATAGGTTTGGGAGTATTCTTGAGTTAGATAAATTATTATTCTCGAATTTTGGTTATTTAATGGAATTATTACATGTTTACTATTAATAATAATAATAATAATATTATTATTATTAGTATAATTATTTATTTAATATTGTAATTATTTCAGGAGGGGTAGAAACCTAAAATTTTAATTAAGTCTCGCACCTTTGCTTTTTATTACTATTATTAACATTTTTAACATTATTACTAATTATATTATTATTATTATTATTATTATTATTATTATTATTATCTTTATTAAATTTTATATTATAAGTATATATATAATATTAATATCATTATTACATTTTCGAATAGTATTATTATTAAATGGAGTGGTTTTGAAAGCCACCTTGTAATTTTAAGATTTATGGTATTATTAATATTAATATTCTACTATTAAGAGTATGAGTAATAATATTTTATTATTATTATTATTATTATTATTATTATTATTATTATTACTACTACTACTACTACTACTACTACTACTACTACTAATATTATTTTGGTGAAGGGTGGAAATCCTTATATCACCACCCTTTTCGAATGAAAATAGTAATTTATTTATATTTTTAAGTAATATTTTGTATAGTTAATTATTGTGTAATATTGTTTTAATTAAAAACCAAATCTTAGAATAAGTTAGAGAATAATAAAATTTTATAAGGGAGCCTAATTCTAGTGTACTTTTATATAATAGGTGAACCCAGTCAAATCCTTCAAGTGGAATAGGAGTGTGCACCAAGACCGGTGACGTTTTAGGTAAGGGCTTACTAAGGCCATTTGTGTGTTTATATGCGTTATGTGTTTCATATGCCATGTATTCTATGTTTATTATTATTAATTATTTTGTATGTGGCATGGTTATAGAGTTGAAGTATGTTGGTGTGAATACACTATGGCATGAGAATTAAGTGTATGTTTATGTTATTATTGTATGATATGGCCTTAAGACATGCATGTTAGGGTTGTAAAATAATGATAGGGAGTGTAATAATATGGTGTTAGGGTTTTGCATGGAATGGCATGGTGCTAGGGTTTGCATGGAATGGCATGGAGTTAGGGTTTGCATGAAATGGCATGATGTTAGGGTTTGCATGGAAGCATGTCTCCATGGAGTTAGGATTGCTTATGAATTAGGGTTTGCATGGAAGTGTGGTATACGTGGAGTTAGGGTTTGCATGTGGATCAGGGTTGCATGGAAGTATGTCTACGTGGAGTTAGGGTTTGGATGGGAGCTAGGGTTTGCATGGAAGTGTGGTATGTGGAGTTAGGGTTTGCATGTGGATTAGGGTTGCATGGAAGTGTGGTATGTGGAGATTAGGTTTGCATGGGAGCTAGGGTTGTATGAAAGTGTGGCTTACAATGAGTTAGGGTTTGCATAGGAGCTAGGGTTTACATGAAAGTGTGGTACGTGGAGATTGGATTAGCATGGGAGCTAGGGTTGCATGGAAGTGTGGCTTACGATGAGTTAGGGTTTGCATGGGAGATAGGGTTTGCATGGAAGTGTGGTACGTGGAGTTATGGTTTGCATGGGAACTAGGATTGCATGGAGTTAATCATGCATGTCTAGGCAAATGTTTGTGAATGACAAATGTTTTTGAATAAAATATTTAAGACACTAATATCTTAAAGTGGAAGATACTGAGACGGGACCAATCGATCCACCGGTTAGGAATAGTGGTTAGGGTTTTTACCCTATATGTGACCGATCCACCGGTAATAATAGTGGTTAGGACATGAGGTCCTATATGTGATCGGCCCACCTGTTATAATAGTGAGGGATCCCGAGCTCAATAAAGACAAACCAGAGTTGTCAATGCTATTAAAAGATACTAATTACTTATAGTGGAACACCATGTGAGAAGGAACCAAGCCGATCCATCGGTCAGGAATAGTAGTTAGGGTTTTACCCTATATGTGACTGATCCACCGGTAATAATAGTGGTTAGGGTATGATGCTTTATGTGTGACTGTCCCACCGATTATAATAGTGGGGTGTTCTTGCTTTCGCATGAATCTGATAAAAGGCATGGTGTGTATCGACTTTTGATAAAAGAAAGATTAAATGATTAATCTGGACCTTTTTGGGCCTTATGTGTGGACTTGTTGATTATAAATTATGGATTTCACTTTATGCTTCTATGTATCATATGTATGGGTTGTAATTGTATGTGATCATTATCCTGCATGATTTAATGTGTTATATGCCGGCCTTAGTACTCGGTTACCTTACTCAGTACGTAGCGTACTGATCACCCGTTTCATGGGTGTTGTTCATTCCCACGAGCAGAGGGCCCGTCTGATCTATTGCAGGTAGGAGATACCTACTTTGATGCAATTGATGTCTATGGGACATCAGGAGGGGTAGAGTGATAGTTGGGATGGATCAATCTCTAGAGTGACGTGGCCATTGTCCTTTTAAATTTATGACTCATGTTATCTTTTATTATGTTTGAATTGTCGAAATAATTTTACTAATGTTGTTTAGTTATTATCTAGAAAAACAATAGCTGGTATTTCGAATTATGTATGACTTGCACGTACTCTGATTCTCGTTTTTATAAATTTAGATTTGTATGGTATTATTAATAATAACGTTTTTTAGCCTTAGCACTTGGTACCAGAATGGTAGGAGTGAATCGGTCAGGTACTAAGTGTGGCGGTAACATCCCCAGAATTCACGGGTTTTAAATTTAGTAGTTTAATTACTTCCGCTTTAAAAAAATATGTGAATTTTGGGGTGTTACAGTCCATTGGGGTGTGCATACCTAGATGGGTGTTATTTGGTAATTAAGACATAAATAAAATACTAATCACTTGAAGTCGAAGATCATTAAGCCGGCCCCATACGTAGGATTTTTGCCGATCCATCGGTTATAATAGTAGCTAGGAGCATTTTGCCCTGGACTTGTATATTTTACCTATCCACTGGTTATAAATAGTGGCTAGGTGCATCTTATCCTGAAGTAGTTATTCTTGGTCCACCAATTATAGTAGTGGGAGTTCCGTGCTCAATAAGATAAACCCTTGGATGGTAATAGTTTATGGAAAAGACACTAATCACTTACAGTAGAACACCACGTGTGTTAGGAATAGACGTAGGATATTTTTAGGTCCACCGATCATAATAGTGGCCAGAAGCATCTTGCCTTAGGGATGCACATATTTACCAGTCTACTGGTTATAATAGTGGTTAGGTACATCCTGCCTTAGAGTAGTTATTCCCAGTCCCCCAGTTATAATAGTAGGGTCCATGTACCATATGGATATAATTTGAGAGATGCGTAAATATGGTACTAATTGCTTAAACTCCAATAGGGGTTGCTAGGCTAAATTAATCTACTTCATGCATGATATTTTTATTTTGTATTGTTGTGCTCTACCTTGACTATATTGTTACCTTATTCAATATATAGCTTACTAATCATCCTTATCATGGGTAATTCTCATTCCGACGAGTAGCGTCCCCTACTAAGTCTATGCATGTAGGCAATAAGGCCCCAGAGGAATTTGCTGCTTACGATGAGCTAGTCAAGGCAGAGTGATATCTTGATGTTCTAGGGTCAGGGCCAGAGATAGTGCACCTCGAACTTATTTCCTTTCTGCATTTCATGTTTTTTCAAAGTAGTGGGACCTTATGACGTATTACCAGTACTCTTCTGTATTGAAAATTGACCTTCTTATGTTCTTAGATTTTCCATATATGAATGTTTAACTCTACGTTTTAAATTATTTCTATTATGTTATTACATTTGGGTTTCTCTTTTAGCCTTGTAGTGATTCTCATGCAGACATTGTGGCAAGAACCTTCCTTATCGAGACCGTGGAGGCAGACTCATGAGTTGCACAAATTATGGCATGCTAGGCCATCATGCCTTCTAGTGCCAGAGCTAGTAGAGGGGACCCCGAATGATGTAGTAGGGTGCCTACCAACATCATACTCAGACCTAGTCTTAGTAAATCCAACAAAGAACACCTACCCCAACTGATACACAATTCTAAGACTTTAAGGGAAGGCCTTAGGAACCATGCCATTTTCCTCAAAGAGGTGGTCAAAATTAGAGCCCTAGAGGTTACCTAGGGGGCTATTAAGGAGGTCAGTTAGGCAGATGCCTGAATGTTATCAGCTATGCAGAGGCTAATAAGCAGTTGGATGTGGTTACATATATGTTCATCATTCTCTCCTTACCAATCAATTTTCTATTTGATTCGATTACCTCCTTATTGTTTGTGTCCACTATTTTTGTTGCTAAGGCCAAACTATCACCATCTGCTTGTGTAAAGTTACTTGTGATTCTACCTTTGGGAGATAGGATGAACTACACTGAACTTTACTCAGATGTGGCCTTAGTAATAGGTGAGGTAGACTTTTTAGTGAACCTGGTTGGTATGGAATTGTTGGACCTTGATGTCTTATTGGGGATAGGCATGCTTGGGAGGTATTATGCAGTGATCGGCTACACATAGGAGTGTGTGGTACTACGGGGCCCGAAGGGTATGAGGATTTTATACAGAAAGACCAAGCCCAAGCCCACTACCAAAGTGGTGTCTGTGGTCACACCACACTCACTAGTTCTAAAGGGATACCAGTTGTGTTTCTACAATAGTCAAGAGCTAAAAAAGGATTTAATAGCCTTCGATGACATTTTGATGGTCGAAGATTTCCCAGATGTATTTTTAGAGAAGATACCGAGTATACCCCCCGTGTGCGAGATTGACTTCACCATCGAGATGGTACCAAATGTTGAGTTTGGGGAGAGGTAAGGAATGGGAAGTAAGGTGCTCAGTGTGCATAGGTAGGTGTAGGGAAGAAGAAGGGATGGAGCTAGGGTGGTGGTGTAGTTTGGCGATAGCGGCATATAAAGGTGTTATAAGCTTGGTAGAAAAGAGAGGAGAAGGATTGGGGGGGGGGGGTTATAAGCTTGGGGAGGGAGGATGAGGAAAAAGGATGGAGAATGACAATGGGGTAGGTAGCTAGCGATACAGGTTAGAGCAAGGGGGATTTCTAGAGGCAACAGAGTGTAGGGAAGGGGGAGAAAAGGGCATGTAGGGGGGACTATGTAGGGAAATGCTAGCTTTCATGCCTTGCATGGCTAAAAAAGGAAGGGGAGAGGGGGAGTAGGTAGGGGGCTACAAAAATGGCAGCGAGGGAGGGAGTCTGGCGGGCACAAGGTTAGTAATGAGGGTAGAAAGGGAAAGGAAGGAAAAAGAGAGGGAGAGAAAAGGGAAGGAAGGGGTGTGTGTACGTTCTTGGGCCGCCATCGAGGAAAGAAGAAAAGGAAAAAAATGACGTAGTCCTATCAGGGGGAAAGGGGAAAAGAAAAGGGGGAGAAGAGGGCTTGCACCGCTAGGCCTACTAGGTTGCAACCCAGATGGCAAGGAAGGATGAAAAGAAAATGAAGGAAAGAAAAGGAAAGACAAGGAAAGAGAGGAAAAATAAAAAGAAAAAGGGGAAAGAAAAAAAGAGAGAAAAAGAAAAGAGATATGGTAGGGTATTATGGGTTTTTGAGAATTTATGGCTAATAAAAAATAATTATAATAATTTACATGAATTTAACAATTGCCAGAATTTATCTATAATTTATTTTAGGTTAGTCAACTAAAATAGCTTCCAAATAATATTATTATTGTGTCATTTTTATTGTCATAATTGGTATTATTATTTTTTGTTATAAAGTGTACATATATTCTAGATTTCTTCAATAACTCATTATTTTATCCTTTATTCCTAATTTATTTTGAGGTATTATAGTCTCACAGTCTCTTTAAAATATAAGTCAGGAACATGTGTAGCATCACTAGTTTTGTTACATGGAATAAAATGAGCCATTTTAGAAAATCTATCTACTACCACCATAATAGAATCCTTACCAGGTTGTGTTCTAGCCAACCCAAAGATAATGTACATACTAACCATTTCCTGTGGTTGACGAGGCATGAGTAATGGTGTGTACAAGCCTTTGTGAAATAAGTTCTTACTTTATTTGATAACTAACAGAACTACTCACCAAAGCTTGTATAATTTTTTTTTATCATGCATAGCCAATACAAATTTTCTAGAAACAATTCTAATATTTTATAAGTACCAAAATTCCCCACAATTACCCTTCATGTATGCCTTTAATAATTAAATATCTCATACGATACACAAAGTTTGTTAAGCCTAAATAAAAATATGGCTTGTAATATATAAATACCATGGTATCCATCCTTTTTACATACATCATATAATTCCATAAAATCTTCATATTTTGCAATACCCTAATGTTTTGGAAAACCTACATTATTCAAAATTGGTACTAGTGGAGGTTAAATAATCTTACCTTGATTATTCATCACAAATTTTTAGATCCTTGAATACCTAGATGTATTTTCAAAACATTTCATTCAAGACTCCTTATCCTTTCTTTTACATTTATGTTTTATGATATTTACAAGCGATTTTTGGTATCTAGTCTATTTCCAAATATTTATTTTATGTGGATATTTGAAATCATCACATTTTTTGAGTCTCCAAGAATTTTTCAAAATGTAAAACCACATTGTTGCTATAAAAAAAACCATACATGTATTAATAGGCCTTGTCTTAATAATTTGAGGCACATTAAACTGATTATCTACATCCAAATTTAAAAATTATTTGAGAATTGTCTTATTATATTATTTTTGAGATTTTGTGACTTAAAAATTATGCATAACTAATTTTATAATTTTTGGGCCAAAAAAAAATATTATTAAGCACGTATACATAATCAAAACCAAATTTTACTCTTTTATTCACACCTAAAATTAAAGACAGTAATTATGAACCTTTTATTTGTTTATAACAAAATATGAAATCCAATTTCTTTGAGCTAAAAATTGTGGAATCCCTTGATCCCATGGGTATGTCACCTAAGAAGTCTTAATTGTTAAGTAAACTTAATACTTAATTTTTCTATGTTTCCAACACTTTCTAAATTCATTTTTCCTATTTTATCCTCCTTTTTCATCCATCACCTTCTTCTATTGTTTCTCCCTCAAAATGTTGTAGCATTCATGGCCAATTACTACCATTAATGGAGCTTCATTTTTCTTCCAAAAGTTAAGATAAGTTATAGTTTCTTTTCCTCTTCAATTCTCCTCTCTTGATTATGATTCTTGTCATCTTATTTCCCTAATATATTCTATTGTTTTTCTAGGTTGTAATTTGTCCAAAACAAATAGTGATAATTTTTAGAGTTTTAAGGTAAACCTCCAAAACCTTAAGTAAATTAAATTGATATGTGTATATTCTTTGATTTCAAAGTAAACATGATTTTGATGGTTTATGGTGGTTTGACCATAACATGTGATTTGTTTTTTTTTATTCTCTTGGTGTTTTTTTAAATTGATGATGCCATGTTAATCTTGTTTTAATAGATTAATTTTTGATATATAACATGTTATGATTTGATTATCCTCTAAGCATATTTTAATTTTTTTCTTGAAGATTCGAATGATTATGGGTTTTTTTATTCCCTTAAGCATGTCATGAAATTGATTATAACATGTCGTAGATTGGTTGATATTGATAAACTTTTATGTTTAACTTATTAAAATATGAGTATTTTTTTAAATGATTTTTCAGCTAAAATAAGGTTTGGGAGCTTTAGGTATGATTTTGGTATGTTGATAATTTTGGGGTCGAATTTAATATATAAATTTACCATGATGATCCTTGTAATTTGTAGAAAAAAATTGGCATATATTGCGTTCATAAATAATCAATTTTTGAAGGCCTTAATTTTAGCTAAAGTTTTGAAAGCTTTAAAACATTCTTGGCATGTCCTTTGCATTCTTCAAAATAAAATAAAAATGTTCTTCAATAATAATACCCTAATTACTCTAAGTAGGGTATAATCTTAGATTGATTATGTTTATGATTAGAATTTTCCTCAAATTGCATAATTGATCTAAAAATGTCTTAATTAAAGGTCAGACCATTCAGCATTTACTTTAACCACATAAATAGTAAATTAACATGAATAATGATTTTGGTTGAATAGTAATTCCCTACAATAAAATATTTTTTAAGTTTTTTTAAGTTTCTCATTATAAAACAATATTCTTGTAGGAAGATGAATAGTAATTTTATGAATAGAGAATGTTTAGAAATTTGACATGGGACCTTTTTTGACTTGGTCAAACTAACTATACCTACGATTTTTGCTAATTTTGGTCCTAATGGTAGAGAGTGGCTTTTAGTATTTTTATGGAATCGTTTAGGGTTACTTGAGCCTATGAATCAGGTTTTAGAGCTTTACAGTGCATTTCAAAATTTTTTGAACTCAACGGTGATTCTTTGTGTCTTAAAGAATTTTTGGGATTGTTTTAGTTTGTAGGCCTTGTAAATGTTTTTTTTAGTTTAACTTATGGCCTAGATTAACCTTGTGATGATTTCTCACCTTTGGTTCAATGGAATTGATATAGGGATTCATGCCTTAATTTGATTTTGTATCCTTAGAATTACTTTAGGCACTTTTGATATCTATTGAGATGTGGATTATCTTCTTATATGGCAGTATTATCGTGGTTATGGATAGATTCTGAACCTTAACCTTTTATGGATAGTTATTTATGACTTAAGTGGTCAAATTTGGTGAAGGAATTTCTTGGTTATTATGTGTGGACCTTTATGTTCCTTGGTGAATAATAATATATTATTGAATGAAACACTAATTATTACTCTCTAAGGTTAGTTGCCTCGGAGATGAGGTAGAATTCCTTGGCTTGGTTTGGTTTCATCAGTTTGCCTTAGTACTCTAGTAAGGCCCTAGTGTACTCCATAGGTGATCTTTAGACCCTATAGGTAGTATCTATACTTAAGGATTAGTTGAAAGAGGATGGGTGGGTAGTGTGTTGCTTGTGAGAATCAGTATGATAAAGTTATCTTAGTATCCTTAGCTTAGATGGATGGAGGGTACTGGTATTATGTGAATTTATGATTGATTTCTTAACATATCTAGGTTATACTAGTATGACCAAAGTATTTTAATATCCTTGGGTTACAAGATCTTTATCCCTTTCAAGTAATAAATAAAGTAAATTTGAGTATGTTGTTTTACCTATAAGGTTGTTGAAATATGTTGGCTATCTAAATTGAATCAGATGGTGGTTTTAGACCACATATTCTTGTTGAGATGGGTTAGCTATCTATATTAGGTTGGTTGATCGTTTTAGTCCATCTATGGTTGTTGAGATGTGTTAGTTATCTATATTTGGCTAGCTAGTTGTTTTAGTCCACTTATGTTTGTTGTTTATGGATGTGATAATTACCTATATTAGATTAGCCAATGGTATATAGCATACTTCATTTGATTCGTATGGTTATAGTAATATTTATGAGATGTCGATAGTTACCATTGTCTACTACCATTGTTATCATTCGGCATCTATATTATGTGCACTACCCTTGTAATTGAGTGGTGGGTTAGTAGTTGCATTATGCGCACAACTCTTATTACATGTTCTTATGTGGTAGTATTATCATGGTTTGATAGTTTTATTACGTGCACTAACCTTGTATTGCATGTAGGTAAATGTATTATCTTGAGCTTACACATGAGATTGTTATATTTTATTACGTGTATTATGAATATGATAAGGTTTATGAATATGATGTTACTTGTGAAGGCATGATTATCTATTATGGTGGTTGTGTGCCCAAATGGTATACCATGTGGGGTTATTATCATGTTATTGCTTTTGAGTTGTTGATTGTGCATAATTTTACACCTTAGTGTGTTGCAAGATAGTATGGGTACTCTATTTGCTCAGAGTTAAGTGTTTTTACTTTGTACTTTTGCAATAAAGATAACATATTTGGGACACAACTCTTATAATATGTCTTTTAACAACCTTCGATAAAGAGAATTGACTACTACATTTTTTTTCCATCTAAATGTTTGATAAAGAATACGAAGGATTGTAAGAAGTTTAAACACTTTTCATGTGTAGGGCTAACAATCTCTTAACCATATAAGTATTTCAAGTTCTCATTATTAGATTGCAATCCAAAGGTTATATTCTTTACATAATGGCTCCATGTCTCTAAACTATGTGTGATGTAAAAGAACTCTTAGTTATATATTGAATAGTTTAATTTAGCGCCATTAAATTTCTCACAAAGTGTAACACTCCTAAAAATCATAGTTGAAAATTTTCATTTAATTAAAACAAATACAATCTCAGGGGCGCTACTGCTATAATGAGTACAAGCCTAGCTCCCGGCATGTCTCGCACCAACCACAAGTCTAAGGAAAATTTTTCACAATCATTAAACACAATTAAGGTAGAGAAACATAGAAATTCAAAATACTCATAAAGACGGAAACATAGTGCGAAATCAAAGTGTTAATACAAAATTAAAACAAATATAAAGTCAAACCCCCGAGGGGAAAAAGTTATAAAATGATAAAGTAAAAGAAGAGAAAATTAGAGAGTTTGGTCGACACTCACTTTCGACCCCAAGTAAGTCCAACAGTCATCATATATCCCTATCTGACGCATCCAGTATATCATAGGCATAAAACACGGTACCTCCTACATGCACAAA